>JAUDYJ010000003.1:202650090-203850090 GCA_030761175.1 Masticophis lateralis
ACAATGTTCCAATATCTCAGGGGCTGACACAAAGAAGAGGGAGTCAAGCTATTCTCCAAAGCACTAGAAGGCAATACAAAAAATAACTGATGGAAACTATTCAAAGAAGAGAAGCAAAGTGGAACTAAAGAGCCATGCTATCTATCTATCTATCTATCTATCTATCTATCTATCTATCTATCTATCTATCTATCTATCTATCTATCATCTATCATCTATCTATCCATCCATCCATCCCAGTGTTGGGTTTCAAACTTTTTTTTACTACCGGTTCTGTGAGTGTGGTTTGGTGGGCGTGGCATGGCTTGGTGGACATTGCTTGGTGGGCGTGGCAGGGGAAGGATATTGTAAAATCTTCATTCCCTCCCCACTCTAGGGGAAGGTTAGTGCAAAATCTCCATTTCCTTCTGATCAGCTGGGATTCGGGAGGCAGAGAATACATGGGGGTGGAGCCAGTCAGAGGTTGCATTTACCGGTTCTCTGAACTACTCAAAATTTCTGCTACCAGTTCTCCAGAACTGGTCAGAACCTGCTGAAACCCACCTCTGATCCATCCATCTTCTTTCTATCTATCTATCTATCTATCTATCTATCTATCTATCTATCTATCTATCTATCTATCTATCCATCCATCCATCCATCCATCCATCCATCCATCATCAGCCATATTTATTTATTATAAATATTTTTATATTTATTTAGCCATATCCTAAATAAAATAAAAACTAGCTGTATTGATCTTTTACATCTTGGTTTAGAAACACAGCATGTTCGGTTTGGTCTTAACTGCTAACCAATATATCTAAGTCATGTTAATTGACCTTCTATAGTCTGAATGATTGTTAAAGGATAATAAGTGTGTTGGACAATATACAGCCTCCCAATTCTACTGAGAGATGTGATCATGATGAACTCATTCTCCACAGTTTTGTGAAAAAGTTCTCTATACCAAAAAAAAAAAAAAAAAAGCTACAAATGTGTAGTTTAAAGGAAGCATGCTAGGCAAAACATATACATTAGGGAACAGTATGCATTACAAAAATGCATTACATAAGATTAGAAAACTTTCAAAAAGTTTACAGTGTAGCAAAGACAGCCAGTCCTGTTAAAGATCAGGGTAGAAACAGGAGACTAAAGTTCTAATCCTGCCTTAGGCATGAAGCCAACTGAGGTTACTCTCTTTCAGCCTTAGGAAGAAGCCAAAGGCAAACCACTTCTGAAAATGCTTACAAGAAAACTTCAGGGACTTGTCCAAGCATTCCCCAGAAGTCAAAACTGATTTGAAGGCAAAAAAAAGTCATTTAAAAAAAAAACATAGCAAACTGAATTTAGTAATGGTTGTAAAACAACATGTAAGTTTTCTTCTAGTTCAAGAAGAACTATACTATAGTTCTTCTTGAACTACTTTACTATAGTTCAATAGTAAAATCAGAGCTGAAACAAATGGATGTCCAGTGAAAAGGGTATTAAGAGATGTGCCCTCCCTCCCTCCCTCCCTCCCTCCCTCCCTCCCTCCCTCCCTCCTTTCTTTCTTTCTTTCTTTCTTTCTTTCTTTCTTTCTTTCTTTCTTTCTTTCTTTCTTTCTTTCTTTCATTGCTCTTTTACATGGTTTAATCAATTTACCTTAGAATACACAAGGAACTGATTTCCAGAACATTATACCTTTTAAGGTTTAAGTTTTAAACCTTTTTAAAGTTCTAAGTTATATACTCTGGGAACTATTAGGGAGGAGCTGTCTTCACCTTATTTCGCTCACACAAACTTTCTGAAGTGAGTAGTCTTTTGCTCTTCTGGAATTTACCCCCTCCCTCCTGGGAATCCAGCCTACATTCATCACCATTAACGTATTACAAGTGTTTTCCAATGTGAAAGCCTTTTTCTCTCTTTGTTTCACACAATGTAATTTTTGCAGCAATCAATGCATTTTTGGTGTATGGGAACACGCTCAATAAAACTCTCACCCCACTTGAAGATGGCATAGGTGAGAGTGATATAGTTTAAGATGAAGTATGTAGAAGGAGAAAACAAATGTTTGTAAATCTTTGTCGTGTTTTCACTGGGGGAAGGAAGTTAAATTGTTAAAATTGACTTGGAGTCAGAATAAACAGACATGCTAAAGTCATCTTTCCCATTGGTCTCCCAAGGATGTGGTTGATAGCATGCTTTAGTTCGGCAAGATTCTGTCTATGGGTGAGGAACAATAAAGAAATCTGCATGGAAAAATCACAACATCAATTTCTTGGTTTTGGGAACCTGACATTAAGAGTGGTAAACTATGAACTCCTGCATGTACTGTGAATCATTCTAAAAAAAAAATGAATGAAAGTTACAAAGTTAGGCTGTCATATCTGAACAAAGGAGAAAGGACAAGATGACAGTAAGAGCTCAAGGATACCACAGAAGTCAAACATCACATCGGGGATTAATAGTTGGTGACAGCACAGTAACCAGGAGGTTAAAACGTGAATCTGAAGAGATAAGATTGGAGAGCTTGGATGAAGATAAAGAAGGTGGTCGGAGGAGAAGATAAGGGACAAACAAGAGGGGTCACAGCTCACAGTCAACCACAGAGATAGACAACTCGGTAGTGTCCAGATCCTTTTAATTGCAGCATTCACAGTCTCTTTACAATAGCCACAAAAATGGGAAGCTGCATATTAAAGACTAAAATACATGGGCAACATCTAATTGTTCTAGATGTTCTTGAACCAAACCCCTCTTACTCAGCTCTCATTTCTAATAGGTAAAGGTAAAGGTTCCCCTCGCAGATATGTGCTAGTCGTTCCCGACTCTAGGGAGCAGTGCTCATCTCCATTTCAAAGCTGAAGAGCCAGCGCTCTCCAAAGACATCTCTATGGTCATGTGGCCAGCATGAATAAACACCAAAGATGCACGGAACACTATTACCTTCCCACCAAAGGTGGTCCTTATTTTTCTACTTGCATTTTTTATGTGCTTTCGAACTGCTAGATTGGCAGAAGCTGGGACAAGTAATGGGAGCTCACCCTGTTATGCGGCACTAGGGATTCAAACCACTGAACTGCCAATCTTTCAATTGACAAGCTCAGCATCTTAGCCACTGAGCCACCACATCCCGTGTTTTTATTTCTACTACTGAATAAATTCCTTTGTGGGTCACCTCTTGCTATGTTCTTGTAAAGAGGTTAGGAGCCATAAGAAATTTAAATAATACCAGATTTTATACAAAGGATTAGCACCAGTAGCAGCAACTGAGTAATATTAATTCTAGAGTCCAACCAGTAAATTATTGTGTGACATTTAGCTCGCTCTTTTCAATCCCGTTGCTGAAATAATGTATTATTATTATTTTTCAAGTCATGATATATCAAGATATCCAAATACAAGTAGTCCTTGTTACTGACCATTCAGCAAGTGTTCAAAGTTATGGCAATGCTGAACAAATGGTAGTTGCACACAGTCCCTGAATTTATGGCCATTTCAACTCGGCTGGATATATTCTGGTACTTGGCACTTGCCCAAATTTACAACTGCAAGGGAATTTCAATGACCCGCCTGTCTATCTTCCCTCTCAACTCTGGATTTTGGCAACCCTTCATTAATTCTTCTCTGATAGTGTCAGGCATAAGAGATCAAGACTCTACATTAAGTGACAGCATGGAATATTCATTATTTCAAGCCTTTATACAAGAATCCAACCACATATAATGGTGAGCCCTAAATTAGTGTTCAATAAGGTCAACAGAATTCAAGGAGGTCTGAACTTGGATTGTTTGTGGCAACATAAGGATTCTAAGCTGGTGACATGTTTAACTCTGCCCCCAGCTCTGCATGCTTTTCTCTTACAGATAGCCTTTCACTGTCTTTTTTCTCCTGCTCTTGACAAGGCATGCCAAGGCCTGTGATGGGCCACATGTTGGCTGGGGCAGGCTTTCTTCCCAAGGCCACACACACACTTGTCCAAATCATGTGCTGCCTTCTCGTGAGGCTTTGAAGCCTTCCATGAACTACCAGTAGATTTATTTGGATAAGAAGTGAATGTCATTGCATAGTTTTTACACAGTCCAAGATCTTACAACCCATAAGGAAGTGAACAAGTCAAAATACTTAAAAAAGAAAAGAAAAGAAATATTGAAAGCCTGGGGTAATGTTATATACTGAAAAGGAAGAGCAGCACTGGATCATATGAATGAGGGATTTATCCCAGCCTCTGATAGTCTGATTATCCCAACCTTTGAAATAAACAGAGGAATCTTGTATCATTTATTTGTGATATAACAATAGCAATAGCACTTATATACCGCTTCACAGCCCTCTTTAAGTGGTTTACAGAGTCAGCCTATTGCCCCCAACAATTTGGGTCCTCATTTTACCCACCTCGGAAGGCTGGAAGGCTGAATCAACCTTGAGCCTGGTGAGATTTGAGCTGCCAAATTGCAGGCAGCCGGCAGTCAGCAAAATGAGCCTGCAGTACTGCACTCTAACCACTGTGCCACCGTGACTCATACAGGTCCGCTGTATCTCCACCAGTTTTAATACACAAAGGTTTCCAACCTTAGAGACTAAATGAGGTCTATTGATCGAAGCCGGTCACATACTGAACCCTGAGAAACAATGACCTTTTCCCGTTCTGAAAATTTCCAACCGTGAAAGCAACTCACTAGAAATTACTAACAATTGGAAGTCTCTGGTTGACATGTGCCTGACATGTTTTGTTCTTTGGAACTGGACGGACGAAATCTATTAACATTTATTACTCAATGCGTGCAAGTCTGAAAATACAAATCTCCCACTGTCTCATGAGAATTTAGAGATGGTCCCTCCCAGTGGTGGGTTTCAAAATTTTTTACTACCAGTTCTGTGGGTGTGGCTTGGTGGGCGTGGCATGGCTTGGTGGGCGTGGCTTGGTGGGCATGGCAGGGGAAGGATACTGTAAAATCTCCATTCCCTCCCCACTCCAGGGGAAGGTTACTACAAAATCCCCATTTCCTCCTGATCAGCTGGAGGCAGATGGGACTGAGGCCAGTCAGAGGTGGTATTTACCAGTTCTCCGAACAACTCATAATTTCCACTACCAGTTCTCCGAACTACTCAAAATTTCTGCTACTGGTTCTCCAGAACTGGTCAGAACTTGCTGGAACCCACCTCTGGTCCCTCCCTTAATGGGTAGGTTAATTGACCTACCCATTAAGCAGCTGTGGGATATGCTGCCTTTTATCTGATAATTTTCACACATACCATTACATGGGATTTGGTAGGGTCTCTGCCACCATACCCATTCAGTTCCTGCTACTGAGCAGTGACAGATAGCTCTTAACTTGCAACCATTCATCTAATGATCATTCAAAGTTACGATGGCGCTGAAAAATTGACAACCATTCCTTCCACTTCTGACTGTCTCTGCAAACTGCACAGTCACAAATTCAGGTGCTGGACAACCAGTATGTATTCATGATGGTTGTGGTGTCCCGCGCTCACATTTGGGACTTTTCCGGGGGGTCTTCCTACAATAAACTCAATGGGGGAAGCTGTGTTCACTTAATGAACACAGGAAAAACAGTCATAAAATTGGGCATGGCTCACTTAATAATCGCATCACTTAATGACAGAAGTTCTGGTCCCAGTTGTGATCATAGGCTAAGGACTTCCTGTAGTTTGCTATTAGTGTAGTTATTGTTTGCACTGGAACTTTCTCTGCTAGAAAACTTCATCTACCCATCCCTGGAGAGAACTATAAGCTGTTGTGCTTTGTCCATCAAAAACTCTTGGGTGCGATGGATTTACCCGTTTTAAATCTATTTCGATGTTTGTGCGGTGCACATATTTACAGAATCTGGGAGTGAGTCCTACAGCTCAGCTGGTCATTCATGCAGTACCTAAGTTGCCCATTGGTATGGAACAGGTTTTGAAGACTTCTGTATCTGCTTCCTGTAATATGAATCTAAGGATAGTTTGAAATTTTTTGTTACTGCATACAATCCCCTACCCGCAACTTATAAATAAAAGGGTTTAAAGGAAGCAAATGGGCATATCCATAGAGCTGATCAAGTAGGTTTTAGCCACGGAGTGTTCTTCAGAGGAGATTCATAATAAAACAACATTGTGGGAGGAGGAAAAGAGAGCTTTTTACCCATGGATCTCCAGTTTTCCTAAAACTTTGCATCTGTCTATCTGTAGGTGCCTTTCCCTAAAGTAAAACTGTTCTCTAATCAATTCTGTGCTAAAATACGTCTTTCTGTTGTTCTTTTTTTAAGATGTTGACTGTAGGACAGGGGTGTCAAACCCAAGGCCTCGGGTGGGAGGGCAGATCTGGCCTGTGGAGTGCTTAGATCTGCCCTGCAGGGCTCCCTTGGAAACAGCAAAAGACCAGTCCACAGTGCCTCTGCCAGCAAAAACAGAACTCAGGAAGGCCGTGTGTGACCCTCCCAAACTCCATTTTTGCTGGCAGAGGGTTGCAGGAGGCCATTGCAGCCGAAATGAACTTTGGGAGCCTGTTTTCGCTGGCAGAGTGCTTGGGCCACCACAGGGCCCCCCAACACGAGTGATGTCAAGCTGGCCACGCCCACCCTGGCCATGCTCATCCCGGCCACCCGAGGTCAAACACAACCTTGATGCGGCCCTCAATGAAATTAAGTTTGACACATCTGCTGTAGAGAATTGCCTGGGTTGGTTACTTAGGATACCTTTTCTGTTTTAAGACCATTTCCTAAAAGGGCATGAGCATACAGACACTAGAAGTATCTCAGTTTGGTCCTTCCTTCCTTCCTTCCTTCCTTCCTTCCTTCCTTCCTTCCTTCCTTCCTTCCTCCCTCCCTCCCTCCCTCCCTCCCTCCCTCCCTCAAGCCACTATCTGCTGAATATTTCCTGGAGATGAACTGCTGATGTGCCATTATTTTCATTGTATAATTCTACAGTCAGACAATTCTGGAGATTTAGCCCTATTTTTAGTGTAAGCAACTTCACAAAGATTGATGTCTTTTAATTAGAGGCTGTTACATGCTCATTTTAAAAGGTATCTACATTATTACTTAAAAATATAATATATGCTTTATTTAAATAAGAAGCGACAAACCATTTGACTTGCTTTATTACAATCCCATAGATCTTCCATTTTAATCTCCTCAAATCAGCTCTGTAGAATAACTGATAGAGATTACTATCTATAGTTGAGCTGGGATTTGAACTTTGTCTCTTAAAGTTCATATGCATTTCTCTCCTGTTAAAGGTAGAGGGCAAAGCTAATTTGTTCAATGCCCAATTCCTAAGAATTATTAAATATCTCTTGATGTAGGAGATCAAGCTTAGCTCAAGGGTGGAGTTAAATGTGTCATTAGTTTGGAATCACTACACCCACATAAGAGGCCTATATCCAGGGGTGGGCTTCAAAAATTTTAGCAAGGGGTTCTCTGCCCAGTTGCTGGGTGGATGTGGCCATGGTGGGCGTGGCTTAGTTAGCCTTCTGCACCATGGTGGGGGGAGACATTTTTGCCCTCCCCGAGCCTCCTTGCATGCTCTGCACTTACCTGCATCCAAAACAGTCTGCGTGGGGTTTCCTGGGAGGGGTGGGCAGGGCCAGCCAGGAGTGGGATTTGGGGGTTCTCCGAACTGCACAGAATCTTAGCTAGAGGTTCTCCCAAATTCCTGTGAACCCCCAGCAGCCCAACCCTGCCTATGTCCAACCCTCCTTGAAATCCATTGACTCTTATCTGGTACCAGCTTGCCTTGACTGTTAGTAGATCAGATTCTTGTGCATAGGTAGCATGTAATAAATTCATATGGTTTTTTAACTCTATTCCAGCTCCTGATTTCTTGTACCTGACACTTGATTCTGTGATTTAAAAGAATAAAATAAGAGGTTAGAGGAATTTCACTGTGATCCAGCGAGGTACTTTTGCTCTTCAGTAAAACAGCATAAATTTGTGATAATTGAACATGGATTGGTGCTACCTTGATCATTAAGACAGCTCGATCATATATTCCATATGTATTAAATCAAAGCTTATTGGTGAACTGTGAATTCTGAACTGAAAATTGGAGTGAAGACTTGAAGACTATACTTGAAGAAGTATATAAATTTAATAAATAAATAAATAAAATAAATAATAAATAAGACTTCAGACTTCGAAAAACATTAACGGTTTGGTCCACCAGTTCGGAGTGGCAAAACGTCACATAGAAAATGATACTTAACTTTCCAACTTTCTCGGGAGAAACTCTGACAATGTGGATTGTTGTGAAAATGATCTTTTCTTTTTCTTTATTAGTAGGAAGTAGGATTCTCGGGAAATTTTAAAACGCCTCAGCAAACAGGAGCTTAGCAAGTGTTTTGTGGAAAGTATAGGAAATCTTCAAATTATGACCACAATTGAGCCCAAAATTTCTGTTGTTAAGTGAGACATTTGTTTCGTGAATTTTGCCTCACTTTATGACCTTTCTTGCCACAGTGGTTAAGTGAATCAGTGCAGTTGATAAGTTAGTTAACCTGGATATTAAGTGAAACTGACTTCCCCATTGATTTTTCGTGTCAAAAGTTTGCGAGAAGGTGATCACATGACCCTGGGATACAATGGTCATAGCAATAAGATTTATATACTGCTTCACAGTGCTTTTACATCCCCCTCTAAGCGGTTTACGGAGTCAGCATATTGCCCCCAACAATTTGAGGTGTCATTTTACTGACCTCAGAAGGATGGTAGACTGAGTCAGCCTTGAGCCTGTGAGATTTGAACTGCCAAATTGCAGGTAGGCAGCAGGCAGCAGAAGTAGCCTGCAGTACTGCACTCTAACCACTGTGCCACCAGGGCTCAAAAGTAGATTCATAAGGGTTGTGGCCCATCAGCGGCCTGTGCAGCTAGTAGCTGATTCCAACAGCGAGGAGGCTGGTGTGCTGCTGCGCCAGCAGCCCCTGCTGCTGGCACTCGAGTCAGACAATAAGGAGGGTGGAGAAGATGTGGTGCCAGAGGCGGGGATTCAGCCAGGGCCTTCAGAACTTCCAGAAGCTCCCATAAGTGAAGAGAAAGAAGAGGAGGAGCCTCTTCCCAATGCATGGGCGTGCAGAGCTCTCTCTTTCTCTCCCTCTTTCCCCCCTTCTCTCTCTCTCTCCCTCCCTCCCTCCCTCTCTCCCCCCTGCGGGAGAAATATGATGGAGCTGGACTGGGGCGATGGCGCATATACCCATAGAGAGGGTTCTGAGTGCCACCTCTGGCCACCACCTCTCACATGTGCCAAAGGTTCGCCACCACTGGTCTAGGGCTACTTGTAGTATCTCAATTTGCCCGTGCAACTTGTTGGATGTCTCCATGGTGCCTCTTCAAAAGGCAACTGGACTTGGTTTTTTTTTTCCTTAAGGAAGAAGAAGAAAACATTTTGCTTCTCATTCAAGAAGCTTCATCAGTTCTGATAGCGGGAGGATGGGAGGATAGGTTCTGACAGCTGGGACTGGATGGTGGGGGAGTGGAAGGAGAGGATCTGATAGGATGGTGTGGGGGAATGGAAGGGTTATATTTTTGATTGTAACTTTGCAGTCATCTGGTCATTGGCACTCTCTCTGAGAGCTCTTGAGGCCACTTGGGGGTCACCTGAATCAGAGTAAAATTGGTTGTGGACTTTTCTTGGAACTGCTGTAAGGACTCTGTTGTAAACTGGAGATAGGGAATGTGTTATTCCTCGGCCTCTGATGTGGGAAGTGATGTTCAGTTCTAACATAGCTGGATTCTTTTACCGCTCTTTCAAACCTGCGGTCCTCTCTATCCAAAATGGATAGAGAGGATTTTTCTCCTGGTTGTTGTTGGAGGTCGGAAAAGAAGCAAAGATGACTGCTAAATTCCCGATGCTTTGACATTCTGTACAGGCCATTTCTTTTTATATCCACAATTTGCTCTGCACTTCTCACTGAACATTTTGCCTTCTAGGTATCAGTACCAAACAGTGCTATTAGTTAGGTATGGAATATGAATTCCAGGCTTCGCATATGCTAAATTGCTTAGGTGGTACTTAGGAATGTACGTTTTCCCCCATCTGTTACCATCGTTTGGCACTTGGTACGGGAACAGTTCAGCGCTGAAACATTACACCGCTGATTTTCTACATTTGGAGTGCCAGGTGGAATGAGACAATTCCTCAAAGGATGGGCATGAGTTGTTAAACGGCACTAAAAAATCCAGAAATGGTGGCAGCCTTTGTTTTTAAGGGACTTTGGTCTGTCATCAATCAGCTACTGAGAGCTCTCCATATGTCAACAAATTGATCTTGATCTTTATGGAAATCTATTTGGAGACCCTGCTGTATGATTATCTGCCTTCCAGTCTGATAAATGGAGTGCATTTCTTATAATTAGGCAGACTTTTTTTTTCCTGTCTGCACCATTTATCCCATGAGGACATATGTCTGTTTCCGTAGGCCAACTTGTCACTCTGCGTCTGACTATTTTCCATTTTGTACAGTGTGTGTTGCGCTGTTCTCGTGAAACACACAACGGACCCACCCACCCACCCCCATTCTTTCCTTTTTATTCAAATGGGCACTTGTGAGCTCTTACTTTTCTGAGATCTTTTTGACCCTTTAATATTGACTATTACATTGATTGTACTAATCAATAGGCTATTGATTGTTAATAGTAAAGGATAGTAATTACAAATTCTGTATTAGACCTCAGAATTTCTCGGGGAGGCTTAAACTGTTGGATGACATCAGTTCATGTCAAGACTTTGATTGAGTAGCATGAAAAAATGGAGGAGAAAGTGAATCAGTTTAAGTCTAAGGGCATTTTGATAAGAGAAAGTAACCTCTCTAGACTGTTTGTCTGGTGTCTGCCACCTTCTGAGATCAGAACTAGCAAATTTTGTAGACCAGGGGTGTCAAACAAGCATCATCATGTTGTCATCATGTGATGTATCACTACTTTTTCCCCTTCTCAAAAAAGGGGTGGGGTGGTGGCCAGTGTGTGACGCATCTGGCTCGTGGGCTGTGAGTTTGACACTCCTGCTGTAGATCTTTGGACATTATTGAATGATATCATTCAGAATCCAATACTAATGTTCAGGGCAGCAAGACCTCCTAAAAAATACAATTCAGCTGTATCTGGAGCAACTTTGCCCACCTGATTTAAATGGCATCATTCCAAGTAGCAAAGCCCTTTTAAATAAGCTTTATTTAACAGAATAACAGAGTTAGGAGGGGACTTGGAAGTCTTCTAGTATAACCTCCTGCTCAGGCAGGAAACTATACACCACTTCAGACAAATTGTTGTCCAATCTCTTCTTAAAAACTTCCAGTGTTCACAACTTCTGGAGGCCAGTTGTTCCACTGGTTATTTGTTCTCACTGTCATGAAATTTCTGCTTAGTTCTAGGTTGCTTCTTTCCTTCATTAGTTTCCATCCGTTGCTTCTTGTCCTGCCCTCAGGTGTTGTGGAGAATAGCTTGACTCCCTCTTCTTTGTGGCAACCCCTGAGATATTGGAAGACTGCTATCATGTCTCCCCTAGACCTTCTTTTCGTTAAACGAGACATACCCAATTCCTGCAACCGTTCTTCCTATGTTTTAGCCTCCAGTCCCCTAATCTTCTTTGTTGCTCTTCTCGGCACTCTTTCTAAACTCTCACACACCACACAGATATGTATGCATGAATGAAAGTTCTGAAACTTCCCACCTCAGATATGTACCGTATTTTTCAGAGTATAAGAGACATCTTTTTCCCCAAAAAAGAGGGTCAAAATCTGGGTGCGTCTTATACTCCGAATGTAGCCCGGCCATTTCACAGAGGTTTCAGAAGCTGAAAAAAGCATTAGAAAGGAAACTTCAGAAAAGAAGCCTCCAAACAGAGCTACAGAAAAGAAGCCCCACCAAACAGAGCTTTGGAGGCTTTTTTTTCTGAAGCTTTGTTTCGGAGGCTTTCAGAGGCAGAAAAAAAAGTTTTTTCTGAAACGGAGTTTTGGAAGTTTCAGAGGCCGAAAAAAAAGCAAGGCACAGAGCTCTCAACCAAGGAACCTGTTGCTAAAATTCACCTCTGGGATCAGCTGATTGGGGGTATTCCGGGAGGCCGATCCATCTGCCAATCAGTTTTTTTCTTATTTTCCTCCCCAAAAACTAAGGTGCGTCTTATACTCTGAAAAATATGGTAAATGGTCTGGCTTCCCACCATGTGCCCGATAACATATTAATTAAAGATTTGCCGGCATATATTTTATGCATCTTTCTCTCCTCCATCCCTCATTATGTCTTCCATCTATAGTTTCTGTGGGTATTTGTGTCTTAGTTAATGCACAGAACTTCTTGTATTAAACCAGGGAGCTGCAATGGTTTCATTAGCATAGCATCCTAATCGTCTCAGGCTGTCTAAAGGATAAACTGCAACAAACAAGCAAGTTAGCACAGATTGAAAAATATATATATTTTTTTTAATGGAATGGGCTGGAGAAGCATCACGTGAACAACAGCTGACCTTTCAGTTCATTTTCCTTTTATATTAAGAACTGTCATGTCATTTCATTTCATCTTTGGCTGCGATGAGTTTTCCTCTCGTGTTCCAGGTTCCCATCTTTTCATTAGTTTTTTTTAATTTTATTTTATTTTACAAACTCACATTCCGGGCTAACATTCAGATTACAAGTGACTGTTATGTGACAGTCTGTCTCAGAAAGAAAAAAAAATAACTGTAAATCAAGTTAAAAATAACTTGTAGATCAAGGGCTTTCAAACATTTTCAGGCCACGAAACAGTCTCATTAAAAAATAGTAATAATAAATTCCTAGAACCTCCTAATCAAGAGGCAAAGACCTGGAGATAGAAAATTGGCTGCATTTCAATGATTGTGGGTTTTATGTCCCTCAAGTCTCTTATACAACCCTATGAAATTCTCACAGGGCTGTGTGGAACCCAATTTGAAAACCTAGTAGTAGGAGAACATATATGCATAGGGATACATTTGCATGAAACATATTTAGCGATAGCAATAGCACTTAGACTTAGACTTATATACCGCTTTACAGTGCTTTACAGACCTCTCTAAGCGGTTTTTACAGAGTCAGCCTATTGCCCCCAAAAATCTAGGTCCTTGTTTTACCCACCTTGGATGGATGGAAGGCTGAGTCAACCTTGAGCCTGCTGGGATCTGAACTGCCAAATTGCAGGCAGCCGGCAGTCAGCAGAAATAGCCTGCAGTACTGTACTCCACTGTGCCACCGAAGCTTATTTAGCAAACCCAATTGTCTCTATTTATGGTTTCCTGTCATACTTCTCCTGAGCTATGGACAGTTACATATTATTACAGCTCATTTACTCTTTTTAATTCAGCCATTTCAATACAAGATTCTTGAACACCCTAATCCTGATCAACAAAGGCATCAGGCTAAAAACTAGAAGACTCTGAATTCTAGTTCTGCTTTGGGTGCCGGATAATCTTGAGCCAGGCATTCTCTCTTGGCCCTAGTTGGGAAGCAATGACAAACCACTTCTGAAAAAATCTTGCCAAGAAAACTACAGAGAGCAGTCTCTGAGGATCAGTCATAATGGAACAGAGGATACATGAATAAATAACTCTATCTGGCCTGGCTTACACTGGATATTTTGATACTTTTTTTTTTTTTTTTTTTTTTTTTTGCTAGCTCAAAACCGTACTCAGTAAAATCAGATTCATTCAAATGGGTTTGATGGTATCCAAACTTGCAGAATAACCAATGGAATTAGAACAGTGGTGGGTTTCAGATATTGTTACCACCGGTTCGCCCCGTGCATGTGCCTGGCCTTCTGTGCATGCACTTTGCATGCGCCCGATCTCAAAAATGTGGCTAAATAGAATGGCATAGGGCCAGGGCAAGTGTGAGAGCCCACTTGCGATCTCCTCTACTGGTTTGGGAGAACTGGACCGAACCGGCTGAATACCATCTCTGAATTAGAATGAGGCTGGATGTTCTGTTGCTTGTGTTCCAGGATGAAATATCAATAATTTTAATCCTGGATCTAATCTATTAGGTAAAGGTAATAGCTTCCCCTCTCTGGTCATATCTAAGTCCATAGTGTGGTGTTTCTCTCCATTTCTTAGCTAAGGGAGGCAGTGTTGTATGAAGACACTTCCATGGCCATGTGGCTGGCATGACTGTACACCAAGGTGCACGGAACACTGTTACCTTCCTGCAGAAGTACCTATTTATGTCCTCACATTTGCATGCTTTCAAATTGCTATGTGGGGAGGAGCTGAGGCAAGTAACAGGAGTTGACTCAAGTCTTGAACCTGGGGCTATCAGCTTTGCAGCTGACAAGTTCAGTGTCTTTAACCACTAAGCCCATGATGGCGAACCTATGGCACGGGTGCCACAGGTGGCACGTGGAGCCATATTGGTGGGCATGCGAGCTCAGCTCCAGCACACATGAGTGCACCAGCCAGCTGATTTTCAAGCCTTCTGGACTGACCAGAAGTCAGGAAACACACTGTTTCCAGCCTCCGGAGAGCTTCTGGCTGGTGGGGAAGGCCGTTTTTGCCCTCCCCAGGCTCCTAGAAAGGCTCTGGAGAAAAACGGGCCTACCAGGCCCACCGGGCCATCACGTGCCAAAAGCGGGGGGAGCATGGAGCGGGCGGGCCACATAGAATTATAGATGTGGGCACATGTGCGTGTGATCTCACCGTGCTTTTGGCACGCGATGGCAAAAAGATTAGCCATCACTGCACTAAGCCATCTCTCTCTCTCTCTCACACACACACACACACACAATCTATTAGGTAGAGCACCCTATTAAGAGGAATCTCTATATTCTATAAATTAGTATACAAGAAGAAGGAAGTCTTTATTTATTTATTTATTTATTTATTTATTTATTTATTTATTTATTTATTTATTTATTTATTTAAATATTTAAATATTGAACTCAGGCAGCCAGAGCTTTAAAACCACAAAATATACTCTTCCATTTTTCACTGAAGATGTAAGAATGTGGTTCCAAACTCATTTATTTGCAAATTAATCCCATTGAAGTCAACAGATCTTATTTCTGTTTGATGTTCATAGGATTCCTCTAAAATACTGATTAATCCATCCTTTTTATAAAAGAGAGAGAGAGAGGAGAATAATCTAAAAATTTTGTGCAGAAGCATGTCTGATCTATTGGGTATGAATGGATAATTTCTCTTCTGGCATAGAAATATTAAACTCTACTTTCTTTGTAGAAATGTTGCTAAAATGCACGAGTTTGTCCCATTTGTGGTTATAATACTGATGGGTGCAAATTTTATTACATATAAAATGTCCCTCTTTTGCTACATTTTTCGTTTATCATAATCTGAATTGTATTTTTTTATTTTCTATGGTGATGATGATAATCTTATTGTACTCTGGCCAAAGATGGTAATAAAAAAAATGTTTGTTGCTTTTCATAAGAATGGAATATCCTGAAAATTTATTACTTTCTTCATTCTTGAATGTGGAAAACACAGTCAAATATAGTTTCCTGTTTTTATCCCAAAGTAGATATTTCAGGACGGATAGCTTTATGCCCAAGCAATATCCATTGCAGGGTGTTTTTCTCCTATCATTTGATGTGCTATTATGGTACTATTTCAATTTCCTCTGCAGTAATACATGTAGTTCTCGACTTACGACAGCTCATTTAGTGACTGTTCAAAGTTACAACGGCATTCAAAAAAAGTGACATGATTTTTTTTACACTTAGTTAAAAAAAAATGCTATCAACCTGCCTTCCATTGAGGACCTGTATACTGCACAAGTCAAAAAGAGGGCTGTGGAAATATTTACAGATGCCTCACATCCTGGACATAAACTGTTTCAACTCCTATTCTCAAAAGGACTGCACACCAAAACAACTAGACACAAGGACAGTTTTTTTCCCGAACGCCATCACTCTGCTAAACAAATAATTCCCTCAACACTGTCAAACTAGTTATTAAGTCTACATTCAGTGGTGGGATTCAAGTAATTTAACAACCGGTTTTCTGCCCTAATGATTTCTTCCAACAACCAGTTCATCAAACTGCTCAGAAAGTTAACAACCGGTTCTACCAAAGCGATGCGAACTGGCTGAATCCCACCACTGTCTACGTTACTATTAATCTTCTCACCCATCTCCTCCCACTTATGACAGTATGACTGTAACCTTGTTGCTTGTATCCTTAAGATTTATATTGATTGTTTCCCTATGACTATCATTAAGTGTTGTACCTTATTATTCCTGATGAATGTATCTTTTCTTTTATGTACACCAAGAGCATATGCACCAAGACAAATTCCTTGTGTGTCCAATCACACTTGGCCAATAAAGAATTCTATTCTATTCTATTCTATTCTATTCTATTCTATTCTATTCTATTCTATTCTATTCTATTCTATTCTATTCTATTCTATTCTATTCCATTCCATTCCATTCCATTCCATTCCATTCCATTCTTACAATCGTTGCAGCATCCCCATGGTCACATGATCAAAATTCAAACTGCTTGGCAACTGGTTCATACTTATGATGGTTGCAGTGTCCCGGGGTCATCCAGTCCCCTTTTGCGACCTTCTAATCAGCAAAGTCAATGGGGAAACCAGATCCACTAACAACTTTGTTACTAACTTAACATCCTCAGTGATTCACTTAACAGCTATGGTCAGAAAGGTGGCAAAATGGGTCAAAACTCACTTAACAAGTGTCTCACTTAACAACAGAAATGTTGGACCCAATTGTGGTTGTAAATTGAAGATGACCTGTCTTTCCTCCACTGTTCTTCATTTCCTCCAATAGGATCGTTTACAACGATAATCCTGACCAATCAGACCTCACGTTGTGAATGGAATGCTATGCAGATGGTCCTCGCTTACTGACTGCCTTGTTTAGTGATGGTTCAAAGTGAAAATAGTGTAAAAATAAAACAGTATCACAATCAATCCATGCATCGACACCCATTGCAACATCCTGGGGAGTCACATATTTGCCATTCGTAGGTTTGTATGTGGCACCCCTTTTCAGCCATTGTAGGGTCCCATAGTCTCTCACAGCCATATAATAGCTGCGGTGGCACAGTGGTTAGAGTGCAGTAGTGCAGGCTACTTCTGCTGATTACTGGCTGCCAGCAGTTTGGCAGATCAAATCTCACGAGTCAAGATTGACTCAGCCTTCCATCCTTCCGAGGTGGGTAAAATGAGAACCCAGAGTGTTGGGGGGCAATAGGCTGACTCTGTAAACTGCTTAGAGAGGGCTGTAAAAGCACTGTGAAGCGGTATATAAGTTTAAGAGCTATTGCTATTTTCATGCCTGACAACCAACTTGCAACAAGCAGATTTAATAGGGAAGGTGAAGTAAAATTGTAAGTTGTGTGATGTTTCACTTGATGACCAAGTACAAAGTGAGGTCACAAGGCCATTGTGCTGATGTGATTTTCCACTTAGTGACTGCAGCACATCCCAATTTAGTTGCCGATCCCTAGTTGTGATCACTAAGAGAGGACTCCCTGTACAAGGAACTCAGTTGGAGGTATTACTGAGGCAAATTAAGAGAAAGCAAGAATGTGAATGCCTCAAATATATAAATATTTCCACAAGAAGTGCTGGGGAAAAAAAAATCTTCCTCCTGCCTCAAAACTGTCAGCAAGTTTTTGCTGTAACTTTTGGCTCAGCAATCTGGCTGGCCAAATTTGCTTTATGCCAAATGCTTTGATTCAAGTGTATAAATTTACATGGTTAACATATTGAAGGAAGTGCTTAAATATGCTTAAATTAGGGGTTTTTTTGGTAAACACTCACAAGAATGAATGTCCCTTTTTGCATTGCTACATCTAAGGATTTCAAAGCAAGGATTTGCACAACCTTCTCCATCCATCAAAAACTATGAAGAAAATTTCATTTGTCCCGACTCTTCTGGTCCCTGTGTCATTCCCACAACCCTCTGGAAAATAAATCTAGGAATATATAAAATAAAACCCTTTGTGATTCTTGATTGCAGAATAGAATAACAGAATTGGAAGGGACCTTGGAGGTCTTCTAGTCCAAGCCCCTGCTTAGGCAGGAAACCCTACACCACTACAAACCAATGGTTATAGCAGAAATATTGTTCCTTACATCCAGAGACAGCAGAGCCTGCAGAGATGAGGAGTCAAAAAAAAAAAGGAAGATTGCAGTTGTGGTAACTGCAATCAGAGGCCTTCATTGCGTGTACAGGTAGTCCTCAACTTATGGCCATTTCTTCAGGGACCATTTGAAGTTACAATGGCACTGAAATAAGTGACTCATGACTATCCTCACATCTGTAACCATTACAGCGTCCCCATGGCCACGTGATCAAACTCTGGATGCTTCGCAACTGGTTCATATTTATGTTCCAGGGTCATGTGATTTACCTTTTGCAAATTTCTGACGAGCAAAATCAATGTGAAGATCAAATTCACTGTATAACTGTATTACTAAATTCACAATTGCAGTTATTCACTTAACAAATGTGGCAAGAATGGCCATAAAACGGGCAAAACTCACTTAGCAACAATCTTGCTTAGCAACAAAAATCCGGGGCTCAGTTATGGCTGTAAATCGGGGCTACCTGTGTCAATATCACATAGGTGTCCAAAAGGACAGGCCTTTGACTACAATGTTACAATTGTATGCCAACTGTTACTGTATATAAATTTAACAAATAAGTGTATAAATCTTATCTTTTCATACTTTCCCTACACAGATTCCACACTACTTATTTTATTTTATTTTATTTTATTTTATTTTATTTTATTTTATTTTATTTTATTTTATTTTATTTTATTTTATTTTATTTTATTTTATTTTATTTTATTTTATTTTATTTTATTTTATTATTTTATTCATCAAGCATATATAAGATAACATGATGATGAGCCTGGTGGCGCAGGGGACTAAGTGCTGTTAAAGTAGCACTTAGTTGCCAGCTGCTTACAATTACTGCAAGTTCGAATCTCACCAGGCTCAAGGTTGACTCAGCCTTCCATCCTTCCGAGGTAGGTAAAATGAGGACCCGGATTGTGGGGGCAAGAAGCTGACTTTGTATAAAAAAGAACACCGCTGGTGTGTGTGTGTGTGTGTGAAAGCCCTATTAAACAGGTATATACAAAAGTACGAAGGCTATTGCTTCACACATTGTAAGCCGCCCTGACTCTCCGGAGAAGGGCGGCATATAAATCGAACTAATAAATAAATAAATAAATAACAGGTAAAAGTATCAACATAATTTGAATACATGAAAAGAGTAAGAGTAAAAAGGAACATTAGGACAAGGATAGTAGGCATGCTAGTGCGCTTATGCACGCCCCTTACAGACCGCTTAGGAATGGGGTGAGGTCAACAGTAGACAGTCTAAGGTTAAAGTTTTGGGGGTTTGGGGAAGAAACCACAGAGTCAGGTAGTGCATTCCTGACATTTTAACAGATTAACAGAGTTGGAAGGGACCTTATCATCTAGTCCAACCCCCCCCCACCCCACCCTCCCACCCCCGCTCAAACAGGAGACCCTATACCATTTCAGAGAAATGCACTCTTAGAAAGAGTGCAGAGAAGAGCAAGAAAGACTATTACGGGGCTGGAGGCTAAAACAAATGAAGAATGATTGAAGAATCATTCATGAAGAATGATTGCAGGAATTGGGTATGTCTAGTCTAACGAAAAGATGGACTAGGGGAGTTAAATGTTAGCAGATGGAATAGGGAGTCAACCTATTTTTCCAAAGCAGCAGGAGGGAAGACAAGAAACAATGGATGGAAACTAACCAAGGAGAGAATCAACCTAGAACTAAGGAAAAAAAATTTCTAAGGGTGAGAACAATTAATCAGTAGAATGGCTTGTCTTCAGAAGTTATGGGTGTTCCATCACTGGAGGCTTTTAAGAAGAGACTGAACAGCCTTTGTCTGAAATGGTATAGGGTCTCCTGCTCAACCAGGGGGTTAGACTAGATGACCTCCAAGGTCCCTTCCAACTCTTTTATTCAATGTTATTCTAAGTACATATGCAGAACTCTGCCCCAGTTGAATAAAGTGAGCCACGTTCATTCTCAGACCTACGTATTAGAAGTGGGCCTCGAAACAGTGTCCACTGGGTAGGCTTAGCTTCCATTTTGTTTTCCTTCAAGGTAAAGATGGCTGTACAGAATGAAGTCTCAGACTGACATGGAGGAAAATAGTTTGCTTATATAATAATAAGAAGCAATCCCTTGACACTGAAAGCTGCCAATAAAAATGCATTTGCTGTTTCTCTTGACACTTAGCACAATATTATGAACGGAAGTCTTAGTTTTGGCATAGTGATGAAACCTGTGATGTGCCTTCTTGGATGTAGCACATAGGAGAGGATGAAGGAAAAATAAAAACTGCCAGAGAGGAAATGTGTGTGTATACACATTTAAAGTCAGTGATTGGCTTACAGGGATCGTAGATCCACTGATGGGAGCTGCAGTCTTGCTGATAAAATAATAATACTAATAATGGATTTCCCGTAGCAGTGGCAATTGTGATAGGAACTAATTGGCCTGCTGACAATCCTGCATTCCTTTTAGGATCGTTATTGAAGAGCCAATGAGCCTGAGCTGTCTCCCCCATACGGAGGTTGCAATTAAGATGCAATTAATTGGACACCTGATTAGCACAGTCAGAAGAAATGTCTAATATCCCTCCCTTCTCCCAGTCTGATATATCTGCTTCTTTTCTTTACTATTAGATTATAGAACCAAAACTTTCAAATTATCTAAAAGCTCTGACAGTTTAATAGAATGTATGAATGGCCTTGGGGAAAAGAGGAGGACAGGCTGCCTGGGAAAGAATAGAAGAGGAGAGGAGAGGAGAGGAGAGGAGAGGAGAGGAGAGAAGACCTTGGAGGTCTTCTAATCCAATTTAAAATGGTTTGTCCAACAGTAAGCCAGATGGTTCAGACTGGACTTACAATAGAATAACAGAGTTGGAAGGGACCTTGGAGGTCTAAACCCTACACCACTTCAGACAAATGGTTATCCAACATCTTCTTAAAAACTTCCAGTGTTGGAGCATTCACAACTTCTGGAGGCAAGTTGTTCCACTGATTAATTGTTCTAACTGTCAGGAAATTTCTCCTTAGTTCTAGGTTGGTTTTTCTCCTTGATTAGTTTCCACCCATAGCTTCTTGTCCTGCCCTCAGGTGCTTTGGAGAATAGCTCGACTCCCTCTTCTTTGTGGCAGCCCCTGAGATAGTGGAACATTGTTATCATGTCACACCTAGTCCTACTTTTCATCAGACTAGACATACCCAGTTCCAGCAACCGTTCTTTATATGTTTTAGCCTCCAGTTTCCTATATAATTTATTTTATTATTATTTTATTTTATTATTATTTTATTATTTTATTTTATTTTATTTTATTTTATTTTATTTTATTTTATTTTATTTTATTTTATTTTTATTTTATTATTTTATTATTTTATTTTATTTTATTTTATTATTTATTTTATTTTATTTTATTTTTTATACTGCCCTTCTCCCGAAGGACTCAGGGTGGTGCACAGCCATACTAAAACAAAAACAGCTAAAACAATATAAGTTAAAATAATATAATACTAAAACTAATACTATAAGATACTATAAGGTACTGTATAAGATACTAAAACTAATACTATAAGATAAGATAAGATAAGATAATACTAAAACAATATAAGATAAGGGAGGCAGGAGCCCAAAGTCAGATAACAGTCAGAGAGAAAAAATCTAGAAAAGATCTGTCCAAATTACCGCCACAATGAAGCCCAATTTTTTTGTTGTTAAGTGAGACATTTGTTCAGTGAGTTTTGCCCCCATTTTGCAACCTTTCATACCCTAGTTGTTAAATGAATGGAGCTATGTTAAATAAGAACTTATTTTGTGATTGGCAACCTTCCTGGTTTTTCCTTTCCCGAAAACATTAGGCTGACACTTAGCGGGTTCGAAGATCACATTGGCCTTCCTGGTTTTCTGTTGGAATATCATTGCTGGTCAACCCAGTAAAGCAAGTTAAAATGGACTTCCCCACTGGCACGCATGTAAAAGAACACACTGCCTTTTGCTGAGAATAAAACAACTGTCCTTTTCTTCTTGTAAATGGCTTGGTGGCCAAATGTCAAACGCATTGTTAAGGGAATAATAGATGACAAATGCTGGACTTGTACTGGGGGGAGGGGGGAAATCAAAAGAAAAGAGTGAGGGTGGTTTTACCAAGGTTTCACACAGAGACAAGCTACGGCGAATGTATTTCTCAATGTGTTAGGCCTAATAAGAGCATTTAGTTATTTATACATAAGAGCTGAAAATGGTTCACAGAAAAAAAAAGGGGAGGAGGGGAGGGTAGAACAGGAAGTGTAATTACCATAATTTTTTTCTCCCAGCTTTCTTTACACAATAGCGAGAAAGAGAAAGGATTTAGAAAGACCTGAGAGATGGGGGGGGGGGCAGGGAGAATTGAATATGTTTGAGCTAAAATTGATAGTTCTTTTTATTTATTTATTTATTTATTTTCTTTGTAGGGAAAAGTTGTGGGGCGGGGGGGGCATGTGTGTGGAAGCGCCATGATTTAATGTTTTGGTTTGCAAAGTCTTCTTGTTGCCAGAGCTAATGCATTCACTGGAAGAGGAAGACTTGGATTCAAATGAATGAAAACACCCAAGCCGGCGCTCAAATTTTTAAGCTGTGTTTCCTTGGAGTTCCTTTGATCGTTAGCTCTATGCCTGTTAAAGGGTTATTGCAAGGAAACAAATATGTTAGCCCCATGTATCTCAGTTGGGAAATTGAGTTCCCGTCAATTCCCCCTATGCATCGTAGATCTCTTATCTCAACGCACAGGGTTAAAATAGCAATTTCCTGGGACGTGGTGGTGAATATGAAACAGCCTGTTCTTTGCAAGTAAGACTGGAAAGGTTTGTAGCAGAAACACACACACACACACACACACACACACACACACACAAGCCTTTTTTATTTTTTTTTTAGAAAGCCCAAAATATAGGAATGTTCAGTGCAGCTTCTCAGCCCAAAGCCTGGAGAGCAGTTGGCATTTACTAAAAACCTAATAATGCTCAGAAATAAGAGCAAGTACAAAGATGGTAAAAATCCAGCAAGCTTTGAATTAGGCAATGCTTGAAAAGGCGCCGACAGATAAAACATATTTGTGTATGGAATTGAACAGACACCAATTCAAAGCCAGATGAATCTTCCCGAGGAAATAATTTCATCAGAGCCATCAGTATATTAAAAAAAAAAAAAAAGACATCCCTTTCCATACACAATTGTACTTATCTTTGAAAGTGGGGATAATTTTGAAAAGGCCTCTGATACTGGATGTTAATAATAGAGCAAGTTATTGTAGGATGACTATTTTAAATATCTAAAGCTCAAAGGGTTTTTTTGAAGCTATGTAGAGCCAGTGTTGTGTAGTGGTTAAGGTGCTGGCCTACAAACCAGGAGATTGTGAATTCTAGTTCCATTTTAGTCATGAAAACTGGTTGGGCCAATCACCAGGAGATGGTGAATTCCAGTGCCACCCATGAAAGCCGGTTCGGTCAATCGCCAGGAGATAGAGAGTTCTAGTCCTGCCTTAGGCATGAAAGCCCACAAGATGATTTTAGGCCAGTCACTATTTTTCAGCCCAATTTACCTCACAGGGTTATGGTTGTGAAGAAAATATGAGGAGAAGGGAATATTCACCACCTTGAGTTAATTATAAAGTAATAAAGGTGGGATGAAAATCTCATCTTAATCTAATATGTGTGAGTATATAGTTGTAATTGAGACATCTGCTCGTTAAAAACATCCAGTTTTTTAAAAAAGCTTCCATTGAAGTAAGTACTGTATATTAAACTGATTACAAGTGGCCATTATTAGGGAAAAGTAGAACCAACTGTTGACCTGAACAACGTAGTTAAGTTACAAACTGAGAACCAGGAATCAATCTAGAAGGTCCCTGAAAACCTTCTTTTACAGATATGATCCTAGAAAAATGGAAAATGTTCATATTTCTTCCAGTCTAAGAAGAATTGATGACCTCTCATAGCAGTAGCACTTAGACTTATATACCTCTTCACAGTGCTTTACAGCCCTCTCTAAGCAGTTTATTGGCCCAAATAAACTGCATATTGAATCAGCATATTGGCCCAGCATATCAGCATATGCAGAATCAGCATATTGGCCCAAACCATCTGAATCCTCATTTTTATTTTTATTTTTTAAATTTGATTTATATGCCGCCCTTCTCCGGAGACTCAGGGCTTACAATGCATTAAGCAATTTTACTGGCCTTGGAAGGATGGAAGGCTGAATCAACTTTGGGCCACTCAGGATCAAACTCCTAGAGGGAGCAGTGAGTTAACCTACAATACTTCATTCTAACCACTGTGCCACCATGTCTCTGTAACCCTAATAATGATAATAGGATCCTTGGCTGCAATTTCAAAACATCTGGAGCACCATTTGAACACCATTAAAATGCCCTTTTTACAATCCTGTAATCCCTTAACTCGGGGTAGAATCAAGGTGATGGGATGGCACTGAGTGTTTACTGGCCAGATGCCCTTCCTGATGCCTTGCAAAGTTCACAGCAAATATTTTCTTTTTCCTTTCTGAGAGAAGTACCTGCTGCTATCAGGATTGAATTCTCAACCTTCCGAGTGAGAGGCAAACATCTTCACCACTAGGCCACCACACCTCTTACAATTTCAACACTGTTAGCATCATCAAAATCCCCATCAATCAATGGCAAAAGGCTGCATGGAGCAGCTGACAGCTATCTGCTGGCAGCAGTTTTCTAGAGCTTCAACTCCAAGTTGCAATTCCTGAAGAAGTGAAGATTTGACTCTAAATTCTACTGAACTCCAATGATAGAAGTGTTCCAATATTTGAGGGGCTGACACAAAGAAGAGGGGGTCAACTTATTTTCTAAAGCACCCCGAAGTCAAGAGAAGAAACAATGGATGGAAACTAATCAAGGAGAGAAGCAGCCTAGAACTAAGGATAAATTTCCTAACAGTGAAAACAATTAACCAGTGGAACTGCTTGCCTTCAGAAGCTGTAGGTCACTGGAGGCTTTTAAGAAGAGACCAGACAGCCACTTGTCTGGAATAGTATAGTCTCCTGCTTGAGCCCAGGGTTGGACTAAGAGACCCCTAAGGTCCCTTCCAACTCTTTTATTCTGCAATTCTGTTTGCACGTATACATTTAATGCTATTAAACAACAGCATCTGGGAAATATGATAGCATTGTTCCAATATCTCAAGGGCTGCCAAAAAGAAGAGGGAGTCAATCTATTCTCCAAAGCACCTAAGGACAGGACAAGAAGCAACAGATGGAAACTAATCAAGGAGAGAAGCAACCTAGAACTAAGGAGAAATTTCCTGACAGTTAGAACAATTAATCCATGGATCAACTTGCCTCCAGAAGTTGTGAATGCTCCAACACTGGAGGTTTTTAAGAAAATATTGGATACCATTTGTCTGAAGTGGTGTAGGGTTTCCTGCCTAAGCAGCAGATTGGACTAGATGACCTCCAAGGTCCCTTCCCACTCTGTTATTCTATTCTATTCTACCTGTCTACCCAAGGTCCTTGGAAAGGACTGAATAGGTGGATTGAAATACCAGATCCATCAGAGTGACTATATGCCCTACAATAATAACAACGATAACACAAGACGAGTTGACCATTGAGCTCAATTCAGAAATAGTTTTATCTTTTTTTAATGTCAACCTGTTAATAATATTTGATGATGGTCTTATTTGAATGAGAGGAGACAGAGGCATAATTAAACTTTGGTCAACTTGAAAAATTGTTTAGAAGGGAAAAGAAACATTGGGGCGGTGTGCGTGTGTGTCACATTTTATTATTGATAAAGTAGGAAAGGAGCCGATGGCCCTCCCTCAAAATAAGATTTCTTTGGACCTGCCTGTACCTGTCTCATTTATTTTCTGTTATAATACCCCTCATTATATTAGAATTTAGCGATCAGCAAGCTTTTCAAATTGGTGACCAAGTGTTGTGTAGGGGCAGCACTAAAAAAACAAAACAAAAATCCAACAATGAAACGAATAAGGTAAGGCAATCACTGGCAGTCATTCTAAACAAGCAATTTATCCTGTAGGCAGTAGAAATCAGGAGTTTGAAAAAGTGCATTGAAATGGGGGGGGGGGAATCACACAAAGTCAGAACAAAACACACACAATGTGAATCAAAAAGAAATAATTGGACCGGCTGTTAAAATTGCATGTTTTCTTTACTTTTGTCAGTGTATGATAACTGGCAGGTATTTATTTGAAACTTTAATCATAAGGGATTGTCAAGAGAAACCAGAAAGAAATACAGCTTTGATGATTGTTTATAATTGTCAGAGGGTAGATGTGTAAATGGGAACTCTTTAGATGTGTTCCCTTTTAGTGGGATTTTTTCCCCCCTTCTTTAAAAGCCAACACGATAAAAGCAATATTAACACTGGATATAGACAGACAAGATATTATTTTTATTGGATTGAAGGTGAAAAAGTGGCATTAGCCAGGATTTGTGGCGATTGTATAGTGGAAAGTAAATTCTTTATGTGTCGGTAATGGTGCTCCTTGCCTTACTTGAGTTAGCCGGCCAAAATGACTCCCTATTGACTACATGTTTGATAAATGCATTGGCAAAAAAAAATGCAGAGTCGGTAAGGCTGTACTTTCCTCATTTCCCTTGGAAGGAGATCTATTATATGATAATTTTGTTAATGCAGTTCCACATCAGAGTTGGAGGAAAGCTGAAATTACGTGATGGAATTTTCTCTTATTAAGTCAAGCATTCTCAGGAATGGGCACAATCCAGAGAGAGAAACCATTAACAGACCAGATAGGGTTTAAATCGGTTTAAACAGAGTCAGTTCTGGGCTTGAACTTTATGTTCCCCTAAAACTGATCTAGTCTGTCATAACGGTAAAGGTAAAGATTCCCCTCGCACATATGTGCTAGTCGTTCCTGACTCTAGGGGGCGGTGCTCATCTCCATTTCAAAGCCAAAGAGCCAGCACAGTCCAAAGATATCTCCATGGTATGTGGCCGGCATGACTCAATGCCAAAGGCGCACGGAACGCTGTTACCTTCCCACCAAAGGTGGTCCCTATTTTTCTACTCGCATTTTTTACAGGTTGGCAGAAGCTGGGACAAATAACGGGAGCTAGGTTGGCAGAAGCTGGGACAACTCCCCACCGGGACAACCTCATGAAGTAGAGTTGCATTAATAATAAGAGCCAGTTTGGTGTAGTGGTTAAGGTGTTAGACTAGAACCCAGGAGACTGTGAGTTCTAGTCCCACTTTAGTCATGGAAGCTGGCTGGCTAACTCTGGGGCCAACCACCAGGAGGTGGTGAGTTCTAGTCCTACCTTAGGCATGAAAGCTGCTCTATGATTTTGGGCCAATCGCCAGAAGACTGAGTTGCAGTTCCACCTTAGGCCTCAAAGCCAGCTGAGTGACTTTGGTCCAATCATCTCACAGGGTTGTAGTTGTGGGGAAAATAGGAGGAAGAAGGAGAATAGGAATGTTGAGTTCCTTATAAAGTAATTAACAAATGATAAACAAACAAATAATAATGTCAGTGAAGAGCTACAGATCCACTCCTTGGAGTAGTTTGCTTGCAACTCGAATTTTCAGATCTGTGCAAACAGCGGAGGCATGAAAATGTGGAGGATTGAGAAAAAGCAGGCTGCAGCGCCTTACCTGTTGAATTTTTAATGGGAATGTATTAACGAAACTAATATTTAGCCCCACTGAGATTTGTTTAGTCCTTCGTTTGCTGCTGATTTACTCCTTATCCTCCTATTCGAAATACAGGGGGCAAATAAAACATTCCAACTATAACATTTGAAGTGCCCAGAAAAAATACATGCCTTTTCCCCCTGCCTTCGGCCTATTGCAAAGGATCTAAAACTGTTGTTAAATATAACACTCAGCTGGGTTTCTCTTGTATGGTCTTTTCCAATATTCAGAATAACATCTCTCTCTCTCTCTCTCACAACAGATGAATGCCCTCAGAGTGGTTAAAAGCAACATTTTGTACAAAGCAAGATGTTAACCCTCCAAGCCTGGGCAATTACATTTTGCCAGTACCTGAATTCCCGTTGGTGTTTCATTAGGGAACAATGGTTTTCTCTGATTTCTGCCCCCAAACTATTATTCACACTTAGTAAATGCTATCAAACAGCTGTTGCCTGGACATTTTTAGAAATGTTTGAAAATCTTTAGGGTTAATGTGTGTGTGTGTGTGTGTGTGTGGTATTTGCGTGTTGGAAATGAGATTTAATGCAACAGACACTTGTTTCAACAGTAATAACCTATCCTAATTAGCATGACAGATACTGTATCCTTTTTATCCTCCTTAAATTGGTCAAGACAAGAATCCATCAGCCTTGCCATAGGGGGAGAGGTGGAGCGTCCATAAACATGGCAATTATCTAAGAGAATAACAGAAATGGAAGGGACTTTTTCTTATTATTATTATTATTTTTTGATTAATATACCACCCTTCTCCTTATGGACTCAGGGCGGTGCACAGCCGATTAAAAACAAGCACACAAAAGTTAAAATTTCATAAAAGAACAATATAGATGGCCGTAGATTAAAACTAAATTCATTTAAAATAATAAGAACTCTAAAATGATAAAATATTTACAGGAATCAGGCTAAGCCGGCAAGCTGAAAAAGATGGGTTTTTAAAGCCCGCCGGAAGGTCGGGAGGTCGGAGATTGTTCTTAACTCTGGAGGCAGATCATTCCAGAGGGTGGGTGCTGCCACAGAGAAGGCTCTCCCCCTGGGGGTCGCCAGCCGGCATTGTCTGGCTGATGGTACCCTGAGGAGGCCCTCTCTGTGGGAGCGAACCGGCCGGTGGGAGGCAATTGGTGGCAGAAGACGGTCCCGTAAGTACCCTGGCCCTAAGCCACTTTGGAGGTCTTGACCAAACCAAAGGTGACAGTGTTCCAATATCCCAGGGGTTGCCACAAAGGAGAGGGTTCAACCGATTCTCCCACCCAGCAAATGGCAGGAAAAGAACAATGGATGGAAAGTAATCCTCTTTAAGCTGTCATCAACTCAGGAAAAAAAAAATCTTTTTCTGCCAGATTGTGGTTTGGGAGAAAGGAACAAGTAGCTCTGTTCACACGCAGGTATGAAATTGAAGAGTGGTTCCTAAATGCTTATTCCTAATAATAGGAACAATATGTAATGATGGCAAACGTGAGAATAAATAGAAAGCTTAGAGTGAACACTTGGAGGATTGTTCAAAATATAAAGATAAGAGATATCCTTTGATTGTTTAATGTAGTTACAGATAAATCTATATGGAATGCTTGTGGATGTATTAAACATTAGAACATAAATGCACATTCAGTTTTGCATGCAGATGATGGCATGATGTTGTGTGAGAATCTGAACAATCACAAAAAATATTAGTTTGCATAATGCAACAAGGAATACAGATCTGAAAAGGAATATATCAAAGGCTGAAGCAGTTGTACGTTACAGGAAAAATGAAAGGAACAATTTCAAATTATATTTTATTTTGGAAAAACTAAAACAAGTAGATATGTCTGTGTAGAAGTTAGACGCTACTCAAGGTACAGAAAGGGGAGGGAAAATTTTAAGAAGTGCAAATGCTGGTGGAAAGGTAACATATAGTACATAGCCTTTTGTGAGGAATAAATGTTTGTAAAAATGGCTATGAATAAGAGTTCCTGCCCAGTTTGATATATACATATAAGAGAGAGAGAAAATGATAAAAGTAAGCTGAATGCAGGGGAAAGATTATTTTTTGTATGGTTAAATGTGAAGAGTGATGGCAAAGAATGAAGAGATGCTAAATGAATGGTGGCTTGAATACAAAAATGAATTATCAGTATGAAAGAAGTAGGTTGAAATGGTTTAGAGAGAATAAATGAAGACCGAATCACAAAATGAAAGGAAAGAAGGAAGAATAAGCTGAGGGGAAGGAGAAGTCAAAGAAATTCATAGCTGGATGAAGTTGGACAAAAGATTTATTCTGTTTTCTTCACCTCTTGAGGAGTTCTTAATACTTGATGCATCGTAATACGTTGATGAAATTCTATATAAGAAAGAGAGGGAAGTAGAAAAAATAGAATTGTATGGATAGTCTTCAATTTATAACCACAATTGAGACCAGAATGTCAGAATTACAAAATAACGGAGTTAGAAGGGACCCTGGAGGTTTTCTAGTCCAACCTCTGCTCAAGCAGGAGACTCTATACTATTTCAGACAAATGGTTGTCCAATCTCTTTTTAAAAAGCTCCAATGTTGGAGCACCCACTACTTCTGAAGGCAACCCTTTCCACTGATTAATTGTTCTGTCAGGAACTTTCTCCTTAGTTCTAGGTTGGTTCTCTCCTTGATGAGTTTCTACCTGTTGCTTCTTGTCTGCCTTCAGGTGCTTTGGAGAATAGCTTGACTCCCTCTTCTTTGTGATAGCCCCTGAGATATTGGAATACTGCTATCATGTCGGCCCTAGTTCTTCTTTTCATCAGACTGGACCAGAGGTGGGTTTCAGCAGGTTCTGACCAGTTCTGGAGAACTGGTAGTAAAAATTCTGACTGGCCCCACCCCCATCTATTCTCTGCCTCCCAAGTCCTAGCTGATCAGGAGGAAATGGGGATTTTGCAGTAACCTTCCCCTGGATTGGGGAGGGAATTGAGATTTTACAGTATCCTTCCCCTGCCATGCCCACCAAGCCATGCCCACAGAACCGGTAGTAAAAAATTTTGAAGCCCACCACTGGACTGGACATACCCAATTCCCGCAACCGTTCTTCATATATTTTAATCTTCAGTCCCCTAATCATCTTTGTTGCTCTTGTCTACACACTAGAATCTAAACTTTTGTTTTATATTGTGTCAAGCAAAACTGGATGCAGTATTCCTAGTCTTACCAAGGCATTAAAAGGGGCATTAACACTTCACATGATCTGGATTCTACTCCTCTATTAATGCAGCCTAGGACTGTGTTGGCTTTTTTGGCAGCTGCAGCACACTGCTGGCTTATATTTCAGTGATTGTCTACTAGGATGCCAAGATCCCTCTTTTACTTACTACTGCTTGTTAAGCGGGTTGCACCCAGTTTTATGACCTTTGATGCAATGATTGTTAAGTGTTAAGACTGGCGTTCTTAAATGACTTGTGTGGTTATTAAGTGAATCTGGTTCCCCACCCCCATTGACTTTGCTTATCAGAAGCCAGCTGGGAAAGTCACAAATGGTTATTTTTTTTCAGTACTGTTGTAACTTCGGATGGTCGCTAAATGAATGGATGTAACTCGAGGACTATCTATAGGAAGCAGTACATGAATGTGCTCAAAGAAAAGTAAGGATAGGGATAATGAATATTCTTGGTGTGAAATAAAATTATCTTATTGTCTTTATTGATGCCTTTGATTTATTTTGCTTAATTTTTCTAGCATCTGTTTTTCCCCCCATTTTGCATAACATTATTTATTCCATCGGGGAATAATATGATGAAAACTTGTGATCTGCCTTTCCAAAAGACCATTATGCCTCCTCTGGAGTAATATCTCAGTGATCTGATCTCCCCCACCCCTTTTTTTCCATTTCTTTGGATTAGATTACTCTAGAAATGGATTTCTAGAGTAGTCTAATTACTCTAATCTAATCTAATCTAATCTAATTAGTCTTGATTTTTCCTGCTTTTTTAAAAAAGATACCCAGAACTGGGCAATTGTTTAATTGTGTTTGAACAATGCAGCTTATAGTGGAAATATTATGCACCATGAAAACTAGAGGTCTGTGGAAGCAAATATTGCATTTGCCTTTTCATCAACCATATCACATAACTTTGATAGGTTTGGTTAATAGTGATGGTCAATACTGCCTTTCCTGGAGTGATGTGGTGGCCTAGAGATGAAATGCTTGCTTTCCACTTGGAGGGTTATGAGTTGAATCCTGAGCAGTGCAAATGTTTCTCTATCAGGGTGCAAAGAGAAAATATCTGCTGCAAACTCCACATAGGCATCAGGAAGGGTATCCAGCCTGTAAACACTTAGCTCCATTCAGTCACCCAAATTCCACCATGAAATAAGGGGATTAAAGGGTTGTAAATAGGAAAAAAGTATTTCCAACTTAACTGCCCACTTCAGATCAAATAGATTAGATTCTTTCTTTCTTTCTTTTAATCAGCCTAAGTGCTTAGTGAACATTGCATTGCTGAGTTACTTTACTTAAACAGTCTAATAATAATAATAACAACAACAATAATAATAATAATAATAATGGTATATTGTTTACATATATAATCACGATCTTTCATTATTTACTTGTACCTAGTAGTAATATTTTATCTTCTAATTTCTACCTGTGTTATCTAGCCACTATCCTAAAGGTCTCCAAGTTACATATAAGTTTTGGTGAATCTCCAGATTTTGTGCTTGATGAAATAGAGACGAGAGCAATAAGTAATATCTAGTAAAAGAGTTTCTCTGAACCTTTTTTTTTTACAGTTTCCATTATTATTTTTGAAAATACTGGGTATATACTGATATATTGAGCAGACTTTCATTCCCTTCACAAATTCCCATATCTTGAAAATGTGAACGCTGATTCAGAACTCTTAATAACCCAGAAACAGAGCACACAAAAACCCAGCTGTGGATTGCTTAATTCTCAAAGTCTAGTGTCAGTAGAAGAATTCAGAGTTTGCTCCCACCAGATTCATGCAAATGAATATTTCCTGTTTCATCCTGGGGGGGGGGGGGAAGGGTAAACATTACACTAGGAATTTAAGTGTGTAATTTCTTCTCTTAATTATTCAGTCTATTATGGACAAGTTGTATCATGAAGATAACTCCCTTGAGATCCTTCCCTACATGAAAGATGCTTTTTCTGGGTGTTTTTCTGGGTAGTGGAGTGTCTCAAGTGTGAAGAGAAGACTCATCCTAGAATTATTATATGTACACAAATGTTCCAAGTACATTGGCATTGACACGTTCACCATCAGTCAGGTGCAAAAGGCAACTTTACTCAGAACAGCTTACATTCTTCGATGATTCCTCTGACACTACCAAACATTAACATCTGCCTATTCTAGATCCTTGGGGAGGACTCAAACGGTGGATAAACGTGTCAAATAGAAGAGCAACAAAGATGATTAGGAAACTGGAGGCTGAAACATATAAAGAATGGTTTCTGAAATTGGGTATGTCTAGTTTAATGAAAAGAAGAACTAGGGGTGACATGATAACAGTGTTCAAATATCTAAGAGGCTGCCACAAAGAAAAGAGAGTGAAGTTATTCTCCAAAGTACCTGAAGTGTACAAGAAGCAATGGATGGGAACCAATCAAGCAGAGAAGCAACCTAGAACTAAGAAGAATTTATTGACAGTTAGAACAATTAGTCAATGGAACAAATTGCCTCCAGAAGTTGTGAATGCTCCAACACTGGAAGTTTTTATGAAGAGAATGGATAACCATTTGTCTGAACTGGTAATAGGGTTCCCTGCCTAAGTGGGGGGTTGGACTAGAAGACCTCCAAGGTTCCTTCCAACTGTGTCATTCTATTTTAAATCCAATCTGAAACATCTGACTTGCTGTTGGACAAACCATTATAAATGGATCGGTAGTAACAGAGAAAGAGAGGGAGACAGAGAGAAAGATTATCTGTTTCTCAAGATCATGGCTGTATCCTGTGAAGAGAAATCAGCACCCTTGACATTGCTAAGTGGCATTCCTGGAATTCCCCTCATTTTTTCATTAATAGATTTAAAATGCCCCAAATCTCATGAGATATTGCTGTTCTTGCATAAAATTGCATCCAATTTTAGAGGGGAATTTAAAAATCATAGACATTTTAACATGTCTCTACATAAGTACATACCATATTTTTTGGAGTATAAGACACAGTGGAGTATAAGACGCACCTTAGTTTTTGGGAAGGAAAATAAGAAAAAAGCTGATTGGCAGGTGGATCGGCCTCCTGGAATACCTCCAATCAGCTGTTCCCAGAGGTGAATTTTAGCAACAGGTTCCTTGGTTGAGAGCTCTGTGCCTTGCTTTTTTTTTTTTTTTTTTTTTGCTTTTTTTTCGGCCTCTGAAACTTCTAAAACTAAGTTTCAGAAAAAAACTTATTTTCCTGCTTCCGAAAGCCTCCTGAAAGCTTCAGAAGAAAAGCCTCTGAAGTTCTGTTTGGGGGCTTCTTTTCTGAAGCTTCGTTTCTGATGCTTTTTTCAGCCTCTGAAACCTCCGTTTGAGAAGCCGGGCGGGGCTACATTCGGAGTATAAGACACACCCAGATTTTCACCCTCTTTTTTTGTGGGGGAGGGGAAGGTGCGTCCTATACTCCAAAAAATACGGTACTTTCTTGGAAGCAGTGCCCTAGAACAAGATTTCAGAATGCAGTAATTCAAGTTGTCTTCAAAAGATACAGAACTCTGTTATAGATTCAAAAGATACAGTACAACTTGTCTGGTTTCAGGTCCTCATTTCTTCCTATTTTTACCCATGATCAGAAAAGCTGTTGGATCTATTCTGTCAGTCAGATCAGCACAATCTCTATTTTTTGTCAACCTGATAGGGAGAAAGAAGCCAACATGTATTTATGGAACAGAATTTTGCTGATACTTACAATAATGGAGCAGGGCAGATGGGCTGACTAAAACTGTTTGGTTGGTACTTAGAAATTGCCAAGGATTATCATCAAGTCTCATGTAATTTGTAGTTGTATTTGTGCAATATGCAACTAGGTTGGTTAAAGACCTGGATTCATACAGTGCAAATACATGCTAAGTTTGGATGACACTAAAGGTAAAGGTTCCCCTCGCACATATGTGCTAGTCGTTCCCGACTCTAGGGGGCGGTGCTCATCTCCATTTCAAAGCTGAAGAGCCAGCCCTGCCCGAAGACATTTCCGTGGTCATGTGGCCGGCATGACTAAATGCCAAAGGTTCACGGAATGCTGTTCCCTGCCCACCAAAGGTGGTCCCTATTTTTCTACTTGCATTTTTTATGTGCTTTCGAACTGCTAGGTTGGCAGAAGCTGGGAGAAGTCACAAGAGCTCACCCCGTTACGCAGCACTAGGGATTTGAACCACTGAACTGCAGACCTTTCGATCAACAAGCTCAGTGTCTTAGCCACTGAGCCACCACACTCTTTCGGTTGACACTAGTCTTAGTTTATACATTTAACTTATATATGGATCTATGTTGTTTGGCTGATTTCTGATTCAATCGGAATAGAGCTGGAATGGACCTTAGAGGTCTTCTGGTCCAACTCTCTGCTCAAGGAGGAGACCCTTTACTATTTGAGACAAGTGACTGTCCAATCTCTTCTTTAAAACCTCCAGTGATGAAGCACCCAAACCTGTGAAGGCAAACTGTTCCACTGGTTAATTGTCCTCACTGTTAGGAAGTTTTTCCTTAGTTCCAAGTTGCTTCTCTTCTTATTAGTTTCCATCCATTGTTTCTGGTCTTGCCTTCTCGTACTTTTGAAAATAAGTTGATCCCTTCTTCTTTGTGGCAGCCCCTCAAATACTGAAATACTGTTATGTCACCCCTAGTCCTTCTTTTCTCTAGACTAGCCCCATAACAGAGGTGGGTTTCAACAGATTCTGACCAGTTCTGGAGAACCAGTAGCAGAAATTTTGAGTAGTTCAAAGAACCAATAGTAAAAATTCTGCTATTCCCATCTATTCTCTGCCTCCCAAGTCCCAGCTGATCAGGAGGAAATGGGGATTTTGCAGTAACCTTCCCCTGCCACGCCCAACAAGCCACGCCAATCAAGCCATGCCACGCCCAACAAGCCATGTCCACAGAACCGGTAGTAAAAAAAAATTGAAACCCACCACTGCCCCATACCTAGTTCCGGCAATCATTATATTTTCGGCTCCAGGCCTTTAATCATCCTAGTTGCTCTTCTCTGCACCTTTTCCAAAGTCTCAACATCTTTCCTATAACTTGGTGATACGTGTAATTCCATGTATTGCTCAAGTAAGCACACTCAGTAACCAGATAACAGAACATATTTAGAGCTTGAGATTTCAGCATCCTTGCTCACTGACCTATTGTCAGCTGTCTGTCTTGACTGTTAAAATAAATCAGCACCACACAAGCAACGGTGGCAGTAACAGTAATTTGGAAGATTGAAGATAGGAACAGGCTGACATCTATAGAGACATATATTTTGAGCAAGAGGGAGAATAATTGAAGGAAAGTCATATTGGTGAGAGAGAGGAAGAGGACAAGAGAGCGAGCATGATTTAATAAAAATGCAATTTGAAGTATTTTAGAATGTAATAAGAAATAGGATGACTTTGTTTTAAAAGGGTCATGGAAGCACAGTAAATTACCACTCTTGTATGGGAGAGCCTATTATAACTCTTCTTCTAAGTGGTGGGCTTTTTCTACCAAGTATATTTGTATCTCAGAAAGTACAATTTATTAGGAAGCCATGAGTAAGTTGACCAGGTGTTGCTAAAATTGTACTTTGGAAGTGCTGGCAATAAATTTCCCATCATGGCTTGAAATAGATTAAGAAGTCAAGAGAGCTATTTTTAAAAACAAAATTCTAAGCCCAATATGTGTGAGAGGTTGAGGAAAGTGTGACAGTTATTTTGTCAAAGTCTGTTTGGATTGCTTGGTCCCAGTTGTTTGATCTAAAAGAGTGGGGAAACTATTCATTTGGAAAGTTCTATATTCTTACTTAGTGCTACTTCTCGTCTCTTCTGACAGATCTCTGAAACTCTTTGTTCACTTCCTTTCTGATATTTTTGTGCTTTTTTTGTCTTTGGCATCTTCTCTCTTGGCAATCATCACAGTGTGTTTTGACATCCAATTTGTCCTTTCCTTTCCCTCTTCCCTTCCCTCTTTCTTTCCCCAGTCTCTTTTCACCTTCATCCTTACATACAGCAGTGGGTTCCACATTATGTTAATACCGGTTTGCTGTGCGCTAACACACTCACTTCATGCCCACATGCGCCCAATTCACGCACATGCCTGCATTCCTCACATGCAGCCGTCCTTCTGTGCATGTACTTTGCTTGTGCACACACCTTCTGCACATGTGCCCAGCCTCAAAAATGTGCCTAAATAGAATGGCATAGAGCCGGGGCGGGTGGGCAGGCCCACCCACGATTTCTGCTACTGGTTCAGGTGAACTGGTCCGATCTGGCTGAATACCACCTCGGCTTACGTACTTCTTTAAGTTCCTTCCATAATTCCTCTGATTCCCTGTCAATTCAGGACTTCAAAGCAGTGCCTGATGTGAGAGGTCATTGGTGCTCTCTGAGCTTCGTTGTTTTGGTTCACCAAACTTGGATGGTCAAAGAGCACCAAGGACCCCTCATTTCAAACCTGAGCTACAAATGTTTTCCTGGCGTCGCGGGTGTTTCATCAGTGGAGAGTTGTCTATGGAGATTCTCAATCCTTCGCTGGAAATTTTCAAGAATAGACTGGACAACCATTTGACTTGGATGATGTGAGGCTTATGCCTTGAGCAAGGGGTTGGACTAGAGAAGACCTCCAAGGTCCTTTCCAGCTGTACAATTCTATGTTTAATGTTCTATGTACAGTAGAGGCCAAAATTGTGGAAATCTTTTGGGAAAAGTATATTTTCTAAAACTAGCTAATGACACCACTTTTTTTTTGGAGTTATACCATAAAATTATACATCAATGGAAAGATAATTTAATCAAGAATGTAATGCAGTAATTTTTATGGAATATTTGCTATTAAAATAGCAGTTACAGTATAAAGAAGAAACGTGAAACACGTAGAAAAAATGAGATATACAAATTTTATCACCATAAAAAAAATGAGATATACAAAAATTATCACCATGTCAGTTAATACTTAGTTGGGTAATTTTTAGCATGAATTACAGCCTTACAACATCTTTCCATGGAGTGAACCAAATCTTTTAGTTCTGGAGCTGTTGTAATAGGAAACCAAGATTGAATGATTGCTTCTATTAACTGAGTTTTATTACTGGGTCACTTCTGACTAACAACTTTCTTTAGTCAGCTCCATAGATTTTCAATTGGGTTAAAGTCTGGGCTATTCCCAGACCATTCCAACAGTGGAATATAATTATCTTGAAACTCCCCAAAAAAAAAAAAGTGGTGTTATTAGCCATCAAACCTCAAAAATACACCTTTCCCAAAAGGTTTCCACAATTTTGGCCACTACAGTAATAGCATACTTTATCAAGTAGTTTCAATAAAGTGAAAATGTATGATGTCTTTAGCATTTGCACATATATTTTGTTATTTGTTTTAAAAAATGATTTAAGGTAATCCTAGTAAGATTTGTTACTGACAAAGCCTTTCTGATTTCTGGTAATTATTCTTTTCAAGATACTTACAAGATTAGAGTCTTTCTAATAAGGTTTAGAATCTTCATAAGAATTCATGTCACAGAAACCTCTCTGTGGTTTGATGCATTGTCATTTTGACTTTTTGAAGATAGTGACAACATTCGCTGCCCTCCAGTCATCTGATATTTCATAAGCTCTTCAGGATTTCTCAGAAGAGGATATATAAGAATGAATCAAAGTGCCTAAAAAAATATTACTGAAAATGGTATTTACTACCACAGAAAAGACCATTTATCCTTTTCCTTTTCTTTTCATAAGTAAAATAATTGTGGAAAAAAATATACAAAAAGAAGACAATTTACTTTCTTGGGAGCTTTTACTACCTTTTGTAAACAAAACATATGGGGTCCTTGGTGCTCTGTGAGTTTGGTGGTTTTCTCGCAGATGTTTTATTATCAAACTTTTATTATCAAACATCATCAATCTTAGAAGAGAGTTGGGAGTGTGTGGTGGTAGCCAAAAAAGCCAATGCAATTCTAAGTTCCATTAACAGAAGGATACAATCAAGATCAAGTGAGGTACTAATACCACTTTATAAAGCCTTAGTAAGACCACACCTAGAATAGTGCCTCCAGTTTTGGTCACCACACTATAAAAATGCTGTTGAGACTCTAGAAAAAGTACAGAGGAGAGCAACCAGGATGATTAGGGGACTGGAGACTAAAACATATGAAGAACGGTTACAGGAACTGGGCATGGCTAGTCTAGTGAAGAGAAGGACCAGGGAAGACAGGATAGCAGTCTTCCAATATTTGAGGGGCTGCCACAGAGAGGAGGGGGTCAAGCTACTTTCCAAAGCACCTGAAGGCCAGACAAGGAATAATGCATGGAAGCTGATCAAGGAGAGATTCAACCTGGAAATAAGGATAATTTTTCTGACAGTGAGATCAATCAACCAATGGAACAGAAGTTGCCTTGGGAAGTTGTGGGAGCTTCATCACTGGAGGCCTTCAAGAAGGGATTTGGAATGCCATTTGTCAGAAATGGTGTAGGGTCTCCTTCTTGGGTGGGGGGGTTGAACTAGATGACCTACAAAATCCCTTCCAACTCTGTTAATCTAAACACTGCAGTAAGAAAAACTTAGTCTTCTCTCCCTCCCTCTCCCTCTCTTCCTTCTTCTCCCTTTCTCCCTCCCTCTTCCTCTCCCTGTCTCATTTAGGGTCTGTTCTTAAATGACTAAGGTTGAAAGTACCTGTTGATAAAATAATGGTGATTGTCCACAATGGCATGGACAATCACTATATCAAGAAGCAATGTGCTCCTCAGAGATCATCTCATATACAGGACACCTTCTCCCATTCCATATGATTTCTGTTCATTCTGTTCATTCAACCCAGATGTTTCCGACTTTCAAATATAGTATAGCCTTTATTGTTATTGTACATCGTATATATACATTTTTTTTCTCAGTTCAGGTAGATCATTGCATGGGGTCAAGTGCCAGTTTTAGAAACAGTTTAATTCTTTTCCTTTCTTTTCTTTCTTTCTTTCTTTCTTTCTTTCTTTCTTTCTTTCTTTCTTTCTTTCTTTCTTTCTCTCTCTCTCCCTCTCTCTCTCTTTCTCTCTGTCTCTCTCTTTCCTTCCTTCCTTCCTTCCTTCCTTTCCTCTTTCCCCCTTCCCCTTTCCCCTTTCCTTTCCTTTCCTTTCCTTTCCTTTCCTTTCCTTTCCTTTCCTTTCCTTTCCTTTCCTTTCCTTTCCTTTCCTTTCCTTTCCTGGGAAGTTCAGAGTTAAGGCTGCTTAGCATTTTCTCAGCAGAACAAACTGTGGAACAGATTCCTCTCCATTTGATAAGATGACTTCTCCAAGTGAGCTGTGTTGATAACACAACAAATTAACTCCTCCATTTAATTAAATTTAGGCTCAGTTCTGGAATGAGATGGATTATTCTAAACAGTTGATTCCATTGCCACTTCTGGTTAACACACTGTAATAAGTCACAGTTTCATTAACAATAGTTTGTCAATAAACTACAGTGAGCTCAATCCATATACTGTGTTAAACTGCATTGTATTAACTACAATGGCTATTCTTAACAAACAGCGCAAACAACAGAAATGTTAATGTAAAGCTGCATCAACTTTACTTTTCCTACATTTGAGGCATGCAACACAAAACTGGGTAAGGGGACGGTTATATATTCTTGTTATAAAATGTTGCAATACTTTCACGCTGTAATACTTCAGTTCTCATTAATACCCAAGGCACTATAAACGAACAAAATGTCAGGGTTGTGGGGGTTTTTTTTCTTCTCACACAAAAAAGGATAAAATCATTCTTTATAAAGCCCTGATAGTCAAGATGCTGACTTTTTTTTTTCCTGGAGTATTGAAACAACTGTAAAACAGAAAATAAAAACTATAAAACTTTTTTTTTTTTTAAGTTAGGAAAGCAACATATTGTTAACGTTCCTTGAATGAGTCGATATTCCTGTTTTGAACTATTTTATGCCATTTTATTCTATCGGTCTAAATAAAATACCGTAATTCGTTATCTGATCTAAACTTTAAAAAGATAAACCACTGGGTTATCAAATGATGCTAAAATGTGACAGTATCAGACCTTGGTGAACAATTGGCAGAATAAAATTAAACCATTCTGAGGTAGATTTGAGCTTGTTTTCTTTGGTGATAAAATTTTACAAGTAGGAATATGTATATTTTAATTTGAACTAGTGCACTCTGGTGAACTAGGATCCAATGCAACGATGTTACATTAATATGTATTAGGGTTATATATAGAATACTTATTTTATCTTTATGAACCAACACATTTTAAAATGTAATTTAGCAGAATAACAGAGTTGGAAGGGATTTAATATATAACTTCTTGAATTTCTTATACTGTACAAAATTGGACATATATCTTCATCTTATGTGTATCATATTATTATGTTCTTTCTATGCATCTTTTCTGCTGCTAACCATGTTTTTCATACCATCACTGTATGTATGTATGTATGTATGTATGTATGTATGTATGTATGTATATATGTTTATATATCTTAGGGATTTTCAGAGTATTAACCTAAAAAGTAATAATATGGTGAAGATGGTGGTGATGATGACGACAATAACAACAACAACAACAATAATAACTGGCAGCAACCTGTATCAACCATTAGCACCAGTCAATGGTATTTGTGATGCATTTTTGAATGTTCAGTTGACTAAATTTCATGTTTAATGAATAAAGATGATGATGATGATAATGATGATGATGATGATGATGATAATAATAATAATAATAATTGATTGATACCTAGGATGCTGGCAGCAGCCCATATCAATCATTAGCACCAGTCAATGGTATTTATGATGCATTATTGAATGTTCAGTTGACTGAGTTTCATGTTTAATGAATAAAGTAAATAATAATAATAACTTAGTGGATGTTACAATACTCGGAGATAGCAGAATAGAAGAGAAATAGCAATAATAATAATGATGATGATGATAACAAAATAATAATAATAATAATAATAATAATAATAATAATAATAATAATAATAATAATAATAATACAACTGATATACTGTTTCTTAGTGCTTTACAGAAGTGGCACAGTGGTTATAATACAGTAATGCAGGCTAACCCACTGCTCACTGTCAGGACTTCAATTCTCACTGTCTCAAAGTTGACTCAGCCTTCCATCCTTCGAAGGTTGGTAAAGTGAGGACCCGGATTGTTGGGGACAATATGCTGACTCTGTAAACCACTTAGAGAGGGCCATAAAGCACTATGACGTAGTATGTCAGTCTAATTGCTACTGCCATTGCTAAAGCCCTTTCTAAGCTGTCTACAGAAGTCAACCTTGAGCTGATCAGAATCAGAACTCCTGAAAGTGGGAAGACAGAGTTAGCCTGCAATACTGCTTTGTACTCACTGTGCTATCACAGCTCTTAAAGAACTGAAGAAAATCACAAAATATATATATATAAAAAAACATGAAATAGAAGAAGAAAGACTGTGGCAAAAAAAAGCCAAGATAGTACAACAATAGTAGGCGACTTGGTTGCCATTCCAAAGCAACTAGAGCATCACTTGAACACCATTGGCATTGGCAACATCACCACCAGTCAATTGCAAAAGGCAGCTTTACTTGAAACAGCTTACATCCTGCAACAATATATTTAACACCACCAAACCACCAGATCTGCCTATCCCAGGTTCTTGGGAAGGACTCCATAGGGTAGATAGAAATGGAAAATCCATTCTCAGTGTCTGGCTGATTGCGCAACCAACAAAAATAACAATAGTCTGAGGACAATTTATCTCTGTCACTGTAGTCACTGCTTGAATACTAGAGTGGATTCCTTCAGTGAAACCTGTCCTTGTTTTTAATTAGCCTGGCAAATTGACAATGATCTGCAAGTTATAAACCATGAACTTCCTTTGGCTTCTACATGTCCATCCAAGTAATTTGATTGACTTCCTCCAACACCTGTTTCAATTAATCTGTTTTTAAATGCAGGGACCTCGTTCCTGAAATGAAGAGAGCCTATTGGAAAGCTGATGTATAATGCATAGGTTTCACGAGCCCTAGGTAGCAAAAGTAATTGATACCTAACAGTCAAGGAGCCATCTGCCCATCCATTTCCTGGTTTTATAGCTATGTCTGGACTGACCTGTATTACGTTTAGGCAGTCTTCGCCAAGTGGCATGGAGTCTTCCTTTCCAAAAAAAAAAAAAAAAAAAAAAGTCAGTAATTGGTGATTCAGATCCAACTGATAATGGAGGTTTCCAAGCACTATCTCTTAATTGAGGTGAAAACCTAAGAGTCTAGTTTCTAAGCTACTCTTCAAAGCAGCTCAAAATAGTCCACCCTACATGAGTTTAAATCACCGGGACCAATGGATTACACCCCAAAGTTCTGAAGAAACTAGCAGACACGATCGCAAAACCTCTGAACTATATCTTCCAAAGATCCTGGAGCACCAGGGAGCTACCAGAGAACTGGAAAAGAGCTGATGTAGTTCTCATCTTCAAAGAAGTGGACAAAAAAACCGATCCAGGAAACTACAGACCTATCAGTCTGACCTCAATACCTGGGAAGATTCTGGAAAAGCTTATCAAGCAACGAATCAGTGAACACCTAGAGGCAAACAAAGTCATAAATTTGGGCCCGAGGGTTGAAGAATAATAGGAATTGTAGTTCAAAAGCAGCATCTGACCGTTCAAATGAGTTCCCAAGCCTGCTGTATAAGGAGGACAGAAGGTCCATCTTTCCAGAATCAATTTAAAAGCAGATTTTGGGAGCAAATGCTTCCATTTTCCTCTCTCTCCCCCCCAATGTTTAGTCCACCTGCTCTTCCTACTCTTTCATGATCCTTAGTTTTTTTTCCAAAACTTGCATGCCAAGAAGGGGAAAAAATGGTCAGACAGAAGGAATCTTTCCATCCTGTTTTATCAGTCTAGGAAAGGATGTTTTTCATTTGCAAGAGATTGTGTGTATTTGGGGGTGGGGGGTGGGGGAGGAGGGAGAGAGGGAGCGGAAGGGAGAAATAAGGTTTGAGGAGGTCCTTGGTCTCAATGATGATGTTACCTAGTTTGGGTAATGAACCACCGGCAAGAAACAGATGTCAGAAAGCACCAAGGATCCCTCATTTCAACCCTGAGTTACAAATATTCCCCTTTATTGAAGTAAGCTTTTTCTGCAAAGGTTTAGGCCTATGGCAGTGATGGTTAACCTTTTTGGTGCCGAGTGCCCAAAGCACACTTGTGCATGCATGAACCCCCAAAATACAATGCGAGTGCCTCCCTGCACATGTGCTCCGCCCCACACATGTGTGCACTTCCCCACGCATGTGTGTGCATCTCCAGACAGGCACATGTGTCCTCACACATGTGTGTGCATCCCTGTGCATGTGTGCATGTTACCTGTGCATGCACATGTGTTCCCTGCGCATGCCCCCCCCCGCACCCCATTTTGTCTTCCAGGTTGGTGCAGGAGACTTTCCAGGCCCAAAATGGGGCATGAGGGGGCTCACATGGTGAGGTCAAATAATCAATTCTATTAATTAACTGCTCTCACTGTCAAAAATAATATCCTTACTTTTAGGTTGTGTCTCTTATGTTCGTGTTTAGAAATGGATATTCTGCTTATTCTTTGACTGATTCTGAAAGGCTTACAACAATTAAAATGTGATTAAAATTATGTAAAACAACAATAAAAGTATACCAATAAGAACCAAAACTTTTAGGGAACTCCGTTGTTACTCTAAAGTGTTGCTTTCCTACAATTAATACCAAAGTAGAATTGAACAAATCAGATTCGTTAATAACATATTCAAGCAATATAATCAAATTAAAATGTCTTTCAGCAGTTTTAAGCTATTGTATTCTTCTTCATGGCAAAAGTTTTATCTATGCACTAATATAGATCCAGCATCCCTTGGTTGTAAAATACGATTTTTATTCATATCTCAAATTTGTCTTGTCTAGTGTTCCATGCCATTTCCAGTTGGCTGGAACCATTTATCACTTTCTGGTTATTAAATTGATTTATTGTTGATGTACTTTCAACAAACACAAGATTATTGGTTGTGTATTGGTTTTCAACCTCTACCATGTTTCTTTGCCAAAATGCCCACTAGCAAATATATTTCATATATCAGGGACATTTTAGACATCAAGTAAAATAGACAAACTATACTTTCAACAGACCAATTAACCGATATAAATATTTCTATGTTATATATCATCTAACACATACAGACGTGTTATGTGCTAAACAGAAGGAACAAAAAGCATATGGCATGGTAGAAGGTGTCCTGTATATGAGATGATATACATGCGACTAATAAATGTGACTAATAAATGATCTCTGAGGAGCACATTGCTTCTTGATATAGTGATTGTCCATGCCATTGTGGACAGGTTTTTTATGCACTTTTTAAATATTAAGAATAAAGAATATTTTATTCTGGGAGGGGGGCACTTTCCTACAATATCATTCCCACAGTCATGTGATTGCAATCAGAGGTTCAGCCAGTTCGTACCGGTTCAGGTGAATTGATAGTGGAAATTGTGGGTGAACCCTCCCCAGCTCAATGCCATCCTATTTAGGCATGCTTTCGAGGTCGGGTACATGCGCGTGGGGGGCTAACCAGTGGTAAGAATATTGGAAAAACCAGCACTGATTGCAATCTGAATCTTTGCAAGGAAAGTTTTGAGAAGGATAACTTTCAGAATCTGCTTCTGGAATCTCCTTGCCATTGAGGCTGTTAACAATCTAGATCCAATCTAGATTAGGCTTTCCTAATCTGATACTCCATCTGTTGATTGGTATTGACTCAGGGGAGGTGATAGGAATTGTAGTGCTATTCATCTGGAAGGATATCAGTTGGGGAACGGGGATCTAAGCCATAAAGCTTGGCTGTCTTTGAAGATAAAACACCATAGGACTCTCTCTTTTTTTTCCCCCATCACAGATCCTTGTGAAAATCTGTTGCTGAAGCTCTGCAGAATTTTATCAAAAGCATGGCTGATGGGTGTATGGAGGGCAGGAGCGGGGTGGGGAGAAGAAAAATGAGAATGTCTTTGGGCACAGGGATGCAGCAACATTATTTTGCTACCCCGACTGCAAAACTGGGACTAGGGAATCCAGATTAAAGCTGTGTGGAACTTCAAAGGGAGACTTTGCTTTGATCGATGAATCTTTTTGTGGAAGCTTTGCAGGGCAGTGCCTTCTGTCTTCTGGATCTGAGTCGGGTTAAAATAATCATTTCACTAGCTTTTTTTTTATTTATTTATTTTCTGCTGGATTCAGGTCTGGCCAGGGATAGGCTTCAAAAATTTTAGTAAGGGGCTTCTCTGCGTCGGCCTTCTGAACCACAGTGGGTTCACGGCTTTAGAATCTGGATTCAAGGAATCTCTGAAGTGAACTCAAGAGTGTTTTCCAATTCTTACTGAGACTGTGCATCCTTGCTGGGAGAAAGTTCTTTTTATTTATTTTAGAAGATAAGGAGGTGTCTTTTTTCCCCTTCCCCCAGCCAGTTGAGTCATTTTGGCTTTTTAAAAATTATGTTCATTTATTTTAATTCTGTGAAGGGACACTTAATTGTGTGAATGTCACTTTTAGAAGTGATGTAGTCATTGCCAGTTACAGATTTATCACTTTTGTAAATATGAAGCTGGGACACAGTATAGTAGGCATACTTTTAAAAAAAAAACATTATGTTTGTTTGTTATCAAATTTATATAGCCCTCCCCCATCTCACCAAAAGCAACTCTGAGTGGCGTACAACAAAACTACACTAGTAAATAAATACATAAACCAATTATCATTAATTATAAAAACATTAAAAAGCTATAAAAAACGGAACAAAACAAGGAAATGACAGACAAAGGGATGTTAATGGAGCCATCTCGCAAGTACATCCATCCACTGGGAACCTCAGACTTCAAATCTCATCTCAGGAGGAAGAAAACTTTACAGTGCAGGGGCCACAGCAGAAACAGCCGCCCCCCCACTTCCTAGGACAGTGATGGCTAACTTTTTTGTCATCATGTACCAAAAGCAGGGATCACACAGGTGGGTCGTGGGCACATGTGCCCACACCCATAATTCAATGTGTCTGCCCCCATGCTTCCCCCACTTTTGGCACACGATGGCACAGTGGGACCAGAAGGCCTATTTTTTGCCCTCCCCAGGCCCCAGATACTTTCTAAGAGCCTGGGGAGGGTGAAATCAGCCGTCCCCACATCCAGGAGGCCCTCCGGAGGCAGGAAACAGCCTGTTTCCTGACTTCCGGTAGGCCCGGAAGGCCTGAAAATCAGCTGGCCACTGCACACATGCACGCTTGAGCTGAACTATGGCAATACTTGCATGCCCACAGATAACTCCATGTGCCACAGGTTCGCCTTCATGGTCCTAGGGCCTGCCATAGCAGGACTTATCAAGTGCAAAACATCACAACCATACATTAAGTTGTAGTTCAGAAGATTTATTACCAACAAAGGAGAGTAGTTGTAGCTCAGGGCTGAAATGAGGGGTCCTTGATGCTCTTTGAGCTTCCTTGTTTTCTTGCAGATGTTTCATTATCCAACTAGGTAACATTTTCAGTACTAGTGATGTTACCTAGTTTGAATAATGGAATGTCTGCAAGAAAACAAGCAAACTCAGAGAGCACCAAGGACCCCACAGAAGATTTATTCCTCCAATCTATATGCAAGAATCCAGTCAACTATAGTTCAATCCTAAATGGGTACCAGATAAAAGTCAATGGAATTCAAGAGGGGTTGGACTTGGACCGTTTGTGGGAACGTAATGACTCTAAACTGATAATGCACTTAACTCCACCCTCCACTTCTGTTCTTCTTTTATAGTACCTATAGCATGCCCTCTCTGCTATACCTGGTCGGACAGGCAGTTTAAAGTCCAGTTGCCACCTGAAAAAGCACCTTGAGGTCTCTTCATACCACTACCTTTGTGGAAGTGACTTAGCTTGATTCCCTAAACTTTTAGATGTGGAGAAATAGGACAGGAAGACCTCAACTGAAAAGTGACTACTAAAGGAAATCTCCAGGGAGTTAAAGTTTGATGCAGCTTCTCTGGCGGCCCTGTAGCTTCTCTGCCCAAATTTGCAGTCCTCAGCCAGTGCCGAATAACCTGTGTAAATGTATTTGCTACAGCAAAATCCAGGTGCTTACTTTTTCAAAATACGGCTCTATCGTTATTGTATCTCCTCTTCCTCTTCTCATAGGAAGCCAGCGTAGAGTGCTAAAGTGTGCCAGATGCATAATTCAAATCACTACCCAGAAATGTCACTCTGAAATGTTTTCCCAGCTCTCAGATAGGTTTTTTTTTTTGTATACATACACTTTCTTCTGCATGCTATAAATCGAAGCATCTCTTTCTTTCACAAAGAGCAAAATTTCCCCTCTAAATTGTACCACTCTCTCAAGACATCATTTTGTTTTCTATGCAGCATCTTGCTTCCTTCTTCAGTTTCGTTTTTGCCTAATGAATGCCCAAGTCTCTCTTAACATTTATCATACGTTTGAAAAAGCCAACAAGATGATGTACATTTTTTTTTTTATTTCTCCCCACCCTGGATTAGAGAAAGACAAAAGAAGCCTCCCCTGTACAAATTAATAATCTTGGGTCAATATTCCCAGTGGATCCAATTGACTTTCCTGAGAATCTGTGAGAACAATTAATCAACGGAACAACTTTATTTATTTATTTATTTATTTATTTATTTATTTATTTATTTATTTATTTATTTATTTATTTATTTATGCATGCAATTTCTGCAATTTCTGCAATTTCTGCAATTTATATGCCGCCCTATCTCCAAGGACTCAGGGCGGCTCACAACGATAAAAATGCATAATCCCTCATTAAAACAGTGAAAATTAAAATTCCAATTTAAAAACAATTTAAAATTGATTAGTAAACCCCCATCAGTCCAAGCTACAGAACAGCCAGGTCTTCAAATCGCAGCGGAATGAGCGAAGGTCAGGAGCCATCCGGAGCTCCAAAGGAAGTTGGTTTCAGAGGGTGGGTGCACCCACAGAGAAAGCTCTCCCCCTGGGGGTTGCCAGCCGATGGCACCCTGAGGAGGCCCTGTCTGTGGGAACGCAGGGGAGAACTTGCCTCCAGAAGTTGTGGGTGCTCCAACACTGGAAGTTTTTAAAAAGAGTTTGCATAACCATTTGCCTGAACTGGTATAGAGTTCCCCAAGCTTTCCAGGTTGGTGGCCTGGAGCGGAGGGAGGGGGGAAAGAGGGGATGATTTTGTGGGAGGGGCAGGGACATGTATGGGTGTCTGCATATGGACAATTGTCCACTATGTTCATGGCAACCCTTGCACAAGTGGGACCGAAAGCACCCATGATGAATTTGCACAAGTGGGATTTCAAGTGCCTGCAACGAGGTTTGCCTGAGTGGGGCTGCGATCATCCATGACGACACTCATGGGAGTGGGGCCGGACCTCCAGCAACACTTGTGGTGATGCTCACACAAGTGGGGCCATGTGCATGCACAAATACATATGCACCAGCCGGCCACTCACAGTCCAGTAACACTAGATCATGGCCCATAGGTTGGGGGCTCCTGATACAGGCTCAAGCAGTGGGTGGGCTAGAAGACTTCCAAGGTCCTTTCCAGCTCTATTATTCTGCTATTCTGTTATTTTCCCAAGAGAATATTATGTAATTTATTAACTACCAATAATGTTGAAACACACTACAGTAGGAAGATAGTAATAGTAATCCTGGTAGCATGGTGGTTCAGCAGTTAAGATGCTGGATTTTTGACTGGGAAGCCATCAGCCCAGGTTTGAGACTTGAGCACCACGTGATGGGATGAGCTCCTGTCTTCGTCTCAGTTCCTGCCAACCTAGCACTTTGAAGGCATGGAATGCAAGTAGATAAATAAGTACCCTTTCAGTAGGAAGATAACAGTGGTCCAGGGGTGGATTCTACTTACCTTTACTACTGGTTCGCAATGGTGCCGCGCGCAATTCTGAAGACGTTGGGGTCGGTGGGCAGAGCCTCCCTCTAGTTTTACTACCAGTTCTACTGCAGTGGTCCCTCCGGTTTTACTACTGGTTCTACTGCAGTGGTCCATGATGTCATGATGGTCACATGACCATGGAAATGTCTTCCAATGGGGCTGATTTAATGGCCTTGAAACAGAGATGAGCACCACCCCCTATAGTCGGCTAGCAGAGTAAAATCCTCAGGGACTCCTTCCTTACTCATCCTGATACTTGTTTTCCTTTATATACAGGCAGTCCTTGACTAACGACTGATTGCTTACTAACAGTTTGATAGTACAAGAGACCCTCCTCCAAAAGCTACTTACAGGAAGTTCTAATAAAGCCCATCCGAGAGTCACAGAACTGCATTTTTGTTGCCACATTTGCTATACAGGAGGACCTTTTGCAGCTCCTCTTGTAATATTGTAATCATGTGGCCACGATTTATGACGAGTTTTTGCTGGAAACTGGCCTTTACTTACTTGTTACTATTTAACTCCGCACACTATAAAACATAATAGCAATGATAAAAATGTAATAACACTGAACTGAAAACTCTCTTAAGGGGCAAAGTTAGCCTGTTATGGGACCACCAAGAAGAAATTAACTAATCCAAGTTATTTACCTCTCTGGAGGATATATTTAACCCCCGAATAGATCTAATTATACAGAGTTGAACTAATTGAAATAATGGCCTGCTTATTTCCAGTTGTTTCTGCCCATCGCATGTTTGGGCAAAATATGTGCACCAGTTTTGTTCAATTAAATCTTGCCATCTTGCGGGATGAAGATGTTCCTTTGGGGCCCCTGTCTTTTTTTTTTTTTTTCATTCTATTCTTCTGTTCTAATTGTTTGTTTGTTTGTTTTTAATCCTGGCTGCCTCTTTGTGTGGGTTTGAACTCTTTTAATTGTTTTACTGTTTAGGGGATTTTCAAAGCCCACTTTTCTGGAGTAGGCGGCCATATCAAATCTGATAAATTAAAGATGAAATTAAAATAAATTAATTCCAACACATTAGTCACGCTGAAAGGACATGTGCATATCTAGAGCTCTAGGAAAAAAGTGGCTGAAAAAATAAGCATCTTTATTTATTGGCAATAAAAAAACCAACATTTGCAAAATATTATAGGTAGTGTTTACCTATAATACGAAATGGGTACAATAATTAAAATTTTGTATTCCCAAAACACAATTCTTAATCTAGTTAGCTTGACTTCATGTGCCACAAGCATGTTTTGGAAACAAGGCTGTAAATCTTTGTACAGCCACATTGTTTGGTGGTTCATCATCTTTCTTAGATGGAAAAGCAGCTTATATTAATATATATATATATATATATATATATATATATATATATATATATATATATATATATATATATATATATATATATATATGTTTTCTGAGGTTTTCGCGGGTGTATGTATGTAGGTCTTTGGTTATTCGGGTCTTCTCCCGCGTAGAATTGGAAGTATCTTGGCGACGTTTCGACGAAGTCTCATTCGTCATCTTCAGGCTGGTGTTCTCGGCTCCTGGAAGAACGAAGCCGAGAACACCAGTCTGAAGATGACGAATGAGACTTCGTCAAAACGTCGCCAAGATACTTCCAATTCTACGCGGGAGAAGACCCGAATAACCAAAGACCTACATACATATATATATATATATATATATATATATATATATATATATATATGTATGTATGTATGTATGTATGTATGTATGTATGTATGTATGTATGTGCTGGAAGCCCGAAGCCGAGAACACCAGCCTGAAGATGACGAATGAGACTTCGTCGAAACGTTACCAAGACACTTCCAATTTTACACGGGAGAAGACCCGAATAACCAAAGACCTACATACAAACACTATATATATATATATATATATATATATATATATATATATATATATATATATATATATATATATATATATATATATATATAGGGTGAGAATATACATATACATATACATATACATATACATATACATATACATATACATATACATATACATATACATATACATATACATACATACAGCCTCAGATAGCTCAACAGGCTAATAGCTTGTTATTAAGATCCAGCTGTCTGCAATTATTGCAAGGTTCGAGGCTCAAGGTCGACTCAGCCTTCCATCCTTTCTAAGGTAGGTAAATTGAGGACCCAGTTTGTGGGGGCAATAAGCTGACTTTGTATAAAAAATATACAAAAGTATGAAGGCTATTGCTTAACGCATTGTAAGCCACCCTGAGTCTCCGGAGAAGGGCGGCATACAAATCTAATTAAAATATATACATATACATATACATATACATATACATATACATATACATATACATATACATATACATATACATATACATATACATATACATACACACACACACACACACACACACACACACATATATACACACATACATACATACATACATACATACATACATACATACATACTGCTGGCTGCCAGAAGAAAAAAAGCCCAGAATGTACTGGATGTGATTTCACTCAGCTAGGGCTGAAGAAAAATCTTGGTTACGTAGGAAAAACCTGGCTAAAAGAAATATATACACACATACATACACACACACACACACACACACACGTGTGAGTGTGTGTACGTAGCTAAGATTTTTCTGGAACCACAATTGAGCGAAATCACATTCACTACTTTCTGGATTCTTTCTGCCATCAATCAACAGGTGGCGTAATCTCTCAGCTGTTAAGATGCTAGGCTTGCCAGTTGAAAAGCCAGCAGTCCAGGTTTGAGACCCAAGCACCAAGCGACGGAGTGAGTTCCCATCCTCGTTCAAGCTCTTGCCAACCTAGGAGTTTGAAAGCATGCAAATGCAAGTAGATAAATAAGTACCATTTTGGTGGAAGGTAACAGCAATCCATGACGTCATGCTGGCCCTCCCCCATAATTCTTGATTGCCACTATGGGCAGAAAGGTGGAATAAAACCTCATGTTTTAATATTATTTTAAATCCTTTATTAATCCACATTCCAGTTTAGTATTCTGTGTTCTGTAGCGGGCAAGATGCCATACTGGGCACAGTGGGTTGGTCAGAGGAAATTCTGGAAATTGAGGTCCCAGCATACAACACCTGGAGAGATCCTGTTGTTGTAATGAGATCAGAATAGGAAGTCTCTCTGCTTAATCACACGTACTCTGGTCATGTCCATTTTGGACTACTGCACTGCCCCCTACATGGGAAGTACCCTTGAAAAGTATCCAGAAGTGTCCACTAGTACAGAAAGGTGGGAAATGTGGGGCACCCAAAGAATGTTGTGTGTAACACCTCTGCTGTGTGAACTGCATTGGGTACTGATTCGGGTCCTATTCAAAGTGTTGGTTATATGACCTTTAAAGCCCTACATGGCATGACACCAAGTTACCTATATCTTCATCCCATCATGTCAGCCTATCCACCTGGTCAAGAAGAGAAGGGATGTTGCAGGTGAGGCAGGACCCCCCCCCCCACACACACACACACTCTCCTGGTCTTCCAGAAAGGCATGAAAATGTGTCTCTCCATTCTTGCTTGGAGGGCACATAGAAACACGAAACCATGGGGCTGGTTAGCACCCTAAATTCCTTTCCCTGGCCTTTTAATTAATTTTTCACATTGCTTGAGTTTTAAATTTTACATTTGTTGTTGTTAGTTGCGACGTCGTCTCTGACCCATCGTGACCACATGGATAACATTCCTCCAGGCCTTTCTGTCCTCTACCATCCCCCAGAGTCTATTTAAGCTCACACCTACTGCTTCAGTGACTCCATCCAGCCACCTCATTCTCTGTCCTCCCATTTTTCTTTTGCCCTCAATGGTTCCCAGCATTAGGCTCTTCTCCAGTGACTCCTTCCTTCTCATTAGGTGGCCAAAGTATTTGAGTTTCATCTTCAGGATCTGGTCTTCTAAAGAGCAGTCAGGGTTAATCTCCTCTAGGACTGACCAGTTTGATCGCCTTGCAGTCCAAGAGACTCGCAGGAGTCTTCTCCAGCACCATAGTTCAAAAGCCTCAATTCTTTGGTGCTCAGCCTTCCTTACGGCCCAACTTTCACAGCCATACATTGCAACTGGGAAAACCATAGCCTTGACTATACACACTTTTGTTGGCATTTTACATATTGTTTCTATATTTTTAATATTTTATTTGTATACTGCCCTACGTCTCTCTGTGAGGGAGTCGGACTATTTTAAAATCTTAAACAAACAAACAAGTAAGTAAAGTCAGTATTCAGGTTTTTCCTCTGAGTACTTTGCTGGCATTTTCCTTTTTCTCTACTGTCCAAATCCATTTGAAATCCTCAAACATTTCTCTCAACAGCAACTCGTCACCTCCTCTGACAGGAGGAATGAAATATCATTTGAATTTATTGCTGAGTTTGCATCCAGAACTCTCTCAATTATTGTTACATCTATTTCCAGGCATAGCACGGAAAGATTTTTGTATGGGGAGAACAGGTTAATTTGCCAAAACACAAAGCATCAAGGTCTGACTGCAATTGTTTTCTGGGATGTTACAACTCGGGGAGCAACACAACCCATTCCCAGCAAGTTGCAAAGCAAATAACATTTACTCACAAGGAGAATTCCACGCAGCTGGAAGATGGATGATTTGTGCCAAAGGCTTTAAGTACAAGTCCTGTTCGTGCAAAAATTCTTCTCGGTCATATGCAATATTGATTTGGCCATTTGCATAGGAACTTAGAAAGCTGGCTTACTCTAGCTGCTCATTTATTTATTCGCTATGATTTGCATACTGCCTCAATCCTAAACCCTGGGTGGCTCACTTCGGTATACCCTCAAACAACATTATAGATCAAAGGTAAAAATACCAGAATATAATTGAATGCAAGTATTCGAGTAACTTCAATACTCCCTTGTAAGAAATGGGACAACACATAACTTCTCAGTGGAAATTAGAGCGACCACTTTCAAGGGTAGCCTTGCCAAAGTTTCTGCAAACTGAACTCTTCAGAATCATCATCATTATTATTTTATTGCTTTATGGTGGGGTTTTTTGTTTTTTGTTTTTTTGCTTCTGTTTCTTTCTGGTTTCAGTACTGTAAAGGTAAAGGTAAAGGTAAAGGTTCCCCTCGCTCCCGACTCTAGGGGGCGGTGCTCATCTCCATTTCAAAGCCGAAGAGCCAGCGCTGTCCGAAGACATCTCCGTGGTCATGTGGCCAGCATGACTAAACACCAAAGGTGCACGGAACGCTGTTACCTTCTCACCAAAGGTGGTCCTTATTTTTCTGCTTGCATTTTTTATGTGCTTTTGAAGTGCTAGGTTGGCAGAAACTGGGACAAATAGCAGGAGCTCACTCTATTACGCGGCACTAGGGATTCGAACCGCTGAACTGCTGACCTTTTGATCGACAAGCTCAGGATCTTAGCCACTGTGCCACCGCATCCCTTTCAGCACTTTCAGTATGGCTTAATTTATTTTTCTTTACTGTGAACTGTTCTTTTATTTTACTGAATGATCCAGCAGCATACGCAAATGGTTAAATTAATAATGACCCTAACTTAGTGGCTAAAACATGTTCCTCAAAGACTTGCAGAAGTACTACTAAAAGAGAATAATTGTAGCTCAGGACTGAATGGTTGCAATGCACTGATGATGTTACCTAGTTTGGTAAGGAGACACCTTGCAAGAAAGCCACTCAGAGAGCACCACGGTGTTAATTAGATAGAATGGCTGTCACCTGACAGCAAGCAGGCATTGCACCTGTTATATCTTCCAAATGGTCTTCAAAGGCAACCGGTGTAGAGCAAATCCAAACATTTGATTCCATCAGGTTGGTTGACTGCACTCTTCCGTGATTTGAGGCACCTGGTTTCTTCAATCTAACCTTCAAGGTGTCATGGATTAAGTTGAGGAGCTTTGATAGGCAACCCAAAAACTCTATCCCTACACTTACTCTCTGTCCCAATTCAAGTGTTCTGCTTCTAGGAACTGAGGACCTATAGGTAGGAAAGATGATATCTATTGGAACCATATTGCCTGTGGACATTTCCCTTGATGATTGCCATTATTTAGACTTATTTAAACTTTAAAGATGAGATAAAACAATAGGATCCTGTAAAGCTACTCATCAACTTAGAATGTCATGTCATAGTTAACTATGGACATTAGAGGCATTCTATAGGTATGGAAATGTGATAGGAGATATCTTCTTAACTACCATTGAAAATGGAGGAACACAGTGGATCAGTGGCTAAGTTGCTGAGCTTGTCGATCAAAGGGTCGGCAGTTCAGCGGTTCGAATCTCTAGTGCCACGTAACTGAGTGATCTCCCATTACTTGTCCCAGCTTCTGCCAACCTAGCAGTTCGAAATGCAAGTAGAAAAATAGGGATCACCTTTGGTGGGAAGGTAACAGTGTTCTGTGCGCCTTTGGCATTTAGTCATGCTGGCCACATGACCGTGGAGATGTCTTCAAACAGCACTGGCTCTTCAACTTTGAAATGGAGATGAGTATTGCCCCCTAGAGTCGGGAATGACTAGCACATATATGCGAGGGGAACCTTTACCATTACCTACCATTGAAAATGGAATATGAAACTTTTATTCCAGAAGGGAGAGACCAACAGAGAAAAAGACTTTTGGGTGTGGGGTGGTGAGAATTAAAACATCGAGGGGAAATAATGAGAGAGAAATTGTTTATCTCTTTGGCCAGTGGCCTGATTTATATTCGTCAAAGGAAAACCTCTGCTAATGGTGAAGAAGATCCATCTATTTCTGTGTACGAAACCCTGACCAAGTTTGGTTAAGTGCCTCTGAGGAATATCTTGCTTAGAAATTCTGACCTGTGATTTTTAAGTAATAAAGCTCCCAGGCTAAGTGCTAATGATTTTGCTTCGTGCTGTAAATCATAGTTCAGCTTCCGCAGGTACCTATTCTTAGATCAGAGATATCAGCCACAGTAAAGATGATGGCTCCGGGTTGAAATAGGTTCAGAGATTAATTGAAGATTATAGCTCATAGGCAGATTTATGGAGAACTCTTTTTTGAAGCCATGGATTCAGCTGAATTCTTCTCTCTCTCTCTCTCTCTCTCTCTCTCTCTCTCTCTCTCTCTCTCTCTCTCTCTCTCTCTCTCTCTCTCTCCCTCCCTCCCTCCCTCCCTCCCTCCCTCCCTCCCTCCCTCCCTCTCTCTCTCTCTCCCCAAATATGTGAATTGCACTGTCTTTTCCTCTCTGCTGGGATAGGGAAATGGGGTGATGAATGGGATGATGCGGGAGGAGGTGGAGGAGGAAGAGGAGGCCAACAAGAACAACAGTAAGAAAAGTAACAAAACCAGATTATTTACACACACACACACACACACACACACACACGTGTGTGTGTATGTGTGTGTGTGTATTATCACTGTATATTGGACATGAATACAATTGAGTGAGTCCAGAGGTATTTCACGAGAAGAGTCCTCTACTCCTCTGCTCGCAATAAAATACTTTATGCCACCAGGCTTGAAATTTTAGGCTTGGACAACCTAGAACTATGCTGCCTATGGTCTGACCTATGCGTAGTACACAAAATTATCCACTACAATGTCCTACATGTCAATGACTACTTCAGCTTCAGCCGCAATAATACATGAGCACACAATAGAATACAAACTCAAGGTAAACCGCTCCAAACTCGATTGCAGAAAATACGACTTCAGCAATAGAGTGGTCAATGCCTGGAGTGGACTACCTGACTCTGTGGTTACATTCTCAACCCCCCATAACTTTAAGCTTAAGACTGTCTTCTGTTGACCTTACCCCATTCCTAAGCAGTCTGTAAGGGGTGTTCATAAGCGCACCAGCATGCCTTCCGTCCTTGTTCTAATATCCCCATTTATTTGTAACCATTTCCTGTTTTAATATCCATGTTTATACTTATTCCTGTTATCTCATATATGTTTGACAAACTAAATAAATAAATATTTCATGGATCACAGAGGACTGATTGTTGAAATGTATACATAGCTGCCTTTTTGACCTGCATTGTTTCTGGACTGCTGTTTTCTGTGTGTTTGTGCCTCTAAGTCAATGTTGGCTCCTGGTGACTGCCTGGACTACAATTCTTTTGGCAAGATTTCCGGAAGTGCCTTGTTCCTAGGATCCAATTAGCTAAAGTGGGACTAGAATTCACAGTCCCCAGTGTTACTTTAAAGTGTCTCTCGCAATCCAGTCTTTCTCTCTCTTCCCCATCCTATTGTCAAAGTCCTTGACCTGCCATTTAAAAGGAAGGACCACACAGAAACTGTAACCTCTCCTCTGACATGTGTTTTATGAAAGGCACAGGAGAGAAATAAGATTGTCTCCACAATTAAGGAAGAAACAAATCCCAAATACCTTGTTTTCATTATTGGTTGACAACTTGATCAAAGAAGTTGCTAACGCAATCCATGTGCAATTTTCTCTGGGAAAAATTATCAAGTGACTTAAAATAATTGTTATGGTTTTAGTTTTGTTTTTTAATTGGGAAGAAATCTTTCCCATACCAATGAAACAATAACATTAAATTTCTCTCTCTCCCCCTAACATCTATCATCTATATCTATCTTTCCATTATCTATCTATCATATATCTATCATCTATATCTATCTTTCTATTTTTATCTATCATCTGTCTGTCTGTCTGTCTGTCTGTCTGTCTATCTATCTATCTATCTATCTATCTATCTATCTATCTATCTATCTATCTATCTATCTATCTAATCTACCCACCCACCTACCTACCTACCTATGTATCTATCTATCTATCTATCTATCTATCTATCTATCTATCTATCTATCTATCTATCTATCTATCTATCTATTTATCTATCTATCTCAGTAAAGATATGAAGCATAACTAGGTGCAATTCCTTGTTATAAATTATTTACTGAGATGGGTGGCTATAGAAATCAACCAATCAATCAAACAAACAAACAAACAAACAATAAATAAATATTCTAGCTATAAAATGAGCACTAAAAATCAAATAAATAGAAAACAATAGAGGGATCTACTTACTCCAACTAGCCTATCAGCAAAAGTTGTCCAGTTCTTCCTTTTAAATAATAAACTAAAGGAGACTTCTTGTTTAACAAGTGGGCTTGTTAAAACCCACCTGCCCTTCTGTGATTTCAGCAGTGTTTTAAGAAAACCTGATTTTTCTGGCAAGAAATGGGGATGCATTGAGGTGGAAAATGCCTGGGGTACAAGAATGTCCTGTAAGTCTTGGCTGATTTTTCCAGTGGAAGAAACTCCAAATGGACAAACAATTAAACAATTGAAAGAATTGCTGAGCTAAGGTGGGATAGCAATATTTTTTTTCTCTGTGTTATTTCAACATAAGCTTCCCTTCTGCAAATAATAATACAAATTAAGGTATTTGTGGATCACCTATTTCCTTCTCAAAGCTCCTTTACTTTGTCATGTAGTGATAGAGATTCTCTTCAATAAGATTGACAGCTTTATTTGCTTTTTATTGTCTGCTGTGGAAACAGCATAAGTTTGGGTCTAAATTAATTCTTATTGCATTTTAAATTTCATAAGATTCCTTGACAGAGTGTGCTACCTCAGACTTAGCTGTGTTGGCTATAATCAATTTATTATTCATAAATTCTTTGTTTTGACAGCAGCAGGTTGAATTCAATTACTGCCAAAAAAAAAAGTGCCGATTTATACTTGGCTACATTAGTAGGAAATGAGCTGTTCAGCGATGCAGACTGCCGTAGCACATGGTACAGTCTCTTTGATAATTATTTGTACATATGTCCAGAGAACAAAAACAACAACAAAAATGTGCTAGGGACACTTTTGTTTCATATACTGTTTATAGAAGCAGAGAGGAAATTAAACAGGAAATTGTAATGGGGAATTATTACCACATTCAATTGCTGCAGGGATCGGAATGCGATTCGATGGAATGAAATGTACATCTACGTTGCTGAGATTCTCAAAGTCAAATTAGCCAATGAGCCAATGGTGGTGCACACCCAACAACATGACCCACAAGGTGTACCTAATTCACTTTAAAAAATAATAATAATTTATATGCCGCCCTTCTCCCGAGACTCAGGGCGGGTTACAATGTGTTAAGCAATAACCTTCATACTTTTGTATATACCTGCTTAGTAGGGCTTTTGCCCCCCCCCAAACCGGTGTTCTTTTTTATACAAAGTCAGTTTATTGCCCCCACAATCTGCGTCCTCATTTTACCTATCTTGAAAGGATGGAAGGTTGAGTCAACTTTGAGCCTGTGAGATTTGAACTGCCAAATTGCAGGCAGCTGGTGTCACTTTAGCACCACTTAAACTGCTGCTTAAGCTGCTGCGCCACCAAAGCTCTTTTGACGTTGACCAGTATTTTGGTAGTAGCTATAAACAATAATCAGAATAGAGCTGGAAGGGACCTTGGAGGTCTTCTAATCCAGCCCCCTGCTCAAGCAGGAGACCCTATACACGTGATGGTGAACCTATGGCACGCGTGCCATAGGTGGCATTTGTAGCCATATCAGCGGGCATGCCCAGCCAGCTAATTTTCGGGCCTTCTGGGCCCACCAGAAGTAGGGAAACAGGATGTTTCTTGCCTCCGGAGGGCCTGGGGGTGTGGGGAAGGCCTGTTTTTCTTTCTCACCTGGCTCCAGATCCTCTCTGGAGGCTGGGGACAGCAAAAAAGTCACTTCCTGTCCCAGGAAATGGGCCATTTCAGGCCTCTGGAGGACCTCCGAGGAGGTGGGGAAGGCTGTTTTCACCCTCCCCAGATGCACAGAGAGGGCCATCACGTTCCAGGAGCATGGGGGAGGGGGTTGCGCACACATGTGCAGGGTGGGGTGCATAGAATTATGGATGTGGGTACATGTGTGCGCAAACCTTCCCCACCCCCTATACTGGTACACGATGGCAAAAAGGTTAGCCATCACTGCCCTATACCATTACAGACAAGTGACTGTCCAGTCTCTTCTTAAAAACATCCAGTGATGAAGCACCTACAACTTCCGGAGGCAAGCTGTTCCACTGGTTAATTGTCTTCACTATTAGGAAGTTCCTCCTTAATTCCAGATTGTTTCTCTCCTTGATTAATTTGCATTCATTGTTGCCCTTTGGTGTTTTGAAGAAGTAACTTGACTGTATCCTCTTTGTGGCAACCTCTCAAATACTGGAATACTGCTATCATCTCCCACTAGGTCTTCTTTTCTCTAGAGCAGGGGTCTCCAACCTTGGCAACTTTAAGACCTGTGGACTTCAACTCCCAGAATTCCATAGCCAGCTTTGCTCCAAAATTAGAACAGAACAGAATAACAGAGCAAAGCTGGCTATGGAATTCTGGGAGTTGAAGTCCACAGGTCTTAAAGTTGCCACGGTTGGAGACCCCTGTTTTAGAAGGAGAAAAGTATTCTGAACTAAGCTAATTTAGTACATAGTAATTCACACTATTTCTGTCTCTCTGCCTCTGTCTCTCTCTGTCTTTCACTCTCTGTGTTACTGTGTGTTTTACATTTCTTTAAAACATAAAGTTCTAGGCTGTATAAACAGAGGAATAGACTCAAGATCACTGAAGTGTTAATACCACTTTATAATGCCCTTGGTAAGGCCACACTTGGAATACTACATCCAGTTTTGGTCACCACGATGTAAAAAAGATGTGGAGACTCTAGAAAGAGTGTAGAGAAGAGCAACAAAAATGATTAGGGGACTGGAGGCTAAAACATATGAAGAACGGTTGCAGGAACTGGGTATGTCTAGTTTAATGATAAGAAGGACTAGGGAAGACATGATAGTAGTGTTCCAATATCTCAGGGGCTGCCACAAAGAAGAGGGAGTTAAGCTATTCTCCAAAATACCTGAGGGCAGGACAAGAAGCAATGAATGGAAACTAATCAAGGAGAGAAGCAACTTAGAAGTAAGGAGAGATTTTCTGTCAGTTAGAAAAATTAATCAGTGGAACAATTTGCCTCCAGAAGTTGTGAATGCTCCAATACTGGAAGTTTTAAAGAAGATGTTGGCTAACCATTTGTCTGAAGTGGTCTAGGCTTTCCTGCCTAAGCAGGCGATTGGACTAGAAGACCTCCAACGTCCCTTCCAACTCTGTTATTCTATTCTATTCTAAGTTCCTCACTGAGAATTAGAACCATTATTTATGAGTGGAGCACCGGTAAGAAAAAGTAATCAGAAAAAGATGCAAAGAAAAAATAGGGAAAAAATAGGGGAAAGGGGGAAGAGAAGAGAAAGAAGGAAAGGAGAGAAAGAAAAAAGAAAGATTTCTGATCTTAACACCAGCTCCAAGAGCAATTATATTTTAGCCTCTCTCTAAAGTTACAACATAATTTTCCTTTTTCCATAGTCTCAAACCCATACATCACAACTTTATTTTCTTTTTAGAAAACAAAAATCCATAAAAAGTAGCAGACACTAAAAATAACAAGAAGTCAGTGTGCTTTTTTTAATATTCAATATTTCTCAAATATTTAAATTTGTTTGTTGATTATCCTGTTAGACTCATGGTAGCTCACAATATTCATCTGGGGGGATAGAAAATGCTTCAGGACAGCAGGGATATTGCAGCTAAAGCAATCTCTTTCAAATGTGGAAACTTTTAAGATGTGTGGACTTCAGCTCCCAGAATTCCACAGTGAGCCTGCTGACTGGGAAATTCTGGTCTTAAAAATCAACAAAGTTTAAATTGTCCCAAGTTTTTAAAACATTGAGTTTAGTTTAGTTTAGTTTAGTTTAGTTTAGTTTAGTTTAGTTTAGTTTAGTTTAGTTTAGTTTAGTTTAGTTTAGTTTTATACTGCCCTTCTCCTGAAGGACTCAGGGCGGTGTACAGCTATAATAAAAACAGTAACCACACAAAAATTAAAAACCAATTAAAATAATTCAATCCATTGGCCGTTATTAAAACCCCAAACTCTGGAGCTCTGGTGGCTCAGCAGACTAAAAGCATTGTAATTAAACATCAGTTGTCTGCAATTACACCAGTTCGAATCTCGCCAGGCTCAAGGTTGACTCAGCCTTCCATCCCTTCTAAGGTAGGTAAATTGAGGACCCAGTTTGTGGGGGCAATAAGCTGACTTTGTATAAATATACAAAAGTATGAAGGCTATTGCTTAATGCATTGTAAGCAGCCCTGAGTCTCCGGAGAAGGGCGGCATATAAATCAAATTTAAAAAAAACAACAACAACTAAAAACCATTTTAAAAACCCATTTAAAATCATTATTCTGTCAGCCCGGCTTGATGGAATAATAGGGTCTTCAAAGCACGATGGAAGGCGCGGAGGTCGGGGATCCTTTGTATATCCGGGGGCAGTTCATTCCATAGGGCAGGGGCCCCCACAGAGAAGGCTCTCCCCCTGGGGGTTGCCAGTCGACATTATTTGGCCGACGGCACCCTGAGGAGGCCCTCTCTGTGAGAGCGTATCGGTTGGGGGAGGCAATCAGTGGCAGAAGGCGGTCCTGCAGCTATCCAGGCCCTAAGTCATGGAGCGCTTTAAAGGTGGTGACCAGCACCTTGAAACGCACCCGGAAGACCATCGGGAGCCAGTGCAGCTCGCACAAGAGAGGTGTTACATGGGAGCGACGTGTCACCCCCATAATCACTCGCACTGCTGCATTCTGGACCAGTTACTCCTCAAGGGGAGCCCCATGTAGAGAGCATTACAGTAGTCCAGGCGGGAAGTGACGAGAGCATGAGTGACTGTGCACAAGGCGTCCCTTGATCTAAAGTAATAAACATATGCAGTTAACTTTGCCTCCTGCAAAAGTTGGAAAGGAAAACTAAATATATATTAACGTCATGATGCTGTATTCAGGTTCAGGCCATATACATAGTCATAGATAATACAACTTTTACAAAACATTGAATACAAATTAGTCTGTAAGGTTACAGAAGTTCCTTAGGCTCATAATAACTTTCTTGACTTTTTACAGTGAACAGTAATTTTACTTCAAGCAAAAATAAATAAATTGAAAAGCTATTTTAGTGTCACCTTAATTAATTAACTCTGAAGAACCACAGTTCAATCCACAGGATGAATGAGAATATACTCGTCACATCACTAGAGGCATCAGCAGGAGTCAAAAAAAAGTCAAGATGCCAGCTATAGTCCCACAACTTGTGAGAACATTAACACAATTTTGCCAGTCTGAAACATCCCCCTTTTCATGGTTTGTATAGCTCAAGAAACTAGGGAGGGTCCTTCTAATATATTTGCCATGACCTCAGTCAGACTAATTCTAATATCTCAGGGGCTGCCACAGTGGTGGAATTCTTTTTTTTTATTATTGCCAGTTCTGTGAGTGTGGCATGGTGTGCCTTGGTGGGCATGACTTGGTGGGCATGGCAGGGGAAGGATATTGCAAAATCTCCATTCCCACCCCACTCCAGGGGAAGGATACTGCAAAATCTCCATTCCTACCCTACTCTGAGGCCAGCCAGAGGTGGTATTTGCCGGTTCTCCGAACTACTCAAAACTTCCTCTGACAGGTTCTCCAGAACCTGTCAGAACCTGCTGAATAGCACCCCTGGGCTGCCACAAAGAAAAGAGAGTCAAAGCACCTGAGGGCAGGACAAGAAGCAATGGGTGGAAACTAATCAAGGAGAGAAGCAACCTAGAACTAAGGAGAAATTTCCTGGCAGTTAGAACAATTAAATCAATGAAACGACCTGCCTCCAGAAGTTGTGGGTGCTCCAACACTGGAAGTTTTTAAGAAGAGATTGGATAGCTATTTGTCTGAAATGGTCTAGGCTTTCCTGCCTAAGCAGGGGGTTGGACTAGAAGACCTCCAAGGTCCCTTCCAACTCTGTTGTTCTCTTCTCTTCTCTTCTCTTCTCTTCTCTTCTCTTCTCTTCTCTTCTCTTCTCTTCTCTTCTCTTCTCTTCCCTTCCCTTCCCTTCCCTTCCCTTCCCTTCCCTTCCCTTCCCTTCCCTTCCCTTCTCTTCTCTTCTTTTCTCTTCTCTTCTCTTCTCTTCTCTTCTCTTCTCTTCTCTTCTCTTCTCTTCCATTCCAAATTTGGAGGCTAATCGGCCTTTTATCCAACTGTCCTCCTTGGCTGCGACTCTTCCTTCTGTCTTCCAAGATCATTCTTTTAACCATTACAGGGTCTCGCCCATGATGCTGAACTGAACATCCAGCATTCAGAGTTCAGACCTTTAAGCTTGGAAGCCCAAGCAAAGTCCTCTCTGGCCCAATGGTATTTTGATCTGGGTCACGACAAAGAAAAAAATAGAGTCTTTTACAGCAAGAGCTCAGATAGAAATTAGATCTATCTCTACAAGTTGTCTACTCAGCAAAAGAGATTATAGGACACCAGAGTCTTGATTAGATCTCTGGAAAGAGATGGAGTATAAGAGGGTGTGCCAGGCACCCACGCTTATATCTTACAGTACAAGTAGTCCTCAATTTAAAATCATTTGTTTAACAACCATTCAAAGTAATTATAGCACTAAAAAAAAGTGACTTACAACTGGTCCTTGCACTTACAACCATTGCAGCATTCCCGGGTTGAGTCTATGACAACTTGCCATGATCAACTTGCCACAGCCAACTCACCACTGTCAACTCACCATGGCCAACTTGCCACAGCCAACTTGCCTTGGCCAACTCACCACAGGACAACTCGTTGCGGGACAAGAATTGCACTAACATCAAAGAAATACGTGGAATAGAATCATTAAAGAAAGGATGCAAAAGGAGGGACAGAATGAAATGTAAAATATTTTTTTTAATTTATTTAATTAAGTAGAATTGTTACATTGTCCCGCAGCAAGTCATCCCATGACGAGTTGGTCATGGCAAGTTGTCCCGCAGCATGTTGGCTGTAATGAGTTGGCTGCAGTGAGTTGGCCATGGTGAGTTGGCTGTCTCCCATTTCCACACACCCAGGTTCACATGATCAGAATTGGATCACTTGACAACCAGCATGTATTTATGGTAATTGCACCCACCTGGGGTCACATGATCCTCATTTGCGATCTTTCAAGCTGACTTCTGAGGAGCAAAGTCAGTGGGGGAGCCAGATTCATTTAACAGCCACATGGTTCACTTAAAGAACTGCAGGGGGGTTCATTTAACTACTGTGGTGAAAAAGGTTGTAAAGTTAACAGCCATCTTACTTAGCAACAGAAGTTCTGATCTCAATTGTGGTCTTAAGCTGAGGACAACATCAAATGGGCTTCTCCTGGGATCTGTCCAAGGTACTGAAGAGTTGAACTAAGATCACCTTTGCCTTCTGGCTTGCAAATAATTGTGTAAACATCTACTTATTTGTCCCCATGTTCTGTCTATGTCTTTGCCTGACCGTTTTTTCCTGAAGTTTTTGGTGTGGCTCTTATACTGCTCTAGATTGACTTGAAAAAAGTCCAGAACAGGAAAGGTCTAATTTTTGTGACTCATGGACTAGATTCACAAATCTGTATCAGCCATAACTGCACGGTGTTTAACTTTACAGGATCTAAGTTTAAGTTTAGCTTAGTGTGGTATGAACTCAGTCAATGATAGGTACTCCTCGACTTACAACAGTTCGTGTAGCGGCCATTCAAAGTTACAACATCACTGAAAAAACGTGACCTATGACCATTTTTCACACTTACAACCATGCAGCATTCCCATGGTCATGTGATCAAATTTTAGACCGTTGGCAACTGACTCATCTTTATGAACTTTGCAGTGTCCTGGGATCATGTGATCCCCTTTTATGACCTTTTGACAAACAAAGTCACTTGGGAAAACCAGATTCACTTAACAGCCATACTACTAACTTAACAACTGTGACAAGAAAGGTCATAAAATGGAGCAAAACTCACTTAACAAATTTCTCACTTAGCAACATAACTTTTGGGCTCAATTATGGTTATACATCAAGGACTATCTGTATACCTTCGTTAGAAAATTTATTTATTTATTTATTTATTTATTTATGTGATTTATATGCCGCCATTCTCCCCGAGGACTCAGGGCGGCTTACAAAAACAGTTATGAATACAAATCACAATAAATACATTAAAATACATTAAAATCCATAAAAACATTCTAAAAACTATATAACCCCACGACCGTAATATTCTTTAAACAGCCATGTCTTTAATCCCCGGCGGAAGGAGAGGAGGTCGGGGGCCGTCCTGAGGTTGGTGGGCAAACTATTCCAGAGGGTCGGGGCTCCGACAGAGAAAGCCCTCCCCCTGGGGACCGCCAGCCGACATTGCTTGGCTGACGGCACCCGGAGGAGGCCCACTCTATGGGAGCGCACTGGACGGTGGGAGGAAGGCAGGAGGTGGTCCTGTAAGTACCCCGGGCCTAAGCCATGTAAGGCTTGTGGTTAACTAAACTTTTCATATATATATATATATATGTGTGTGTGTGTGTGTGTGTGTGTGTGTAGGTCTTTGGTTATTCAGGTCTTCTCCCGCATAAAATTGGAAGTGTCTTGGTGACGTTTCGACAAAGTCTCATTCGTCATCTTCAGGCTGGTGTTCTCGGCTTCGTGCTTATATATATATTATATATATTTTATATATATATTATATATATTTTATATATATATATATATATATATATATATATATATATATATATATATATATATATATATATATATATAATATTTTATATATATTTATATATATATAATATTTTATATATATTTTTATATATATATATATAATATTTTATATATATTTATATATATATATATAATATTTTATATATATTTATATATATATATATAATATTTTATATATATTTATATATATATATATATATATATATATATATATATATATATATATATATTATAAAAATTATATAATTTATATTTGCTGATAAAGAAATAAAGGGACACTTGTATAGATCTATTTCAAGCTATTTAGTTCTCATCAGCTAGCCATAACCTTACCCAAATTCAAACTTGGGCTGCCTGCATATTAGGCAGTTGTATTAACCTCTGAACCACAAGTTCTCCTCCCTTTATCAGCTTGAGCCAGGGGAGAAATTGCCAGGAGAGCAGTGTGCTCCCTCCCATATTGAGGTAGACCAGCTAAACTGGAAGTCTGGGCTAAGAATATTTAGGAATACTATAATATGTACTTAATAATATGTAATCTAATGCTACACTTTTGTATCAGAAATTCCATGATTCCATAGTTTTCTGCATTACTGTAATTAGATCAAGGCTGATGTTTTTTTTTCTGGCAATCAGCCAGAATAAATATATAAATATTTTGCATACAAAATTATGTCAATATATAAATTTATATATTTATAAAAATATAAAGAATAATAAAGAATAAATCTGTTGAGTACAGATTTTGAAGAATATTAAGTGGGAAAATAGAATGTTCTACAATAAACAGGGTAAGCAGATTGATAAATATTATAAAGATTATAATTACAAGAAGATTATACAGCAATCTGGTTACATCATTGGAATCAAACTTCTTTTGAAATTCCGGATCAAGTTCTATTTGGAATATGTAATTATTTGGGAATGTGCAGTTAAGGTTTCCTTTCTCAAAAACTTATTTATAAGACATTTGAGGGGGGGGAATCTTCCCCGTCGCTCTCTGATGATACTCAAGTCAACATTTTCAGAGTCTGTTTTGTTGATTATTTCTTTTCTCTCGAGTGACAGAAATAAAACCCGCAATCAATAGTAGAGAGGCACCCACAGTGTAAATGTAAAATATCACAAGTTTGGGAGTGTGTCTTGAAAACAGGTGTAAAGGTAAAATGCCTTAGAAGCAAAGAGAAGTTACACTGAAATGTTTTTTGAAAAAGGATTTGCAAGGGTTATTTATTCATATCCTAGGAGCAGGTGCTAAACCTTATGAAGAGAATAACTGAGCACAATGTTTTGTGCAATTATCTGTGGATTTCTCAGGGATGAACATCTCCTAAACTCTATCACAACCTCCGGTATTGATTGAAGGCATGCTTCTTTCTCTGTCTGTTGTTTGTTCAACAACAGACAACATCACAATTTAATCTCCTCCTTTCATCCAGTTTCTTGCTGCTCTCTTAAATTCATTGTTTATGTAATTATTAGCAGTATGTAGAGTTCGCTCTCCTTTATTTCTGCTGAATATTTTTCCTGGTATTTTTCCCCACACTTGAATCTCATAGCTGGGGGTACAGTATATATCATGTTTCCCCCAAAATAAGACCCTGTCTTATATTTTTTTGAACCCTGAAATAAGCGCTTGCCCTTATTTTCAGGGAGGTCTTATTATTTTGGGGCGCGTGGAACAAGATGAGGATCCTCTTGCCGTCTTACCTGATTTCCAGCTCTGTCTCCTTAACTCTAACCAGAGGAAATGGCGGGGACCAGCTGTGCATGCGTTTAAATATTTTCACAGAGGGCTTATTTTCAGGGAAGGGTTTATTTTTGAGGGGGAGTCTTATGTTTGGGAAAAAGACGGTATGCAACAGTGTTTGGTTTTCCATTACAGATCCTGAACCCGTTTTACAAAATTGGACTGAAATTATGACTGATTTTGTTATCATTATTAACTAATTTAAAGGTTCGTTTAATCTCACTCTTCCATCAAAAGAGTCCCAGAGCAGTTTTTAGAATGTCAATTACAATCTGAAAAGCATAACCCAAAAGTAAAGAAAGAGGGGGGGGGGAAGAAAAATATTAATTAAATAATTATTTTATGATATTGTAAGCCACCCAGAGTGAGTGAGAGAGACAGACAGACAGACAGACAGATAGACAGATAAAAGTAGTTCTTGACTTACAATCACAGTTGAACCCCAGATATCTGTGGCTGAGTGATTTTTGCCCTATTTTATGAACTTTCTTGCCACAGTTTTTAAGTGAATCCCTGCAGTTGTTAAACGAGTAACATGATTGTTAAGTGAATCTTTGCATGTCAAAGGGGATCAGATGATCATGGTACACTGCAGGCATCATAAATATGAATCGGTTGGCAAACATCCAAATTTTGATCCCATGACCAGGGGGATGCTATAACGGTTGTAAGTGAAAAACAGTCGTAAGTCATTTTTTTCATTGCTGCTGTAACTTCGAACTGCCACTAAACAAATGGTTGTAAATCAAGGACTATCTGCTAGTTTCTACCTTATAGAGAGCTAGCTAACATTTATAAAATTCTTTAGAATAACAGAGTCGGAAGGGACCTTGGAGGTCTTCTAGTCCAACCCCCTGCTTAGGCAGGAAACCCTACACCATTTCAGACAAATGGTTATCCAACATCTTCTTTGAAACTTCCAGTGTTGGAGCATCCACAACTTCTGGAGGCAAGTTGTTCCACTGATTAATTGTTTTAACTGTCAGACTAAATTTCTCCTTAGTTCTAAGTTGCTTTTCTCCTTTATTAATTTCCACCTGTTGCTTCTTGTCCTACCTTCAGGTGCTTTGGAGAATAGCTTGACTCTCTCTTCTTTGTGGCAGCCCCTGAGATATTGGAAGACTGCTATCATGTCTCCTCTAGTCCTTCTTTTCATTAAACTAGAAATTTTAATGAAATTTTCTAGTTTTTTAAAAAAAATAGAAAGAAGAAGAGACCGGTAGAGCTTTTTATATGCCAGCAATGTTGAAATGGTCTTTCTTCCATATTCTGTTCTTTTAAGGCACACAGTTCCCAAGCAATGAAATTACAGCTTGAAAAATCCTTACAAAGCTGCCAGTTTTTTTTTAAAAAAAAATACCTCTGAATACCCATGAATACAATTTCTTTCATGGAAACAGATAATTGCAGATAATCAAGATATTCTTTCTCTCCCAGTGTGTCCTGTTCACCGGCTGGGTGGAAGGGGACTAAAATTATACCAATATTGAATACAAAGGACTGATTGACGATAGATTCAGGCAGGCAAAAAAACAACTCCACGGTACGCTAAATGAACCCATGAACTAGGCTTCCCCTGGATGTAAGGATGGTTGCCAGGACCTATAGAGGTAGTCCTTGACTTACAGCCACAGTTGAGCCCAAAATTTATGTTGTTAAGTGAAACATTGGTTAAGTTGGTTTTTGCACCATTTTACGACCTTTCTAGCCACAGTTGTTAAGTGAAGCATTGCAGTTGTTAAATTAATTATATGGCCATTAAGTGAATCTGGATTCCCCATTAACTTTGCTTGTCAGAAGGGGCAAAAGCTCTTCACATGAGCCCAGGACACTGCAACCATCATAAATATGAACCAGTTGCCAAGCACCTGGATTTTGATCACATGGCCACGGGAAATGCTGCAATGGTCGTGTGAAAAATTCAGTGCCGTTGCAATCTTGCACAGTCACTAGATGAAGTTTTGTAAGTTGAGGCTTACCCAGGGGTGGGCTGCTACGGGTTCGCAAGGGCCCGAGAGAACCTCTAGCTAAGATTCTGTGCACTCCTGGCCCTTCCCCCACCCACCCCTCCCAGGAGTCCCCCCATGGCCCATTTTGTATGCAGGTAAGTGCAGGGCGCGAGGAAAACCTCCAGAGCTTGGGTAGGGCAAAAATACCCACCCACCCACACATACACACTGTGGTGCAGGAGGCCAACTAGGCCACACTCACCATGGCCACGCCCACCCAGCAACCAGGCAGAGAACTCCTTGCTAAAATTTTTGAAGTTCACCCCTCGGCCTACCTGTAGTTTTCAGATTAAATGTGAGGCAATCTGTTCCATCATGACTGCCTTAGAGGTGCAGTTAGCCTTTGTATCAGATAGTAGAGACAAATGAGAGTGATTAGAACACCTTTCTTTGATGGTTTTTTAGTGTTAGGGCACAACTGCAAATCTTCACCTTACAGTGAGATGGGCAGCAAAGAAAGAAACAAGCAAACAAAATAATAAACAAACTAATTAATTAATTAAGTTCATATGGAATCAGTGGTGATTTCCTCCTGGTTCGGCCCAGTTCAACCGAGCTGGTAGCGGTGATGATAGGACGTCACCGAACCGGTTCTGCCCCCTGTCACCCACACTCCACCCCACCCCCCGCATTATTCTTACCTTTTATTTGGCCTCACCCCGAATCTATTGCTGCCTTCTGAGTCCCAGCTGATGGGCTGTAAGGAAAAACTGTTTAAATTCTTGCTGTGGGGCTTCAAAGGGCCATCCTACAGCCGATTAGTGGTAAAAGGCAGTTTGTTAGTAGACCAGTGACTGCAAAAATACATGAATATTTCAGTGCCTGCAAAAATACATGGGTAGACCAGTGCCTGCAAAAATAAATGGGTAGACCGGTACAGCTCTGCAAGCAGTTAAAAGCCTGGTAGACCAGTACCTCTGCTAAATCCTAAAGAATTGTCATATGACCCACAAAATAAGCCACGCCCACAGAACCAGTAGTAAAAAAATTAAGAACCCACCCCTGTGTGGAATGTCACAAAATAGTGCCCACTTCTATCCAAGTGTAAGACTCCCATATGCAGAAACTGAATACCTGACAAAGTTCTTGGCATCACTAGCTCCAGAAGTTTGGAAGCTGACATAAATCTAACATATCCTTTAAGGGATACTAATCCCAAAGGTGCTTTTTTTTCAAGAGGCAACTGGACTTTCTGGTTTTTCTTTGAAAACATTTTGCTTCTCATCCAAAAAGCTTCTTCAGCTTTGACTGGATGGTGAGGAATGGAACGGTTTACACTCCTTGCAAATAGCTGGTTATTTGCATTTTTTTTTTAGCGAGTCGTTGAGACCACCCGGAGGTTTATCTGTGTTGTCAGGATCACCTGAGTAGTGCAAATGAGTGTGGCGCCTTCTCAGAATTGTTGAAAGGACTGTGTTGTAGATTGGAGATAGATGATGCCGTATCCCTCCCCCTCTGTTGAGAGACGGCTTTTTAATTTTGACATGGATGGCCTCTTTGACCCCTCTTCCAAACCAGCAGTCCTCTCTGTCCAAAATGTGGACTTTACTGTCTTCAAAAGAGTGGCCTTTGTCTTTCAAATGCAGATGGATTCGTGAATCTTGTCCTGATGAGTTTGCTCTCCTATGTTGTGCCATGTGTTTCTGAAGTGGTTGTTTTGTTTCCCCAATGTACATATCTGCACATGGCTCAGTTTGTGTCTGGGTGTTTTATCCTTGGGGTGAACAAGCTTCTGCCTTAGTGTATTCTTGGGTTTGAAGTGTGCACGTATGTTGTGTTGGCTGAAGATCCTCCTGAGCTTTTCTGATATTCTTGTAACATATGGAATGACAATGTTGCCTTGTCTTCAAAGAAAAACCAGAAAGTCCAGTTGCCTCTTGAAAAAAAGCCTGACCTGGATGACTGAGTATTTCCTTAGACAAGGGTTGTTAATGTTTTTTCTCAATAAATTATTATTGCTATACCATTGTTGTTAATAATATTTTCTGCAAGATGCCAGTTGCATTAAAGAGCCTCCTGCAGTTTCTCTCCTTTTAATGGTAGCACAGTTGTTTTCATTTCTTCACTTAACGGTCCTTTCCTGCTTTAAATAGAAAATTGCCTTTCCTATAAATAGGACGTTCTAATATTTTGAAGGGTTTTTTCCCCCCCTTGAAGATAAACAAGGACTTCAGATTCTTTGGCTATCTTTTTTAGCCTCTGTCTCTGTCTTTCATTTTGAATTGCTTATCCCTGAATTTGAAATGTCACATTCTCTATAGTAATATAAAGACTCCTGGAAATGCTGAAGCGGAACGCAACACAGAATCCAAATTCTGTTTTGAAAAAAAGACAAAGGAAAAGAAAAAAGTCAGCAGGTGAGATGTGGACTCATAAAATATTTCTTTTTTTCTTTTTTTAAAAATCCACGTAAGCCTCCCGACAGGCAGCCTGCTCTTTTAAAGGCAACATCTTACACAGTACTCTGAATGTATGAATAAAAGCATTATCCTGTAATGTCCAGGTTTGTTTCCCAAAATATGCCTTGCTCTTGTCAAGCAAAGAAGGAACAGGTCCCTGTGCCCTATCTCTTCCAGTCTTTCTCGAATTCGGCAATTTAACGATTTGTGGACTTCTAATCCCAGAATTCCCCAGCCACCGTGGCTGGCTGGGGATTTGTGGAAGTTGAAATCCACCCATCTTAAAGTTGTCAAGGTGGAGAAACATTGATCTGTACTGTGAAAGAGGACACGGTCGGCAGTTCAGCGGTTTGAATCCCTAGTGCTGTGTAACAGGGTGAGCTCCTGTTACTTGTCCCAGCTTCTGCCAACCTAGCAGTTCGAAAGCATATAAAAAATGCAAGTAGAAAAATAGGGACCACCTTTGGTGGGAAGGTAACAGCATTCCATGTGCCTTTGGCATTGAGTCATGCCGGCTACATGACCATGGAGACGTCTTCAGACAGTGCTGGTTCTTCGGCTTTGAAACAGAGATGAGCACCGGCCCATGAGTCGGGAACAACTAGCACATATGTGCAAGGGGAACCTTTACCTTTTTTAACAACAACTAGAAGTCAGAAGAAGGCAGTGGGATGTAAATATCCATTGTGGACTGAAGTGGACTAACACTCAGTGTGGAAGGGATTGCCACTCTTGAATTGGCCTTTTTAGTCACACCAGATGCTGTTTTAAGACCTTTTTCCAGAGCACGATACCATAGTCTTTTGAGACTGAAGGATGCCAATGTATGTATTAACACTATAATTCAGAAGTAGAATAAAATATTACAAATACGTTTATCCTTCTTTTTAACATCCATTGTCCTTCAGAAGGCCTTATTTCTTCATGGTCTACATTCTTTCTAATTGTGTCTAAGATATTTAGATCTCATTCTGCATGTCCCTGTTGTAGCTTTATTGAGAATACGTCAAGTTCCAAATTTATTACACTACAGGCCATCATTCTGATCAGGTTGAAGGCAAATTGTAACTAGTAACCAGTATATCTTTAATCATATATTATTAATAGGCATTTATACATACTTACTAACATTCTGCTCCCTGATCCTCATTTGGAGAGTGCATTGACAATGATTTAGAAGGCCACCGCAAATCTTTCAGAATGAATAGGTTCTCCATTGCATTTCTCTCTCTATTCATTCCTTGGTGTGACTCATCTTTCAGTATGACCACAATTAACACTGTCCAAAATGAAGCTGGAAATCAGATTGGACTAAATCTAAATGATTTGCATGAAAAATCACATCTCCAGAGATGTAACTGTGTATTACACATTTTATAAACAGCATGACTCAAACCTTATCCAAGTCATCGCAAGCAAAATATTAAACCATGCATAAACAGGGGAAAATTCACCATGTTTTATCCATTGATTGCAATCGTTATACCCAACTGTCTGAAAACTAAAAGGGAGGCAAAACTAAAGGAGGTAAAAAAAACAACCTGATTTCATATGATTTCCAAATAAGTTCCAAAACTTAAATGTTGGTTAATATAGGAAATGGGGTCCATACCAAAATTCTCCAAATAGTTCCAACTCAAAGCTTGGCAAGTGTTTGTGAAGTTTATCAAAGGTGATGCAAAGAAACGTCTAGATCGACATTAAATTAAATACCAGTTGCTAAAAACCCACGCCCCTACCACTGCCAATGTCTAAATCAATTAAATTATAGTACAGGCTGGAATGTGTCTCACATATATAACAGCCACATATTGTGCTCTTAACAGTTACAAAGGGAAGTACTCAACATGTGATTGACGCTAACTACAGGCTGTATCCAGTGGTATGCTAATTTAACATGTAATGTCCCATTGAATTAATTGATTTTGTTGTTGTTCCTCTGACTGTATATAATTTGATGTGCTTTGTTTTCTTTCTATCCTGTTGAGTAGCTTTTGGCTTTGTGATTTTCCGTACTCTGGGTTAAAGAAGAGCTACCCATTAAAGTAGCAGGCATGTAATCTTATGGACAAAGGAGAAATAATACGTTATAGTAGACTGCAGTTCAATTTCTGAAGTCTGTTAGAAGAAATATCCATCTGGTTCACTTCCAAGCTGGGAGAAAGACACTGGAAACATGGAGGCTGATTGGAAAGAGGGTTTAATGGTGAACAAAACCACTAAGCACATGGTCCTGGTGCAGCTGAACACATGGAGTTGAGAGTGAGGGGTTTTTATACCTTCTCTTGGGCTTTGCACTTGAGCTTCCTGTTCCTGTGCAAGAACATGTATTCTATTGGCTGTTGTCAGACTCCTATGGGGTCATGTTTGTCTGAGCTCTCAGGTTTGGTTGAAGTTTGCTGGGTGATGCAATGTCCTTGGGAGATTGCAATGCAGTGAGCTCTGCGTCTTCTGCTAAATGGTCCTATTATGTCCCGAAGGGCCATGCCTTAATCCCATCACCCTGGATCTGAAGGTCTTTTGTCTTGTAGATAGGCTGGCCCATTCCTGCTGAGGCTACTAAGAAAGATGGGTACTGCTTTCCAAGAGCATGTTTCTCCTTTAGGAAACATAATATTCTGTCTTTGTTAATATTTCCCAAAATATTTCATTCTTCTAGGAGGGATGGCTTCCCTCAAGTCTTACAAGTTCAGTAGTGAAGTCTTTAGGGACATAGTTAGGTTCCTAAATAAAAGTCCCATATTTGAAACTCACTGTTGATTGTGATTGTTATTGGAGTATTTTTATTATGTACGTCATTGCACGTCATGTCTAGCAAGAGATGGACACTTTGCCAGTGTGCAATAATCTCAAAATACTTAAACAGAATTGATCCTACAGGCATTTGCACCACTTAAAATCCAGGGTTATGATTGTTATTTTATGTCCATGATACTACTTCAGGCCGTCCTTGATTTATGACCTCAATGGAGCCCAAAATTTCTGTGGCTAAATGAGACATGTGTATAGTGAGTGTTGCCCATTTCACGACCTACCTTGCCGCAGTTATCAAGTGCATTACTACACTTGTTAAATTAGTAACACAGTTGTTAAGTGAATCTGGCTTTCCCATTGACTGCTTGTTAGAAGGTTGCAAAAAAGATGATCACATGACCCCAGGACCAGTGGTGGTATTCAGCCAGTTCGGACCAGTTCGGGTGAACCAGTAGTGGCGATCGCGGGCACTATCCCCTCCTATTTAGCCACGTTTTCAAGGCTGTGTGCATGCGTGGAAAATGCGTGCAGGAGCAAAGCGCATGCACGGAAAGCCAGGCACATATGTAGAAAATGCAATGGGAGCAAAGTGCATACGTTGAACGCCAGGCAAATGCACAGAAGGTACATGTGAAGTGAGTATGTGCACGCTGCGAACTGGTGGTAAAAATATGTGAAACCCACCTCTGCCTGGGACACTGCAACTGTCATAAATATGAGTCAGGTGCTAAGCATCTGAATTTTGATCATGTGACCCAGTGGTGGGTTCTACTTACCTTTACTACCAGTTCGCAATGGGGCCGCGCAAGCGCAGAAACGTTCTGATGACATCAGGGTTGGTGGGCGGAGCCTCCAGCCGGTTTTACTACTGGTTCTATAGAACCGGTGTGAACCGGGGGCAACCCACCACTGATGTGACTATGGGAATGCTGTAATGGTCATAAATGTGAAAAATGGTCATAAGTAGGTTTTTTCAGTGCTAGTGTAGCTTTGAACAGTCTCCTGCATAGTGGAACACATGAAGCAGTGCCACTCTTGGGGAAAGCAACCTAATGTTTAATATCAACTCTTTTCAGCTCTTTAAAAAAAAAAACTATAAAACCACAGGAAGAAAAGCAAGTTTTGTTTTTATGGCTTAAATTTATTTTCAATTCCTCTTCATTTACGTTTTGTTTAATTGCTTCTGGGTGCATTTTTTTTTTAAATGTAGACTGACATGAGACTTCGGTTGTCAGCAGGGCTTAAAATGAAATAAAATACAATTGCAGTTAATTTAAAGTTAAGCAGCCATTATTCCCTCTAGGGTGAGTGGTGGAAATAGAATATTGTTATAAAGAGAAACCACGTGGTGTTAATAAAAGCTTTTTTTTCTCCTATTCCCACTTTGCTTTTCTGTTCTACCTACGGCTCTGTTTTGAAAAAATATGGCTCTTACTCAACTGGGCTAATGTAAAGTGTTTTTCTTTAAATGCCTTGTGAAAAAGAAATAACGACAGGTAGGCCTTGACCTAAAATCAGTTCACTTAGTGACCATTCAAAGTTATAACAGCACTGAGAATGTGACTGATGACCGATTTTCACAGTTACAAACTTTGCAGCATCCCCATGATTATGTGATCATGCTTGGCAACTGGTTCTTATTTATGACCTTTGCTGCAGTGGAGAAATCCTCCACGGTTTGCCACTGGTTCGCTGCACGCATATGCATGTTGCGCACCAAGTGTGCGCTGCCTGCGGGCATGCACAGTAAGTGCCAAACACATGTGGGTGTGTGCATACACAGTGCACACCAAATGCATGATTGCGCATGAATGCACAGTGCACACCAGTGGTGGATTGCCCCCGGTTTGCACCGATTCTATAGAACTGGTAGTAAAACCGGTGGGAGGCCCCGCCCACTGACCCTGACGTCATGAAAATGCTTCTGTGCATGCCCCGTTGTGAACTGGTAGTAAAGGTAAGTAGAACCCACCCCTGGTGCACACCAATATGCACGCTGCACATATGCACAATGCACACCAAACACACACTTCACATGGAAAAAGGCTTAAGAAGGTAAGTAGAACAGTGATGGGGGGAACAGCTGTACTGCGTGATTTAGATTAGCTAGGAAGCAGGGTTTCCTGCTTTCTAGCTAATCTATATCACACAGCACAGCTGATCGTCAGAAATACCAGTTCGGAGGAACTGGTAGCATTTTTTTATTACCAGTTCGCCCAAACTGGTAGCTTTTATTACGACCGGTTCTCCCGAACCGGTGCAAACCGTTAGCATTTCACCCCTGCTTAGCTTTGTCCCAAAGTCACGTGATCCCCTTTTGCAAACTTCTGATGAGTAAAGACAATGTGGAAGCCAGATTCACTCAACAAGCTTACCAACTTATCAACTGCAGTGATTCACTTAACAACTGTAAGCAAGAAAAGTCATGAAATGGGGCAAAACTCACTTAATAAATGTCTCACTTAACAACAGAAATTTTAGGCTCAGTTGTTGTAACTCGAGGACCCCCTGTAATTTATTTATTTTTTAAATGCCCATTGGGATAAAGCTTGCTGGGGTTTCTGATCTTGGCTGCAGAGGGGTTGAGAGCCACTGCATAGATGTTAAATTAATCATCCATATGTTGAATAGTTGGTTAGTTTTCCAAGTCCAGTCATAGTCCTCGTCTTATGACCACAATTGAGTCCAAGACATTTGTTAAGTGAATTTTGAATCAGTTTGTGACCTTCCTTGCAACACTTTTTAAGTGAATCAGTACACTTGTTAATGTCAGGGTTCCAAGTAACAGTCCCAACAAAATCAGAATTCTGAGGCCTGGAGTTTCTTCAAAGTAAGACAATATTTACACAGTTGTTAAGTGAATCTGGCTTCCTCATTGACTTTGCTTGTCAGAAAGTCCCAAGATATGATCAGATGACCCCAAGACATTGCAACCATCATAACCACAGGGCCTGGTGGCTCAGCAGACTAAAGTATTGTGATTAACATCAGCTGTCTGCAATTACTGTAAATATGAGTCTTACCAGGCTCAAGGTTGACTCAGCCTTCCATCCTTTCTAAGGTAGGTAAAACGAGGACCCAGTTTGTGGGGGCAATAACCTGACTTTGTATAAATATACAAAAGTATGAAGGCTATTGCTTAACGCATTGTAAGCTGCCCTGAGTCTCCGGAGAAGGGTGGCATATAAATCAAATTAAAAATAAAATAATAATAAAAAAAATGAATCTGTTGCATCTGAATTTTGACCACGTGTTTATGGGGATGCTGTAACAGTTGTAAGTGAGAAAAAGGGTCATAAGTCATTTTTTTTTCAGTGCTAGAGGAATGAAATATTTTGGGGAATATTAAAAAAGGCAAGATAAAATATTTTCCCCAAAAGAGAAATAAAAAATCTTAAGGGAGAAAGAAACTCAGAGTCCCAGCTCCCTGCACCCGGAAGCTGTTGCAGTTTTAGAAATGCAGATTTTGGTAATCCATTATTCCCTGCAGCAAAGTCTGAACAAAGGCAGATTAGCCTTCACCCAAGAACCAAAAGCCACAATAGGAATTATTGCATCACTCTCAGAAAACTTCAACCAAACGTAGCTTAGACAAACACCTAGGATTTGTACTTTGCCTACAGAGCCAGCTATGCCCCCTACATGTATAGGAGTCTGACAACAGCCAATAGAATACATGTTCTTGCACAGGAACAGGAAGCTCAAGTGCAAAGCCCAAGAGAAGGTATAAAAACCCCTCACTCTCAACTACATGTGGTCAACTGCCCCAGAACCACAAACATGTGGTTCTGTTTCATCATTAAACCATCTTTCCAATCAGCCTTCAGCCTCCATCTTTCCAATCAGCCTTCAGCCTCTATTTTGTCTCCAGTGCCTTTCTCCCGGCTTGGAACTGGACATGGATATTTCTTCCAACAATACAGTCCTAAGAGCCGAGGTGGTGCAGTGGTTAGAGTGCAGTACTGCAGATTACTTCAGCTGACTGCTAGCTGCAGTTCGGCTGTTCAAATCTCACCAGCTCAAGGTTGACTCAGCCTTCTATTCTTCCGAAGTGGGTAAAATGAGGACCCAGATTGTTGGGGGCAATAGCCTCACTCTGTAAACTGCTTAGAGATGACTGTAAAAAAAGCACTGTGAAGTGGTATATAAGTCTAAGTGCTAGTGCTATAGTCACAGTCAGTTGAACACCACACTGATTATGTTGTATGCATGGAGCCAGTGGTTAGTTCAATCAACACACTAGATTTGAACAATGCTTGTTCAAGAAAAGTGCAAAATATATTCCTCATTAAATCTCTTTTCCAATAATATATTGTCACTCTTTTGTGTGGACTTGAACACCATAATTCTGGTTAGAACACAAATTCAGATATGATCACCCTAGCTGTCACAGGTTCTGAGGTAATAATAAACCTGAGTTTATGAGTTGGTGTCAAGTGGGAGAAATAGAGAGAAGAGAGACCATTCTTGTAAATAAAACATTAAGGGGTTTTTTTTCCCCTGAGTGCTGTTATAAAAACTGAAGTTGTGGGTGGTTCATCTCTATAATATGGACTCATTTTTTTTTGTTTTGTTTTTTGCAGGCCTCAGCTATTGCTGCCATGGTGGAAAATAGAATTCTGTCAGTTAAAGTGAGAAATGCTGAGATGTTGCTTTAAATGTCAGCTTCAGGTTGCGGTTAGAAAGGATGTGCATTAGTTGTTATCGTAGGGATAACCTGTATACCACTTTAGCTCTTAACTTGGTTGGTTTCACCCAACCCAAATTAATTCCACCTCAAGGTAAATAAATTAATTAAAGGCATATGTGAAAGTTGACTGCATTAGAAAAGGCACGAGGGAGCAGTGGTTGAGGAAAGGGGCTATTAATTGATTTCACAATAAAACCCCAATCTTGCCCGTGAAGATTTTATTTTTTATTGTTTTGCTAGTCGCTGGCCATTGTTAGAGCTTCTGCTCATCCATAACTATTAAGAAACTGTCTGCCTGTCTGGAACCACACTGGCTACAGGTCTTCAAAATGTCCGACTTCTCACCTCCCAAGCTAAATCAATTAGCAGCTCTATCTGCCAAGGTCAAAGGGTGCCTCATAGGAAAAGATCCCTTGTGTGAGATGCTGAGGAAAAACACTGTCGTGTCCATCAGTTTTCTTAATTGAATTGGTTCAAGACTGTAGTTTATGGCTTTCTATTATCCCGTAAGAAAACCTGAGAAGATCTCCCCTGCATCTCCAAAATTCATGCCGTCCAACATCCTACTCCGAACAGTAGGTGCAGTAGGAATTACATAAGAATCTCAGAAGGATCCAGCATTCTGCATCATTGGATACCTTCAGGATCTAGACAGGGAGGGGGGGGGGGCAATAGACCACTTCTATATTGTTGCTTCTCAGTAATTCATATTTCAAGTCTAAGGTTCAAGCTACCAATGTGTTCCAATACTTGAGGGGCTGTCAGAGAGAGGAAGGGGGCCAAGCTATTTTCCAAGGTACCTGAAGGCCAGACAAGGAATAATGGATGAAAACTGATCAAGGAGAGATTCTATCTAGAAATGAGGAGAAATTTTCTGACAGTGAGGACAATCAACCAATGGAACAGAAGTTGCCTTCGGAAGTTGTGGGAGTTTCATCACTGGAGGCTTTCAAGGGGAGATAGGATTGCCATTTGTCGGGGATGGTGTAGGGTCTCCTTGTGTGGGGAATTGGACTAGATGATCTACAAGATCCCTTCCAACTCTCCTAATCTAACCTAACCTAACCAAACCTAACCTAACCTAACCTAACCTAACCTAACCTAACCTAACCTAACCTAACCTAACCTAACCTAACCTAACCTAACTAACGTAACCTAATCTAATGTGCTAGGTTGCATTAATAGAGGGCTAGAATCAAGATCACATGAATCTTAATATACTGTATAATTCCTTGGTAAGACCACACTTGGAATGTTGCATCCAGTTTTGGTCGCCACGATATAAAAATGATGTTGAAACTCTAGAAAGAATGACGAGAAGAGCAATAAAGATGATTAGGGGACTGGAGGCTAAAATATATGAAGAACGGTTGCAGGAATTGGGTATGTCTAGTTTGATGAAAAGAAGGACTAGGGCTGACATGATAGCAGTGTTCCAATATCTCAGGGGCTGCCCCAAAGAAGAGGGAGTCAAACTATTCTTCAAAGCACCTGAAGGCAGGACAAGAAGCAACGGGTGGAAACTAATCAAGGAGAGGAGCAACCTAGCATTAAGGAGAAATTTCCTGACGGTTAGAACAATTAATCAGTGGAACAACTTGCCTCCAGAAGTTGTGGGTGCTTCAATACTGGAGGTGTTCGAGAAGAGACTGAATAGCCATTTGTCTGAAATGGCATACAGTCTCCTACCTGAGCAGAGGGTTGAACTAGAAGACCTCCAAGGTCCCTTCCAGCTCTGTTATTCTGTAATCTGGTTGTAAACAGCTATTAATAATAGAACATATAATAGTTTTATTCCCCCATGAATTTACCCAGGCTTTCAAGGCTGGGTAAATTTCATAATTTACCTTTACCTTTCAGGCTTTCATAAATGCCCCAAGTAAGGCTGTGTGCTATTTTTTTTTTCCTTATTATAATCGGTAAATCAAGTCACTATTCCCTGAATGGGACAGAAAACATTCTCAAGTGTTACACGGTTTAATGAGAAAAACTCTCAGTATGGCAAGGGAAGGCAACTGATGGTCCTTCAGACTGTTCTCTTAAAAATGACAAAACTGGATAATTCTTCTTACCACTATACAGAATGGAACTGCATGACTTCATCCATCCATAATATTTGTATACTTTTGTACAGAATATAATTTAAGACCTATTTGAACAGCAGGACTCAGTGCTGAGGAATAGAGGGAGAGGAAGTTAAGCATCATTCTGAGAACCAAAAACGACTTGATCCTAAAATATGTACATAACCACAGGTAGTCCTTGATTTACAACAGTTCATTTAGTGAACATTTAAAGTTATAACAGCACTGAAAAAAGTGACTTACGACCGTTTTTCACACTGAGGACCGTTGAAGCATCTCCACGATCACTTGATCAGAATTCAGACACTTGGCAACTTAATCGTATTTTGCAGTGTCTTGGGATCATATGATCCCCCTTTTGCAATCTTCTGACAAACAAAGTCAATGGGGAAGCCAGTTTCACTTAACAACCATTTTACTAAATTAACAACTGTGGTGATTCACTTAACAATTGTGGCAAGAAAGGTTGTAAAAGGAGGCAAAACTCACTTAAATGCCTCACTTAGCAACAAAACTCTTGGGTTCAATTGTGGTTGTAAGTTGAGGACTAACCTGTATTGCATAGAAGTATGAGACCCAGTCTGGTTTAGGGGTTAAGCAGGGGTGGGTTCTACTTATCTTTACTACCAGTTCGCAATGGGGCCGCAGAAGAAGCTTCTGCGCATGCACAGAGGCATTTTGATGACATCGGGGTTGGTGGGTGGAGCCTCCCGCCGGTTTTACTATCGGTTCTATAGAACTGGTGCAAATCGGGGCAACCCACCACTGGGATTAAGGCACCAGGCTAGAACCTGGGAGCCTGTGAATTCTAGCTTTGTGTTAGGCATCTGGTTTACTTTGGGCCAGTCATTCTCTCTCAGCCCAACCCACCTCACAGGGTGGTTGTTGTTGGGACCAACAGGAGGAAGGAGCATTAGGTATGTTAACTGCCTTGAGTTATTTCTAAAAACAATAAAGATAGGATTTAAATAAGTAAAAATTTTAAAAAGAATAGAAAATACATAATTCAGGAAGGTTCTCATTTTCACACAACAGAAATCATCTGGTTTTCCAGGCGTTTCTGGTGATTAAAATACCTCTATTAATATAACTCTGTTAAATGGAGGCTATAATTTACCATCTAACTCTTTTGCTGAGGTTCTTAGTTAACAGGTTAACTGCAAAATAAATTAGGTAACAGGTTTCATGTCCGACTCATAAAGCTGACAAAAAGAAGAAAGAGCTAAAGGACAAATTTGGGGGGAAATAGATGAGATTCCTATTATATCACATCAGAAACATTTCTTCTTTGCCAATAGGCTCATGAAGATCTATTAACTTTCCGAGCCTTAAGGATAAGAGAGTTTGTTGTCTCTGGAGAAATAATAGGTTAGCCGTTGCTTAGGAGAGGTGACAAATATGGCTCTTATTACTTTTATGAGATGTGTCCTGGGTGGTTCTGACTAAGAGCACAATAAGATTTGTGGCTTTTCATTTTTTGAAAGATGAATTCTGGTGCTCGAATTTGAAATGGGGGTTTGCATCCTTTACATTTGTCATCTCGCTGTCCTCTTCATCTTTACATCCTAATTTTATCAGAAGTGGCCTACACATCTCATACTAAAACTGGGATTGGTTTAGCTGTGGGCTATTAAACAAGCCAGAGTCAATTCTGCAGATGAGCAAAAGAGCCACGGTTTATTCAGTGGTGGGCTGCAACTGGTTTAACAACTGGTTCTGTGAGTGCGCGCTTCGCGCACGCATGCACTTGTGCACAACATTAAACATGCACTGGCTCCCGGTGGTCTTCCGGGTGCGCTTCAAGGTGTTGGTGACCATCTTTAAAGCGCTCCATGGCTTAGGGCCTGGGTATTTGCGAGACCACCTTCTGCCGCCAATAGCCTCCCATCAGCCAGTATGCTCGCACAAAGAGGGCCTCCTCAGGGTGCCATCAGCCAGACAACGTCAGCTGGCGACCCCCAGGGGGAGAGCCTTCTCTGTGGCGGCTCCCGCCCTCTGGAATGAACTACCCCCGGAAATACGCAGGATATCAGACCTCCGGACTTTTCGTTGTTTCATCTAGCCGGGCTGGCTTGATCCCATCCTCTGTTTTAAATTGGAATTGATCTTAAATCGTGTTTTATTCTGGCTGTTCACCGCCCTGAGTCCGGTTGGAGAAGGGCGGTTTATAAATCGAAGCAAATAAATAAATAAATAAATAAATTTATTTATTTATTTATAAATCATAAATTTATAAATCGAAGCAAATAAATAAATAAATAAATAAATAAAATACAGCAATTTGAAGCTCAACTGCTTACCTTCTAAGGCAGCCCTGGTAAGTAGAACAGCGGAGGCGCGGAAAACAGCTGTGCTGCATGAATCAGCTGAGCCAGAAAGAAGGAACAATAGGACAGGATATGGTGGGGGTGGATGGGTGGGGACAGCTGATCGTTGGAGCTACAGGTTTGCCCGAACTGGTCCAAACCGGAAGCAGCCAACCACTAGGTTTATTCAATTCTGCACTCTGCCTTTTATTGTCTATTGCAGAGGCCTTCAAACATGGCCGCTTTAAGACTTGTAGACTTCAACTCCCAGAATTCTGGGAGTTGAAGTCCACAAGTCTTAAAGCGGCCAAGTTTGAGGATCCGTGGTTTATTGCCTCACACCTGTAAAACATTCACAAAATGTTTCGATAGAGCACAAACACAGGCCAGGAGTAAGCCATAGTTAAAAAGAAATGTGAGATTTATAATAAACCAATAAAATACCCATGGTTTCAAAGTATAATTTGTCTTAAATAGGGGTAATCCAATCTTGGCAACTTTAAGACTTGTGGACTTCAGCTCCCAGAAGTCCCCAGCCAGCCATGCTAGCTGAGGAATTCTGGGAGTTGAAGTCTTAAAGTTGCCAAGATTGGACACTTCTGTCTTAAGTCATAGTTTGTATCCTGAGGAGAGTTTGGAATTTAAAAATACCCACAGTCTGGAAACAAAAAAATCTTAGAGTTATATGTCAAGCAGATCCTTTGTTCTTTACCTGCTTGTCTTTGTAGACATCTTACTAGGAATTGATTAAGAAGACCATGTTTTATAGAGAACATCCCTCTGAAGTATTTCAGCATATTCTCTGTTTGGCACTCCAAAAATAGGGCAGACAATGATAGTTGGAACAGATGCTTGATGATGTACATTGGGTTCTAGACAGATTTTTGGGATCAGAACAAAGCACCAGTATCAATAGCTCATGCCTTAAATGATAGCAGGCCTAGTTTTTGAAGGATTATTTTTTTTCTGATACATAACTATTTAGATTTTAGGTCCTTCTAAGAGAGAACATGTCTTTGTTTCTTTTTTCCCTATTTGGTGGAATGTTCTTTTGGAGAAGCTCTTTTGAAATCTGCATGTGGCCTTTTCAGTGCTAAGAGAAGCCCTTTTGCATTCTCCAATGTGTTTAATAACTTGTTTGGGTTCATAACATTGAACCTTGAAATCATTACAAGATCTTCAAAACACTAAGGTAACCTTCCTATGTACCGAGTAGTGAAATCCAATTTCTTTTACTACCGGTTCTGTGGGCGTGGCTCAGTGGGCGTGGTGTGGCTTGGTGGGGGTTGCGGGGGAAGGATACTGCAAAATCTCCATTTCCACCCCACTGGGGCCAGCCAGAGGTGGTATTTGCCGGTTCTCTGAACTGCTCAAAATTTCCGCTACCGGTTCTCCAGAACTTGTCAGAACGTGCTGGATTTCACCTCTGATCCAGCACATTCAGATTTAAGCACCCTGCAGGACGGGGCCAGATCCGTCCTGCAGGGTGCTTAAATCTGGCCCGCAGGGCTACCCTGGAAACAGCAAAGGACTGACCCGTGGTGCCTCTGCCAGCGAAAATGGAGCTCATGAAAACAGCCCTCCCGAGCTCCCTGTGAAGCCCTCCTGAGCTCCGTTTTCATTGGAAGAGAGTTGTAGGAGGCCGTTGCAGTTGAAAACAGAGCTCGGGAGGCAGTTTTTGCTGACAGAGTGCTCTGGCCACCAACAATAAGTGACACTGAGCTGGTCATGCTCACCCTGTCCCCCTGAGGTTAAACACAACCCTCATGCAGCCCTCAATGAAATTGAGTTTGATAGCCCTGCCTTAAAGCATCACCAGTTCCATTCATCCTCTCTCAAAGACTGAGGGGGAAAAAATGGTTTTTAATGTACACAGGTAATGCTTGAATTAATTGTTGTGGCCTGCCACCATCCAGCAGAGCTGGCAACAGATTCGGACAGTGAGGAGGTTGGGGAGGAACGTGGGCCAGTCCTAGAGTCTGGGGAAGGCTTGGATGAGCGCTCTGCATCGGAGGCAGAGAGGGGGCCAGGGCCATCTGTGTGCTTCCTCTGGAGCCTCCGGAATCTGACATCAGCGAGGCAGAAGTATAGTATGAGCTTGTTCCCAATGTATGCATACGCAGAGCTGCCAGAAGGCAAGAATAATTAAGGAAAAAAAGGGCGACTCGGGAGTAAGGCTTGGAGATAATTGGCCCCTCTCATAAGACATAAAAGAGGAGCAAACAGACGTGAGCCTTTGCAGGAAGCAAGTAGTTCATATAGTCGATTCAAGCTCTGAGAAGTCTGTTTGACTCTGTGCTCCGTTTGGCCTTGCAAAACTAATTGACAATTAGGTCTCTGGCAGTGTTTCAATGGAGATAAAGGTGGGTGCTTATCAACATTACCCTGAAAGACTGTGTCAACTCAATATGTCGGAATCTTCACAGACTGTTTGTGAATCATTACAGGCTGTGAATGACCATAATTCACAGCTGTCTCAATAAAAGAGGTTTTTGGGACTAAGATTGTGATTTATGCTTTCTCAGGAAGCCTACATCAGAACATTACCATCATTCTTTTAGTGTCCGTTTGAGGTTACAGCAGCACTGAAAAATGTGACTCAAGACTGTTTTTCACACTCATGACTGTTGCAGCATCCCCATGGCCACATGATCAAAATTCCAGGCGCTTGGCAACTGGCATGTACTTATGACGGTTGCAGTGTCCTGAGGTCATGTGATCACCTTTTGCAACCATCTGATGAGCAAAGTCAATGGGGGAAAGTCACTTAACAGCCGAGTTCCTAATTTAACAAGTATGGTAATTCACTTAATGAATGTGGCAAGAAAGGTCATAAAAATAGAGTGAAACTCACTTTACAACTGTCTTGCTTAGCAACAGAAATTTGTGGCTAAATTGTTGTCGTAAGTCGAGGACTACCTGAAATGCGCTATGTATGTATGTGTTCAAACTCTATTAATATTTATTTGTAATTATCTTGAAAATGCAGGCTGATTTCCTGTTTAGATATTTCTATTAATTAGGCTTTGATTTTTATTGTTTACTCTTTTTCTATTTAATTTTTATTCTATGAATCTATGCTATGACCTTCTATTTATGCTTCTCCGTTTTGTCAGCTAACTGGAGAGGTTTGCTGTTAGATAGGCGTGACATTTTATTTATTTAGAAAAAAAGGGAGATTTTAAAAACTAGATCATAAAAAATAACATTAGTGTTTTTTATTGCACAAGAATAACAAGTATTTCGAAGCAGCTTAGCTTTCATCAAGTTTCATCAAATATATTTTTCTCCTCAATGTAAAGAAATTCCATTTTCATATCAAGCATATCTGGTGCTAATTATATATGGACTGTTGATTAATGTATGAATCTTGAATCCCAACACAGGACTATTTTCACTAAATTTCTATTCTATCCTTTAATGAATAACTCCTTAATATTTTATCGTTTGGTTCTAAAATTGAAAAAGAAATAAGCAAATATAAAATGCCTAAGCTGCCTCTGTGCAACTTTATTATCTTATTCCTGAGGCCAATTTCGAATCAGAGATACACAGATACATAACGATATATTTGTGGAATGTTTTATTTTATTTAGCTTTTTATCCCAGATTTTTTATTCTATAAGTAAAAGTAGAGAAGATACATAGATAGACAGACAGACAGATATCTGTCTTCTCACATATATCTGTCTTTTAACTTTTTACATGTGTGTGTGTGTGTGTGTATGTGTCTTTGGTTATTCGGGTTTTCTCCCGCGTAAAATTGGAAGTGTCTTGGCGATGTTTCGATGAAGTCTCATTCGTCATCTTCAGGCTGGTGTTCTCGGCAATGTGTGATCACAGCTGTTTCTTCCTTTTAACTGCTAGTGGGGGTGTGTTCTGTTTGGGGGTGGTTGTGCTCAGGTTAGTCTGAGTTGCAGGGGGATTTGAGCTGGTGAGCTGCATTGCTGTTGTTTGGCTTTGTGTTCGTGGTCGTGCCACATTTTCCTGGTGGGTGTCAGTCTGCTTCATATATGGATTGGAGGGGTTTAAAGTGGCTAATGATGCAGCTGCGGTCTGGCTTCTGGTCCGTGGTCATGCCTCATCATCAGTGTGGGTTTGAGTCTGCTTTCTGCATGGATGTGTGGTGGTGACATCCTGTGTGGCCCTCATGACACCCTCTGGTGTCATTCCTCGTGTTAGGGACTCGTTTGTCAATAAGGGCGGGTTTCCAAATGGCTGGTAGATGGGAGGTATCATCTCATTTATTCATGCTGTGTGGGCGTTTTTCTATCTCAATGGCTTCTCTGATTATTCTGTTGTTAAAGTGTTCAGTTTTGGCGATAGTTCTGGTCTTTTTAAAGTCAATTTCATGTCCTGTGGCTTTAAGGTGATGGACCAGGGAAGAAGTTGCTTCCTCTTTTCTGACTGTGTTTTTGGTTCTTCAGTGCGTGCACTTATTCTTCTGTTGGTTTCTCCGATGTATGTGGTGGGGCAGGCGGTGCATGGGATTTCATATACTCCTTGATTTTCTAACTCAATTTTGTCTTTGGGGTTTCTTAGGATGGTGGATATTTTTTGGTTTGTGCAGAATGCTGTCTTGATGTTATGTTTGTGGAGGATTTTGCTGATTCTGTCTGTGGTGCCTTTTATGTATACCATTATATATATATATATATATATATATATATATATATATATATATATGTATGTATGTATGTATGTATGTAGGTAGGTAGGTAGGTAGGTAGGTAGGTAGGTAGGTAGGTAGGTAGGTAGGTCGGTCGGTCTTTGGTCATTCGGGTCTTCTCCCGCGTAGAATTGGAAGTATCTTGGCAACGTTTCGACGAAGTCTCATTCGTCATCTTCAGGCTGGTGTTCTCGGCTTTGTGCTTCCAGGAGCAAGAAGCACGAAGCTGAGAACACCAGCCTGAAGATGACGAATGAGACTTTGTCGAAATGTCGCCAAGATACTTCCAATTCTATGCGGGAGAAGACCCGAATGACCAAAGACCTACATACAACAGCCGCGAAAACCTCAGAAAACAAATATATATATATTTGTTTTCTGAGGTTTTCGCGGGTGTTTGTATGTAGGTCTTTGGTTATACTTCCAATTCTACGCGGGAGAAGACCCGAATAACCAAAGACCTACATACATATATATATATATACACATACATACATACATACATACATACATACATACATATAAAATATGAATAATATTATATTATATTATTCTATAATAGTTATTCTATAGTAGTTATTCTATAACAACTCTGTGAGGTGGGCTAGACTGAGAGAGAATTATTGGCCCAAAACCACCTAGACAGTTTTCATGCCTAAGGCAGAACTAGAATTTACCATCACCTGATGACTGGCTCAAAGTCATCCAGCCAGTCTGCATGCCTAAGGCAGGACTAGAACTCACAGTCTTCTGGTTTCTAGGCCAACCTCTTAACCACTAAATCAAACTGGCTGTATAATTTATTTTAATATAAATCATCATATTAGTTACCAAGTAATTGCTTTTTGGACTGCATTGGATGTTAGAATTTTTTGCTTTTGGGACATATCCTGCTCTTGTTTTGTCTCAGGGTTTAAAACTAGCTACATTCTGGACTGAATGTTCTTATCAGGCCAAAGTAAAGTAAATCCCCCTTAATACCCTCCATTATATTCAGCGGGGTTTTGTTACTTTTTGGCAATTTGATTTAAACCTGAACAAGCATGCTCTTGTTTTTCTTACTCCAAATGCATTCATTCATCCATCAGTTGGTTCGGTAATATCAGGACCCCAGTTGATTACCATAATTATTCATTCAGCATTTTTCAATGATCAAATGCTTCATGGGTATTATCTCTGCTGTCGATCTTATTTCTTTAAAAAAAATACTGTTAAGTGTTAAAAAGAGACAAACATAATGCCAGAGTGAATCTTGAATGAATTTGCAACTGTCAACGAAAAGCCAAAAGTGGTAGGCATTTTTGTTTCAAGAATAGAACATAGAACATAAAATAATAGAGTTGGAAAAGACCTTGGAGGTCTTCTAACCCAACCCCTTAAGCAGGGGGAAACCCCTTCTTAAGCAGAAGAACCCTATACCTGTGATGGCGAACCTATGGCATGCGTGCCACAGGTGGCATGTGGAGCCATATCTCTGGGCACACGAGCATTGCTCTAGCTCAGATCCAGCGCACATGGGCATGCCAGCCAGCTGATTTTTGGGCCTTCCAGGCCCATCAGAAGTTGGGAAATGGGCTGTTTCCAGCCTCCTGAGGGCCTCTGGGTGGGTGGGGGAAAAAAAGAAAGCCTCTGGAGCCTGGGGAGGGCAAAAAACGGGTCTTCTGAGCCCACCAGGAACCTTTTTGCCATCGCATGCCTAAAACATGGGGAGCATGAGGGGGGAGCTTGCGTGCATGCGTGGAGGGGTGAGGCAGGGGAGAATATTGAATTATGGGTATATGGGCACGTGTGCGCTCAACCCCCCTGCACTCCCCCTGCTTTTGGCATGCGATGTCAAAAAGGTTAGCCATCACTGCCCTATACACATGATGGAGAACCTATGGCATGCATGCCTGAAGTGGCACACGGAGCCATGTCACCTGGCACGCGCAGCATCATCCATTCCTCTTCCAGGTTTCTGGTGAGCATGTGCACATGATGATCAGCTGGCCTTGGTGCGTGTGGCAGTGCTGGAAACCAGAAAAGCTGCTCTTCCATTTTCTGGCGTGAACATGTGCGCCAGCCAGCTGATCGGTGCATCCGCATGCATGGTAGTAACTGAAAGTCTTGCATATGAGCGCCAGAAACTGAAAGTACCTTCTTCTAGCTTCTCTTCCTGGTCGCGGCCCTTGTGTGAAGTTGTGGAGCACCCACAACTTCTGAAGGCAAGCTTTTCCATTGGTTGATTGCTCTTACCATTAGGAAATTTCTCCTTAATTTTAGGTTGCTTCTCTCCTTGATTAGTTTCCATCCATTGTTTCTTGCCTTTCCCTTTTGGTGCTTTGGAAAATAGTTTGACACACACCCCCACCATCCTCATATGTTGGAACCTTCCTATCATGTCTCCCCTAGTCCTTTTTTTTCATTAAACTAGACATACCCGATTTCTCTAACCGTTCTTTGTATGTTTTTTATTATTATTTTGAGCTGATAAAGACAGCGTGTTGAAGAAAGGAATGCAATGATAGAGTTAGACAACAACAGGAAATGACAAAGATTAGGCTGGTTGACGAAATGACTTTTCCTGTTGGAAATTAAGAATGGAAAAGCTGGGCGCTAAGGAAGATCAAGTGCAAACACATTGTAAGCCGCCCTGATTCTCTGGAGAAGGGCAGCATATAAATCAAATTAAAAAGAGAGAGAGAGACTTGGAAATAGTTGCTAAGAATTTATTTATGAAAATTTAAATATTTTATATTTTTTTTATGAAAGTCCACTTACATTCCCCGCCTCTCAGATCTGGTGGGTTGGGTAGATATTATTGGGAAAAGATGGTCTTTCAAATAATCTGGTCCCAAGCAATGTACAGTAGTGGCCAAAATTGTGGAAACTTTTTGGGAAAAGTGTTTCCCAAAAGGTTTTTGGGAAACACTTTTGAGGTTTGATGGCTAATAACACCTTTTCTTTTCTTTTCTTTTCTTTTCTTTTCTTTTCTTTTCTTTTCTTTTCTTTTCTTTTCTTTTCTTTTCTTTTCTTTCTTTCTTTCTTTCTTTCTTTCTTTCTTTCCTTTTCTTTCTTTCTTTCTTTCTTTCTTTCTTTCTTTCTTTCTTTCTTTCTTTCCTTTTCTTTTCTTTTCTTTTCTTTTCTTTCTTTTTTTTTGGGGGGGGGGAGTTTCAAGATAATCCTATTCCACTGCTGGAATGGCCTGGGAATAGCCCAGACCTTAACCCAATTGAAAATCTATGGAGCCGACTGAAGAAACTTGTTAGTCAGAAGCGATCCAGCAATAAAACCCAGTTAACAGAAGCAATCTTGGTTTCACATTATAACAGCTGCAGAACTCAGAGACTTGGTTCACTCCATGGGAAGATGCTGAAAGGCCGTAATTCATGCTAAAGGTTACCCAATTAAGTATTCACTGACACGGTGATAATTTTTGTAGATCTTGTTTTTTCTACGTTTCACTTCTTTATACTGTAACTGCTATTCTATTAGCAAATTCTTCATCAAAGTTATAGCATTACATTCTTGATTAATTTATCTTTCCATTGATATATAATTTTATGGTACTACTCCAAAAAAAAAAAAAGAAACAGTGGTGTTATTAGCTAGTTTTAGAAAATACACTTTTCCCCAAAGGTTTTCACAATTTTGGACACTGCTATAGTGTTTTAAAGGCGACAATCAGCATCTTGAATTGGGCCAGTTGCAAATTGACAGCCAATGCGGCTCCCTCAGGAGAGATGACACATGTGCACATCTAAGCCTGCACAAAACCATGTGGGCCACTGCATTTTGAGCCAATGGAAGCTTCTGGATATTTTTCAAGGGCAAAAGAAATGCTATGGGCTGCAGGCAATGATTCTTAGACCAAAGCAAAGCTGATCGCTTTGGGCGTGTGATGTGAGTGGATGATGGATGAAGAAAAAAACTGTTTTGAAGCAGGTAAGGCAACAGAGAAGGTAGATGAATGGCCTTAAAGACATTATTTGAAAGTCCTAGAACGACTACAAATTATTACTAGAGATAGTCACGATGGCAAGCGTTTGTCCACTGAATCATCAGGAACCAAACTTGGCTCAAGGGTACTTACATAACCAAACTTCCTCAGACATGGAAGATATATTAGTATTATTATCTCCACAGGGAAGCGTGAGATGCTCCTTCAGAAGGTGCCCTCTAGTCATTCATTCAGCCTGTCCTGCCATCTTCCAGGAGAGTCTGCTCCTTTCTAAGTAAGATTCACCTTACTTAGTCTTGACTGAATTGTCCTTGACAGATTTCTTGAAGGACAAGACATTGGGTCTGTATTTTTCATAGTATTATGGAATCATTCTGTGTGAGAGAGAGAGGGGAGGGAGAGGGAGGGAGAGAGAGATGGAGAGGTAGAGAAAGACAGAGACAGTGGGAGGAAGAGAGATGGAGGGAGAGAAGAGGAAGAGGGAGAAAGATGTAGAGAAAGACCAAGATAGAGGGAGGGAGAGAAACAGACAGAGGGAGGGAGGAAGGTGAGAGAGAGAGACAGAGGGAGATGCAGAAGAAGACGGAGGGAGGGAGAGGGAGAGAGAAGGAGAGAGAGAGAGGAAGATAGAATCAGACCGACAGAGGGAGGTAGAGGCAGAGGCAGGGAGGGAGAGAGAGAGAATGAAAGAGAGAGAGAGAGCATGAGAGAAAGAGAAAAAATAAAAGAGAGGGAGGGAGTGAAGGAGTATGAGGGAGAGAGAGGGAGGGAGATGCAGAAGGAAAGAGAGAGGGGGAGGGATGGAGGGAGGGAGGGAGAAAGAAGGAGAGAGAGTAAGATAGAGTCAGACAGAGGGAGAGGGAGAGGCAGGAAGGGAGGGAGAGAGAGAGAGAGAGATCTGGCAACTTGCTTTTTTTCTTACATATGGCATTGTCTATGACATAGACTCTATGTTGTTGTTTTAATCAAGGCATGTAACAATTGTCAGTGAATGTGAGTACATTTCATAATGTGCGGAAATTAACTCAACACCTGTTCCAAATGCTCTCTGTGTTTGCCTTCAGTGTGAGCAAAGCTCCTTAACTTTCAATCCCTAAATTAACTTACATCCTAGTCAATCATAATGCTATCCTTCATTTTATTAGTGTGAATTATTTATATTGTGAGAAGCAATTTATCAGATTGGGATGACTGAAAACGACAGAGAAACAAAGCCACAGAACAAGTAGGAACACAAATTGCAAAATTAAATTAAAAGTGGGAGGAGGAAGAGGCAGGGATGGGAAATGGGGGGAGAAAAGGAAAGAGAAGGAAAAATTAGGAATACAGATTCATTAAAGGGAATGCAGATTCATTAAAGGGAAATAGACACATTTTAAATACCCCCATTCTGTAATTCTGCCCAGAATGTTTGAATATGCGGAAGTAATGTATTAAGGGAAAATATTAATATTGCTAAACATGTACAAATTGTCCTCACCTTATGATCATAATTGAACCCAACATTAAGTGATCTTTGCCCCGTTTTACAACCTTTGCAACCTTTCTTGCCATGGCTGTTAAGTTAATAACACAACTGTTTAAGTGAATTTGGCTTCCCCATTGATTTCGCTTGTCTTAAGGGCACAAATGGGGATCACATGACACAGGGACCAGTGATGGGTTGCTCTCGGTTTGCACCAGTTCAATAGAACCGGTATTAAAACCAGCCGGAAGCTCCGCCCACTGAGCGCAGAAGAGTGCGCGTGTGAGCAAAGCGACAGCACGCACGCGGCCCCATTGCAAACCGGTAGTAAAGGTAAGTAGAACCCACCCCTGCCCCAGGACACTGCAACTGTCATTAATACATGCCAGTTACCAGTTAATACATGCCAGTTACCAAATATCCAAATTTTGATCGCATGACCACAGGGATACTGGAACAGTCATAAGTACAAAAAATGGTCATAACTCAGTTTTTTAAGTGTTGTTGTAACTTCGAACTATCAGTAAATGAATGGTTGTAAGTACAGGTAAGAATTTACCTGTACATTAAGGGGAAATGGACACATTTTAAATACTCGCATTCAGTCCTTCTGCCCAGAATTCTTGAATATATGAAAGTACTCTATTAAGGGAAAACGCTAATATTGCTAATAATTAACTGATCGTATTGGAAAAAATGTATCTTTCATTTTAGAGCTTTCCAAAACTGGGCAGTGTTAGGCTTCACGGTTTAATGTTTTTTTCCCCCAAAAAACTGTTTTGGTATTTCAGGTGGGTTTTTTTTTTTCCCCTCTTTCCAAATGGTATAACAATCTTTAACTGTATATTTTCCTTTCTTTTTAATTGGAAACAAAAACAAGGCAGAGTTTTACTTGGATGGTGTGAAGCAGGGGTGGTATTCACTTACCTTCGCTACTTGTTCGCAAATGTGAACACACAGGGCCTTCTGTGCATGCGCAGAATGTCAAAAATGGAACATGATGACGTCCGGGTGGGTGGAGCTTCCTGCAACCGCTGCTACCAGTTTGCTCAAACCAGATAGAACTGGCTGAATACCACCACTGGCGTGAAGACTTCAGTGATTTCAGTTTGTGTGTGTGTGTGTGTGTAATTTCTGTGTGTGTGTGTGTGTGTGTGTGTGTGTGTGTGTATCAGGGATGGGTTCTACTTACCTTTACTAACGGTTTGTAATGGGGCCGCATGTGCGCATTCGCGCTTCTGCTTCTGCGCTTCTGCTTCCTGATGACATCGAGGTTGGTGGGTGGAGCGTCCCGCCGGTTTTACTACTGGTTCTATAGAACCAGTCCGAACAGGGGGCAACCCATCACAGATAGATAGATAGATAGATAGATAGATATAAAGAGAAGGAGGGGGAGAGAGAACACACCATGTTCATCTATAGGCATTCATAGCATTAAAGTTTATTTATTATTTATTTATTTATTTATTATTTCAATTTATAAACCGCCCTTCTCCTTGCGGACTCAGGGCGGTGAACAGCCAGAATAAAACATGGTATACAAAAGTTAAAAACAATTAAAAATTATTAAATATTATTCGACCAAGAATTAAAACAACCCAATTTCAAATCAATTTCAAATTTAAAAACGGAGGATGGGGTCAAGCTAGCCCAGCTAGATGGAATAAATGGGTTTTAAGGGCCCGACGAAAGGTCCGGAGATCTGGAATCCTGCGTATCTCCGGGGGTAGGTCATTCCATAGGGCGGGCGCTACCACAGAGAAGGCTCTCCCCCTGGGGGTCGCCAGCCGACACTGTCTGGCCGACGGCACCCGGAGGAGGCCCTCTCTGTGCGAGCGTACTGGCCGGTGGGAGGCTATTGGCGGCAGAAGGCGGTCCCGCAAGTGCCCAGGTCCTAAGCCATGGAGCGCTTTAAAGGTGGTCACCAACACCTTGAAGCGCACCCGGAAGACCACCGGGAGCCAGTGCAGCTTGCGCAGGAGAGGTGTCACGTGGGAGTTGTTAAAACCTCTTTCTTTCAAGCATTGAAACCTTTCTTTTTTGAGATAACCTTCTGCTTTCTGTAAGTAACAAGTGCAATTGTTCTGTAAATAACTGTGGCAAGTAAAGCCAGCTTCTATAATCTTTTAAGGCAGACAACTATCAAGAGAGAGGAGTAAAGTATGAAATAATAATAATAAAAAACACCATACACCTCAATTTTTGGTAATACTGTGAGCTTTCCTAGCGGAGTGTTTTAGCTTGAAAATGACAAAAGCTAGTCCCATCCTTTCAAAGTCTTTTAATTCCTTGAGTGCGTACCAGAGGTGGGTTGCCCCCAGTTCGGATTGGTTCGCAAGAACTGGTAGTAAAACCAGCTGGAGGCTCCGCCCACTGCTCTAGATGTCATCATCGGCCATCTGTGCACGTGATCTTATTGCGGACTGGTAGAAAAGGTAAGTAGAACCCACCCCGGTAGGTACATTCAGGCATTAGCAGGTCAAATGAAGTATTTGTGGCAGAAGATTAGTGAAAATTCCAGGGACTTGGACTTTTTATTTTTTAATTTGATTTATATGCTGCCCTTCTCCGGAGATTCAGGGCAGCTTACAATGCATTAAGCAATAGCCTTCATACTTTTGTATATTTATACAAAGTCAGCTTATTGCCCCCACAAACTGGGTCCTCATTTTACCTACCTTAGAAAGGATGGAAGGCTGAGTCAACCTTGAGCCTGGTGAGATTCGAACTTACAGTAATTGCAGACAGCTGGTGTTAATCCCAATGCTTTAGTCTGCTGAGCCACCAGGCCCCTGTAACTTTGTAAAAAGATGTAAATCTAAAAGGCCTAAGGGACAGGTTGGCCTGAGGTTGGCCGCTTTCCTGTTCACCTCCGAGAAGACCCTTAAAAGATGGCTTGTCAACTAACATGGGAGAATCTCTTGTTAGACTAGTGTCTCAGATGGTTTTATTTTATGACAAGTAAGGGAATGTTGTACAGGTAATCCTCGACTTACGATCATTCATTTAGTGACCATTTGAAATCACAACAGCACTTAAAAAATGACTTTTGACTGTTTTACACACTTACAGCCATTGCCACATCTCCGTGGTCACGTGATTAAAAGTTAATCACTTGGCAACTGACATGTACTTACGACGGTTGCAGTGTCCTATGGACATGTGATCCCCTTTTGCGAACCTCTGACAAGCAAGTCAATGGTAAAGCCAGATTCACTTAACAACCATGTTACTCTTTAACTATTGCAGTGATTCACTTAACAACTGCAGCAAGAAAATGGGGCAAAACTCATTTAACAACTGGCTTGGTTGTGGTCATAAGTGGAGTACTACCTGTATGTTTTCCTGCCATTTTATTTTTTAATTTATTTTTATCTTCTTTTGATTTTAATTTAAATTGGATTTTGAACGGTCTTCATATATTCTTGAAGCATATGCATGTTGATCAGAGTCACTATCAAATCAAATCAATCTGTATTCGGTCATAGATCACCAGATCAGAATCACTATGTGAAATGGGCAGATATATACATGCGATTAAATGGATGGATGGACGGACAGATGATAGATAGATAGATAGATAGATAGATAGATAGATAGATAGATAGATAGATAGATAGATAGATATGGACTTGGTGTTGGTGATGGATGGGAAGGAGTTCAGATCATTAAGTGATTAATGCAACTAGTGATCAGTTGCGAGACAACTGGGTAAATATATGCCTTTGGTCTAATTCATGTGAATTTGTATGTACATGGAGTTTGGCCATGGGTGTGTGTGTTTGTGTGTCTGTGTGTCTGTGTGTTAGGGATGCTTAAGCAATTTCATCTCAATTAATTGTGATATTAACTGATTTAGGTCGACCCTGTTGGGAATAATAAACCCACCAGAATCAATATTAGAATTTGCAAAATGTTCCAGCACAGTTCTCCATATGAAAAGCACCGTTTAAAATGCATTTCCAGATCCTGGCATGAATGTCCTTCTGCATGAACATTTGCAAATGTAGCACACACTGGAGAGAAAGTAAGGTGTTTGTTCCTAGTATTAGAAGAGAAGAATGTGCAGTTACATAAAGGAGAGAGAAAGAAAGAAAGAAATCAGACGAAGAAAAGCATAATGGAACATACAAGACATGTAGAACTTGCTGTTAGGTCAAGCAATCCAGCACAAACCTTAAGTAATATATTGCTATAAGTGTCAGTGATTCTACACAGACTTAAGTATGTCTGTGTTATTCTTTATGCCTCTAAGCAAATCCATTTTTCCTCCGGCAACCAATTTAGTGGCTACACCTGTCCTTCTCTGTTAGTACACAACCTGATTTGGTACGACTGCAGATCCTATTTTCCAGTCCTCCTTTCCTTTCCTTTCCTTTCCTTTCCTTTCCTTTCCTTTCCTTTCCTTTCCTTTCCTTTCCTTTCCTTTCCTTTCCTTTCCTTTCCTTCCTTCTTTCCTCCCTCCCTCCCTCCTTTTCTTTTCCTTTGGCTTTTGCTTTACCCACTCCTACCCCCACCCCTGTGGGGATTGGAAAGCAAAATGTTTTTCTAAGAAATCTCTATTGTGTTTATTCCAAGAAAATCGCTGTAGTTTAAATGTTTCTCTTTCCCTTGCCATTATTCTGACTTGTAGAAGGGCAGCCTGTTCTCTCCTTGGATCCTTGGATAATGTGACTCATGCCTGAGCATCAAAGTTGCTTAGGAACAAGAACATTTTTGTGGAAATTGAAGATGAGGCTGAACAATACCTGGCATTAAGCTACCACCAAAATACAAAGAAAAAGTGCTCAGTCTAAATTATCAACTATATTTTATATGTTATCTTTTCAAAAAAATGGAACGTTCCTTTGACTTTTTTATTTAAAAAGAGAGAGGGGGGGAGATGCAATGTTCTCAACAGGAAATATATATTTAATAACAGAATGACAGAATTGGAAGGCACCTTGGAGGTCTTCTACTCCAATCCCCTGTTCAGGCAGAAGAAGACCCTTCTTCTGTCTGAGTTCAAACAAATAGTTGTCCAATCTCTTCTTAAAAACTTCCAGTGTTGGAGCATTCACAACTTCTGGAGGCAAGTTGTTCCACTGATTAATTTTTCTAACTGTCAGGAAATTCCTCCTTAGTTCTAGGTTGCTTCTCTCCTTGATTAGTTTCCACCCATTGCTTCTTGTTTTACCCTCAGGTGCTTTGGAGAATAGCATGACTCCCTCTTCTTTCTGGCAGCCCCTGAGATATTAGAACACTGCTATCATGGTCACCCCTAGTCCTTTTCATTAAACTAGACATATCCAATTCCAGCAACAGTTCTTTATGTTTTAGGCTCCAATCCCCTAATATCTTTGTTGCTCTTCTCTGCACTCTTTCTAGAGTCTCAACATCCTTTTCACATCATGGTGACCAAAACTGGATGCAGTATTCCAAGTGTGGTCTTACCAAGGCATTACAGAGTGGTATTAACACTTCATGTGATCACGTGATAATATTTAGCCAGCTACTGTGGTTTAGTGGTAAAAGTGTCTCACTCACAATTTGAATTGGCTGAATTGGTCCATAGAAAATAGAATAATAGGATCGTAAGGAACCTTGGAGGTCTTCTAATGCAACCCCCTATACCAGTGATGGCTAACCTTTTTGCTGTTGCGTGCCAAAAGCGGGGAGAGAATGGGGGGTCAAGGGCCCACATGCCCACACCCATAATTCTATGCCACTGCGTGCCTCAACCCCCTGTGCATGTGTGCACAAGCCCTCCACGCTCCCCCCACTTTTGGCCCACGACAGCAAAAAGGTTACTGGGTGGGCCTGGTAGGCCTGTTTTTTGCCCTCCCCAGGCTCCTGAGGCTTTCCTGGAGCCTGGGGAGGGCAAAAACAACCCCCCCTCCGGCCCTCCGGAGACAGGAAACAACAACTTCTGGACACAAGTTATTCCACTGATTAATTGTTCTCACAGTTGAATGTTCTCTTTAGTTCTAGGTTAGTTTAGTTCTTTCTAATGATCTCTTGCTTTTTACTTCTTGTTCGGCCCTCAGGTGCTTTGGAGAATAATCATTCTCTGTCAAGCCAACTTATTTCATAGATTGTTGTTATGGAATAACACAGGAAGAGGGAATATTTACCCTGAGCTCCCTTACAAAAGCCAGGATATAAATCTGATACACAAATTCTAATAGCTTGAAGGACTTTTAAATAAGAAGGGAGGCTCCAAATACTGTTTAGAGTTAGAAGCAAACAAGGTTGTGGTAAGTTGTTGCTGGAACCTGCTAATCTATTCAAGGCAAGTTTTTGGCAACAATTATTTTGAATCTTACCTCTACTTTTAAAGTTCCAGCAGCAAATATTTTAGGTCACAATGTTTCTAATTCCCAATATTTGGTATGTGTCTTCCATTCCACGTTGAATACCCATTCTACAATTAGCTTTTCCAGAGTCCTCAGTTCTGACAGGACAATGGTGAGCAAAGTCTAAGATGCAACTGTGAGAAACCATTGTTCCTTAATGTTTCTCGTCAATAAAATCACGTTGTGTATTTTCGCACAGATGCATAACTAAACTTGCTTGTTTTCATTAACTACCCAATTTATGTTGAAAAAACTATTTCTATCTCCGAAAATCATGGAATAGAGCACTGCACACCAGAACAACTAGACACAAGAACAGGTTTTTCCCAAACACCATCACTCTGCTAATTCCCTCAACACTGTCAAACTATTTACTAAATCTGCACTACTATTAACCTTCTCATCGTTCCCATCACCCATCTCCTTCCACTTATGACTGCATGACTGTAACTTTGTTGCTTGTATCCTAACGATTTATATTGATATTGTTTCCTGATTGCTTATTTGTACCCTATGACTATCATTAAGTGTTGTACCTTATGATTCTTGATGAACATATCTTTTCTTTTATGTACACTGAGAGCATATGCACCAAAGACAAATTCCTTGTGTGTCCAATCACACTCGGCCAATAAAGAATTCTATTCTATTCTATTCTATTCTATTCTATTCTATTCTATTCTATTCTATTCTATTCTATTCTATTCTATTCTATTCTACTCTATTCTAAATTCCTATTTGAATTAGCTGCCACTAAATTTCTTTCAAGAACCTATATTAGCATTGGAGAACAAGAACTGGTGGCTGCTGTTTTATTCAGTTCTTAGTAGTTGACCACCATGGAAATGGAATACTGTGTTAGGTAGAGATTTGGCCTAGTACAACATGAGGAGGAGGAGGAGGAGGAGGAGGAGGAGGAGGAGGAGGAGGAGGATGTTATCCATTCAGTTGAGTCCAACTCTTGATGGTTTTATGGACCAGATCTCTTCACATCTTCCAGTCTTATATCTTTGAGTTGTTCTGGGCGCTGGCTGGTGTCACCTGTGATGTGTCCAGCCACCCTGTTCTTTGAAAGCCTGGTTTCCTCTTAGCGCTCACTCTTCCAAACTTACTTGCTTTTCTCCATTGATAATGTAACATATTGTATGTCACCTTTATCTCTTGGAAAGGATGCATGGAAAAGGTTCACGCAAATAAATGCTGGATTATAACATGAATGTAGCTGAAGAATCCTGATGATTTCAAAATCTGCAAACAACTGTGTGTGTGAGAGAGAGTGTGTGTGTTTTTCTGCAAGCCATTGTGATTGATGTTCACAGTGAAATTTCTCTTGTCTTTATATCTGCTTCTCCATTTTTACAATGATACATGTCAAGTATTTCTGTCATATTTGGGGGTGTTTGAAAAGGGGGGGAAGCTTTGATGGGGAGGAAACTCCTACTACTAAATTATCTAGCGCTTAGAAGATGATCAGTGAAAGAGCTCTTTCTAGATCTTTATGAGATAATTAAAGACTGAGAAGTTCATGAAATTAAGAGAGAGAATCGAGTTCATAATACTGAAAATTCACAAAGTAGTCATATGCAAATTATGGTACTACAAAGATAGGCTGTTAGAACAAGAGGTAATTAAGAGTTTGTTTACCCAATCCACTGATATCTGTGTTATTAATTAGTGGATGTTATCTGAAGTCAACAGTTTTGGTTCTTAAAGAACCAGCTAACAACACAATATTTTGTTTGATTAGTCAGAGGTAAGTTTCCACTGTGTTTGATAGGGTTTAATCCTTTTCTGTATTGATTGCAGCTGGCCTAAGCATGGTAAATTCCTTGGTGCAGCCAATTTTATAAAAGCTGGCCCTTGGAAGAAGAGATTTGTAGTAAGAATCAGTTTATTCTCTGCAACAGTTCCCATAGAGTACATAAAGATCTGAACACATCCTCTCTAGCAGCTAACACCCAGATAAGCAGGGATTAATACAAGACAAATGATCAAGCAGAATGCAGTTCCCAGTTAAGGAACTACCAACCTGAAAACCCTCACCAACATTAACAGGACAAGCCGCTGTACATGAACAGAGTAAACCCCACCCTCACTAACACTGATGGTCTAGTTCAGTAATAAAACATCGGCAAGCAAACAATCAAGTTTAGAGAGTAGAAAAGACATTGCAGTTAGTTTTTCCTCTTGATTAGAAGCAGCAAGCAGAAAAATCTGAAAAAGCTGCTGAGCTCCATTGTTACTGGAGGGCCCTTATTATATGTATCCTTTCTTTGTTAGTGTGATGGGTGACCGTAATTCTAAGCAATTAACGGCGTGGGTGTCTAGCATTCAAGGAAGGAGCTTCCTTCTCTGGTAAATGCTTTGTAATCCACTTCCATAAAATATACATAGGTGGTGCAAGAAGGTAACATGGGAGATCAGCCTTGAAACTTAATATAGCTCTCCCTCTCAGCTTTCCATGGGAGTGCCAAATAGCTTCCTTGAACTGCACTGGATCCTGAGCACCTTTCTATAGATTGCATGAACAGGTTACTGTTCATGCAGTAACAGTAGAGTAAAGTATGGGAGACATGAGAAACCTGTTTTAAGAAGAGAACCAACCTTAGAACTCGGGAGAGATTTTCTGACAAAACAATCAGTGGAGTGACTTGCTTCCAGAACGTGCTGGTACTCCATCACTGAAGGTTTTTAAGAAGAGATTGGATAGCCATTTGTCTGAAATAATACAGTGCAGGGCAGGGGTGAAATCTAAAATTTGTTACTACCAGTTCTTTGGACATGGCTTGGGGGTGGGGGTGGGGGTAATGTGACTGGGTGGGCATGGCCATTTTTTTTCTTTTAAAACCATCTTTTCTACAACCTCTTCAGCGAAGAGGTTGTGAAAAAAATGCTTTCAAAAGACTCTGACAATCCCAGCTGAGTTGCCTGATCGGCAAAGACTTTTTTTCTTTTAAATGCCTCTGACGATCAGGCAACTCAGCTCGAGTCTCCCACTTAAGCAGTAGTCAAGAAGACTTCCAAGCTCCTTTCCAACTTTGATATTCTTTAGCTGGAGACACAGGTGGTGTTCAGCAGGTTGTGACCAGTTCTGGAGAACTGGTAGTGGAAATTTTGAGTAGTTCGGAGAACCGGTAAATACCACCTCTGATTGGCCCCGCCCCCATATATTCTCTGCCTCCCGAGTCCTAGCTGATTGAGAGGAAATGGGGATTTTGCAGTAACATTCCCCTGGAGTGTTTTACAGTATTCTTCCCCTGCTACGCCCACCAAGCCACGCAATGCCCACCAAGCCACGCCCACAGAACCAGTAGTAAAAAAAAATTGAATCCCACCACTAGCTAGAGAATTCAGTTGAAGTCCTTGGATCTTAAAGCAGCTAAGGCTGAGAAACACTGATATATGCTAATTGTCATATTACTGTTCCTAATCACTCAGGAATGTTTTATCCCTTTTTGATATGAAGAAAAGAGTTACAGAGATAACATGCATAGTTCCTTGTTGTTCACATCTTTCTCTTTTTCTGATTTTTGTTTTGCCTGCAATTATCCTGTTTTTTGCCAGTAACTCTTTTGATGTTTGCTGATGCTTAATAAATAAACATCAAGTTCCCTTTTTGCTAGCAAAACCAAGTGGTGACGAGGTATGTGTGTGTGTGCCTGTTCTGATCTGGATACAGGGATTGACAGACACTCTGATGAATGAATGCAAAATTAAACTGAAAATTATCCACTGTTGTTTTCGAATGGTTGCATGGTTCAACCCTTGTTGCAAGTGAGAAAGAGGCTTTGCCATGAAAGTTTAAGTGTCTGGTGTGTTGTGATGACAGTCCTAATGGATCCGCAGTCTAATTGCATTGTTGGATGCAGAAGAAAGTAATGTGTAACACATGGTACTTGTGTAGTCAAAACATTGGGGGAATATATATATATTAATTTCACCCAGATATAGATAGAGTGTCAACCCTGCAGCTGGCCTGGCTAATGTTCTGACCTAGGCTTCCTTAGAAAGCATAAAGTACAATCTTAGTCCCGGCATACCTCTTTAATTCATACAACTGTGAATTATTGTAATTCACAGTCTGGAAGGCTTCACAAACAGTCTTTCAGGGGAATGTTTATAAACACCCACCTTATCTCCCTTGGAATGCTGCCAGAGAACTAATTGCCAAACGCAGGGCTAGGCCAAACTTAGCACAGAGTCAAACAGAACTTTCCAAAGCTTGAACCAACCAGATGAATTAATTGCTTCCTGCAAAAGCTCACATCTCGTTCGCTCCTCTTTTATGTCTTATGGGAGGGGCCAATAATCTCCAAGCCTTACTCCCAAATTGATCCTGTTTTCTTAATTGTTCTTTTCTTCTGGCAGCTCTGAGCATGCGCACACTGGGTACAGGCTCCAGCTGTTTTTCTGCTTTGCTGATGTCAGACTCCAGAACTACCAGATAGCCTAAGTCCCCTCTCTGCCTCCCACTCAGAGCCCTCATCCAAGCCTTCCCCAGACTCCAGGACTGGCCCATGTTCCTCCCCAACCTCCTCACTTTCCGAATCTACTGCCAGCTCTGCTGACTGCAGTAGGCCATGGGCCACAACAGCCAAAGCCATTTTGAAGCTTTAGTGTTGCCACACTGGAACTAAGGGATAGGGAGTGGGGAATAGAGATAGCTGGGGTTTTGTAACCAAAACAAAATACTTTCTCCTGGGAACCAAGGACATTCCCACAGGTGGCCAGAGAGAGAGGAGGAATGAAGTTACCAAGCAACCAAATGGCACCTTGATTGGACCGTGTGACTGATAGTTTGAGAAAGGGGAAAAACTTTTAATTAGGTGAAAACCGCGGGAACTTTCAGAGTCGGTTTTCACCTGGTTGTGCCAATATGATACATCCAATAAAACTATTATTTGAGGAATCTACCTGCCTCGGAGTTTTGTTTGCTATGGATGTATTACTTGGAATCCTGACATAGCCCTCGATTTGTTCAGGAATCATTTGAAGTTACAATGGCACTGAAAGAAAGTGACTTATGACTCATCCTTGCACTTACAACCAATGCAGCATCCCCAAGGTCACATGTTCAAAATTTGGGCGCTTGGCAACCGGAATGCTTTCATGATGGTCTGTGTCCTGGTGTTATGTGATCACCTTCCCAGCTGGCTTTCAACAAGCAAAGTCAATAGGGAGGCTATTTACCTATTAATTTTAATGATTTTTAGGCTGCTAAAACGATCTGTGGAATATCTCTAATTAAAAAAAAATTAAAAATCTTTTTTGATATAACAATCCTCAATTTACAACAGTTCATTTAGTTCAAAGTTACAGCGGCATCGCAAAAGGTGACCTATGACCGTTTTTCACATTATGGCATCCCCATGAGCATGTGATCAAAATTCAGATGCTTGGCAATTAACTCATACTTATGACCACTCCTGTGCCCCAAGGTCATGCGATCACGTTTGGCAATATTTTGACAAGCAAAATCCATAGGGAAGCCCGATTCCCTTAACAATTGTCTTACTAATTTAGCAGCAGCAGTGATTCACTTAACAACTGTGGCAAGAAATGGGACAAAACCTACTTAACAAATTTCTCGCTTAACAACAGAAATGTTGGGCTTAATTGTGGTCGTAAATGAAGGATTACCTGTATCATTTTTTTTTCTTCCTTAAGAACCTCTGGCCACCTCTTTCTTAGAAGCTCCAAGCTCCATCTTTTCATGCAGGGTTCTATTTAATTATTAATTTAACATGTTTGTTTTAAAGTCTTCATCTGAATTCCCCCCCCACCCCATACAGTTCATAAACCAGAAAGACATTAGTGGTTGGCAGTCTACTAAGTCAAATTAATCAAACATTCATTTGTGATTGTATGTGACAAGCACATTCATTTTTATTTCAGTTATCCTATATCTGCTGTGCTTGTTTTTTTTATTTCTGTGGTAAACTACCAATTAATCCACTTTCTGCCTATTGGAGAAAGCCAAAAACCACTGCAGAAAAGATTGCAGAAATATAGGTGATGAAAACACAGATATAAATAGCAACAAGAGCTTGTCTCTATGTCATCTTTAGATTTCAGCTCTTCAGAAAGATTTTTTTTTCATAAAGCATACTGATCATATTCCAAATTATAACATAGAATGGTTAGAACCCCATACGTTATAAATCCAGTAAACATAAGCTATTGACAAAGAATATAATCCTGTTCACAGTTACAGAGGCTTAAGCCCCATTTAAATAAGAGAGGCTTAAGAATGTTTAACAGCTGGCTGGATGGCAGCCAATGTCTCTTTGCAAACAGATTTAAAGATGCCCACTGATCTTCCGTTCAGTTGTTGCTTTAATAATGGACTCCTTGTGTAAATTGTGGGGCGGGGTGGGAGAAATACATAGGCTGACCTAGTAAAAACATCAAATTTCACAGCTTTCTGTAATTAATGGCATAATTCTGCCTTGATGCTCTTCAAATGGTTGAAAAAGAGCGTTGAAAGTGATTAGGTTCTGAGAGGAATAGGAAAGAAGAAAAGCAAAAAAAGCTTTTTGGTCTGCATGGGGGAAAGTTCTTCTCATGCATTTTGGTTATTTTTACATATTTGGTTATTCCTGACCACACTTCATCCTCATTCAGGAGGGAGGATGGTTACAACATGGTCCCAATGACATTACAGCTGCCCGTTTTGCATTTTCTCACGGAATACAAATACATTTTAAAATTAAAATAAATTCCACCCCAGTTGCTATTTGTTGGGCAAATGTTGGCCCAATTTTGGGGCAGTGCTGGGTTCAAATTTCATTAAGCCAAACTATGAACACAATCTCTGTGATTCGTATGCTCTGCATTTTGCTTTATTTATCTTTAACGTGTCGTGAGAATGGTATCCGTATAATATGATTCATCGCAGCAATAAATAAATTTTGGTTTAGCATGACCTGCTTGCCTCAAAATCCATTTAAATTATCACACCATCATGTTTAGACTGCATTTGGCATTTTTATCCATCTGTGGAATCTTCTCAAGGAGGTGGGATAGGTATTGTTTGATGGTATGAAAGGTATCGTCACAGGATGTAAGCTATTCCGAGTAAAGATGCCTTTGGCAATTGACCTGATTTTTGTCAATGCCAATAGTGTTCAAGTGGTGCTCTAGAAGTTTTGGATTGCAACCAAGGCACCTATTCTTATTGGTACTATTTTTCCTTTCTTTTGGAACAGTGGCTCTATTTCTGTTTGCAAATGTTCGTATTTTGTGATTTTTCTCCAGTACTTTCTCTTCTCTTATACCGTCTCCAGGTATTCTGATGTCCATTCTCCAGGCTTTTTTATTTTATTTTATTTGCTTCTCTACAATTATTAGGTCTGATACATGGTGTGGCAGGTTCTTGTCTGTTTGAATTCTAAAATCCCAGACCACTTCAGTTTTCTAATTTCCTGTTATGATTTTGTGGTCCCACAGTTCTTGCTTGCTGGCAAATGGTATTTCTTGCAGATCTTCCAACGCACCATTGTTGCCACTTTGTCATGTCACTGTTGATAGTCCTTCTGTGCAATCTTCTCGCAGCAGCTAGCTAGATAGTCCAATTTTTCCAATGTTTCTTGTCAGAGGAACATTTGCTGCTATTGTCTTCTCAATTCTGATTTAGTATGCATTTGTTCTTAAAGGCTTGGTCTTGTGCAGCTACAGTAGTGGCCAAAATTGTGGAAACCTTTTGGGAAAAGTGTATTTTTGAGGTTTGATGGCTAATAACACCACTTTTTCTTTGGAGTTTCAAGATAATCCTATTCCACTGCTGGAATGGCCTGGGAATAGCCCAGAACTTAACCCAATTGAAAATCTATGGAGCCAACTAAAGCAACTTGTTAGTCAGAAGCGACCCAGCAATAAAACCCAGTTAATAGAAGCAATCATTCAATCTTGGTTTCATGTTATAACAGTTGCAGAACTAAAAAACTTGGTTCATTCCATGGGAAGATGTTGTAAGGCTGTAATTCATGCTAAAGGATATTCAACTAAGTATTAACTGACGTGATAATTTTTTGTATATCTTGTTTTTTCTGCATGTTTCACTTTTTTTCTTTATACTGTAACTGCTATTCTAATAGCAAATCCTTCCTAAAAGTTATTGCATTACATTCTTGATTAAATTATCTTTCCATTGATATATAATTTTATGGTACTACTCAAAAAAAAAGTGGTGTTATTAGCTAATTTTAGAAAATACATTTTCCTAAAACGTTTCCACAATTTTGGCTATTACTGTAGAATTCAGTTCAGTTCAGTTGATTCAATTTGTATACTGCCCTTCTCCTAGTGGACTCAGGGCAATGCACAGCCAAGACTAAAACACATACCAATACAAAATTTTAAATTTAAAAAGAATTACATAACTTTGGGCCAAAATTTAAAACATTTGAACTAAAACCCATTGACAATTTTAAAAAGCTAAAATGGGGGGGGGGGGTTACGCCAGCCCTGCTTGATGGAAAAGAAAAGTTTTTAGGGCACAGCAAAAGGTCCAGAGATCTGATATCCTTCGTATCTCCGGGGACAAATCATTCCAGAGGGCAGGAGCTGCCACAGAGAAGGCCCTCCCTGTGGGGGTTGCCAGCCGACATTGCCTGGCTAACGGCACCCTGAGGAGTCCCTCTCTGTGGGAGCGTACTGGTCGGTGAGAGGCTATCGGCGGCAGAAGGCGGTCCTGCAAATACCCAGGTCCTATGCCATGGAGCGCTTTAAAGGTGGTAACCAACACATTGAAGCGCACCCGGAAGACCAATGCAGCTCACACAGGAGAGGCGTCACATGGGAGGCGTCGCTTCCATAATCCCCTGCGCAGCCACATTCTGCACCAGTTGGAGCCTCCGGATGCTCCTCAAGGGGAGCCCCATGTAGAGAGCATTGCAGTAGTTCAGGCGGGAAGTGACAAGCGCCTGAGTGATTGTGCGCCATCTCTGTCTTCAACTTTCCTGCTCTTAGCGATTGCCAAGTTATCAGCAAAGTTGTTATCAACTTTGCCTGCTATTTTATTTTATTTTTTAATGTATTGGCCGTGTAAGACTTTGCTTTGCCATGTCTTTTTTCTGTTCTTCCTTTAGTCTTTCTCATAGGCTCCTTTGGTCTCTCCAATATACAGTAAGCCTTCATGGCATACTAACTTTGGTGCATCTTCTTCATTGTCCTTCTGATATTCTTCCATTGCCTTTTTTCTTCTTCAACTGGCTGGTGTACTTGTAATATTTCTCACCCACTTATTTTACTTGATAAGTAGAGTCTGTCAACATTGCTGCATGAATGATTCATTGTCATTATTTTTCTGATCTTCCTATCCAGGGCTTTTAATTTTCTTTGAGTACAGTCCACTATTCCAGCAGTAGATCTAATGAATGGAATTGCCCAAGTTGTGAATTCTCTTGGTGGTATTTCCTCCACCGAATTTGGATTTTAAAATCTTCTGATGTATTCTCTTGTAACTTTCTTTTTGACTTCAGTGTGTCTGATGTTGTCAGACTGAAGGATATGCAGGTACATTATACTATATTTTCTTTTGATGTATAATTCTTAGGAAAAGTCTGAATTCTTCCATGTATAAAAGTGATGGCTAACCTTTTTGCCATCACGTGCCAGGAGTGGGGGGGGGGTCATGCACGCACGTGCCCACACCCATAATTCTATGCGCCCTGCCCCTGTGCATGCACATGCAACCTCCCCATGCTCCTGGTACACGATGGCACAGTAGGTCCATTTTTTGCTCAGTGAGACTGGAAGTTGGCAAACAGGCTGTTTCTGGCCTCCGGGGGATGGGGAAAGCCGTTTCCACCCTCCCGAGACTCCTAGAAAGGCTCTGGAGGCTGGGGAGAGAGAAAAACAGGCCTTCCCCACCACCACCCCTAGGTCCTCTGGAGGCAGGAAACAAGTCTGTTTCCTTACTTCTTATGGGCCCAGAAGGCCCGAAAATCAGCTGGAGCTGAGCTCCCGTGCCCACCAATATGGCTACGCGTACCACCTTCGGCATGCATGCCATAGGTTCGTCATAACAGATCTATAACGTGAGGATAATAAATCTCTGGAGCATTGTAATTATAAATAGAAATGTTACAGCTGTCTTATATTAAATGTCTGTCTAGCCAGTATTTATACAAAATCTATTTTGGTAGAGTTCAGAGAACATACAAAATAATAAGGTTGGATAGCTTGTGTTTCAGTGTGTTGTAGGGATCTAGCTGATGTTTAGTGTAAACCATCACCTTGATTCACACTGTTTTGGGCATGAGGAGCTATGTAAACATGGCAATTATACTTGGTTTATTTAGATGTAACCAGTCTATTTCAGAACACATTTTAAAATGTCTCTCTCTCTGGAGAAGTTTTTAATACTAGGAAAAGTGGTGATGCAATGGTTAGAATGCAGGACTGCAGCAATTTGGCAGTTCGAGTCTCACTGGCTCAAGGTTGATTCAGCCTTCCAGCCTTCCAAGGTCGGTAAAATGAAGACCCAGATTGTCGGGGGCAATATGCTGACTGTAACCCACTTAGAGAGGGCTATAGAGCACTGTAAAGTGGTATATACAGTAAGTGCTATTACTGAAGTGGTATATACATAAGGTCTATATGTATGTGTTGTGGCCTGTTGACCACCAGCCCCTCCAGCAGCCAAATTAGAGGAGAAGGAGGTGTGAGAGTGAGGATCAGCATCAAGGCAACCTGAGAGTTCTGAGGGGGAAGAGCGAATGGAGCTGGCAGAGAGAGAGAGAGAGAGAGAGAGAGGTGGAGACTGGGCCAACTGTCAGCCCTCAGGTGGAGAGTCGACAGTTCCCAGGTCTGGAGGTGGCTGATGAGGAAGAGGAGGAACAGCTGGGTCCAATGCCTGGTGTGCAGATGCACAGAAAGCAGAGGAGAGGAGAGCAGTGGAAATCCATGGGCTAATCCTTGGGAAGGAAGAGCTACCACTGCTAGCAAAGCCCCATCCTAGCTCTGGGGATAAAAGGCATGGGGTGGAGGTGAATAGGTATGGCAGACAATTATTCATCTCAAGACAGACTTGTTAGTCTGAAGTGAAAGAGAAACTTTTTGCTGGGGCTGCTGGCGCTCCTAATAAAGAAATCATTGCTTCAACTACACAGGGTTTGTCATGTTTTGGGAGCTGGGTCAGAACAGTATGTGTGAATTTAGCATATGGCATACAATCTCAGGGAAATCTATAGTGCAGTCCTGACGGCCTAAATTGCCAGTTCATTCTGTTTGGCGCTTGTGTGCCTATCCTTGGTGCACCATAGAGGTGAACTTCTCACATCTGCTGACTAGTGGTGCTCAGGTTGCTGGCTCTTCCAGGCTCATCTGCCAATCTCACCTCACCTTACATTGCGATACCTCGTGTCTGACCAGCACCTGCTTTCGCTCTCCCCACACACAAATGTCAGGCCTGGAAGCCATTTCTGTCATTGGGCCTTCAGGCCTGCCACGTTTCCTAGTGTAGGAAACTGGGAGGGAGTATTGTATGGATCGTGGGTGATACATAGTCATAATGACATTCTTTTCTCAGAAAGTCAAGGCCATCTTGCCTTGCATCTGGGAGGCTGGAACTGGGTGGCATCTCCAGTTGGGACTGTACTGTAATTGGACCATGTGATGGACCTGTGAGTGTTGGGCAGGGACTTGAACTTTCTTTTGGGTGGGAAAACCCTGGAAACTTTCAGATTCGGGTTTCCCCAGACGTGCCAATATGACATATCTAATAAAATGGAACTTTGAGGAAATCCAAGCCTCGGAGTTTTCTTTCATTGAGGGTATTACTTGGAACCCTGACAACAAATGCAGTTAGGTTTTTCCCACTTAAGTGATACCCATTTATTTATTCACAATATTGCATGCTTTCGAACTGCTGGGTGGGCAGGAGCTAGGGAGCAAAGGATGGGAGCTCACTCCATCTCATAGAGCTGGACTCAAATTGCCGGACTTCAGATCATTTCTGCCCCGCAATTCCAGTGTCATTAAGCCTCTGCTTCATGGTATGTGGCAGCTTTTGTTTTCTGTCAGAGACCAGGCACATTCCATCTGTGACTGGATTCAGATATTACACTAAGCCATCGTTTTAATTTAATTTAATTTAATATTCAATTCATAGCACACCTTTCTGCTTAGATAAGCATTCAAGGTGGTTTGTCTAATTTGGTTTAGCACAAGTATATCAATCCAGTCATTGTCATTCGGAGCGTGAATTGAAATGACTCCAGAGAATCAGTGTCTGCCTTACCCCTGAAATATCATTTTACAGGACATGAGAGAAATGTTTCCAAAATTTCAAAGTTAGAGCGTGTAATAAGAATACTGTAGAATGCTTGATTTATGCAACATCCTTCTTGGGCCTCTACACAAATTAGGCGATAAATTATGAAACTTTATAATAAATACTTATTTCTGATGGCTGGGATTGTTTATAGAATTAGGGCAGTGGTGGGATTCAAAATTTTTTACTACTGGTTCTGTGGGCGTGGCTTGGTGGGCATGGCATGGCTTGGTGGGTGTGCTTGGTTGGTGTGGCAGGGGAAGGATACTGTAAAATCTTCATTCCCTCCCCACTTCAGGGGAAGGTTACTGCAAAATCCCCATTTCCTTCCAATCAGCTGGGACTTGGGAGGCAGAGAATAGATGGGGGCAGGGCCAGCCAGGGGTGGTATTTACTGGTTCTCCAAACTACTTAAAGTTTCTGCTACCAGTTCTCCAGAACTGGTCAGAACCTGCTGAATACCATGTCTGAATTAGGGTAATTAATAATAATTATGTATTATTGATAGTAGCAAATACATTGGAAGATCTGCAAAATATACTATTTACCTGCAAGGAAAAATTGGTGAGAATGGTGAAAGTTACAGAAAATCAAGCTAAATTGCTGTAGGACCTTAGAATTCAAACCAACAGGTACCTACCACAAAACACCCTAGATTTAACAATTATGGATATGAAAGAGAAAAAAGTCTGGGTAGTGTATGTGGCTGTACCTGGAGAGAGCAGAATAGAAGAGAAAGAAAAAAAGAAAAGAAAAGACGAAGACTTGCAAATAGAAATAGAATGACTGTGACAAAAGAAAGTGAAAGTAGTACCAATAATAATAGGTGCCTTGGGTGCAATCTCAAAACATCTGAAGCACCACTTGAACCCTATTGGCATTGACAAAATCAGCATCGGTCAATTGCAAAAGGCAGCTTTACATGGAACAGCTGACATCGTGTGACAATACCTTTAAGACCATCAAACATCGACATCTGCCAATCCCAAATCCAGATTATTTGAGGAATTGCCTCACCCCAATGGGATTAGCCTGCCCCACCCATACTGGCAGAAGGGCCATGCTGCGGATCTTGTCAGTCAAGGAATTCTGATTGGTGGGTTCCAGAAGCAGAACCTTTTTGTGCTATGATTCTCACCCTCTGGAATGTCATACCTCTCAAGATGAGATCCTTTCTGGCCTTCTTGAAAGGCCTGGACCCAACTCTGCCATTTGGCCTGGGGCCCCAATGGGACCGTGTCATATTGGAAGTAATGACTGGACTGAGATAAGACTCCACCTCCACCCTGCCTGCTTTTTTGTTCCCTTCCTTGTCATCTTTGTTAATTTTAAGTCAATTTTCAAAGTTCATGTTGTTGTTCAGTTGCTAAGTCATGTCTGATTCTTCGCAATCCCCTGGATCATAGCACGCCATGTCTCCCTGTCCTCCAGTGTCTCCCTGAATCTGTCCAAACTCATGTTTGTGGTATCAATATGCCATCTAACCATCTCATCCTCTGCCATCCCCTTCTCCTTCTAGTTTCAGTCTCCCCCAACATCAGTGTCTTTCCCATGGAGTCTTCTCTTCTCATTTGTTCAAGTATTTGAGCTTCAATATCAGGGTTCCAAGTAACACCCCCAACGAAATCAAACTCCGAGTCTTGAGTTTCCTCAAAGGTATTTTTTATTAGCGATGTCATATTGGCACATCTGAGAAAATCCAAATTTGAGAGCTTTGGAGTTTTCCTCACCCAAAAGAAAGTTCAAGTCCTTGCCCTTTACCCAACATGTCCATCACACAAGCCAATCAGGTACTATCCAGAACAGAAGATACCTCCTCATTCCTCTTAGCACAGCTACAGGGCACAACGGCCTTGAATTTCTAGAAAGAATGTTATTTTGACTACAGTTCATCTTCACTTCATACAATCCCCCCTCCCATTTTACAACAGCAGAATTTGTGGCAGGCCTGAAGGCTCAAAGGTGAAAAGATGGCTTCCAAGTCTAGCATTTGGCTTCAGTATCTAACCAAAGTATTTGAGCTTCAGCTTCAGTATCTGTCCTTCCAAAGGATAATTGGAGTTGATTTCCTTAAATTGTATTAAGATACAACTTAATGTTATGTCTTGTCCCCCCCCCCCCCCCGCCCTTGGTTGCAAGCTGCCTGGAGTCGCCTCTTGGCAAGATGAGCAGAATATAAATTTCATAAGTAAATGAATAAATGAAATCACTTTCATCAGAACTTCACCAACTTTGTAGCTTGGCTTTGAAGACTTTCCAGAAAGAGAAAGACAACCCAAATGTTGAGATTATTCTGCTCCACACAGGTGGACTTGAAGAGCTGTTCTTTATCTTGTGATGAAATAAGAAATTCTGGGGCAAAAGCAGAGAGATGTGTATTTGTTACCGGCTTCACACTGCAGTTAATACTGCTTCTGTCTGTCTAATTAGACTCCCTAAACACCGTGCTACAAAAAGCTACCATATGGTTCCATCCAGCTGAACTTGTTTTAGCTTCTGCCAAGGAGAATGCAAAGAAACTATGAAACAAACTTTGAATCCTTCTGGCAAGGACCAGCATTGTAGCAAAATAATTGAGAAATCCATTTCTTCCTAGAGTGGAAAGGTCTTTCTGTGCATTGGTGCCAGATGTGAACTTCACCGGCTCGTATCTCTTAAGAAACTCTACAGAAATTATCCGGTGGCATTGCTGATGCGACTGGTGGCCATTTGCAACGTCCTTTCCCTTTGAAGCATGCCAACGCGGCGTTGAAAAGTTTGCCGTAAATTGAACATTTTTACAGAACTGATTTGGAGCCTTCTAATCAACAATTTCATCCCGATATGCTAATGGACATTGCCAATGTAAAACTCAGCTCTTCCCTCTCTTTTTTTATTTTTTATTTTTTTTATTTTTCAGTTACAAACATAAACATTCCATCTGTCCATCTGCACTGTGTCATCTGGTTACAAACATCTCTGTGCAACATCATTCACCATTTTCCATCTCATTCACATTCACATAACATTATTTCGCTAGGCTTAATATTATAGTATATTAAACATTTAAGCATTATAATGCTCTCCATTTTCTTCTTAATATCTTATAATAATAATGCATTTTAACATTAAACATTCTTATTATCATTTTATATATATTATATATATATATATATATATATATATATATATATATATATATATATACTAACAATTTCCTTTTTATTCACATCTTAATATATTTTTACTTTCTCTTTAATCTTCTTCATTTCCAAACTCCTTTTTTATTCTCCAGCTGTTGATAAAATACCTCCCATATCACATAATATTCAGTTTGTTCTTTCTCCTTAATTGCTAATGTTAATCTGTTCATTTCTGCACATTCTACCATTTTCCTTATCACATTCTCATCAATGGGAATCTCTCCACTTTTACAATTATAGCTGCTGTTAATACATGAATAATCAAATATACATTTTCTTTATTATAAATTTCAGGTAAAATTCCTAGCAGAAATATTTCTGGTTTCAATTCAATACATTGTTGTATCATCTCTTCCAACCATGTCTTGATTTTTGTCTAATACTTTTTTGCTTCTCCACATGTCCACCACATTTGATAGCAAGATCCAGGTATTTGGTGGCATTTCCAACATTTAGCTGATTTCAGCTCTTGAAGTAGAGGAAAAGGAAGAAGCCTTATAAAAGTTACCACCATCACATATAAATTCTCATGCCATAGAATATTTTACACATAAATTAATCTTGAATTGTTCATCAACCCTATTGAAAGAAAATGCCTTTCTACCGTCAGAACATATGGGATTGCGTGGGGCTCCATGCATCCTCCAACATTTTTGCTTTCCAATTTATTTCAGAGGTCACAGATGCCATTTTGAGTTTCCCCCATTTGATTTGTAGTTTTGTTTCTCTCGTAGATTACTTCTGCATGCGGGTGCATCTCGACGCTATTCAAAATACTATTCAGAAGGAAGCGTAGATTCAATCATGTAGTTACAAGATTTCATTATGATTTGCCACCAGGATGTGGTGCGTATTAGTAACCCACCAAAAAAGAAACACACTGACAATGGCGGTGACTGTCTCTCTCTCTTTTTTTTTTTTTTTGGGGGGGGGGGGAACAGCCAAAGAATGAACATATAAGCAAGATTGCAGGATATTTTTAAAGCACTGCTATGTCCAATGATAGCTATCAACTGGCCTTTTTAAATTAGGCAGATGACTAAACAGATTATAGGTTTGCAAGTGTATGAAATACATTCGATTTTAACAATAGCAATACTACTTAGAGGTTTAGGGTTATACTCCATATGACTTTTATATCCCTTTCTAAGCAGCTTATAGAGTCAGCATATTGTCCCCAACTATCATTTTACCGACCTGGGAAGGATGGAAGGCTGAGTCAACCTTGAGCCCCATCAAGATCAAACTTCAGGCTGTGGGCAGAGTTTGCCTGCAGTACTGCATTGTAACTACTGCATCACCACGATTCTTATCATTTTAACTATATGGAAATAGAAATGAAATGAAATCAAGTAGAATTTTTGTCTTGGGTCCATCCCGTTCTTGAATTTCCCAACATGATAATGAGAAGCTGAGTGTCCTTCTCAGCCAAGAAAAGCTTAAAAATTGTGCTTTAGTGCCTCTGTCACTCATCTTCCAGGGGTATTTTGTATATAACCTGTGGGGTAAGTTTCTCATTTGACAGGGTGGTTTTTAATGACATTATATATGGGCTGATGGAAGGGTTGAGCACCATAGTTTTTATTTCCTTTCTGTATGCAATGGATCGATCACAAAAGCTGTGAGCCATGGAACATTCATGTTTCGTCTAATCACAGTATTGGTAATTAATAAGCCAGTTCATAATAATAACAGATGTTGGCAGACAGACTTGGTCCCACTTGGGGCATTCTTCTTTTTTTCAAAGCCGAAGATGATTAAATTTATGTCTTCACTTTTCCCTAAACACACCATACAGACATAAGTGGGTGCACACACTCCTGCACACCCTGTTGTTATTTTAGAATTTTGAAGCGAGAAATATATTCCAAAAGTTGGAATAGTTTATCATTTCTTGCCTTTAATTAAACCCACAATGTAATGGTTGTTTGACAGCTCCCAGGAGATGAAGCAGTTTAATTATTGGATGTGTGATATTTCTGCAAGTTTGAACTAAAACTTTGTGTGGGTCTCCTTTTTCTTTGTCCTTTGAAATGCATTCAAAACAGTCCCATTCATATTTATTCATATATCTTTGATGAGTGATCTATATGATTTCCCTTGAGTAATTTGTACAGTATCATAGTAGGTGACACCCAGCAATCAGGCAGAGAACCGCTTGCTAAATTTTTTGAAGCCCATCCCTGATTAAGGGTCTCAAAACTTGGCCACTTTAAGACTTGTGGACTTCAACTCCCAGAATTCCATAGCCAGCCATTGCTGGCTGAAGAATTCTGGGAGTTGAAGTTCACAACTCTTACAGTGGCCAAGTTTCGAGACCCCTCAAAACCCCACAAAAGATTCATGTTCAAGTTTCTGCCTGGACAAGTTGTCTCCATCTTGTATTCACTGAAGTCCCAGTACCACATCACCAACTTTTTCTCATTCTTAATGCTCAGAAGGGCCTTCTTCAGAATGTAGAAAGCTGGTACAAGAAGGCAGTTTTCATCAGTAAGTGTGATAAATGTCTGTATCATTAAATAACGTTGTCATTTTTATAGTACATTTCAGTTTAGGTGTCATTTGCAACATCCATCTGGTCTAGTGAAGGTTATCCAGATGAAGTGTCGATGTGTTAATCCGATGGTATTGTTTCTTTTATAGTCTATTCTTGACAGTGTCAGCTCTTGACTCCTTCACAATACATCTTTCTCTTTATGGGCATCAATCAAGTTTTCCAAACAGAATAACAACAGCTCACAAAATGACTTGATCCAGTTTCAAGCGAGCCATACTGGCTCCAGAGGCAAATTGCTGGCCAAGTTTGAAGAAACCTTGAGACCAATGGATTAAGAAAGGCTAGCATGTTGAGAGAGTATCTTAAGTCTACCATCCTGGAATTAGAAAGAGATAATTTTAGTCCTTAAGAATTCTGAAATTATTTGGAAATGGATTAGCAGCTCCCAATGATCAGCTGATTCTCCCAAACAGGGAGAATGAAACAGGAGATTAAGCATTTCTTTTTCCTGCCATATGAAACAAAGTCATAGAACGGGGGTATCAAACTTGATTTCATTGGGGGCAGCATCAGGGTTGGGTTTGACCTTGGGGGGCTGGGGTGGGTGTGACCGGGGTAGGTGTGGCCAGCTCGATGTCACTTGTGGTGGCATCTGTGGTGGCCAAGTGCTAAGGCGAGACTTCCCTCAGACCCTCACTCACTCTCATTATAATCTTCTTTCTTTCTTTCTTTCTTTCTTTCTTTCTTTCTTTCTTTCTTTCTTTCTTTCTTTCTTTCTTTCTTTTTCTTTCTTTCTTTCTTTCTTTCTTTCTTTCCTTCCTTCCTTCCTTCCTTCCTCCCTCCCTCCCTCCCTCCTTCCTTCCTTCCTTCCTTCCTTCCTTCCTTTCTTCCTGTGGTGACCAAGGCCCACGTAGTGATTACCAAACACAATTCAGTCCTTAACAAACTTATTTTATTAAAACAGCTGAGAATTAATTCATTCTCAGTTTAGTCCAAAACAAATTTTTCATAACCAGTCCTACAGCCTTATCACCAACCTTTGATGTCTTTGGCAACCTGCCAAAGGCTTTTCCTAGCAAAAGCCCCACAAAGTTCAAGAGACGCTGACAAGAAGCACTGGAATTAACGTTGCTTTTCTACAAAGAACCCAACGGCTCGTTGCTGCTCTTTTAAGCCATATGGGAGTGGCCAATCATCTTCAGGCTGCTCCTGTTCCTCTGCCTCTCTGCTGTCCGACTCTGGAGGCTCCGGAGTCCGCGCATCGCTCCCAGATGGCCCTTGGCCCATCTCTGCCTCCGACGCAGAGCCCTCGTCCAGGCCTTCCTCTGACTCCAGGACTGTCCCATTATCCTCCCCAGCCTCCTCACTGTCCCACTCCACTAGCAGGTCCACAGGCTTTCTTTCTTTTCTTTTTCCTTCTCTCTTCCTTTTCCTTTCTTCTTCCTTCCCCTCTTTCCTTATTTTTCCTTCCTTGCTCTCTTCCCATTTTATCTTCTTTTGCTTTGTCTTTCCTCTTTCCCTTTCTCCTGTCCTGTCCTTCCTGCATGCTCAAATGCAAAAGGGGAAACATTTCTCCTTTTGTTTTGTTTTTAGTTTGTATTGTTAGCCCTCTGCCAGTGAAAATGGAGCTTGGGAAGGCTGCAGGAGGCCATCACAGCTGAAAACGGGGCCCAGGGAGGCTACTGGTAGCAGACCACCTTCTACTACCAGTAGCCTCCCACCGACCAACGTGCTCCCACAGAGAGGGGCTCCTCAGGGTGCCGTCGGCAAAACAATGTAGGCTGGCAACCCCCCAGGGGGAGAGCCTTCTCTGTGGGGGCACCCACCCTCTAGAATGAACTACCCCCTGGTATACGCACAATTCCCTTAAGACCCTGTTATTTCAGCAGGCTGGCCTGGCTGAATTAAAAAAAAAAAATTTGGGGGGACGGGGCATTTTAAACTATGGGTTTTAATTGGAGACAGCTAAATTTGTTTAATTCAGTTTTAAATGGGTTTTAAAAGTTGCATGGTGTGTTGTTTTATCATGCCTGTACACCGCCCTGAGTCCTTCGGGAAAAGGACGGTATATAAATCTAATAAACCTAACATAACATAACACATAACTCTGGGGTCCCATTTTCACTGGCAGAGGCACTGCGGGCTGGGCTTTTGCTGTTTCCAGGGTGGGCCCGCGGGCCAAATCTAAGCACTCCGTGGGCCGGATCTGGTCCTCAGTCCTTAAGTTTGACACCCCTGTGAGAGAACAACCTGTTGGCAGAACTGCACCAGAAAGCCTCCTCTCCTCTCCTCTCCTCTCCTCTCCTCTCCTCTCCTCTCCTCTCCTCTCCTCTCCTCTCCTCCCTTCCCTTCCCCTCCCTTCTCCTCTCCTCTTCTTTCTTTCTTCCTTCCTCCTTCCCTTCCTCCCTACTCCCTTCTCCCCATTTCCCTCCCTCGCTCCCTTCCTTCCACCATAGTGAGGTAACCCAAAGCACAAAGGTAGAATAGCTCAGCTTTCCCATATTCTAATTGCAATGCTTCCAGCCCTTCCAGGGCCAAATCTAAGCATCCTGCGGGCCGGATCTGGTCCTCAGCCCTTGAGTTTGAAACTTCTGTGATAAAACAACCTGTTGGCAGAACTGCACCAAAAAGCCTCCTCGTCTCTCCTCTCCTTCCCTTCTCCTCCCTTCCCCTCTCCTCCCTTCCCGTCCCCTCCCTTCTCCTCTCTTCTTCCTTCCTTCCTTCCTTCCTCCTTCCCTTCCTCCCTACTCCCTTCTCTCCATTTCCCTCCCTCCCTCCCTCCCTCCCTTCCACCATAGTGGAGGTAACACAAGGCACAAAGGTAGAATAGCTCAGCTTTCCCATATTCTAATTGCAATGCTTCCAGCCCAGATCAAAGATATTAAGAAGTGACAAGAAGATACAGCATTCCATCCGGTTTATGGTGGCTGGGACGCTATTGAAAGTAACTGTTTCCATTTGTGCCAGACATCCAGTTATTGATGTTAGGGGATTCATTTTGCTTTGTTTGTTTTATGGAATGTGTTTTTATTAGTCAATGACCAATAACATCCCTGTTCTGTTCTGACATATATTATAATGCATTGTCAGCACACCGGTGTGATTTCCCCTTAACAATGGCAGGTTAGTTTGATTGTGCAGAAGTTGCTAGCATTTTTCTCCAGACCTACCCCACAGGAGTTTTTGTTGCAAAAGAAAAAGGAGAAAAATGTATGCTATTTTTTTCCCCTCCTGGAAGAAAAGCCCTACATAAATCTGAGAGTTAAACAAAGTAATTCTTTTCTCTCTCGCTTCTTGTTTTTGACTAAGTAAAGCTGAAATGAATCAAGCTCGACGTTTTGTTTTTCCAGTTGCTCCAATCTGGGGCCTTTCAAAGATGAAACACACAAAGTCGGAATAGAGATGGAAGGGACCCTGGAGGTCTTCTAGTCCAACCCTCTGCTTGAGCAGGAGACCTTATACCACTGATGGGGAACCTTTTAGATACCAAGTGCTAGTTGCACCGTTCATGCTGGGAGCTGAGAGGGACTGACCATACAGCTGGTTCCACGGGAGCAGCACAGGCTCGGATTTTATTCTTGCCTGTTTCTGGTTCAGAAGTCCTGGGAGGGTTGGAGAGCGATTCTCAACCTCAAATCCTTGAACCGCCGCTTCAGGTACCGGCGGTTCAAAATACATTCCCTCCAGACCATCTTGGAGGGTATAAGGCAGGATGACTTCCTCACATCCGTGGACCTGACAGAGGCATATCTCCATGTTCCCATCTGTTCGGCTCACAGGCGGTATGTCAGATTTTGTCACAGGCAATCACATTATCTATATTGCACCCTGCCAATATTTGGGCTCTCTTCCGCTCCCAGGGTACTTACCAAACTGCACATGCCCAAACTGAAAGGTGCTGCGCATGCTGACATGTGCACGCACAGACGTGCACAAAAGAGATCCAAAGACCAGCTGGCTGGCGGGAGCCAGGGCATCCCAACACCGGCAGCGCGGCAAGATGTAAAATCTTTTTCTTTCATGAGCATCTTTTCGTCATTTGCAGGGGAACAGAAGCTCATGAAAGAAACGCCACGGAGGTCTGACCAGCAGAGCGGGCTCTGTGTGCCACGTCTGGCACACATGCCATAGGTTTACCATCACGGCCCTATACCATTTCAGACAAGTGGCTGTCCAGACTTTTCTTAAAAACCTCCCGTGATGAAGCTCCTACGACTTCTGAAGGCAATCTGTTCCCCTGGTTAATTGTCCTCACTTAGGAAATTTCTCCTTAATTCCAGGTTGCTTCTCTCCTTGATTAGTCCATTGTTTCTTGTCTTGCCTTCTGGTGCTTTGGAAAATCAGTTCTTTGTGGCAGTCTCTCAAATACTGGAATACTGCTATCATGTCACCCCGGTTCTTTTCTCTAGACCAGCCATACCCAATTTCTGCAACCCTTCTTTATATGTTTCCCCCCCCCCCCCCAGGCCTTTAATCATCTTAATTGGTCTTCTTTGCTCACACACATGCAAATTTATATCAGTGCCCAGCTCATCTATCTATCTATCTATCTATCATCTATCTATCTATCTCTATCTATCTATCTATCTATCTATCTATCTATCTATCTATCTATCTATCTATCTATCTATCTATCTAACTCTACATGATTTCCAATGATATGTCAAAGCTGTGAATTGTTCATTTGAAGAAGCCTTTTGAAATTAGCTGCATAAAATTAAGGCAAGGGCCATATGCAGTGTTCAGTTCTTGGCTTTGGAATAATCTGTTAAAATGCTTAATAGCTTTAGTTGGAAAAGCACAGGTGAGCTTCTTGTGTCTTCTATCTTTTATAAGCTTCTTTTCTTCTCCAAATGTAGGCAAAGAAGAAACATTTCAGCCTCCAATGGTTTAATCAAAACTCATTAGTAAATAGTGTGGACATTTCAGCTGATGTTGAATATAGTTGAATACCATATCTAGGCTGCCAAAAAGCCAGGCAGCCATAAAATCACAGCAAAGAGGTTGTGTTTACTATGTATCTTTGCTCCCACTAGCAATGAAATTAGACTTTTGCCATCCAGATACGGAAGCCCTAAGAATACAGCTGATTAAATATTTGTAGAGAGTAATAAGATTTAAGCGTGTCATTCTTACAGTGTTTCCGTTATCCATGTCCCAGACTCAAATCAAAATGCTGATTCTTCCTCATAACCTCTTTTATAGTTTGGACTGTTACTTTTAAAGAACTGTCCCTTGTGGGCTAATTCTGCAACCAGGTTAAGTATGCTGTGTGTGGACCATCAATCTGGAAAAAAGCTCCTTTATCCTTTATGCAGTTTACAATCAGAAAAAGTGTTTTTTTTTTTTCTGCTAGAAATTTATATTTATGAAGTGCCTTACAGCTCTGATCCCCAAACATTTTGGCACCACAGACCGATTTCTTGGAAGACATTTTTTTCATGGGTAAAATGCTCCCGGTTCGGACTGGATCACCCGATCCAGTAGCGATGGTTCGAAGAACCAGTAACAAAAATCCCTGCCCACCCCCCACGTCCAGCTGAGCCGTACGATCATAAGAGGTGCTTTTTTTTTTAACTTTTAAAAGCATTTTTTCTTCCGCCGAAAAAATGCTTTTAAAAGAAAACAAAAGCCTCTGACGATCAGGCAACTCAGCTGGGATCGTCAGAGCCTTGTAGAAAAAAATGATTTTAAAAGTAAAAAAAAAAGTTGGCCACCCCCACCCAGTCACATTACCCCCCACCAAGCCACGTCCACAGAACCAGTAGTAACAAATTTTACATTTCATCACTGATTTTTTTTCCCATGGACTGGGGAGGGAGGGGGGAATTGCAGAACTTAGATCCTAGATCCCTCCCATGCAGAGTTTACAATAGGGTTCATACCAGTGGTGAAATCCAGCTGGATCTATCCGGCTTGTGTGAACTGGTAGTGCCGACAGTGGGAGTGTCACTGGTAGCGCCGAACTGGTAGCGCCGACAGTGGGAGGGTCACCGACAGTGGGTCACCCACACACCGGCACATCATTACATCCTATTTTTTACCCTCTGCACATGCGCAGAGGGTAAAAGGGTGAAAAGGCGCGCATGAGCATGCTCCCATTCCTGAACCGGTAGTGAATGTAAGTGGACTTCACCGCTGGTTCATTTATTTATTTATTGTTTATTTATTGGTTCGATTTATATGCCGCCCTTCTCCGGAGACTCAGAGCGGCTTACAATGCGTTAAGCAATAGCTGTCATACTTTTGTATATACCTGCTTAGTAGGGCTTTTGCCCCCCCCCTCCCCCCAGCAGTGTTCTTTTTATACAACGTCAGTTTATTGCCCCCACAATCTGGGTCCTCATTTTACCTACCTCAGAAGGATGGAAGGCTGAGTCAATCTTGAGCCTGGTGAGATTTGAACTCGCAGTAATTGCAGGCAGCTGGCAGCTAAGTGCTAATTAACAGCACTTTAGTCCGCTGCACCACCAAGGCTCTTTTATGCTTTTCATGCTCTTATATAATGCCTTGTGATCTAAAATGGAGCCAAGGCAGTGGTGCTAGCCCTGGCGACTTGCTACAAATACAGGTTCCCAAAGGCCATGGTTCAGTACTTGTCTCCAGGGAATGGGGACGTACTGCCTTACAGTACAATCTGGAATTCACCAGACCCTATCTCAGCTTTAAAAAGAAAAGTTCTGGTTATTTTACTCTACTTAACTGCTTAACTCTATTCCTCACAAAAATTTCACTGGTGAGTCATGGTGGCGCAGTGGTTAGAATATAGTACTGCAGGTTACTTCTGCTGACTGCCATCTGCCAGCAATTTGGCAGTTCAAATCTTGTAAATGAAAACTATGGTGCTCAACTTTTCCAGCAGTCCATATATAATATCATAAAAACCACCCTGTCAGGTGAGAAACTTATCCCACAGGTTCTACACAAAATTCCTCTGTAAGATGAATGACAGAGGCACTAAAGCACACTTTTTAAAGCTGTACAACATTTTCTTCGCTGAGAAGGACACTCAGCTTCTCATTATCATGTTGGGAAATCCATGAGCGGGATAGACCCAAAACAAAAATTCTACCTGATTTCATTTCCATTTCTATATAGCTAAAATGATAAGAGTTGTGGTGATACAGTATATGTATCACCACAACTCTTGGTGGTGACACCACTACAGTATATGACTATAATGCAATACTGCAGGCAAACGCTGCCCACAGCCTGGAGTTCGATCTTGATGGGGCTCAAGGTTGATTCAGCTTTCCATCCTTCTGAGGTCAGTAAAATGAGGACCCAGATTGTTGGGGGGCAATAGGCTGACTCTGTAAACCCCTGAGACAGGGCTGTAAAGCACTGTAAAGCGGTATATAAGTCTAAGTGCTATTGTGTAAGACACTTACAGCTGAAAATACATGTAGTCCTCCATTTATGGCTGGTTGCTTAGCAACCATTCAGAATTATGACAGACCTCTTAAAAGGTACTAATAACCCAGTTCCAAAATTGCCCCTCTCCTGCAATCATGTGACTGCATTTTGAGCCCTCCCCTCCCCGAAACTGACTCACATTTATGGCCGTTTGAAATTTCCCATGGTCACATTATCACCATTTGAAATATTTTTGTTTACTTCAGTTTTTTGGCAAAAACATTTCGTAGGGAACAATGGGTTTGCTTTAACAACCACAGCAAAAAAAAAAAAAAAGGACATAAAATGAGGTCAGTCCTGAGGTGGGTTTGAGCAGGTTCTGACCAGTTCTGGAAAACCAGTAGCAGAAATTTTGAGTAGTTTTTATTACTGGAGAACCAGTAGTAAAAATTCTGATTGGCCCTGCCCCCATCTAGTCTCTACCTTCCAAGTCCCAGCTGATTGGGAGGAAATGGGGATTTTGCAGTATCCTTCCCATGGAGTGGGGTGGGAATGGAGATTTTACAGTATCCTTTCCGTGCCACGCCCACCAAGCCACACCCACCAAGCCATTCCATGCCACTCCCACCAAGCCACACCCACAGAACCAGTAAAAAATGTTGAAACCCACCACTGAGTCAGTCATGTGTGTGACTCGCTTTACGACCATCACGACTGATGATGTAATGGGTAGGCTCCATTACAGTCATAAATTGAAGACTGCCATATTTCAAAATATCACTGAAGAAGAACAAATGGTATTTCGGCACCTTCCCTTTCTGGGAATAAGGCAGTTAGCCCGTTAATTTTGTATTTGTTGTAAAAGAGACTCTTACATCAATCCTGTTTTTATGAATTCACACATCAATGAAGGCAGGAGTTTTCTTATTTTGTTTCTAAGGTTGTGGATCTTAACCTCTAATTCCTTCACATTAAACCCAATTAATTAATCTCTGCATGGATCTGTCTTCCCTGGTCATGCTTTGTTTGCTGAGGGTTTGGCATTCTGGCTTCAGGTTTAAATCAGGATTTACTTCAGCATTTAGGAATGATGCTTTCATCTCCTGAGGCAGGTTAGAATTTGCAGAATTAGTTAGAATTTGCAGAATTAGTTAGAATTCCCGGTTTTGCATATATAAACCACATTAAAAGCTTTCTACTTTTAAGGCAATCTCTGCTGATAAAGTCAAATGTTGGTGAGTGACTAGCAATCATCTGGCTAATGTTCACCTTGTGTTCACAGGAAAATGTTAATCTGTTTCACTGTATTAGTAGGAAAATAGCAGCAGAAATATGCCAATATCTGCGGAAAAACTTCTTTTTTGACAATTTTAAAATATATATATATTTAGATATTCATTGAGCAGTACATTCAATTTATGTATATTCATGCCACTGTATTAGGGAATCTGTGCATCTGCTAAATGCTTTTCTTACCTAGTTAGGAGTCTAAAAAGACTTAGAAAAAAGATAGTAATTTCTGAGTGGCTCAAGTCCAGTGAGAGAGCTGAAAAGCAGGGCAAGATCAAAGGAAAAAAATATTCCTGAAGATGCCCTTCTGAGCTGGAGGAGAAAGAGAACAAAAGGTGGCGGCAACAGGTAAATTAAAAGAGGGAAGGAAATGATCTTGAGATAGAAAGAAATGGGGAGAGCAGCAGGAGGTATGAAAGAAGAGAGAATCAACAGGCACAGACAACAATAATTAAAAGGGGGATGGAAGAATAGAAAGATGGGTGGATAGAAAGATGGCTGGAAGGAAGGAAGGAAGGAAAGGAGGACTAGGGCATAGAGGGAGAGAACGAGAGAAGAGAGAAAAAGAAGAAGGAAGGAAGGAAGAAGAAAAAGGAAGGAAGGAAGGACTAGGGCAGAGAGGAAGGAGAGAGAGAAAAAGAAAAGGAAGAAAAGGAAGAGAAAGAAAAGAAAGAAAGAAAGAAAGAAAGAAAGAAAGAAAGAAAGAAAGAAAGAAAGAAAAGAATGAAAGAAAGAAAGAAAGAAAGAAAGAAAGAAAGAAAGAAAGAAAGAAAGAAAGAAAGAAAGAAAGAAACTCTACAGCAGTGGTAGTTTCCCACTGTAGAGAACAGAAAACATTCATACTGAAAGGAAGTGAAATAGGGAAATTGTTAAAGAAACCCATACAATAATTGATAGAGCAACAGAGAGCCTAGTAAAGCACTTCACTTACAAAGGAGCCAATAAAATGCCATTGCATGCATGCATGCATGCATGCATGCATTCTATATACTTGAGCCAGGTCAAGCTAGGCAGCCATATTTGCTTGCCTTTTATGGCTTTTCACAGGGGCTTAACTGCAGTGGCCCCCAACCTCTTGGACACCAAGGACTGGTTCCATGGAGAAAGGTTTTCCCCGCAGACTGAAGGGTACATGGTTTTGCATGCTGCCTGCATCCCACGGATGGGGCTTCACTTGTTTGCATGGCCCAGTTACTGGCATACTACAGACCAATGTCGATCCATGGCCAGTAAATTGGGAACTCCTGGTTTACTGAATCCCAGTGCTTGCAGAGTCTTACTTAGAAAAAGTAAGACCTTTAGACCAAGGGTGTCAAACTCGATTTCATTGAGGGCTGCATCAGGTTTGTTTGACCTTGGGGAGGGGTTGGGTGTGCGTGACCAGGGGGACGTGGCCAGCTTGACATCAACCGTGTTGGAGGTGCCTATGGTGGCCCAAGTGCTCTGCCAGCGAAAATGGACCATGGCCCTCCCAAGCTCCATTTTCACTGGGAGAGGCACCACAGGCCGATCCTTCGCTGTTTCCAGGGCAACCCTGCGGGCCAGATCTAAGCACCCCGCAGGCCAGATCTGGCCCACGGGCATTGAGTTTGACACTCCTGTTTTAGTCTTATTATAGGAGGCTGAAAATAAGCATCAGTGGACCCAAAGGATCTAAATAAGTAGACCTATTTTGACATTGGCAATGATCTCCTTTTGGATGAGTAAAGAAGAGGAAACGCAAACTTCTTGATTCTTCAGATCTTTTTAGTGGTTTCTGATATCATTGGTCTTAGCATTTCTTAGAGAAGTTGTCAAGTCAATGATCCTTTTAAGCCCAGTGAGGGGGCAACTTATCTACCACAATTGTTGAGAGAAGAGAACAATGAAACAATTAATTAAGCTATTGTGGTTAGCAAAAACCTGATCCACAGAAATCAATAGATGACCTAGAAAGAAAGGCCATAATTTCTGTCAGTCTGCTGCTTGACATAAATTGATACAGGGTTAATAAGAAAAAAAATGACAATCTTTTGGCTCTCTGCTCCTGGTGATTTATTAATGACTTTTCAATCCTTGCTGCCAGTTTATTAACATTGTGGAGTTCAATTCTTGTTTTTAATAGAAGGTGGGACTTGTGAAGGGGACAGAAATCACATGAAAGGAGTCTTTATCAGCGGTGGTATTCATCCAGTTTGGACCAATTCAGGTGAACCGGTAGGTAAATTATGTGAATCCCACCTGTGGTCCCTCTAACACAGGTGGGGAACGATGGCCCTTTTATGACTTGTGGACCTCAACTCCTGAATCAGCCATGTTGGCTCAGGAATTCTGGGAGTTGAAGTCCACAAGTCATGAAGGAGCCACGTCCCCCACCTCTGCTTCTAAGAGAAGCTCTGATCTACATCTTGCATGCATAATTTTGGAGCTAGGCCTGGCGGTGGACTCAGAAAAAGTGACTTCACCGGGTGACTGTTGATTTACTGGTAGCACCAAGCAATTCCCATCAGCAGGTGACTGAGAATATCCAGGTTTTGCTTTTCAATTAATTATGAAACAATCTGTTCTCCTCATTCCCCCCAGATCAAGAGTTTTCGTCATTCAGAACAAATGTGATGAATGTGGACCTACAAAGACACTGTGAATGAAAGACTGTAATACAATTTAAACTACACTGAAATGGAGAGGGGGGAGGGAATGAAAGAACAAAGAGAGAATGTAAAAAAACCAGACACATTCAGATTGTGGATGAATAAAAGGGGCGTTGCTGAATTATTTAATTTAAACTGGAAGTCTGGCTATTAGGTTCGTAGATATTTGGCACTGAGGGGAAAGACTGGAGCATCCTTAAAGGCAAACTTCTACAAACTTGTTGAATTTAATGAAATAAGGCTGGTTTTGGGGGTGAAAATGGAATTCTTTCAGTACAGATAGGTAAATCTGAATATATTTGAAAATAGCAGGAATGAAACAGTATATATCAAATCAATGTCCATGGTTTTACAGGTTATCCTCAACTTATGACCAGTTGCTTAGCAACAATTTGAACAGACCTACCTGGGGGCTACTTATGATTTGGATTTGAAATTCCAATGGTTGAGAGCCAGGGGTGGCATTCACTTACATTCCCTAACAGTTTGCAAACGTGAGCACACGTGCCCCATCCATGCATGTGCCTGGCCTTCCATGCATGTGCTTTGCTGGTGTGGTGCCTTTCGTGCATGCACCTAGGCTAAAAAACGTGCCTAAATAGGATGGCATAGAGCTGGGGTGTGCCCACCCACGATTTCCGCTACCTGTTCAGGTGAACCAGTCCAAATGAGCTGAATACCACCTCTGTTGGGGGCAGTCGTCACATGACCAAATTTCAATGCTTGCCACATCCATGAACATGTTTTATGAAGGACTACCTGCATTACTGATTGGTTTCAAGATATGTCACCCTTTTCACAGCATAAACATGGAGTTTGAGGGACCAAGCAGGCTCTTTGACTTTTACCTGTCACAAATCTTATTCCTCATCTTAATTTTTGATTTTGAAGCTAGCTGTGCCCTTAAGAAGCAATCAGAGCATCCATTTACTCTTAAAAATGTTAAACGAGAGCCACCAAACTGCTGCCCTTGACTAGGAAGAGAGGTTTCAAAAGAGTATGAAATTCAGCACAGGAGACCCCAGAAGGAAGGGAGAAAAAAAATATTAAGGCAGGATAAGCAAGGAGATACTTTCTTCTCTCTCAAAAAAAAAAAGAATTTGAGGGCCAGACTATGTTCAGAGGAGATCCAGGCAGAGGTGGGATTCACATAATTATGTACTGGTTCGCCCAGCATCGAAAATGTGAGCGCGCACTTGTGAGCGCACTCCCACCCCGCATGCGCATGGCCTTCCGAGCACACATGCGTGCAGCTTGAAAATGTGGATAAATGGGATAGCATAGCACTGGGGCGGGGCGAGGCAGAGCAGGCTGAGGTGCCATAAGTCGCTACAACCAGTTCACCAGAATCGATACGAATCGGCTGAATATCTCCTCTGGATCCAGGGAGAGCTTTACTTAGTCACAAGAGTACATTTGTCCAACATTCCTTTTTTTTTACCACAATCCCTAATGGAATATAAACCCTGCCTTGATACCTTCGGATATGATATGGTCCAACGCCCTGGGAGAGGCTCTGTAAGACATTTCTATGTGCTACAGAAAAAAAAAAACCTGTCACAGACCGTATGACATGAGGGCCCTATAACTCGATATCCAGATATCATTTTTTTATGAGGAAAGAGCTGAGGAAGAAGAGAGTAAAGGTAGAATCCCTCAAAAGCTTGGATCTTCACTCTTGGTGACCCATTTCCATGTTGATTACTTGGCATTCATATAGAAGTGTTTTTTTTTTCCTACCTTTGGGAATTTTTTTTTTGAGAAGAATCTTATAGTGGAGCCTAGGGATGTGGTGGCTCAGTGGCTAAGATGCTGAGCTTGTCAATCAAAAGGTCGGCAGTTCAGCGGTTCGAATCCCTAGTAACAGGGTGAACTCCCGGTACTTGTCCCGGCTTCTGCCAACCTAGCAGCTTCAAAACACGGAAAAAATGCAAGTAGAAAAATAGGGACCGCCTTTGATGGGAAGGTAACAACATTCCATGCGCCTTTGGCGTTTAGTCATGTCGGCCATATGACCATGGAGATATCTTCGGACAGTGCTGGCTCTTCAGCTTTGAAATGGAGATAAGCATCACCCCTTAGAGTCAGGAACGACTAGCACTTATGTGCAAGGGGAACCTTTACCTTTACCTTATAGTGGAGCCTTTACCTTTATCTTATAGTGGAGCCTAGAGATCTATGAATTCAAGGCAGTTCTTTATCCAAATACTCAGTAGGAAGCATTACTTTTCTGACATCTAAATTTAGTTATCATCTAAGTCTTGACAACTCCTGTGGGAAGAAGAAAAACAAAGCTACACAAATAACCATAATTGAGCCTGATTTGGATTGAGTTTGTATCAGAGGTGGGTTTCAGCAGATTCTGACCAGTTCTGGAGAACCGGTAGCAGAAATTTTGAGTAGTTTGGAGAACCGGTAGTAAAAATTCTGACTGGCCCCACCCCCATCTATTCTCTGCCTCCCAAGTCCCAGCTGATTGGGAGCAAATGGGGATTTTACAGTATCCTTCCCCTGGATTGGGGAGGAAATGGAGATTTTACAGTATCCTTCCCCTGCCACGCCCACCAAGCCACATCCACAGAACCGGTAGTAAAAAAAATTGAAACCCACTACTGATTTGTATACAGGGAGGATCAACACATGCAACTTTTATGGACTACAATATGCAAGAGAAATATTTAGAGCCACCTTGGTGTAGTGGTGAAAGTGGTGGCCTAAAAACCAGGAGACTGTGAGTTCTAGTCCTCCATTAGGCATGAAAAGTGGCTAGGTGATTATTGGGTGCATCACCAAGAGATTTTTGAGTTCTAGTCCCACCTTAGGCATGAGGGCCGAATGGGTGACTTTGGGCCAATGATCCCCAGAAGGCTGTGAGTTCTAATTCTGCTTTAGGCATAAATGTTGACTGGTTGAATTTGAGCCAGGCCCTTTCAGCCAAAGTCAACCTCACAGGATTGTTGTGGAGAAAATAGGAGGAGGAAGGAATATTAGATATGTTTGCTGCTGTGAGTTTTTTTATAAAGTAGTAAAGACTGGATAAAAATCTAATAAATACATAAATTAAGTAATTTTGCACGCATAAGGTGCATGCTTTCTTTCTGCTGCTAACGTAATTTGGATTGGGACATGATAAAGGAAGAATTAATGCACAACTCCAATTGAAATTACCTCTTTGCATTATTGGGGGAGGTATAGTAATGTGAATATTAAAAAACAATAATTCCAAGGCTATTTTATATTCTCAGTACTGACAGTATGGAGTTCTGCCCGCTGAAACCTTGTTATCCTTTATTTTTCCTATAATTGCTTACACTGCCTGATACATTTTTAAAAATCTAGGGGGGGGGGGGACTCCAGTTGTTTGCTTTTTTCCCTTCAACAGCATTCAACGCAAACGATAGTTAAGAATAATAATCAAAATGTCTACTTAAATGTAAAGGGCAGAGGAGGGTTAGGCTTTTTTAATTAACATTTCTAAATGAAATAATGTTGGAACAAAAAAAATTCTAATTGTACAACGAGAGGCATAATAATTAAAATGAATTTTGTGAAGCTTGCAACCTTCTTGCTGTGACTGCTCATACATCAACATTACTGTTCAGTGGAACCATTTATGATCCTAGATAAACAAATCCCTCATAATCCACACTGAAAATGTAGATGAATATATATGTAAGCAGTTTGCAAATTGCAAATCTGGCTCTTTGTTTTTCAAGGGAGGGGGAAAAAAAGAGACATCTTGCACATTTGCACAGCAGGGAAGCTATAGAAGGAATACACAAATCTGTCTGTTCTCAGTTTATATACAGCCTATTATGTTGTGCTGTTCTGTTCCTTCATTAAAGAGTATTTTAAAAAAAACTTCTCAAAGACCTATGTTGATACATATGAAAAAAACCCTCTATTTAAATTGTCATAATTTAAATTGCCAAAACCTGCCTTACCATAATTGCAACCTCTTTCCGTTCAGTCACTAATAAAGTTCCAACACAGACTTTAATCAGAGGTATGTGGATTAGATCATCTCGTATCAAAATTTATGGTGCCTGAATTTATCCATCACTGAGGCTGTTTGCATTTAAACATTGCCCACTAGATGCTCATAGAAGTTAACTTTTGCAGTCACCTCCTCTGTATGGCTCATTATGTCACCTGAAGCGCTGGGAAGATTTCACCCCTTTAACATCCTAATAGTGCACATTGCTTAATGCATATTAAACGATAGCAAAGTTTGACTATTTTTTTTTCCTGCAGTGAACCTGTTCGCTGACGGAAAACTCTTGTTCTCTTCTAACGGCTATAGATTTATTTTTAGCAAAATGTCAATCTTTCTGTTCTAATGCACATGCTTCACCTGTGGCAGCTTATAGATTTTATATATTATATTATATTATTATATTATATTATATTATATTATATTATATTATATTATATTATATTATATTATATTATATTATATTAATTTTTTACTTTATTTTATTATTGTTTGGTGCCTTCAAGTCAGGATTGACAACTGATGAACATAGAACAAAGTATAAAAGTATTGGAAGGGCCCTCAAAGGTTTTCTAGCCCAACCCCGTACTCAAGAAGAAGATCCTATACTTGTGATGGCGAACCTATTGCACCTGTGCCAGAGTCCTCTCTGAGGGCACATGAGCCATTGCCCAGTTCAGCTATGCTGCGCATGCACATGTGTCTCCCACCAACTAGCTGATCTTCGGGTATCTGCTGTGGATGAGCGGGGGGTGGGTCACATGCTTGGGGTGCGTGAGCATGCAGGGGGGCAGGGCGCATGCACGGGGGGCAGGACGCATGCACCTATCTGCGGGAGCGGGAATGTGCAAGGGGCATGTGCGGGGATGTGTGCATGCTGGAGACAGGGCGCCTGTGCAAGGGCCTCACACACATTGCATTTGGGAGGTTTGGGCGCATACGAATGCATTCAGGGGCGCACGTACTTTGGCCACTTGGGCTGGAAAAGGTTAGCCATCACTGCCCTATACTATTTCAGACAAATAGTTGTCTAGTATCTTTTTGAAAGCCTCCGGTGATAGAGTACCCACAACTTCTGAAGGCAAACTGTTCCACTGGTTAATTGCTCTCACCACTAGGCAACTTCTCATTGCCTAATTCACCATTGAGAACTTCTCATTCTCTCCTTGGTTAGTTTCAGTAGTGAGTTTCAAAATTTTTAACTACCGGTTCTGTGTGTGTGGCTTGGTGGGTGCAGCTTGGTGGACGTGGCAGGAGAAGGATCCTGTAAAATCTCCATTCCCACCCCACTCCAGGGGAAAGTTACTACAAAATCTCCATTTCCTCCTGAGCAGCTGGGACTTGGGAGGCAGAGAATAGATGGGGGTGGGGCCAGTCAGAATTTTTACTACCGGTTCTCCAAACTACTCAAAATTTCTGCTAATGGTTTTCCAGAACTGGTCAGAACCTGCTGAAACCCACCTCTGGTTAGTTTCCATCCATTGTTTCTTGATTGCCTGGATTAATCCCTGCAATTTTCTTGACAAGATTTTTCAGAAGTAGCTTGCTGCCCTTGCTTCCTTCCTAGGGCTGAGTGAGAGCGAGTGGCCCAAGGCCAGCTGAAACTAGAACTCATGGTCTTCTGATTTCTAACCTGGTGCTTAAGACACTACACCAAACAGGCTCTAATATAATATAAAATTTAATAATAAAAAGAACTACAACTACAAAGGAAAAATATGCTTGCAAAGGTTTTCTTTCTGACAGTTTTCTAGATCTAAAAACTCCCTCAAATTGAAGTCAGCTCCTGAAAGTTTTCATGAATATGTCCTATGGTTGATGCTACCAAAAACCCCAGACTGAAATCAGGAAAAAAACATCTACTGGAAGAAGGCAATGGACAACTATTTCATTCTCGTTCCTAAGAAAATTATATGGACTTGCCCATCTGGAAAGCAGATCTTAAGGCTGACTGAGGGAAATGGCCACGGTTTAAACTGTTAGGAGCCCTGGTTGCTCAGTGGTTAGAATGCAGTATTGCAGGCAAATTCTGCCCACAGCCTGGAGTTCGATTCTGATGGGGCTCCAGGTTGATTCAGCTTTCCGTCCTTCCAAGGTTGGTAAAATGGGGGCCCAGATTGTTGGGGGCAGCATGCTGACTCTGTAAACCACCCAGAGAGTGCTATAAATCACTATGGGGCAATATATGAGTCTAAGTTTTATTGCTGGCGGGACATGGTGGCTCAATGGCTAAGATGCTGAGCTTGTCGATCGAAAGATTGGCAGTTCAGCAGTTGGAATCCCTAGTGCTGCGTAATGGTGTGAGCTCCCGTTACTTGTCCCAACTTCTGCCAACCTAGCAGTTCGAAAGCACATAGAAAATGCAAGTAGAAAAATAGGGACCACCTTTGGTTGGAAGGTAACAGCATTCTGTGCGCCTTTGGCGTTTAGTCATGCCGGCCACATGACCACGGAGATGTCTTCGGACAGCATTGGCTGTTCGGCTTTGAAATGGAGATGAGCACTGTCCCCTAGAATTGGGAACAACTAGCACATATATGCGAGGGGAACTTTTACCTTTAAGTGTTATTGCTATTGCTGGTCATCAGATTTCTATCTCTACAGCTACTCCTCAACTTACGATCACTATTGCGACAAGAATTTCCATTGTTAAGCAAGGCAGTTGTTAAGTAAGACATGACCAATTTTACAATCTTGTTTTTTGTTTTTTTGTTTTGGCTATGGTTTTTTAAGCAAATTGTTGCCATTTTTAAATGAATCAGGCAATCATTAAGTAAAACTGGCTTCCCCCATTGACTTTGCTTATCAGAAATTGGCTGTGAAGGCCACGAATGGTGATGAAATGACCCCAGGAACTTTACAACCATCAGAAATACATGTTGGTTGCCAGCACCAACATTTTGGCCATGTGACTGTGGAGACGCTGAGACAAGTCACTTTTTTTTTTCCAGTGCCATTATAACTTTGATTAGTCACTAAACAAATAGTTGTAAGTTGAGGACTTCCTATGTATTCAGCCCAGACTTAAAGACTGAAGGGAACGGCTCTTAATTAATTTGATGTGACATGTCTACAATGCTTTTAAAAGGCCTTATGAAATGCATTTGTAATGCATTAAGAGGGACACCGAACCAATATAAGAAAGAAATTAACTGAACATTGAGAGCAAAATCAAAATTGCATATCTACTTTCGTCACTTTGAATAGGAATAAATAAATAAACAGGCCTGCAATACAGTGCTTGTTGGTGAAGGAGAACACAATAAATATTGATGTTTTGCCCAATAAAAGTTCAGAGGGCCAAGAAATTTCTGGATGAAGGCAGGGGTGAAATGCTCCCATTTCAGACCAGATTGCCTGATCCGATAGCGATAGCGGCGGGTGGTTCGGAGAACCTGTAGCCAAAATCCCTGCCCAGCTGAGCCACACGATCATCAGAGGCTTTTTTTTTTTTTACTTTTAAAAGCATTTTTTCTACAACCTCTTCCGACGAAAAAATGCTTTTAAAAGTAAAAAAAAAAGATGATCGTGTGGCTCAGCTGGGATCATCAGAGGCTTTTCAAAGCATTTTTGTCTGCAACCTCTTGGCCGAAGAGGTGGTAAAAAAAAAATGGTTTGAAAAGTCTTTGATGATCCCAGCTAAGTTGCCTGATTGGCAGAGAGGTATTTTTTAAAGGCAACTCAGCTGGGATCGTCAGACAGGTATTTTTTTTAAAGCCTCTCTGACGATCCCAGCTGAGTCGCCTGATCGGCAGAGGCTTTTCAAAGCATTAGAAAAAATGCTTTGAAAAGTAAAAAAAAAAAAGTTGCCCATGCCCACCCAGTTACATTACCCCCCCACCCACCAAGCCACACCCACAGAACTGGTAGTAACAAATTTTACATTTCATCCCTGGATGGAGGCAATTAGTATCTATGAAATTAAGATCCTAAAACCGTTGTGTGTTTATATGTATGGGTTTGTTCTCAAGGAATACAGATAGTTCTCTCAATTTACCATCTTTTGTTTAGTGACTGTCCGAAGTTACATCATCACTAAAAAAATGACTTATGAACATTTTTCACACTTATAACCATTGCAGCATCCCTTTGGTCATGTGATCAAAATTTGGCTGCTCAGCAACTGACTCACATTTATGATGGTTGCAGTGTCCCGGGGTGATGTGATCACCTTTTTTTTTTTATTTATTTGATTTATATGCTGCCCTTCTCCGGAGACTCAGGGCAGCGTACAATGCATTAAGCAATAGCTTTCATTCTTTTGTATATTTATACAAAGTCAGCTTATTGCCCCCACAAACTGGGTCCTCATTTAGGAAGGATGGAAGGCTGAGTCAACCTTGAGCCTGGTGAGATTCAACCTTACAGTAATTGCAGGCATCTGGTGTTAATCAAAATGCTTTAGTCTGCTGAGCCACCAGACCCCTTTTGTGACCTTCCGACAAGCAAAGTCAATGGGGAAGCCAGATTCACTTAACAACCGTGTTACTAATTTAACAGCTGCAGTGACTGACTGACCACTGTGGCAAAGAAGGTCATAAAACACAACATGGCTCATTTAGCAAGAGAAATTTTGGGGTCAGTTGTGGTCATAAATTGAGGGCTGCCTGGAAATGCATATATTGTATTCTTATTTTTAAATTAACTTTTGGACTCTTGACAGATACCATATTGGTTAATCATCTGCATATACCAAACAGTATACGTTTAATATTTATTTAGTATTTAGATTGATTGGGCCGGTGGCTCTACCCATGTCATCCCCAAATCAACTCCACAGGAAGGCTAAAATTATTTTTGCTGCTGTGAGGAATTTCAGCGATGGCAGCAGCCCTCAATAAACCAAGATAAATAAGGTAAATTGATGAAGGAAAAAGAAGCTTGTCAGTCACTATAGCTGGCTGCTACTCTACATCCAGGATCAGAGTTGTCATGTCTCTTAAATCGTAGTTGCTAGGGAACATGAGCAATTGGATGCTATTATCCATAAGTCCTGCTGGTGGATCTTCTACAGATCCTCAGGAATCAATTCATTTATTGCTAGCTTTCCAATCTTCCAACACAGGACAATTCAGAGATGAATAATCAATACTCAATGTTTTCTTTTTAATTTATGTCACTTGAGGATGTAAGAATATATGTCATATCGGAAAGTCTTTCTCCTCCAGTCCTTCTCTTGTGAAACTTTAAGGAGCTCCAGTTTTTGCTGATATACTTTGCTTCCCATCATCCATGGTGAAACAGGACACATAATTTAATACAAATTACCTTCCAATTGTGTGCAGTCTGGATAGGTTTTTCTTCGGAATATTTAATATGATTTCTCCTCTCCCCCCCCCCCCCAGTACCATATCACCCACCCACCACCCTCCCTGTCAAAACCATAACAGCAAAATTTCACTGAATGGCTGAGATGAAGTGTGATGCCTAAAAATAAGAGGAAATTGTTGTCCAGGTGACAAAGCAGAGCTAGGCAATTGCTCATTTTTCATAAATGTTTTTCTCTCCTTTTTTTCTCTGGGTGAATTATTTACTTCAAAAGATGCTGTCCTCAGGTAGGGGAGGGGGAAAAAATAACAGATATAGTCTTGTGCAAATCCCTAAATGCCTCTTGTGTATGAAAAAGCTTTATGTATTTCTCTCCCTGTCCAGTAATATCTGACAGTAGTCATTATTTTTAAAGGGTAAATCTTATCCTGATAGTTACAAATGCACATTACCAGCACCGTTATGATTGTTCATGAATACATAGTAGCTATCTTTGAAAAGATCTTCTTCCTAACATTTTGCAGGAAGAACCAAATCCATTAAAATTGAGAAAATGGTTGCCTCAGACAACGTCAGCTGCTCTTTAATTTAAATGCATGTTAACTTTCTATAGAAAGGGAGTAGTAGAGATGGAATTGAATGTTATGAATGAGATACTGTTATGGTTAGGTTAGGTTAGGTTAGGTTAGGTTAGGTTAGGTTAGGTTAGGTTAGATTAGATTAGATTAGATTAGATTAGATTAGATTAGATTAGATTAGATTAGATTAGATTAGATTAGATTAGATCAGATTAGATGTAAAGGTAAAGGTTCCTCTCGCACTTATGTGCTAGTCGTTCCCGACTCTAGGGGGAGGTGCTCATCTCCTTTTCAAAGCCGAAGAGCCAACGCTATCCAAAGACATCGCTGTGGTCATGTGGCCAGCATGACTAAATGCCAAAGGTGCACAGAGCGGTTACCTTCCCACCAAAGGTGGTCCCTATTTTTCTACTTGCATTTTTTACCTGCTTTTGAAGTGCTAGGTTGGCAAAACCTGAGACAAGTAACAGGAGCAAGCACAGCATCTTAACCACTGAGCCACCGTGTCCCTGATTAGATTAGATTAGATTAGATTAGATTAATGATAGGCAGGCAGGCAGGCAGGGGATAGAATAGATGGATTAACAGATCAACAGAGTTGGAAGGGACCTTGTAGGTCATCAAGTCCAAATCCCCACCCCCACCCAAGCAGGAGACCCTACACCATTTCTGACAGATGGCAGTCCAGTCTCTTCTTGAAAGTTTCCAGGGATGAAGCTCCCACAACCTCTGAAGGCAACTTTTGTTCCATTGGTTGATTGCTCCCACTGCCAGAAAATTTCTCCTTATTTCTAGGTTGAATCTTTCCTTGATCAGTTTCCATCCATCATTCCTTGTCTGGCCTTCAAGTGCTTTGGAAAACAGGTTGACCCACTCCTCTCTGTGGCAGCTCTTCAAATATTGGAAGACTTCTATTATGTCTCCCCTGGTCCTTCTCTTCACTAGACTAGCCATGCCCAGTTCCTGCAACCATTCTTCATATGTTTTAGTCTCCAGTCCCCTAACCATCCTGGTGGCTCTCCTATGCACTCTTTCTAGAGTCTCAACATCTTTTTTATAGTATGGTAGCCAAAACTAGATGCAGTATTCTAGGTCTGATCTCACTAAGGCTTTATAGAATGGTATTAGATGAGTGTATGTATGTGACAGAGATTTTTTTAAAAAAAGCTCCCAATTTAAATACAGAATAAATACAAGAACTGATCTTCTTGTAGGGATATGTGACTTTTAATAGTACAGTTCTTATTTAGGAGCTATCTCATTTAATGACCATCTGCAGTTACTACAGTGATGAAAAGTAACTTGACAACCAATTTTCACATTTATGACCTTTGCACACTGGTGGGATTCTACCTGTTCGGTAGAACCAGTTTTTAAGTAGTTAAGCAATTCTGAGAACAGGTTGTTGTTGTTTTTTCCACTTCACAGGGTTAATCCTGTAAGGAATTACAACTTTCTGGTGTTGTTTCCTAGCCTAATCTTTATTGCCAAGCAATCAAAAATGACTTTTTTCCTCTGAGAAACACATAGCCATGGCCACCCGGTCAAATGAACACTAAGCCACCCCCCCAAATAAGCCCACAGAACCAGTTGTTAAAAAATTGAATCCCACCACTGCCTTTGCAGGTCTGTAAAACAAAGGAAAGCTAAAGCAAGATTACTTAGCAATCAAATTACTGGTCCCAATTATGGTCACTAAACAAGGAGTACCTATCTTTTTTTTTTGCTTTTAGTTTAATAACCTAACTCAAAATGAACCCAAATTCATTTTGAACTTGAGTTCAAAATTTTGAACTTATATGTATAAGTTCAAAATAACTTTACCAATTAGGGCCTCTATGAAACTCACATTTTTGTGCAATTTTCTTGGGAGAAAGAATAGCCACTTATGCCCTGCATGGTGTCCAAGAGAAGATGCTAAATTATGTGCAATTTACAAAAGCTATTTTGTTTTTTTTTTAGATGCCAGTTTTTGAAATGTTGATTATGATTTCGGTAGGAACTCAAAACTCTTTCAGCAGAATGAAGAAAGCTGACCTGTGTTTTTGTTACCATTATTATCATAATCATTTATTAGATTTATAAAGTCACCATATCAAGTGACTCAAGTTGGTTCATGCTGTTCATTTTGCAGTCAGATGCTGACAACTGATGGGTAACTTAAAACAGGCCTCCCCAACCTATGGGCCGCATCCTACTATCAGGCTGTAACCTATTCATAACTGGGCTGCATGAGTGACAGGCCGGCACATACATAGACCTACTTACGCAAGCCACAGGTGCCAGCGGCAGCAGCCTCACTCATGCAAGCAACGAGTACTGGTATTCACAGCCCTACTTGTGCTAAAACATATGAAGAATGGTTACAGGAACTGTGCATGGCTAGTCTAGTAAAGAGAAGGACCAGGGGAGACATGATAGCAGTCTTCCAATATTTGAGGGGCTGCCACAGAGAGGAGGCAATCAAGCTATTTTCCAAGGCACCTGAAGGCCAGACAAGGAATAATAGATGGAAACTGACCAAGGAGAGATTCAACCTAGAAATAAGGAGAAATTTTCTGTCAGTGAGAGCAGTCCACCAGTGGAACAGAAATTGCCTTCAGAAGTTGTGGGAGCTTCATCCCTGGAAGCTATCAAGGAGAGACTGGACTGCCATCTGTCAGAAATGGGTGGGGGATTGGACTAGATGACCTACAAGCAGTGGCGGGATTGAGCCGGTTCGGGCCAGTCTGGGCAAACCGGTTGTTAAATTGTTGGCTGGCTACACCCCACTCTGCCCCCCCACTTCCAGGAGTCCCTATGTCCCTTGTTTTGGCTCCCACGTAAGTGCAGGGAGGCCTAGTAGGCCCAAAAAGGGGAGCGGGGAGGGCAGCGCGTGCCCCATGGCCTGTTTTTGTTCCCAGGAGGGTGCAGGAGGCCAAGTGCTGCCTGTCACGCCCACCCTGGCCACGCCTACCCCGCTGGTCATTAGGACAGAGAACCAGTTGTTAAATTATTTGAATCCCACCACTGCCTACAAGGTCCCTTTCAACTCTGTTATTCTGTTAAATGAAGCTGTGCACACACACTCCTGCCCCTCACACAAAACCATCCTCTCCCCCCCCCCCCCCGCATTGGTCCGCCAACCTGGAAAGATTGGGGAACTCTGACTTAGGGAAACTAAGGGCAGCCCTGAAGGACCAAAGATCTGTTACTTGGAACCCTGACACCTGCTCTGAAATGGAGGGTTTAGACTATATTTTACCTTGGTCTCCAGCCTAAATGAGTAAGACTGAGGAATTTCCCGGGTGAAATTGCATTAGGAATGTCGAAAACTGTATTTAAAAAAGTATTTAAAAAAAAAACAGTAAATCCAGAGAGCCATTTTTGTCTAGCCGTTAAGGCACCTGCTTAGAAACCAGGCGATGGTGAGTTCTAGTTCTGTCCTGAAGTCCTGAAAACCAGCTGGGTCACCTTGGACAAATCACTTTCTCTAGGAAAGAGGCAATTGCACAAATTCTGAAAATATTCCCAAGGAAATTGGGGGAACTTGTTTTAAACAGTTGCCAGGAACCAACACTGACTTGAAGGTGCACATAAACACACATATATGCACGCACCAAAAAGAAAAAAACGGACTCAAAGTGTTACAGTATTTTGCATATAATCAGTCTAATTGAGTTTACTCCCAGAGATAAAGGATTACAGCTTAAAGCTTTAATCCTACACATTGGCAGTTGATAGGATATAAATTGAAGTAATAACAATCATCAGTAAATATGTCCTCAATGAGCAGATGTACAGAGCATTGCGTTGCAAATCCATTAAAACTAAATCTGGTTTGTAAAATAATCACGTCCTAAAATTCTCTCAAAACAACGCAAAGTATTTCTGATTTACATTAACATTACAGGTATTCCTCGACTTATGACCACAAAGGTAGGTTGCTAAGTGAGACATTTGTTAAGTGAGTTTTGCCCCATTTTAAGATGTTTCTTGCTACAGCTGTTAAGTGAATCACTGCAGTTGATAAGTTAGTAATGCAGTTAAGTGTAACTATGTTAAGCGATTCTAGCTTTCTCGTTGATTTTGCTCGTCAGAAGGTCGCAAAAGGAGATTACATGACCTTGGGACCAGAGGTGGTATTCAGGCGGTTCAGACCAGTTCAGGAAAACTGGTAGTGGAAATCGCCCCGGCTCTATGCTATCCTATTTGAGCATGTTTTTCAGGCTGAGTGCATGTGCAGAAGGCTCGCGCAAGTCATGCATGGAAGGCTGGGCACATATACGGAGGTGGCATGTGCGTGCTCACATTTTTGGGGCTGGGCGAACCGGTGGGTAAACTATGTAAATCCCACCCTTCTTGAGACACAGCCAGGGATAGGTTCTAAAATTTTTTACTATTAGTTCTGTGGACGTAGCTTGTTTTGTGGGCGTGGCTTGAAATCCTAAATCCTCAAGAATTGTCATGTGACAATTCTTTAGGATTTAGCAGAAGTACTGGTCTACCAGGCTTTTAACTGCTTGCAGAGCTGTACTGGTCTACCCATTTGTTTTTGGAGGTGCTGGACTACCCATTTATTTCTGCAGGCACTGATCTACTCATTTGTTTTTGGAGGCATCGATCTACCACCACACTGCATTGTAACATTGATCAGCTGTAGGGCGGCCCTTTGAAGCCCCGCAGGAAGAGTTTAAACAGTTTTTTTTCCTTCTAGCCGATCAGCTGGGACTCAGGAGGCAGCAATAGATTGGGGGTGGGGCCAAATAAAAGGTTAAGAATAATGCCGGGGGGGGGGGCAGCTCCCGAACAAAGAGAACCGGTTTGGTGACATCATATTGTCACTGCTACCGGTTCGCTACCAGTGCCCACCACTGGACACTGCAATGGTCATAAGTATGAATCAGTTGCCAAGCCTCTGAATTTTGATTACATGATCCTGGGGATGCTACAAAGGTTGTAAGTGTGAAAAACGGTCATTAGTCACTTTTTTCTATGATGTGGTAACTTTGAATGATCACTAAATGTGCTGTTGTAAGTCAAGGACTACCAGTACTAGGGATATTTTCAGTTTCAAAGGTCATTTCAAACTTGCTGTTTGTGTGGGAGTGAAAAACGGAGTAAATAATAGTAAATAAGGTGATTTTTATAGACTTCAGAATAGGCTGGGCTATAATTTGAATGGTTTGTGATGTATGGATTGATAGATCCACAGAAGTGAATAGAGCCACATTTTGCAACTGAGGGCTTTCCTGGAGTATTGGACTACGACTGCCAGAATCCTTCATTCTTGACCCCAGAAGTTATGAGTGCTCCAATAATGGAGGTTTTTAAGAAGAGATTGGACAATCATTTGTCCGAAATAGCATAGTGTTTTCTGCTTGAGCAGGGGGTTGGACTAGAAGACCTCCAAAGCCCCTTCCCCTTCTGTTACTCTGTTATTCGGACTCCTGCTGGCAGGGGAGTTTTGGAAGACAGTTTCCAACACATCTGCAGGAGGCCAGGTGGGGCAGGTGGAGGTGGCATCTAGAAATAGACAGAACTTTATTTGCATCATTGAGCAATAAAAATAAAATCAATAAAACAAACAACACCAAGCTATTGCCTGACAACAAGAACTATTAGCAACCATTGGTGTGCAAATGTAAAGTAGCAAATGTTTGCTGCTTTTAGATATTAATTTTTTCTTGATTATTTACCAGATAGTGGAAACGAAAGCTATCGGAATGACCTGGAAATTTAAATATAAAGGTTCTGAACTGAAGAAGCTGAAGAAGCTTCTTGGATGAGAAGCGAAATGTGTGTGTGTGTGTGTGTGTATACACACACACACATACATATACATATACAGAGAGAGAGAGAGAAGTGGAAAACACATAAAGTAAATGTGTTTTCATAAATAAATGAAAAACACATAAAGGCCTACAAAAAGAAAAGAAAACAAGTACTGTATCTTTACAGGGAGGATACATGGGATGAGGGTGTGGCTAACTGATGAGGACTAATAAGTCTGAAATAGATCTATCTTAGTCTCCTTAGTCTCCCAATGGGCACTTGGGAGTACTTGCTGGTTGCCTGGGGGAAAAAAAAGCTAGAAACTAGTGGATTGTGATTTCACTGAACTAGGGCTGCATAAAAATCTTGGTTTACGTAGGAAGAACCTGGCTAAAGAGAAATACATATATACATACATACATACATACATACATACATACATACATACATATTATTTTATTTTATTTTATCGGATTTATATGCTGCCCTTTCTCCATGAGGATTCAGGGTGGCTCATAACAATAACACCAGTCCAGATTAAAATTCAGACAATAAAAAATTAAATTCCCATTAAAACCGCATTCAGTCCAGGCCAGCCTGGCGAAACAACCATGTTTTAAGGTCACAGCGGAAAGAGCAAAGGTCAGGGGCTACCCGGAGCTCCAAGGGGAGCTGATTCCAGAGGGTAGGTGCGCCTATAGAGAAGGCTCGCTCTCTAGGGGCCATCAGCCGACATTGCCTGGCCAACGGGACCCCAAGTAGGCCCTCTCTGTGTGAGCACACTGGGCGATGGGGAGCTGTTGCTGGCCGCAGGGGTTCTGCCAAATACCCTGGGCCTAAGCCATGTAGGGCTTTATAGGAAATATGTATGTAGGTATGTATGTAGGTAGGTAGGTAGGTGTGTGTGTGTGTGTGTGTGTGTGTGTGTGTGTGTGTATTCAATTTGCTGAATTCTGTTTATTTAAACTAAATTTGTATATCAGTGATTGCAAGGCCTCTATAGCTGCCATATGCTAAATAAATAAAATAAAATGGATTTTAGAGGCATTATGTTTATTCTTTTTAAAAAGTGACGGATTTTAGCTAGCGGATTTTGTTGGAGTTGTCCAAGGCTTTCTTTTATATTTGCTTCTTTTATCGAGAAATGTTTTCTGGCCTTGATTTAAGTTCCGATTAGAACTTATGTAGCCATGGTGTAGCTGGTACAAATAGATTCTTTATCATATAAAGTCAGAATGCAATTAATATGTCTAATGCAAAGGGAGAAAAAGTATGAACAAAAACCCAGTATTAAATGGAGGTACAGGTTTGTATGAAATGCACATATGCTGATTTATATCTGTAGCTACAATTTTAGAGATAATTTCCATAATTATCTGTCTCTTACTCTAATCCATTTTTCAATTCTGCAAAGATAAAAGGGGAATACATGTGCACTACAAACCTCTAAATAGACTAAAGCTTCCGGGTACAGCTGGATTTTGGCTTAAAGGAAGAGAAGAAAGTTCCTGTTCTAATTATCTAAACCATAGTCTCACTTTCACTGTAATTCTCTCAGAAATGAGAAACTACTGAGATTAATATTTAGACTCCATGCATAATTTTAAAGGGTCCAAAATATTTATTATTTCTTTATTGCAACATGCGTAAATGAGTTCCTTAGAAAAAATCTTGTATAGTGTGCAATAATTAGAAACTTATTGGGGTTAATGACAAAAACATGAGGGTTTTTGAAAAGAAACAAAACTTGGTTGTTTTCTTACAGAGATTTAATTAACCAACTAAGTAACATCAACAAGACACCAATGATGTTACCTGGTTGGGTAATGAAATGTCGGCAAGAAAAGAGCAAAGTTCAGAAAGCATCAAAGACTCCATCCCGTATGTGGGTAGACTTGGTTGCCCTAATAGAAAAAACACTTAATCTCTCCCCTGAGCTAAATAGCTTCCAATAGATCTATACTAGTCTCCCTTTAAGGGACACGGTGGCTGATTGGCTAAGACACTGAATTTGTCAATCAGAAAGTTGGCAGTTCAGCAGTTCGAATCCCTAGTGCCACATAACGGGGTGAGCTCCCATTCCTTGTCCCAGCTTCTGTCAACCTAGCAGTTCGAAAGCACGTAAAATGTGCAAGTAGAAAAATAGGGACCACTTTAGTGGGAAGGTTACAGCGTTCTTTGTGCCTTTGGCATTTAGTCATGCCGACCACATGACCGCGGAGACGTCTTTGGACAGCGCTGGCTCTTCGGCTTAGAAACAGAAATGAGCAACGCCCCCTAGAGCCGGAAACGACTAACACGTATGTGTGGGGGAACCTTTACCTTCATCTTAGTCACCCTTTATTTCTTTGTCAGTAAATATAAATTTAACACTAAAATAGTTTGCCGCAAACTATTGCTGTGAAGGCTCCTGGATTGGGGCCTTCGCTGAAAGGCGGAAATGGAAGTTCCATCCCGTATGTGGGTAGATCAGGTTGCCCTGATAGAAAAAAACACTCAGACTCCATAATTAAACAACATAGTTCACCACTTTTGTTTTGTGTTGAGGCACAAATATCCATGGTCAGCCAGCATGACACCCCACACATGACATCATTACATGAATTATGCAAATTTGTTAATTTATTTTTCTTGCATCATGATGCAAAGATGGTACAATGCATCCTTTTCTGTGAGGGCATTAGGATCTATGTGGTGTCCCTTGCTATAGACCAGGGGTCCCCAATCTCTGGGCCATGGCTCACAACTAGACCGTGTCCTATTCGAAACCAAGGGTATGAATTTTGATTGCGTAACCCTGGGTTGCTGCATCTGTTGTATGTATGAAAAATGATCATAAGTCACTTTTTTTCAGTGCCGTTGCAAGTTTGAATGGTCACTAAATGAACTGCTGTAAGTCAAGGACTACCGGTATAAAGGTTTATTGCAAGCTTAAGTGCTCTACAAAAATCTGAACCACTAACAGCCAAAGCACATTGGCACTAGATAAGAATCAATGGAATTGAGGGTGGGTAGGACTTAAATCTCTTGTGGGCATGAAGGGACTCAAGACTGATGATGTGCTAGACCCCTCCCTCGGGCTCAGCCTACACAAAGTACCTTAAGACTTAGTGTGACATATGAACCTAATCATGCTCCTATTATGAATTATAACATTTCTGCTATATTTCCGGAATTACAGTTCTCCATTCCAAAAATTACAACCTGGGTTATCTTGACATCAGCTGCCTGTCTCCCTATTCTCCCTCCCTTTCGTTATTTCTCTACATTTCTGTGAAGAAAGCAGCACCAAATTTCCTGGTTTATATTTTGTGTTGGCTTGTCTTTATTGCTTTTTTGATCCCAATAAAGATGCTATCCTGTTTGTGTTTGATTTTGCTCATCTTAATTGTCCATTGCAGCTGCAAACTTTTATAAATAGGAGTTTCGGTTACAGCTTTCTTTCCACCTGCTAAAAAATAAAGATAGCTTGAACTTGGAGAACTGAAGAATTCTTCTACATGCATCTTCCTGTTCAAATTGTGGCTTGCCTTAGTCGCTAACAAGCATCACTGACACGGTGTGCTCCAGAGGCTCTATTAAATCAGATGACACACAAACACAATATCCATTATCTCTAGTACAGAAATCCATAAGGACTAATGGCTAAATTGCGTGCCACTGTTGTGCACTGCCCAGAATCATCTTTGGTGAAAAGGGTAGCTACATATTGACTAATTCCTGAATATTAGATGTATTCCTATGTTGCTCAGTTCTTGTTAACCTCTTTTCCTTCTGTTTTGAATGGATCTCCCTAATATTTCCTTTAAAAAAAAAAAGAATCTGAATTAAATCTGAATTCTATCTTATTTTCTCAAGGTCTGATGCTCACACGTTTCTCTTTTTTGTGATGTATCTTGATAAACAAAATTACTACAGGTAGTCTAGGACAGTGATGGTGAACCTTTTCAGCACCGAGTAACAAAAAGGGAGTGTGTGTGTGTGTGCGGGCGTGCAGCACCAAGTGCCGAAAAGGGAGCACTTCATGTGCGGCCGCGTGCTCGTCTAGGAGTTGCCCAGGGGCGTGCACGCACCAGAGAATGTACTTGCCGTTTCTTCAGGTTTCTTCTTCTTTACTACCAGCAAGTCTTCAGGTTATGCAACACATACGCATGCGCTGATCAGCTGGCTGGCCAGTGCACATGCTCACACCAGAAAATGGAAGACCAGCTCTGACACAAGCACAATGGCCAGGTGATTGTCGCATGTGCGCCAAAAACCCAGAAGAGGTACGGGCGCCGCCACTCGTGCCAGGCAAGATGGCTGTGCGTGCCACTTCGGGCATGCCTACCATATGTTTGCCATCACAGGTCTAGGAGGTAAGTCCTCCTAGATTTACGAAGGAAGGAAGGAAGGAAGGAAGGAAGGAAGGAAGGAAGGAAGGAAGGAAGGAAGGAAGGAACTTTTAATATTTGACTGCTGTGCCAGGGCTCATATTTCAAAAGTGATGGATTCAGAAGGAAGATATATATTTGATATCATTACCTTTAGCTTAAAATGAATTATATTGGATGTTAAGTATGTGCAAAAACATGAACAGACAAAGTATATCTGGAACATCACTTGCCAATAGTAGTAAGGAAAATTTCCTTGTAGAAAATGGCTGGTCCACATCTGGAATGGCTGAATTATCATGGTTCCATGCCATAGGCCAAACTGTCTTGGAATTTAACTTCTGTACATCTGAATAACAGAATAACAGAGTCGCAAGGAACCTTAGAGATCTTCTAGTCCCACCCCTTCTCAAGCAGGAAACATCATTTCAGACAAATTTGTTGTCCAATCTCTTCTTAAAAACCTCCAGTGTTGGAGAGCCTACAACTTCTGAAGGCAACTCGTTTCACAGATTGTTCTAATTGTCATGAAAGTTCTCCTTAGTTCTAGGTTGCTTCTCTCCTTGATTAGTTTCCATTCATTGTTTCTTGTCCTGCCTTCAGATACTTTGGAGAATAGCTTAGAATAGAAAGACAAGAGTTGGAAGGGACCTTGGAGGTCTTCTAGTCCAACCCCTGCTTAGGCAGGAAACCCTGCACCACTTCAGAGAAATGTTTATCTAACATCTTCTTAAAAACTTCCAGTGTTGGAGCATTCACAACTTCCGGAGACAAGTTAATTGTTGATTAATTGTTCTGTCAGGAAATTTCTCCTTGATTAGTTTCCACCCTTTGCTGCTGCTGCTTCTTTTTTTAAAACCAAATTTTATTAGTTTTTTTTTTCCCCTCACACCCACCCACATATTTTATGAAGAGAGTATTGGCCATATCATATCTTATACAACTTGTCATATCCAAATACATTTTACTTAGTTACAATTTCTGCCAAAATAGTCTTTTTCCATATTGTTTAATCGTATCTTAATATTTTTATGCTTATTTATATAAACATCATCTTTCACCCTCAAATTCTAATTTCTCCATTTTTAATCATATGTATTCTCTTTTAATTCTTTGATAATTCATTCTTTATCCTAATACATTTAAACGTGTTCGAGGTTGCCTTTCTTCCATTTCATCATTTTTGTTTTAGAGCAATCTCCTTAGTTCTAGATTGCTTCTCTCATTGATTAGTCTCCACCCATTGCTTCTTGTCCTGCCCTCAGGTGCTTTGGAGAATAGCTTGACTCCCTCTTCTTTGTGGCAGCCTCTGAGATATTGGAACCCTGCTATCATGTCACCCCTAGTCCTTCTTTTCATCAAATTTAGACATACCCTATTCCTTCAATCTTTAGTGTTTATGACTACTAGTCTCACATGGGTTAATGAGTTTTCCTTCAACTCCTGTTAAGAATTATAACTTGATGACAAGTTTTGGAAGGTGTTGGGGACAGTTCTCAAGACTTTTGGAAGCTCCCAGGGGTTTTAGTTGTGTACGTCAAAAAACAGAGTCTGGCTCCTCTGAGAGACTTGAGCAGTTGCTGTAGAACAGCTTTGCCTGTCCCTTTGCACCACAGCAACCAGAGTCACAGATGTTCAAGCAGGTAAGTCCACTCACCTGTTGACTGTGTTCCCTCCACTTCTATCACTCTTCCTTGAAAGGTTCCACAGCTGCATTCTGACTGATGGCCCATCATCCGTCTCCCCGTAGCTTGGCAGAATGGATTTATGCAGCCAGGACTCTCTATTTTTCATCTGTTTGTTTGAAGCCATATGAATCTTGTCAGAGCTGGCTAAGCGTTGTCTTTTCTTTTTGGCTGGGTCCCCAAACAGAGGTAGCAAAGCTCTACCAAGCTGTCTCCTCATCCCCTGGCGAAATTATGGAAACCTAATTGATAACAGCATTTACTGCATGCTGTATACCCTCGGTGTAGTGCTGGATGTTGTACTTCCCTTCCTGCTACATCCAACCAACTGGTTCTCTAAGTTATTAGAGCACAGCATTGCTTCCTCCTAGGAGTAGGTTTTGCTGGTGCTCTGCATTTCCCTTTTAATTGCCTATGATATTCGCAAGGGTGCTATGAACCATCAGAAGCAATTTGGCATTCTGAGAAATTTCACTACAATGGAACAATGGCTTTGATGATGCACGCAAGATACAGGTTGTTCAATCAAACGCTCTTTTGTCCTAGAGTGGATTTGTTGTTGTTCAGTCACTAAGTCATGTCTGACTCTTTGCAACCTCATGGACCACAGCAGGCCAAGCCCCCTTGTCCTCACATGTCCAGACCAATGCCCACTATGTTCATGACACAGTCTAATCATCAAGAGGCATGGTGGTACAGTGGTTAGAGTGCAGTACCACAGGCTACTTCTGCTGACTGCAGGTTGACTGCAATTTGGCAGTTCAAATCTCACCAGGCTCAAGGTTGACTCAGCCTTCCAACCTTCCAAGGTGGGTAAAATGAGGATCCACATTGTTGGGGGCAATATACTGACTCTGTAAACGGCTTGGAGAGGGCTGTAAAGCATTGTAAAGTGGTATATAAGTCTAAATGCTATTGCTAAGTGCTATCTCATCCTCTGCCATCAACTTCTCCAGTTGCCTTCAGTCTTTCCCAACATCAGGGTCAGTGGTGGGATTCAAAAATTTTTACTACCGGTTCTGTGGGCGTGGCTTGTTAGACATGGCAGGGGAATACTGTAAAATCTCCATTCCCACCCCACTCCAGGGGAAAAATACTGTAAAATTTCCATTTCCCCCCAATCATCTGGGACTCGGGAGACAGAGAATAGATGGGGGCAGGGCCAGTCAGAGGTGGTATTTACTGGTTCTCCAAACTACTCAAAATTTCCTCTACCAGTTCTCCAAAACTGGTCACAACCTGCTGAATACCATATCTAATCAGAGTCTTCTACAATAAGTCCTCTCTTCTCATTAGGTGGCCAAAGTATTTGAGCTTCAGCTTCAGGATCTGTCCTTCCTAAGAACAGTCAGGGTTGATTTCCTATAGGATCGATTTCGTTGGACCTCCTTGCAGTCCAAGGCTCTCTCAAGAGTCTTCTCCAGCACCTAGAATGGACATTCCAGACATAACTCATAATTTAACTATCTATCCCTTTGGGTAAAATATTTGCTCCTTCTATTTTAACTCTTTCATTGTATTTTAACTCTTTCATTTAACTCAACACCAGGGAAGTTAGATGATCCAGGCAGTTCAAATGAGTATAAAGAGTTTTTGCAAGCGTATGCTCTCTACAAGAATCTGAACTATTAACGGTCAAATCAAATTGGCAGTGGATAAGAGTCAAAGGAATTCAAGGTGGGCTGGACTTAGATCTCTTCTGGGCACAAAGGGGCTCCTGACTGATGATGTGTTTGACCCCTCCCTTGGACTCAGCCTGGTCATCTCCTACATTCATCCTCCTTTCCTGTGTCAACTCAGACAGAAAAGACGGGGACAAACCTGCATTATCTAATCCTCTGGTGAGACACTTGTTCAGCAAGCTGAGGCGAAAAGGCAGCCCCGGAACCAGCAAAATCTGGGGGCTGGGCAGGGGACAGAATGTATCTGCCCTCAGTGTGGAAGTGATTGCCACTCTCGAATTGGCCTTGACGATACCATAGTCTTTTGATGCCAATGAATGATGGTTATGAAATGGTCATTGGAGAAGCTTCCTCTGATATGAGCCATAGTGGTGCAGTGGTTTGAATGCACTATTGCAGATTAATTCTGCTGGCTGCCATCGGCCAGCAGTTTGGCAGTTCGATTTTCACAGCTCAAGGTTGACTCAACCTTCAATCCTTTCGAGGTGGGTAAAATGAGGAGCCAGAGTGTTGGGGGTGAGATGCTGACTTTTTAAGCTGCTTAGAGAGGGTTGTAAACCACTATGTATATAAGTCTAAGTGCTATTGCTATTGTTAAGGATATTCTTGGCTCGTAACCAACGTTGTGGGTTATTGAGCAGAGTACCCTTTGAGTAAACGCATGAAAAATGACTGGGAGTGGTTGTGAGCAATCACAGTCAACATACAAACACACTGAGTTGTTGTAGTCTTTTACTTTTAGAAAAAGTAAAGCAAAGTCCAAAAACAATCCAAGTCATACACAGATAAGACAAGAGTTAAAAGATCAATCCAGGGATATTTTAAGTACGAACTCTTCTTACCAGTTGTAGTCATACACAATAAAACAGTTCTTCTTGAATTTCAAAACAGGAACAAGTTCAATATCAAAACATTCAGTAAATAGTAGAAAGCAACATGTAACTATGATCAAACAGTTATCATGCAGAGAGATCAGGTAGAGAGTTACAGCAAATAAGCAGGTAAAATGGTGTAGTATTCACACAAGCCATGATCCTGACTTCCCTTAAGTACATTGGCTACAGAGCTTAGTCTTAAAGCAATATAATACCTTTCTGACTGCAAACATACATTGTTGGTTTATATATTGCCTGACCAACTAGTTAGACAAATAACCATTTCCCAACAGCTATTGCTATGTAAGTTGCCAAAGTGAACTGGGTCAGAAGAAGAAAAAGAGAAGAACGACTTCGCTTTTTGTCAAAATCCCTTTCCTCCATAATTAAATCCCAATACTCCTCAACTTACAGCCATTTGTTTAGTGACTGTTTGAAGGTACACTGAAAACAAATGAGTTATGACCATTTTTTTTCACTCTTAAGACAGTTGCAGCATCCCCCACAATCACGTGATCAAAATTCAGCCGCTTGGCAACTGATTCATATTTATGACGGTTGCTGTGTTGCAGGTTCATGTCATCCTCCTTTGTGACCTTCAGACAAGCAACGTCATATGGGAAAGCCAGATTCACTTAACAACCGAGTTATTAACTTAACAACTGTGGCAAGTGAGGTCGTAAAATTGGGGCAAAACTCCCTTAACAAACGTCTCGCTTAGCGAGAGAAATTTTGGGTTCAATTGTGGTCATACGTTGAGGACCATCTATAAAGAGCTATGAAGGTAGAAGGGTGGTTCTACAAATTAAATAAATAAATAAAATAAAAATATGTCTTTCAGCCGCTAATAGCTTCCTCAAATTTAATGTATATAACTCTCAAATCAGCCCCTTTTATTTTTGTTAGGACAATTCATTTCCTCCTAATTGATAGCATGCAGATTGTTACTGTGTTTCCCCAAAAATAAGACCCAGTCTTATTTTCTTTTGGGCTCTGAAATCAGCACTAGGGCTTATTTTCAGGGATGTCTTCTTTTGAGTGTCATCACTGTGAGGCAGGGTGGTGGTGTAGCTGCCCCATGCACCCCCACACCAACTTACCTCACTGCCCACTGCCAGGCCATCCAAGCCCCTAGAACTGCCTCACCTCATGCTGTTGCTGGAAGAAGTGGGCCAAAGGCCACATGGCCTCCTGCTGCAAATGGCTGGTGGTGCTCCACGGCAGTTGTTTGATCATTGATGGCCTGGCTGTGGGTGCCCTGAGGTAAGCCGGTATGCTCATGGGGTAGCTCCACACCCCCTTGCCTCACCTCATCTCACATCAGCGGCACTGTGAGCAACTGTTGTGGCCCCGTCCTCTGAGCCTATCCCTTTGGAGGAAGGCAGCTCTGAGCAGGAGGAAGAGGAGCCAGCCAGATCTCCCAGCCCTCCCCCTCTGGCACCGGCTCAGGTGCCAGCTGAAAGAGAGCCAAGTAGTGGGGAAACAGGTGTCTCAGATGAGAGTGAGGGAGAGACGTCATTCCTGGACGCACGCCAAAGAAGGCGAGAGAAAAGGGTACTGCAGCTGCGGCGTATGAGGAAATCCTGAGTCATTGGATTGGAGTCACAGGATCAATGACTCACTGGACCACACCCAGAAACATATCTATATAAGACAGTACGGTGGGTCACGAAGTTCGTGACGAACAAAGCTAAACAAAAGGAGCAACCTCGTAGTCTTGGAAGCTGGATGAACGGCAAAGCTACGTAGGTGATTTTCTTGTTTGTGTAAACCAATAAAGTCCTTGGCAGACGGTGTGCATATCGCTGCCAAGGTTGAGATAAGAACTGCGGAGTGTGCCAAGTGATTCTTAACCCTCGGCTGGCTGTGTTTTTGTGGGTCTCTGAAGGGGGGGGGGGACAAATCAGCAACCAGATGGAATGGGTGGCCAGTTGCATAGGGTTTATTTTGTGGGTTTTATTGGGAGCACACGGAGAAAATGCATTAGATCTTATTTTCAGGCTAGGTCTTATTTTTGGAGTACCTCTGAAACACGGTACCTCCGTTAGTGTGATCAGAAAACTTAAACTGAGACGTTTACCACAATGGGACAGATTTCTGAGTAAAGTTTTTAAAAAACAAAAACGAAAACAACTTAGCTGAGGAAATGCAGCAACTGTTACACTGCTGTTAAAAATCCTTCCTGCTATTTCTGCTTGAACAGCAATTTTTTTTAAAAAAAAAAACCCTTACGATTTTATTTATCATTATATAATTTATGAGCACAGATTTTTGGACTCCATAGAGCTGTTATTGGTTTTTGGTTTTTTGGGGTTTTTTTCCCCCTTCCCTCTCGGTACTTATTGCAAAGTGGAAAAAGTAACTGCAGTCAGACTCTGCAACTTCACACTTTTTTTCTTCAGCTGTTGAAAAACAGAAGGACTTGCCAGCTTGTCCTCAAATAACAAATTTCCTCTCTGTCTTCTTATTCCGCTCAGCCTTCTTTGTATTCTTTTTCAGAAGATTGTTGTTGTTGTTTTGCTTCCCCTTCAAAATTTCTGTGGATCTACAAACTGTTCATAAATTTATTGACAGTTGGCAGGCCTGCTGTGAAAGCTTTAGGATTAGACAGAAACCTTCATATCTATTTTATTCAGCAACGAGGCATCGAGTGAAAGTAGCTGAAGATTGCAAGGTGGTTTACATGTATCCGTATAGTAAAACTAAGAGGCAAATGAATTCAAGTGGCCTTGAATTTCTCATGATTTACTTTTCATCCCACCTTCGGGTCTATGTTATTTATATTCAGATTCTTGAACAATGCACTAGTGGTGATATGTGTGTATGTGTATTTATATCTATATGTCTATATCATCTATATATCTATATCTACATCTCTCTCTCTCTCTCTCTCTCTCTCTCTCTCTCTATATATATATATATATATATATATATATATATATATATATATAGAGAGAGAGAGAGAGAGAGAGAGAGAGAGAGAGAGAGAGAGAGAGAGAGAATTATATATATATAATTTTATTTTCGTAGGTCTTTATATACATACATACATACATACATACATATATATATATACATACATACATACATATATACCTTTATTTATAGTATTATCAGCAAAAATATTAAAAACATAGAAAAATAGCTTGTCGGCTATATGATACTGTCTGGATGGCCCATGAGATTGGGCTGAAAGGCAAAAATTGGAGATTTGTGATATCTCCTCCATTCGTGGTAATCCAGGATGACTTAATACAAAAAACATACATATATATGTATATATATACATATACATATATATATACATATACATATACATATACATATATATATGTATGTATGTATGTATGTATGTATGTATGTATGTATGTATGTATGTATATATGAAAATTAGGCCATGAAACATCTTAATATACGTAGGAAAATCCCTGGCATAAAGAAAGATACACATAAAGACCTATGAAAATAAAATAATAAATAAATAAATAAATAAATAAATATATATATATATATATATATATATATATATATATATATATATATATATATATATATATAGTATGAATATATTCATCTATACCTACAATATATATATAAATCAATGTATGCCATCTATATCTATTATATATCTATCTCTATCTATCTGTCTATCTCTATAAAAATATCTCATCTATCATCCATCTATATCTGTCTGTCTGTCTGTCTGTCTGTCTGTCTGTCTGTCTGTGTTATCTATCATCTATCTATAAAATATCTCATCTATCTAGCTATCTAGCTATCTAGCTATCTATCTATAAAAATGTCTTATCTATCTATCTATCTGTCTATCTATCTATCTATCTATCTATCTATCTATCTATCTATCTATCTCTATAAAAATATCTCATCTATCTATCATCCATCCCTATCTGTCTGTCTGTCTGTCTGTCTGTCTGTCTGTCTTATCTATCATCTATCTATCTATAAAAATGTCTTATCTATCTATCATCTATCTATCTATCTATCTATCTATCTATCTATCTATCTATCTATCTATCTCTATAAAAATATCTCATCTATCTATCATCCATCCCTATCTGTCTGTCTGTCTGTCTGTCTGTCTGTCTGTCTTATCTATCATCTATCTATCTATAAAAATGTCTTATCTATCTATCATCTATCTATCTATCTATCTATCTATCTATCTATCTATCTATCTATCTATCTATATCTATATGTCATCTATCATCTATCTATAAAATATCTAATCTATCTATCTATCTATCTATCTATCTATCTATCTATCTATCTATAAAAATGTCTTATCTATCTATCTATCTATCTATCTATCTATCTGTCTTATCTATCATCTATCTATCTATCTATAAAAATGTCTTATCTATCTATCATCTGTCTCTCTGTCTGTCTGTCTGTCTGTCTGTCTGTCTGTCTGTCTGTCTGTCTGTCTATCTATCTTCCCAAAGACCCCAGAATGGGCAACTAAAATATAAATTTCTGGGATTTGGCTATTGGAATAAATTCAAAATTAGTTTAATAGGCATACAACTACAGATAGTCTTACAACAGACTTACCACAGTCCTTTTGCCTTCAGTATTTCCCCATATCAGGGTATTTTCCAATGAATCCCTCTTCTCATTTGGTGAGCAAAGTATTTGAGCCACTAAATGAGAAGTATCTGTCAGTATCTGTCCTTCCAAAGAATAGTCAGTGTTGATTTATTGTAGGATTGACTGATTTGATCTCCCTCTGTCTCCAAGAGAATCTCAAGAATCTTCTCCAACACCAATAAGATAGAGTTAGGAAGTGATATTTGGACCATGAAGTTCAACCAAGAAATCATTTGTTTAAATATATTCACTGAAGAAAGAGCCTTCTTCTTCTTCTTCTTCTTCTTCTTCTTCTTCTTCTTCTTCTTCTTCTTCTTCTTCTTCTTCTTCCTCTTCCTCTTCCTCTTCCTCTTCCTCTTCCTCTTCCTCTTCTTCTTCTTCTTCTTCTTCTTCTTCTTCTTCTTCTTCTTCTTCTTCTTCTTCTTCCCCCCCTCCTCCTCCTTTGTTCTCCCTCTTTCTCTCCTCCACCCTTTTACCACTTTGGGTAAAATCCACTATCCTCAATTGATCCCATTTTAATGCTAGAAATAGTTCTCTAATATTCAACTAAAATCATAATATTTTCTGCATAGTGTAAAAGTAGAACAGAACATGAAAAAAGGGTTTGCATAGGGACAGAAAAATGGCTTTTTAGTCCAGGAAAAGATGAAGCAGCAGGATTAATGTAGTGCTTTCCAATCAGGCTCTTAAACAGAGTTTTTTTGGGTTTTTTTTTCCTGTAGCCAGATGGGTGAATGAAATCCTGGGAAACGGGGGAAACAGGTGATGCTTATCCAACATCATCCCCATTTTAATTTTACAAAATGAGACTAAGTATTTATAGGGGAAATCTTGTAAGTACAAAGAAAGATTTTTGTTTAAAAATAGCGTTGACAATGTAAAATAGTTTAGCGCTTTCCTGTAAGGCAAAACAAACAACCCACTTAAGAATTTGAAAATTCCAAGGAAATGATTTAGAAGCCTTTGTTCCTAGCAACCCGCCTCTCTTTTCAAACAAGATCAAAGTAAAAGGCCTGACAGGTAATATTTATCACAGGTAGTGCTCCCTGCTTAGTAAGTATTCCGTGTTGAGAGGAAGGAGAGAGGGAGATACCATGGTTCATAACAGCATTGCTAACTGTTATATTTAGAGGAACAAGTACTCAAAAGGAAAGACATGATTCGAAACCCAATTGCAATGGGATTTTTTTTTCCCAAAGGAAAGACAGAAAGTATTTAAATACAGTGGTACCTTAGAATAGAATAACAGAGTTGGAAGGGACCTTGGAGGTCTTCTAGTCTAGCCCCCTGCTTAGGCAGGAAACCATACACCATTTCAGACAAATGGTTATCCAACGTCTTCTTAAAAACGTCCAGTGCTGACCATTTACAACTTCTGGAGGCAAGTTGTTCCACTGATTAATTGTTCTTTTTTTTTAAAAAAAAGTTTTTTTTTATTTTTATTTCTCTTAAACACATTTACATGTACAGTCGTTTATCCATCATTTTCCATTCATCTTTTCTTTTAACTTTCATTTTTCATTTTTCGGAGCTGCTCTTTTAATCTTTACCTTTACTCCAACCTTTCTTCTTCTCCTCCCCTTCTCTTCCTTCCTCTTTCTCCTTCTACTTCCTTTGTTCTTCCTCTCTTTCTCTTTCCTACTTCCCCTTCTCTTCCCCCACTCCTCTCTTCTTCCCCCCTTCTAACCTTCTCTTCTGCTCCTCTTTCCTCCCTTTTCTTTCTCTCCTTTTCCCTTTTTTCTTTCTCCTCTCCTCTCTTCTCCCTTCCTCTCTCTCTACTCCTTCCCCTCTCATCTGTTGTTTCCCTTTTCAGTTCAGTCTAAAGTGGTATATGAGCAGCCTCAATTTTCTAATTATCTTTATTCTCATTATTTATTTTTATTTCATCATTTGCATACATTTTTATAATATCTCACTTTTTCCCCTTTTTACCCTCCCCCCCTCCCCTTTGTCCTTTTACTTGGCATCCTCTGGGTTTCTATTTTTCTAATTGTTTTCTCCCATCTATTCTCTATCTATTTTGTCTCTATATCCTTATTCATATTTCCTTTCTAACCAATCATAAAATGTATCCCATGTCTTGAAATACATCGACTCCTCTTTATCTTTTATTCTCAATGTTAATCTATTAATTTCTGCACGTTCTAAAGTTTGATTAAGTGTCCTAACTGTCAGGAAATTTATCCTTAGTTCTAAGTTGCTTCTCTCCTTGATACACAATTTCTTTGAAGCTCATCAACTTTGGTACTCGATGAATTTTGATGTGAAAATTTTTGTCCCGGAATTCATCATTTGTTCGGTACTCAAAGCACAAGCTAGAACTTGCCTTGCCTGGCTACATTATTCCTTATGTAAAACATTTGTTTGGTAATCATTGTTTTTGATACTCATCACACTGTCAGCCACACACCTTACGGAGCCAATTAAGGATGAGTACCAAGGTACTGCTGTACAATATAGCAAAGATGATTTAAACTAAATTCTGGCCCAATTTATGAAGCGCACATTAGATTGTGTCAAAATATTTGAACTAATAAAAACACAGAGAGCTGGTTTGGTGCAGTGGTTAAGACCTCAAGCTAGAAATGGGGAGAATGTGAGTTCTAGTCCTGCCTTAGGCAAAAAGCCAGATGGGTGACTTTGGGCCAATCACCTTCAGCCCTAGGAAGGAGACAATGGCAAACCATTTCTGGAAAACTTTGCTCCCCCCAAAAAACCTGCAAGTATTTATCTAGGCAGTCTCTGAGAACTGGACCAGATTGAATAGAAGGAAACAATGCAAATATATTAAATATATATGTATGTATGTATGTATGTATGTATGTATGTATGTATGTATGTATGTATGTATATGTAGGTCTTTGGTTATTCGGATCTTCTCCCGCGTAAAATTGGAAGTGTCTTGGCGACGTTTCGACGAAGTCTCATTCGTGATCTTCAGGCTCATCTTCGTCGAAACGTCGCCAAGACACTTCCAATTTTACGCGGGAGAAGACCCGAATAACCAAAGACCTACATACAAATACCTGCAAAAACCTCAGAAAACATACATACATACATACATACATACATACATACACATACATATACATACGTATACGTGTGTGTGTGTGTATGTATGTATGTATGTATGTATGTGTATATATATATATATATATATATATATATATATATATATATATATATATATATATATATATACTTCGTCGAAACATCGCCAATACACATCCAATTCTATGTGGGAGAACACCCAAACAACCAAAGATCTACATATATAATATAACCTATACCCAACTGGTAAAAAAAATGTATAGTCAATTCGGTATTATGTTCAACTTATTTTCCAAAGTACCAGGAAGCAAGACAAGAAGCAATGGATGGAAAGTAACCAAGGAGAGAAGCAACCTAGAACTAAAGAAAAACTTCTTAACAGTGAGAACAATTAATCAGTAGAAAAGTTGCCTCCAGAAGTTGTGGTTGCTCCATCACTGGAGGTTTTTAGAAGAGACTGGACAGCCCTTTGTCTGAAATGGTCTCAGGTCTCCTGCTTGAGCAGGGGTTTGGAGTAGAAGACCTCCAAGGGCCCTTCCAGTTCTATTCTGATCAACTCAAAGCCCTTCAATTGGGTTGCCTTTGCAGCACAAAGTGCGGTGTTGCGAGAAATGCAGCCGCTTCACCCAAGCGTAATATTCCTCCTAATATTTGTCTCTTGCACGGGCAATGCATATTACGTTGTAATTCATGTTTAGGAGAGGGAAAACATTCAAGATTAAGAAATGATAGCAATTTGTGGTTATTGCAGCAGATCATAAAATATAGACACAGTGTACAGAAGAAATCAAAAAGACATTTCTGCTGCTCGGATCTTCCAATAGAGACTAATGGCTGCTACTCTCCATGCATGAAGGACAAGGTCTGATTATTATGGGTTATCTCTTCCCCCTTGCTGATAAGAGCAATTCCTCTGCATTTCAGAGAGCCCTATAGTTTTAATAACTTCTGTTCTCAATTTACCTCAGAGTTGCCGCACCAAGGATTGCTTTTGAACCAGATGAGCCAAGGAAATAGAAATAAAATAAATAAATAAATAAATTCAGGTAATTATGTGCCATCAGGATTCTGCAGATTTTCCCCTGTTTGGAGGGACGTCTGTTAATCTTAAACACGCTTAGTCATGCTGAAATGATGGTCTTCTTGTGCAAACAGAACCTTCACTGAATTAACATCCAGAACATGGCAGTTTGCCAGTCATTAATGGGCTTAATATATTCATGTTGAGAGAAATCATGTTTTTGTGTGGTTCACACACATTTTGGGATTGAAAGGTTGATCGATGGCCATCAAAGCTAGGATTATTTAAAATCTTTGTTATTTTTTTTTAAAAAAAAATAAACACCTGACCTATTTTTGCATGGATATAGTGCATTTCCCAAGATTAAGTTTTCCCTTGTGATTATTCTGTCCTTTTCTTTGACCCAAATTTCTCATCTTAAAGCAATTTCAAATGCTGCTAGCCTTACAATTTCAGGAGGGTCAAAAAAACCTCCACCTCTACTGTGTTTCCCTGAATTAACACCTTGTCTTATATTTTTTTTGAACCCTAAAATAAGCACTTGGCTTTATTTTCGGGGAGGTCTTATTATTTTGGGGCTCGTGGAGCAAGACGGGGATCCTCTTGCCATTTTACCTGATTTCCAGATCTGTCTCCCTAACCCTAACCAGACAAAATGGTGGGGATCGGCTGTTCATGCGGTTAAATATTTTCAGGGAGGGCTTATTTTTGGGGAGGACTTATTTCCGGGAAGGGCTTATTTTTGGGGGGAGGCATATTTTAGCACATGCGCTCAAAAGCCTGATTGGGCGTATTATCAGGGGATGTCTTATTTTCGGGAAAACATTGTATACACAATATTCCCATGCATTCCACCCATGTTTCTATTCCATGCATTCATGTGCAGATTATTCCAACTGAATGTGCTATGATCAAAGACTTTTTTCAATAAGAATATTTAATTCCACAAGGGTCCATATCAGCGGTGTTCACAGAGAGTAATTCAATAGTCAATGTACAATCGTACGACTAATGTTTGGCCTGTTGTATATGTGCACCGACTTGTCATGTGTACTTTCCCAGATTTTCCTGTGTACAGGTAGTCCTTGACTTCAGTGGTGGGTTTGAACATTTTTTACTACCGGTTCTGTGGGTGTGGCTTACGGGCAGGGCATGGCTTGGTGGGTGGGGCTTGTTGGGCATGGCAGGGGAAGGATACTGTAAAATCTCCATTTCCTCCCACTCCAGGGGAAGGTTACTGCAAAATCTTCATTTCCTCCCAATCAGCTGAGACTCGGGAGGCAGAGAATAGGTGTGGGTGGGGCCAGTCAGAGGTAGTGTTTACTGGTTCTCCAAACTACTCAAAATGTTTGCTACCAGTTCTCTAGAACTGGTCAGAACCTGCTGAAACCCACCTCTGCTTGACTTACAACAGTTCTTTTAGTGACTGTGCGAAGTTACAACAGCACTGAAAAAAGTGACTTATGACCAGGGGTGGTATTCACTTACCTTCACTACCAGTTCACAAATGTGAGTTTGTGCACGCACAGTCGCTTCACTCGCATGTGCCACCTCCGTGCATGCACAGAGCTTTCCGCCCATGCGCAGAACATCAAAAATGGGATGTGATGACATCCGGGCCGGTGGGCGGAGCCTCCCGTAGCTGCCACTACCGGTTCTCCCGAACCGGATAGAACCAGCTGAATACCACCACTGCTAATGACCATTTTTCACACTTATGACCATTGCAGCATCCCCATGGTGATTTACATTTGGATACTTGACTACTAGTTCACATTTATGACGGTTTCAAGGTCCTGAGATCATGCGATCCCCTTTTGAGACCTTCTGACAAGCAAAGTCAATGGGAAAGGCAAACTCGCTTAACAACCATGTTACTCGTTTAACAGCTGCAGTGATTCACTTAACGAATGTTGGCAAGAAAAGTCGTAAAATGGAGCAAAAGTCACTTAACAAATTTCTCACTTAGCAACACAAATGTTGGGCTCAATTGTGGTCATAAATTGACGACTACCTGTATTTGGCAGATACAAAAATGATATGTTCATCAGAAATGTTGGTCGGTCTAATTTTTACTCTATTCCAATTTTGTTCATTGCTTATTTTGCCTTAAGTGTTCACATAAAGTTGAAATGTGAGATTTATTATTATAATATAATCAACAATGTGAAATCGCAGCTGCCAGTTCTTTAGCTGCTGCTGACTTGATTAGCACTGAGTCCTTCCCAATAACCTAGGCTGTCATAATGTATTGGCGTAGTGCAGTAGTGGGTTTCAAATCCCGTTACTACTAGTTTGCTCGTGGGCACACATGCTCACCGCTTCTGAGCATGTGCAGAAGCTTATGCGCAAAGACGCCCGGATGGCTAGGCGGAGCCTCCCACCACCGCCAGCACCAGTTCGCCCAATCCGGGCAAACCGGTAGCAATCCATCACTGGCGGAGTTCATGTGTGGCTCCAAGCAGCATAGCCTTTTATAATTGACATATGGAAATTTTGTCAATGGCCAGATTTTTAAAGTGCCATCCAAGAGTTTTTGTTTGTTTGTTTGTTTGTTTTGCTATGGTACTCAGTGTTCCGATAACCAGTGGCACAACCATGGTTTGTTTATGCCATAATCTTTCAACTTTGATTTTTCAGATCTTGATACTTTGGATTTCCAGTTCTTTGTGTTCCAGATTATTGATTTTGCAATAGAGCCAAGATTTTATCAGTTTTATCATTCAGCATTTCTACAATCTTGACTATTATGGTTCAAGAACAATCAGCCATACGTTCAGATTGGATTTGGCATTTGCATCAGTGGTGGGTTTCAAAATTTTTTACTACCGGTTCTGTGGGTGTGGCATGGTGGGCGTGGCAGGGAAAGGATACTATAAAATCTCTGTTCCCTCCCCTCTCCAGGGGAAGGTTACTTCAAAATCCCCATTTCCTCCCAATCAGCTGGGACTCGGGAGGCAGAAAATAGATAGGGGCGGGGCCAGTCAGAGGTGGTATTTACCAGTTCTCCAAACTACTCAAAATTTCCACTACCGGTTCTCCAGAACTGGTCAGAATCTGCTGAAACTCACCTCTGATTTGCATTCATCTATCAAGTCCCTCCCAAGAACCTGAGATAGGCTGAGTGATGCTGTTGTTTGATAATATTAAACCTGGGATAGGCAGATGTTGATGTGTGATGGTGTTAGAGGTGTCATTGAAGGATATAAGCTGTTCTGAGTAAAGCTGCCTTTGCAATTGACTGATGAAGAATTTGTCAATGCTGATGGTGTTCAAGTAGTACTCCAGTTCTTTTGGTATAGCACCACTGGTGAAATCCATTTTTTTTTACTACCGGTTCTGTGGCTGTGGCTTGGTGGGCGTGGTGTAGCTTGATGGGCATGGCTTGGTGGGTTTGGCAGGGAAAGAATACTTCAAAATCTCCATTCCCACCCCACTCCAGGGCAAGGATATTGCAAAATCTCCTTCACAAGTCCTTCACAAGGACCTTGGATTGGCAGACATTGTTGTGTGACAATGTTAAAGGTTAACAGCACAGCATATAAGCTGTTCCACGTAAAGCTGTCTTTTGCAAGTGACGATAGTGATTTTGTATTATTATTATTATTATTATTATTATTATTATTATTATTATTATTATTATTATTATTACATTCTATCCTCTATTTTAAATATACAACTAAAGGCAGCAAACATACTTAATATTCTTTCCTTCTCCTATTTTGCCCATGACAACAATCCGATGTGGTGGGTTGGGTCGACAGAGTGACTGACCCTAAGTCACCCAGCCAGCTTTCATGCCAAGTGCAGCAAATTATTCACCTGCTAGTGCAAAGAATCTGGATGTTCAGCAAATTAGAATTCAAAGAAGTAGAATATGAATTATACAAAATCCAATAAATAAACAAACACCTGTGCTATTTTCTGGTATGATTAGGGCCCTGAAGAAATCTCTTGTTTGAACAATGTTTCTTACCCAAATTCTCTCTCTGTAAATCCTTCCCGGTGTATTCACCTGATTATTATTTCCTCTTCTCTGTTTCTGTTAAACTTTCCTAGTAAGTCATGCAAAATACTCTGTCAATCACTGATGTTATTAGAAAATAAATCTCTGAAAGAACAGATAGCGAAAAAGGTCCCATTTTTTTCTGAAGATGGATCAAAGTCAATCAGAATAAATGCAAACCCTTGAATTGTGAGCCTGGGGGTGTTTTGCCAATTCAGGCAAATGGATGGATGGATGGATGGATGGATGGATGGATGGATGGGTGGGTGGGTGGGTGGGTGGGTGGATGGATGGATGGATGGATGGATAGATAGATAGATAGATAGATAGATAGATAGATAGATAGATAGACAGACAGACAGACAGACAGACAGACAGACTGACATAGAGATAAAGATAGAGATAGAGATAGAGAGATAGTTGTATATATAGAGAGAGAGAGAAATAGAGAGAGAGAGACAGACAGACAGACAGACAGATATAGAGATAGAGATGATAGAGATAGAGATAGAGAGATAATTGTGTGTATATATATATATATATATATATATATATATATAGAGAGAGAGAGAGAGAGAGAGAGAGAGAGAGAGAGAGAGAGAGAGAGAGAGAGAGAGAGAGAGAGGCAGGCAGGCAGGCAGGCAGGCAGACAAATAGTTAGTCCTAGACCCTTCAAGGAGGGTGGGATTTCCAGATTTATACTTAAAAGCATTGAATGTTTCATCTCCATATTATTATGAGCTGGTCTTCATTGTACAGATGTCATATCATGCCTCCACAATTCATGATCATGAATGATTTAGCTATTTGTGCCAGTGTAATAAAAAGAATAATTAAAATGTCATTTCAGGTCCAAGTATATATAATGAAAAGAATGGATTTTTTTTCCCACTAAAGGAGGACACTCACCTTTTGTTCCCTTCTAGTGTGAGGAAATGTGTGACAAATTTAAAGAACCAAATTTCTTAAAAGATGAGTATTTGATGAATTTATCCTGTTTGGCAGGAAACCATAGGGGTTTTTTTTAAAGTTTAATTTGTTTAACAAAGCAGGGTTTAAAATGTGATCTAGAAGCTGTCTTTAGAACACATTTAATCAGGTTAGAGTTAGCAAAAGCAGTTGTCACGACATGTTAGTCTTGATTAGTGTAGCCTTGTTAAAGTACTACTGTATTTTTCTAGTCTATTGATCAAACTCAGGCTATTTTTGCTTACGGTTCATTTGATTAAGCATGTTGTATGAATCCTAACCACTGAAAAAAGTCATGCCAGCATGTACAAATGATCAAAAACGCTCCCCACCCCCACCATGGTGCAGAAGGCTGAGTAGGCCAATGGCCACACCCATCCAATAACCAGGCAACTGGTTAAATTTTAACCGGTTAAAATTTTTGAATCCCACCCCTGGTTTCAGTCCTACCTGTAATATAGGGTCAAAAGTAGCCATTTGCTTAGCAACCACAACTGAAGATGTTTGTGGAGATTCTCAGTCATCCAGGTCATGTTGTCCCAAAGGTGCTTTGGTGCACGTCTTCTTCAGAGCTGAAGAAGCTTCTTGGCTGAGAAATGAAACATCTTCAAAGAAAAACCAGAAAGTCCAGTTGCCTCTTGTGGGGGTGGGGAAAGCACCTTTGGCACAACTGAAGATGTTGTCATTGATCTTCAAAATGACTTGGAACCAGTGGTGGGTTTCAAATTTTTTTACCGGTTCTGTGGGTGTGGCTTGGTGGGCGTGGCAGGGGAAGGATACTGTAAAATCTCCATTCCACCCCACTCCAGGGGAAGATTACTGCAAAGTCCTCATTTCCTCCCAATCAGCTGGGACTTGGGAGGCAGAGAATAGATGGGGGCGGGGCCAGTCAGAATTTTTACTACCGGTTCTCCAAACTACTCAAAATTTCTGCTACTGGTTCTCCAAAACTGGTCAGAACCTCTGAAACCCACCTCTGCTTGGAACCACACTAACAATGGGAATATTCCTGTAGTATAATGGTATGAGAAAATTTTAATGGGTTTTTAGCTTTGGGGTTTTTAACATTTGGCCATTTTATTGAATTAGTTTTAAAATTGTTTTAACTTTTGTATTGATGTGTTTATTATTGGCTATAAACCGCCCTGAGTCCTTCAGGAGAAGGGCGGTATAGAAGTTTGATTAAAGTTAAAGTTAAAATTAGTACAAACTTGACTGGTTGTTGAAATTGTCAGGACAAGTCATTTTAAGAAGGTCCCATTGGCAAACAAGTAGAGAGGTTCTACTTCTCCTTTGTCCCCAAACTATGGAATGTGCTCCTTTAGGAGTTTCTACTGCCTGCTGAGATTAGGAAGCCTGCAAAGACATATAACTTTTGCCTAGCTTTAACTGGAAGCTAATTTTAGCGTTTATTTCATCATTCATCTTAGTCTGTTTTCATTTTGTCTTCTGTTTTTGTGCTTGCTAGACCCTAAAGTCAGTTTAGATTTCTTTTAGTTTTGGAATTTTTCCCATTCAAAATTTAAAAAATAAAAATAAAATCTTGAACAAAGACTCACATACTTTTTCATGCAAATTGCCCTTAATGTACACATGTTATATATTGTATTGCCTATTTTGAAATATTTTTTGATATATTTTTCCCTACTTTGAACCTTTTGTTGTATTTGTTCCCATTTTTTGTACGTGCGTTTAATTGAAAAACTGCATTACACAATTCAGAGAAATGAAACTTCCACGGAATAATTTTCTGTCAGCTCACACATTGGCTTACAACGGCGATATCAGTTTTGTTTGGCTGATTTATGAAGTGAGCAAATCCTCTTTCCTTTTTAATGAATATGATCTATTATAACAGGATAATTGTAGTCAATTGAGTGTCCTTCTTGTAAGCCTGGGAGGGCAAGTTTGCTGTTAGTACTTTTATGTACGTATGATAATGAATAGGAAAAAAGAGTTTACAGGAGATGCTCTCAGAAATGACACCCATATGTTCAAGTCAGCAGAGCAATAATAGCTATTCCAGTATGGGAGGCCTTCTTCTCTTCTCTTGCTATATGACAGAAATAAAGAATCAAATTACCTCACAATTTGATTGCAGCTGCACTCTTAACGCATTTGGTATGAATCAAAGACTCAGTCGAAATGTTTATTTTTATCATGAAGCTCAGTAGGTGGACTTTATCTTTCTCTCTCGCTCTCTTGCTCTCTCTCTCTCAACCCAACCTAGCTCACAAGATGGTGGTTGGGAAAGCCCCCATGAGCAGACTTTCCCCATTGTAAGCTCTCAGAGAAAAGATGGGACACAACACAATAAATAAATCAAGGTGTATTTTTCAACCATCATTGTCTAATCCCTTCGCTCCATCCATAGGCAAGGCAAAGAATGGGTCAGACCTTTGCAGTAGTCCAGACAGGAAACCAGAAATATGAATATTAATAATACCTTTATTTTGTAAATTACAATCCCCTCTCTTGCTTTCCACAGAACTACAGTAGGCTATGGCTCTTCCCTCTGTCTTCCCAAGGTTATTCTGACATCTGATTACAGAACGATTCTGAAGATGAACGGAAGGAATTCTGCAAACAAATTGCATGATAAGAAAAGTTGGGGATGAGGTTTAATCACCATTTTGGATGGATTTAGCCTCGCTTCCTTGATCTGTCTGTCTGTCTGTCTATCATCTGTCTATCATGTCAAGGCCCACCTATGTTTCTCTTTCCAGTTGTGTGTTATTTATTCATATTTGTGTCTTCAAGACAGTTTTTGACTCGTGACAACTGCTCTGATGACTCCCTACAGTTTTCTTAGAAAGGTTCCCCCCCCCCCCCCCCAGTTTGGGACAAGACCTTTGTCAATTTCCATTTGTTGGCTTTCGCTATGTTGAAAATTAAATGATAAACATGAGAGAATGACAGATTTGGAAGGGACCTTGAAAGTCTTCCAATCCAACCCCCTCCTCAAGCAGGAGACCCAGACAAGTGACACGTCCAGTTTCTGTTCCAGGAGATTGTGTTCCAAAAAAGGGGGAAAAAAGTCTGTACAGGTAGTCCTCAACTTATGACCAGAATTGAGCCACAGGTATCTGTTGCTAAGGGAGGCATTTGTTAAGTGAGTTTTGCCCCTTTTTACTACCTTTCTTGCCATTGTTGTTAAGTGAATCACTGCAGTTATTAAGTGAATATGGGTTCTCCAGTGACTTTGCTTCAGTGGTGGGTTCCTCCTGGTTCTGTCAGGTTCCGCTGAGCTGGTAGCGGTCACAATATGATGTCACTGAACCGGTTCTGTCCCCCCCGCCCCCCACCCCTGTTATTATTACCTTTTATTTGACCCCACCCGCAATTTATTGCTGCCTCCTGAGTCCCAGCTGATCAGCTAGAAGGAAAAAAACTGTTTAAAGTCTTGCTGCGGGGCTTCAAAGGGTCGCCCTACAATTGATCAGTATTAAAAGGCAGTGTGGTAGTAGACCGGTGCTTCCAAAAATGAATGAGTAGACCGGTGCCTGCAAAAAGAAATGGGTAGACCAGTGATTCCAAAAACAAATGAGTAGACCGATGCCTACAAAAATAAATGGGTAGACCAGTGATTCCAAAAACAAATGAGTAGACCGGTGCCTGCAAACAATGGGTAGACCAATGCCTCCAAAACAAATGAGTAGACCGGTGCCTGCAAAAATAAATGGGTAGACCAGTGCCTCCAAAAACAAATGAGTAGACCGATGCCTACAAAAATAAATGGGTAGACCAGTGACTCCACAAACAAATGAGTAGACCGGTGCCTGCAAAAATAAATGGGTAGACCAGTGCCTCCAAAAACAAATGAGTAGACTGATGCCTACAAAAATAAATGGGTAGACCAGTGACTCCACAAAAAAATGAGTAGACTGGTGCCTGCAAAAATAAATGGGTAGACCAATGCCTCCCGAAACAAATGAGTAGACCGATGCCTGCAAAAATAAATGGGTAGACCAGTGCCTCCAAAAATAAATGAGTAGACCGGTGCCTCCAAAAACAAATGAGTAGACCAGTACAGCTCTGCAAGCAGTTAAAAGCCTGGTAGACCAATACTTCTGCTAAATCCTAAAGAATTGTCACATGACCATCAAGCCACACCCACAAAATAAGCCACACTCACAGAACCGGTAGTAAAAAAATTTAGAACCCATCCCTGCTTTGCTTGTCAGAAAGTTGCAAAAGGGGATCACATGGCCTCGGAACACTGCAACCGTCATAAATGTGAGTCAGTTGCCGAGCATCCGAATTTTGATCACATGATCGCAGGGATGCTGCCACCATCTTAAGTGTGAAAAATGGTCATAAGTCACTTTTTTCAGTGTCATTGTCACTTTGGACAGTTACTAAAGAAGCTGTTGTAAGTCGAGGGTTACCTGTATTCCAACAAGGGTCCATCAATGGTCTTTGAGAGAGTGACAAGCGGGCCATGAAGTTGATGGTCATTCCTGTTGCTTGTCAAAACTGTGTGATTCTTTAGGGAGATTGTTTTCTATATCTTCTACCATCAGGATTTCCTGATCAGGCAGTCCACATTTACTATGTTTCCCTGAAAATAAGACCCTGTCTTATATTTTTTGCCACCAAAAAGGCACCAGGTCTTATTTTCGGGGGGAGGGATGTCCATCTCTCTTGTGCGCATCGCCCCCGGCCTCTTTTTCACTGTCAGAGTCCTTCAGGAACGTCTTCAGCCAGCAAGTCCAGCAAGGCTTTCCTGAAGGCCTCTGCAGCTGATAAGAGAGCTCCGGATCGAACCGCAGTTATCAGCTACAGAGGCCTTCAGGAAAGTCTGCAGAAGAAATGGGCCGGCAAGGCAGATGTCAGTGTGTGCAAGGCCTAGATGCAACTGTCCAAAGCTAAGTAGTAGGGCAGCTCCATCCCCATCTTCCCCACCATAGCTTACCGTATTTTTAGGAGTATAAGTCGCATCGGAGTATAAGACGCACCTACCTTTTTTGATGAGGAAAAGAAGAAAAAGAAATCTCCCTCTGCCCCTGCCTCTGAGCAATTTTGCCTCGTTGCAGCAAACAGCTTGCTTTGCTTTCATTTTCGTTTTCAGCATAGCTTGATTAGCACAAGGGGAAAAAAAATCTGCTGCAGCAATTTACCTCCTTGCAGCAAGCAGCAGAGGCCCGTGCAAAACAGTTGAGAGCAAAACATCTGAGAGTTGGGAGGCCGATCCAATCAACTTGTGCTAATTAGGCTGTGCTGAAGCTGAAAGGAGCTGTTTTTTCTTGCTGTTTGCTTGCAAGGAGGTAACTGCTGCGAGGCAGAGGCCAAAGGGTGGGGGCCAGTGGGTGGGCAAGGCTACATTTGGTGTATAAGACGCACCTAAATTTTCACCCCCTCTTGTCTTACACTCCAAAAAATACAGTAATTTTTACCCATGCACCCTGAAGTGGGCAGGGTCTTAATTAGGCCTTATTTTGGGGTTAGGGTTTATATTGGGAGCGCGTGTAAAAATCAAGCTAAGGCTTACTTTTGGAGTAGGTTGTGTTTTCAGAGAAACACGGTACTAACGTTATTTATTTTCTGTTATTATCCACTAAGGGTAGAAGATCCATGAATATCCCAAAACTGTCAGTTGTCAATCCACTAACAGTGCTTAACTGGCTCAAATATGGTTATACACAGTTGCTCATTAGATGTTTGTACCTCTCCTATAATTAACTCAGTATGAAAGATGCAAATAATGAAACGATGTAGGGTTGTTGTTTTTTTCAATTAGAGACCTCCACTCCACATTTTCTGCACCGAAGAATCCCTGGTGTATCGCAGTTAAGCTTCACGCTATTAAGTGCTTACTAATGCAAGTTGGACCGTAAGCATTTTTTGAAGGTTAGACGAACCACAGATTTTTAGATGCAGAATCTATACCAAAGCTTTGACTAATGCAACAGACTGGTTCTCATTTATTCCACTGTATTTTCGATTGGATTACACTGTGTTTCTGTGTTAATTAAATCATTGATATGCATCCTGCAGGGGTAACAGAGACAGAGAGACAATAGCAACTAATTAGAACACAGGAGTGGCTGAGGTACAGTGAAACACATAAGCAAGTACTTGAAGTCTTAACAATTGCAATAGCAGCAAAAAATCAGGCTCTTAAAACAGTGGTCAAGCAGGATACAAGCCATAAACGTGAATATAATCAAGGCCTATGTAAAACTTAAACACTGAAGGTCTTTTAATGCAATTCCATCAAAGCAGGGGTGAAATCCAGCAGGTTCTGACAGGTTCTGGAGAACCGGTAGCGGACATTTTGAGCAGTTTGGAGAACCGGCAAATACCACCTCTGGCTGGCTCCTGAGTGGGGTGGGAATGGAGATTCTGCAATATCCTTTCCCCAGGAGTGGGGTGGGAATGGAGATTTTGCAATATCCTTCCCCTGCCATGCCTACCAAGCCACACCACACCAAGCCCACCAAGCCACGCCCACAGAACCAGTAGTAAAAAAAATTGGATTTCACCATTGTATCAAAGGTATACATAAGTCGAAGTGGTCCTCGGCTTACAACCATAATTGAACCCAGAATTTATGTTGCTAAGCGAGAAATTTATTAAGTGATTTTTGACACATTATATGACCTTTTTTATTGCCGTATTTGTTAAGTGAATCCCTGCAGTTAAAAGGCTCCGTAGAGATCCTCAGCCACCCAGGTCATGGTTCTCCCAAAGGTGCTTTTTCAGGAGGCAACTGGACTTCCTTATTTTTTCTTTGAAGACTTTTCACTTCTTATCCAAGAAGCTTCTTCAGCTCTGACAGGACAATGTCAGGACAATCCTTCCATTCCCCACTGTCCAAAGAAATTATATTTGGCTAAGGGAAGCTTGGTGGTAGGTCAAATGTGTGTTGGAAGCGTAAAAACAAAGAATGGACTTTTGAACCATCTATGGTGGACATGTGACAAAGCAAAAAAAAAAAAAAACCTTTGGACTATGGTTCATATTTTAATACAGAAAATCCTGAAAACGGACATAAAAATGAAACCAGAATTTTTCCTCTTGGGTCTAATGGAAAAAGAACTGGAGAAAAAAAATTGGAACTTTGTTCCTATATATGTTGTCAGCAGCAAGACTATTTGTATGAACAAAAATGGAAGGACACTTCGATTCCTACTATGGAAGGATGGTTGCAGAAATTGGTGGAGTTGGCTGAAATGGCAAAATTGACTACTTTGATTAAAGAAAAAAAAACAGGAGTACTTTTGTTTCCACATGGAAACCGCTTCTGAACTTTGTGCCTGAGGTGGAAAAGAATGAAACTTTGATTTTTTGGGTTTTACAGATTAGAGTGATAGATCTTTGTAGAAATGAGTTGTTCAAACTATTACAGAAAAGCAAAAACTTGTGATTTGTTGTAAATCCCTTATTCTATGGCAGTGTTTCCCAAACTTGACCCTTTGAAGATGTATGGACTTCAACTCCCAGCATTCCTCAACCAGCCATACTGTCTGGGGAATTCTGGGAGTTGAAGTCCATGCACCTTAAAATAGCCAAGTTTGGGAAACACTGTTCTACGGTAACAGAGAGTCGGAAGTCAGTGCCTTTTCTTTGTCTTTCCCTATCTTCAGGGGTAGGCTTCAAAAATTTTAGCAAGGGGTTCTCTGCCCTGTTGCTGGGTGGCTGTGGCCATGGTGGGTGTGGCCTAGTCGGCCTCTTGCACCACACAGGGGGGGGACATTTTTGCCCTCCCCGGGCTCGAGACTTTCCTCGAGCCTCTGGTAGGGCGAAAATGGCCTCCCCAGGCTCCAGAGGTCTGTTTCCAGCCTTCCTGAACTTCCGGTAGGCCCATTTTTTGCCCTCTCCAAGCCTCCGTGAACGCCCTGCACTTACCTGCATCTAAAACGGCCAAGTGGGGACTCCTGGGAGGGTGGGGGTGGGCAGCCAGGAGTGGGCTTTGGAGGTTCTCCAAACTGCACAGAATCTTAGCTAGAGGTTCTCCCGAACCCCTGCAAACTCCCAGCAGCCCACCCCTGCCTATCTTTCCTCACTTTTTTTCCCCCTCTCCCCTTCCCCCTCATTATCCTCTTATTTACTTTTGTATTTTGTATTTTACAATATTTATAACTTAATAAAAATGTTTGGTTTTTTTTAAAGAAGGAAAGGGGAAACAATGTTTGAGAGCACCTGAGGGAGATTGTGGCACAGTCCTAGCTGAAATCTCCAGTTTCCTGAGGATCAGACACCAGGAAATGAAGGCATTAGGAATCCAACTGATCTGCAGGCAGTCAAGGCAGATAGTACTAAGTGAATAAATTATGTAGTTTAAGGCAGCTGTCGTCCTCTCTCAAGTACATCAGTCCTGTTGCTGATTGTAATAGGCATATCTAGTAATGCAAGCTTTAGAGATCAGAAACTCTTTTAACAAATGCAATGCCACCCTCTCTCCTCCTGATTAAATAGCAAGGGAAAAGTGTGCTGCAGGCATTTGAATTTGTCCTGCTAGCAGCAGCTGGCCATAGACAGGAAACGAAGGGAAGCTAAATTGAACTTGGTTATAGGGAAATCTTCCAGGGAATCCAGGAAAGAATGCAAGTAATCCAGATTCTAAAACAGCAATAGCTAACTAGAAAGAATTTTATCGCAAAGGTGCTTTTTTTTTCAAGAGGCAACTGGACTTTCTGGGTTTTTTTTTTTCTTTTGAAGATGTTTTGCTTCTCATCGAAGAAGCTTCTTCAGCTCTGACAGGACAGTGGAGAATGGAAGAATTGTTCTGACACTGACCTGTCAGAACTGAAGAAGCTTCTTCGATGAGAAGCAAAACGTCTTCGAAGAAAAAGCAATGAAAATCCAGTTGCCTTTTGAAAAAGCACCTTTGAGACATCCATGACATGAATGACTGAGAATCTCCACAGACATGTAGAAAGAATTATGTTTTATTTTGTACATACTTGAGACTGACCCATTTAAAAAAAAAATAACAGCTTTTTCCCCCCTGAGGTTTACTCATCATTTTGGATTGATTTAGCCTCGCTTCCTTGATCGATCTACCCACCTACCTACCTACCTACCTACCTACCTACCTATCTATTCCCTATCATCTATAGCTATCTGTATATCATCTGTCTATCTATCTATCTATCTATCTATCTATCTATCTATCTATCTATCTATCTATCTATCTAATCATATCAAGACGCACCCATGTTTCTCTCTGTTATTATGTGTTATTCATTTTTATGTCTTCAAGCCAGTTTTGACTCGTGACAACTGCTCTGACAAGTCTGTATGGTTTTCTAAGAAAGGTGGGTTTTTTTTAAAGAAAATAGGAGCAGAGCCTGGTTTAGCTCTGCAGACTAAAGCACCGTAATTAACATCCAGCTGTCTGCAATTACCCCAGGCTCGAATCTCCCCAGGCTCAAGGTTGACTCAGCCTTCCATCCTTTCTAAGGTAGGTAAATTGAGGACCAAGTTTGTGGGGGCAATAAGCTGACTTTGTATAAATATACAAAAGTATGAAGGCTATTGCTTAACGCATTGTAAGCCGCCCTGAGTCTCCAGAGAAGGGCAGCATATAAATCAATTTTTTAAAAAAAAAATGTTTGTCACCTTCTTAGGGCCAAGATAGAGTGACTAGGCCAAGATTATTCAGGTGGCTTTATAGCCTAAAGTTGGCTAGAACTCTTGGCCTCCCAGTTTTTAGCCTTGTGCCTGAACAATCACACCGAACTGATTGTGTTGAATAAATTCAAAATACTCTTTTAAGCAGATATTTTGCTGCAAAGTTGTGTCTTGGCAGACGTGTGTATGGTGTTTGATTTCAGCTCCAACTGAGACTCAGTAATGGATTGAAATAGGCCTTGATTAGATTTAAGCAATATGATGTCTTCTAGACATTTGGAATTGCAACACACAACTCCTTTAACATTGGCCATATTACTAGGATTTGTGAAATCCCAAATATTTCAAATGGTATTGGGTTTCCTACCCCTAGTCTAGACAATCTATTTAATTCAAAAGCACACAGAACTCAGATACAGGGAGAAATCTTAATTGTGAGGCCCTACATGTGTAATTTTAGTTTACTTTGTACACCTACAATGCTAAGAATATTTTAAAAGCTAAACCAAAATTAGATTTTTGATTGACTGTTGTGAAGCAACAACAAATCTTCCACCAAAATTAGCAAATCAGAATAAAATAAAACCACTAAAATGTATTTTTTTTAAAAAATGGCTGCCACTGATTTATATTGTTTGAACTTGGAAGTTAAATTGGTTGGGCCCGATTACCACCTCGATGGTAAACTATTCAGAAAGCCCAGGTCTATAGGCATCCTGAAAGAAGATAGGGACAAAGTATAGGAAGGAAGGAAGGAAGGAAGATGGGGAGGCAGGCAGGCAGGAAGAAAGGGAGATGGGGAGGAAGGGAAGGAAGGAAAGAAGGAAGGCCATGCACAGTTGTATCAATGAATTTACCAGAAATTGTGTTTGATTTGAGGAAAACAGTACCCATTATATCGGTTTCAAGGCAGGTATAGTAGTATGTGAGAATGACCTTGGGAAACAGGAAGGAGAGTTACACGTACAAGATATCTCAGCCCAGAGAAAGAGGGAGAGTGTGGGAAACTTTTTAGAAGAGACACACAACCCCGCCAAGTTCTCCAATGAGTGAAAAGACAGGAAGGAAGGAATTATTTCAGTTTGGCAAGATTTTGTTAATATAAAGACAGAGCTAGTACTCCTCCTTATGCTTTTTGTCTGAACTTCCTTCAATGTCCAGGGCCCATGCTTGATTTATTTTTTCCTGTCAGTAACTCTCAACGAATTAGTCCACAGGAAATCATTGACCATAAGAATCTTATTTGTAGGAAATAAGAAACTGGATATTTTCTGGGGAACCGTTAGAAAAATATCCTGTTCTCTTTTTGTGAAGCAAGGTTTGCTTTCCTTTGCCACCAGCTTAGTCTTGCAGGGCTCTGATGTCTTCAAAACTGTGGCTCAAAACCACTGTTATTATAGGAAATTCTGGTGTGACTTGAAATTAACAAAATCAGGATCTAACAGACCAACCTCAACCTTTTGTGATGACTCCCCCGGATGCTTCCCCAGGTACGTCTCCAGATGTCATTTCTGAGGAGGATGAACCAGTCAGGAGGGGAGTTGGTCAATGGCTCTGAGCAGGCATCTGAGAGAGATTTGGCTGAAGCCCTGAGGCCTCAGGTGGGAAAGCATACAGTTGTAACTGTTAGTGAGGAGGAAAAGGAACTGCCTTCTGCCATTGATCCGACAACATGTAGGGCAGAGAAAAGTCAGGAGCAGGGAAGGTCAGCCAGATTACTCGCAAGGAGGCAGCCTCACCCTTCTTGATTGTCTACACCAGAAGTTGGCTATTTAGCACAGCAGACAGATGGAGACAATGCTGAAAACAATTGTGTTCATTTCCTAGCTGCCCATTTCCTGGTCATTGTGATTCCTGCCTTGCTTTGAATTGACACCATGCCTTGACTTTGGAACACACCTTGTAAACTCTGCCTCATGAATCCTCTTCTGTTGTGGATTTAATTTTGCCTGGTGGATTTGTCTTGTTTGGGAAACTTTCAAGCCTAGAATTCAGAGCTAGCTTTGATCTGCTTTTGGCTGGACTTAATTGGGACAGTTCTGGGTTTTTGATGAAGGAAACTGCTGGGGAATGTTAGTAAATATTAGTAAATATGGCTAAAACACTAAGCTTGTTGATCGAAAGGCCGGCAGTTCAGTGGTCTGAATCCCTAGTTCCGCGTAATGGGGTGAGCTCCCGTTACTTGTCCCAGCTTCTGTCAACCTAGCAGTTCGAAAGCATGTAAAAAATGCAAGTAGAAAAATAGGGACCACCTTTGGCGGGAAGGTAACAGCGTTTTGTGCACCTTCAGAATTTAGCCATGCTGGCCACATGACCATGGTGACATCTTTGGACAGCGCTGGCTCTTCGGCTTTGAAACAGAGATGAGCACTGACCCCTAGATTTGGGAATGATTAGCACATATGTGCTGGAGAACCTTTATCTTTATTAGTAAACCCACTAAACCACTGGTGTGTGTGTATGTGTGTATGTGTGAGTGAGTGAGCAGGATGGCACACCTACCCTCAGTGCAGAAGAGAACAGTTGTGACCCAGATCTAGGGGTGCAACACTTGAATGAAATTCCAACAATCCTTTCCTAGGACTCAATAAAGACTTCTGCCATTCTCTCCCAGGGCCCGAGATTAATGATCATTTCCTCCAGTGCATATGGGCTGCCAATCAAGAATATTTTCAGCGAGAGTCCAGGATGCACCGCAGATAGTGCTGACAGAAGCTAAAGTAAAATGTCATCCTTTTCAAATCGGATGCTCCACGGAGTTGAAATTGGACTGGTGGTTGCCTTTGGAAGCTGACAGCTAAATCCGTCAACTGCTTTGGCTTCCAACATATGGCATGAGGCAGAGCGTGAAAAATAAATTTCTTTGCAGAGGTGCAGAAAATATGGTCAACTTTTTTATTATGATGATTATTTATTGCTTGGCTTCATGGAAAGATCAAAAATAGGCCCACGGTGTCTAGGAGCACAATAATAATTCTTTGGAATCCTAGCTTTAGCTTGTCAAAGGGAATGATGTATACGGCTGCTACTTGCTTGAGGTGATTAGCCAAGTACTTTGTAAGCGGAACTGACTCCCTGGGACAACACGAGGTCTGTTTGGCTTGTTTTAGAGGCCACAATTTCTCTTCTCCTTGTGGGCCACTGAGAATATTCCCAGAAATGTTTTGTTCTCTTGCTATTGTTTAAATGCATAAATTGTTCTTTGCAGCCCTTCGTTTATTGCAACTTCTCCTTTACTTTCCCATGGCTGTCTGACAGCCTTGCAAAAAAACATCAACTAGCAATCAGAAAACATGTTTTTAAAAAAATAATCCTCAATTGCACAATACATAAACAGACGTAAGAATAGTTTCAACTAGAAAAAACTGTGAGTATACTAGACCAAGCTAAATCCAAAAAAAACTTTGAGCAGTAGCTCTCAACCTGTGGTCCATGGACCCCTGGGGGGGGGGACTGTGATGTCATCACCGGGGCTCCACAAAGGCTTGAAGAAATATTATAATTTAAATCTTGAGTTAAATCTTGGGGCATAAAAGGTATTTAAAGGTGGTCCGTGATGAAGAAAGGTTAAAAACCACTGCCTTAGAGAATTCGTGGAAGCCTGGCTCTCAGACAAATCAGCCATCAACAGGCACATAGAGGTAAACAACAACCATTCAAAAGAGACATCCGTAAAGCTAAAAAGGAAACAAAATCAGAACACCTCCTTGGCAGCAATCAACACTCAGAAAAGCGGAGATTAACACTAGACTAACAACCAAGCCGTGAATAACAACCCAACATTGGAAACATGGAGGCTGATTGAAAAGTTTAATGGTGAAGCAGAACCACCAAGCACGTATGATTCTGGGCAGAGAACCACATGGAGTTGAGAATGGTGGCTTTTATACCTTCTCTTGGGCTTTGAAGTTTATTTATTTATTTATTTATTAATCAAATTTGTATACCGCCCTACTCCCCGAAGGGACTCAGGGCGGTGAACAGCCGATTAAAATACAATGTCATACAAAAGTTAAAAAATTTAAAATAAATTAAACAATTTGGCTGAAGCAAATTAAAATCCAATTATATAAGACATTTAAAAACCCAATATAAAACCCATTATAAAGGGGAGGTTTAAGCCAGACCAGCCTGATGAAATAGGAACGTTTTTAGAGCGCGGCAGAAGGTACGTAGGTCCTGTATCCTCCTTATCTCAGAGGGGAGCTCATTCCAGATGGCCAGTGCCCCCACAGAGAAGGCTCTCCCCCTGGGGTCTGCCAATCAACACTGTTTGGCTGACGGCACCCTGAGGAGCCCCTCTCTGTGGGAACGGACTGGTCGGTGAGAGGCTATTGGTGGCAGAAGGCGGTCCCGAAGAGCTTGCTGTTCCTGTGCAGGAATATGTATTCTATTGGCTGCTGTCAGACTCCCATGAGGCTATGCAGGGGTCATAGCTGAGGTTGTTTGAACTCCCAGGTTTGGTTGGAGCTTGCTGGGTGATGATGTAATGAAAGGATGTTCTGAAAGGGTGTTGGGCAATTCCTATTGTGCCTTAATGGCTTTGCCCTGATTTGAATCTTGAGTGTGGGCTAATCCCATCACCCTGAAGCTGAAGGTCTGTTGTCTTGTAGATAGGTTGGCCCAGTTCTGCTGGGGCTATTAACAAAGGTGATAGCTTTTCATTTCTCCTTTAGGGGAATATAATATTCTGCCTTTTTTAATATTTCCCAAAATATTTCATTCTCCTAGGAGAGTGGGGTTGCTAACTTGGTACAAAATTGAGGACCTTCCTGCCAGCTGCCTGGATGGCATGGTGAGGATACCATCTTTGGACCTTTGACAGTATCTGTTCCTTAACTGCATAACCAGTGATAGAGATTGGATCAATCAGGGAGCCCCTTTACCCAGCTTCCAAAGAGGAAGGTGATGATAAAAGACAATCTGACTGCATAACCAATTCATTTTCTACAGCCAGAAAGAGAGAAATTGCCCTTAAGATGGCTATTATATCCAGATTGGATGTGATTGCCCACCTCTTTTTCTGGTATCATTGTTAAGTGCAGGTCTTCGTCATTTCATTTCATATAGAACAGTCGCCCTGATACTCAATGTCAGCCATTCGATGAGTGGACAACTGCTTAAATATTTGTAGTTAATAGGCAAAGATCTAAAAATCTTTCCAGAATTTAAATGTCTATGAAGATTCTCAGTCTTCAAGGTCATGGTTTTCAACTGGGGGCGTGGGGGAGATACAGCATCCTCTATCTCCAATCTACAATACAGTCCTTTCAACAGCATGCAGGTGGCATGCTTACCTTTGGTGAGCTGAGCAGAGTGGTCAAGATGCAGAAGTGACTGGCTAGGTGATTAGCTGGCGAAGGCAACATATATAGGATTGGGATGGGCGGGGCAAGCATCGAGCGTGTGGGTGGGATGAGCGAGCAGCAACCGGGACAGGGGCATGGCCAGCCAGGGGTCACTACCGGTTCGGCGAACCAGGTCAAATTTTCCCTACCAATTCGCCCAAATTGGTGCGAACCGACTGAATAACACCTCTGCTGCAAGGAGTATAAATCCTTCCACTCCCCACCATCCAATCAGAGCTGAAGAAGCTTCTTGGATGAGAAGTGAAACATCTTCAAAGAAAAACCCGAAAGCCCAGTTGCCTCTTGAAAAAAGCACCTTTGGGATTTCCAGAATTGAATTATACTCACTAACTCCATGTCCCACTTCCATACCTAATACCTATATAAGCTCCCATGATTCTTTTGTTTGATTTTTTCCTTCTTCCCTTTCTGAAGAAATCCATACTGAGACATACTGATTTTTGCTAACGGGTGTTCTACTGAAGGACACTTAATTCCTTCTTCTATCTCGCTTCACAATACATGCATAACCTTGAAACTAAACCGCAAATACTACAAAAAAAAAATATGTTGCTTTGAAAAGTAATTGACTCTCTTACTCATAGAACTTTCAAACGGAAATAAAATTATTACATCTATACGTCTTCTAAATATTAGCTCTACTGTATATGGTATAGCACCGTGATGGTGAACCTATAGCATGTGTGCCAAAAGTGGCACGCGGAGCCATATCTGTGGGCATGCAAGTGTTGCCCTATCTCAGCTCCAGCACACATGCACGCACCAACTGGCTGATTTTTGGGCCTTCTGGGCCCACTGGAAGTTGGGAAATGGGTCATTTCCGGCCTCCAGAGGGCCTCGAGGGCTCCAAGAAAGTCTCTGGAGCCTAAGGAGGGTGAAAAAGGCTCCAAGAAAGCCTCTGGAGCCTAGGGAGGGTGAAAAACGGGCCTAACAGGCCCACCATGCCATCACATGTGAAAAGCGGAGGGAGTGCAGGGAGTAGTGGTGTTGTGCGCGCATACGCAGGGGAGGTTGGGCGCTTTGAATTATGGTGTAGGCATGCACAACCCCCCCCCTCCTTTGCTTCTCCCACTTTTGGCACATGACGGCAAAAGGGTTAGCCATCACTGGTATAGCAGGACCAGAAAACTTTCTGTCCTTGAAATGTTTTAAATTCCTTCCACTTACCTAAGCCAACATGACAATAGCAAAGTATTCTGGGAATTATAGTCCAGAACTACAGGGGCCAAGGGACATAAAGATGAATGAGTCTGTCCGTTTTATTTTATCTTCCAATTTAATCTCAAATTCTATTTTACTGCAGTTAGGAAGACATTTGTGGATTTATGTATCTGCACTAACTAGCCAAAATCAGTAAGCATAGCTTTTTTCCAGCAAGAAAAGGATCACATACATTTCCTGTTCATCATGCAGGCATGGAAGATAAGGAGTCAAGAAAAGAAGAAGAAGAAAAAACAGAAGAGAGAGAAGTGGTCCCTAATTCTAACTTAGATACAGGCCAGAAATATTAAACTATTTGGATCTGTACAAATCTATCCAGAGCCATAGAAGTGTGATGGGCTGTATAGAAATTAGATGATTGTGAGAGATGAGAAAGTGAGGGATGATTTTGAAAAGGAAAAGATGGATGATAGGGTAGAGAAAGATGATTTGTATGTGTGAGAGAGAGAGTGACTGAGAGAGAGAGATGATAGATAGATAGATGATAGATAGATAGATAGATAGATAGATAGATAGATAGATAGATAGATAGATAGATTGATGAGAGAGAGAGAGAGAGAGAGAGAGAGAGAGAGAGAGAGAGAGAGAGAGAGAGAGAACGGACAGATGGACAGACAGACAGACAGACAAATAGAGAGCCAGTTTGGTCTAGAGGTTAAGGAACCAAACTAGAAAGCAAAAGATCATGAGTTCAAATACTACTTGAGCCAGAAAGCCAGCTGGGTGCTCTTGGGCCTGTCCTTCCCTCTCAGCCCAACTCACCTGCCACAGGGTGGTGGTTGTTGTGATAAAAATAGGAGCAGGGAAGTGTGCTGGATATGTTTGCCATTGTGAGTTAGTTGTAAAAATAATAAAGGCAAGATACAAATAAATAAATAGACAGACAGACAGTGAGATAGATAGCTTATTTGGTCCAAAGTAGGAAAGTGGGTGTGTTGGCTAGTCTTGTTAGTGCCTCCTTAAGGAAGCCTCACCATCTCCTGAGCTCATCAAGTTTCGAGGAAATGTTTCAATAGGCATCAACTAGGTAGCCGTTCCCCGTCTCTGACTCCTTCACACTCCTTAACTTCACCATATATGTTGCTAGTGCTGCACAGACACCCACAAATTCAAGAAAAGGCATCACTATTTTAAGGAGGTATTGACAGGTTGAGCATCTCATACCAACACTCCCACTGAAGTGAAAGGTCTCCTTTAAGTTCCAACTACGTATCACCAATATGAAAATATAAATTCAAAATTAGACTTTGAAAAGTCAAGTCCTTTAAAAAATAATTTGCATTAAGACAAGGCTATTAACTAAGTGCTAAGCACAGAGAAACGTCAGTATAGTAGACCTTGATACAATGGACTTCTCATGCTTAATTTACTTAATTTCCGTGGTGATTTGTATCATTTACATAATGATGGTGTGATGGAGTTTTTCTGAGACTGGAAATAAACAGAAATAACACAAAAACAGAGTTGGAAAGGATCTTGGAGGTCTTCTAGCCAACTCCCTGCTCAGGCAGGAAACTCTATACCAGTGATGGCTGACCTTTTTGCCATCATGTGCCAAAAATGCGGGGAGCGGAGGGCGGTGCGGGCGTGCACGTGCCCACACATATAATTCTATGTGCTCCACTCCCATGCATGTGTACACGAACCCCCCCCCCCCCGTGCTTCCTCCACTTTTGGCATGTGATGGCACAGTGGGCCCAATAGGCCCATTTTTTGCCCTTCCCAGGCTCCAGAGCCTTTCTAGGATCCTGGGGAGGGTGAAAACTGCCTTCCCCACCCCCCCAGAAGCCCTCCAGAGGCTGGAAACGGACTGTTTGCCAACTTCCAGTGGGCCCAGAAGGCCCAAAAATCAGTTGACCAGTGTGCACATGTGCACCAGAGCTGAGCTCACGTGCCCACCAATACGGCTCTGCGTGTCACCTGTGGCACGCGTGCCATAGGTTCGCCATCACGGCTGTATACTGTTTCAGACAAAAGGTTGTCCAATCTCTTCTTAGAAACCTCCTGTTGTATAAATCCTCGACTTACAACCCTTTGTTAAGTGACCCTGAAAAGTTGCAAATGGCACTGGGAAAATAGTGATTTACAACTGGTCCTTAAGCTTACCACCATTGCAACATCCCCATGGTCGGGTGATCAAAATTCACTATCTGGCCACCAACCTGTTATTTATATGGTTACAATGTCATGTGATCTTCCCAGCTCCCAACAAGAAAAGTCAGTGAGGAAAGCTGGAGTCACTTAACAACTGCATGATTCACTTAACCACCATAGTAAAAAAAAAAAAAAAAAAAAAGTCAACTTGTTTAGGAACAGGAATTCCAGTCCCAACTGTGGCCCTAAATTGAGGGCTACCTGTATTTTGAAAGTTCTAAACCAATGTTCTCTGTCTCAGCAACGTTATAATCTGTGGAGTCCAATTTCCGCTACCAGTTTGGGTGAACCATTCTGAACCGGCTGAATACCACCTTTGAGTCCAATCCACTAGGGACATGGAGTCCACCTATTTTAAAGTTACTAGGTTGAAAAACACCGCTATACTGAAAAGATTTGTCTTCCAATATATTTCTTTTTTCCCAATTGTGTACACAAACTCTTAATTTCACATAGGATAGGTGCTCATCAGAGGCCTATTCTATTCTTTAATCGTCTCACATCTTCTTTTCCCTCCCTTCTTTCAAAACATAATCCTGCTGATCCCTGCCCCGCTTGACAAACCGTGTGCCCATAAAAAAATATGTTTTCTCTTTCCGATTTGGTAGTGCCCGCCGATGACTTGCCAAGGGAGCAAAGCAGCAAAGGATAAAAAAAAAAGGAGGCTGGCAGCCAGCGAAAACAGCTGCCGTAGAATAAGCAACTGACGAGGGAGGATCTGGATGTAAAGTGTTGAAACCCTCAGCTTTCGGAGTGTGCAAATTGTTTGGCATCGGCAAGCCAGCCGAAACAGCCTGGGAAATATATTTTTAGCCTTTCAGATATGGGATCCCCAGATGGAGGAGGAAGAATTTAAAGCCGCGATGACTGTGGCACTTTACATATCTTACTGGGGCAAAGACCTATTTGAGGTCAGTGGTATCCCTCACAGATCGGATATGTCTAGGGATATCTGTGAAAACTATTCTTAAACAAGTGTTTTTGCAGAGAAGGAGATTCTTCCTCCATCGCCTTTATTGCAAGGATGGGTGACCGACTGCCGTAGAGATATTTTGGGCCTCTGTGCCTCTCAGCTTCTTTCTGAATGGCCAAGGGGGCAGAAGCTGGGAAAGGAGAAGGGATGAAAAAAAAACCTTGTAATAACCCTGTCTTGATTTTGTTGGGCAGGACTTCGAGATTTTGTTTTTATGCCCTGTTAACAGTAAAGCTTGTCGGCAGTTCAGCGGTTCAAATCCCTAGTGCCACGTAACGGGGTGAGCTCCTGTTACTTGTCCCAGCTTCTGCCAACCTAGCAGTTCGAAAGCACGTAAAAATGCAGGGAGAAAAATAGGGACCACCTTTGGTGGGAAGGTGACAGCGTTCCGTGCACTTTTGGCGTTTAGTCATGCCAGCCACATGATCACGGAGACGTCTTTGGATAGCGTTGGCTCTTCGGCTTTGAAACCGGGATGACCACCGCCCCCTAGAGTCTGGAACGACTAGCACATATGTGCAAGGGGAACCTTTACTTTTACTAACAGTAAAGTAACTTCCCTGAAATCCTTGTTCTGTTTCCTGCCCTGACCTGTTTCAACCATCATCTCAGGACCGTTTCTTCCTTTTCACATCCAAACACTGTCAAATCCTATTATTTTATAAACTTAGATTTTGCAGATGAATCCACGGTATCGACAGATTTTTCACTCCAGATTTTCAAGGCAAATATATCCAACACACCTCCCAACTCCTATTTTCCCCACAGCAACAACCCTGTGAGGTGAGTTAGATTGAGAAAGAGTGACAGGCCTAAGGTCAACCCAGCATCTCCTGGTGATTGGCCCAAGGTCACCCGTCCAGCTTTCATTCCAGAACTCCAAGACTCCTGGTGATTGGCCCAAAGTCACCCAGTTTTCATGGGGTGGGGCTTGAACTCACAATCTCTTGTTTTCTAGCCTGGTGCCTTAGACACTGACTCAGTTTGGACAATTCTAGATATCTAGAAGAACTTGGTGCCATGGTTAAGATGTTGGTCTAGCCCCCTTGAGAGACCCACGTCGAAATCCACTCACAACTGTGGAATCTCTTTGGATGCTTTTGTACCAAGCATTGTCTTTCTACTACTAGAATGGAGTAGTTCAGAGGTGGAACTTTCACCTCACAATCAAAAGGCTGCGAGTTCGATTCCTAGGTAGAGGCAGATATTTCTCTCTCTGGGCACCATGAGAATATATCTGCTGAATGTAACTCTGCATTGGCAACAGGAAGGGCATCCGGCCAGTAATCACTCAGCTTTCTTCAGTTGCCCAGACTCCACCCCGCAAGGGATTATGGGGTCATTAAAAGATGATGGTGATTGTCTTTCTACTACTACAGTACTTACCACGTAGAGTTGTGTTATTAAAAAAAAAAAAAACAAGCAGTATTAGGTATGCTGTCTTGAGCTCTAGGACAAGATAAAGTTAACCAATAAAGTTAGGTAATATGTATCAGTAGCATTCATTCCCTTGTTTGATCTTGTGAAGTAGGGTTTGATGTTTGTGATGCTGCTAAATCGCTTCGGGTGCTTATTATAGGAAGGATCTAATTGAATCTGTATTTTGACCTTCTCCATATTTTGCATAGTAATTGGCTCACCAAGCCATTCTTTTATGAAGCTCATGCAGAGTTGTAAACTAGTTAACAAGACCGGATCCTCAAAATGCATGACAAGAAGTGTCTAAGGTTGACACAGTCAAAATGCACATCTGATTTTTTTAGGAAAGAATTGTTGATTGCCTTGATAGCTCAGCATCTGAATTGCGTCGTATATGTACTGCTCTAATTAACCAGAGCGATGTGGATTGCTAGTGTACTTGGAGGAAGCATATTAACTTGCCTTTACAATGTCATTCCGTATTAGCTTTCTTCCTGCAATTCTGTCCTTACATTTGGAATACAAATCTTTGGGTTTTTTATAGCGAAAGCTTATACGGAGGCCAACCCTGTTCAACAGTTCAGATTTACATAGTAAATAGATCAGATGGAGTAATTAGCATTGCAACTCTCTGTTCGGTTGTGCTAAAGGTTCCCGCTGTGGCAACATTTCCCAAGCCTTTCAGAAGACTCCACAACATGTTATTCAGATGGTACACATTTGTACCGGTGTAGCAACGGGACAGCTCACCTTCAGAAGTTGAGGGAGCTTCATCATTGGAAGCTTTCAAGAAGACACTAGACTGCCATTTGTCAGAAATGGTGTAGGGTCTCCTGCTTGGGCAGGAAGGGTTGTACTAAATTACTTACAAAGTTCCTTCCAATTTGGTTATTCTGTTCTGTTAATTTATGACATTTAATGATCACATGTGTCTTGGAAATGGAGGGGATATTAGCTGGTGGTGGAAAGAAGGTCCACCTTCTTTGGACCACCAAAGATTACAGATTAACAGCGTTGAAAGGAACCTTGTAGCAGGAGTGAAATCCAAAATTTTTCCTTACCGGTTCTGTGGGCGTGGCTTGGTGGGCATGGCAGGGGAAGGATACTGCAAAATCTCCATTCCCAGCCAGCCAGAGGTGGTATTTGCCGGTTCTCCGAACTACTCAAAATTTCTGCTACTGGTTCTCCAGAACCTGTTGGAACCTGCTGGATTTCACCCCTACCTTGTACCTTGTAGGTCATCTAGTCCAACTCATCCCCTCCCCTCCACTTTAGCAGGGGACCCTACACCATTTCTTACAAATAGCAGTCCAACCTCTTTTTGAAAGTCTCAAGTGATGAAGCTCCCACAACTTCTGAAGGCAATGTCCGTTTCACTGGTTTATTGTTGTTACTGTCAGAAAATGTCTCCTTATTTTTAGGTTGACTCTCTCCTTGTTCAGTTTCCGTCCATGATTCCTTGTCTGGCCTTCAGGTGCTTTGGAAAATAGCTTGACCCCCTCCTCTCTATGGCAGTCCCTCAAATATTGGAAGACTGCTATCATGTCTCCTCTGGTCCTTCTCTTCACTAGACTAGCCATGCCCAGTTCCTGTAACCGTTCTTCATATGATTAGACTGGAAAGATTGGATTAGATTGGATTGACAGTCATTTTGGTGCTTTCACATGATAGCAGTGATCCAATATTTGAGGGGCTGCCACAAAGAAGAGGGGGTCAACCTATTTTCCAAAGCACCTGAAGGCAGAACAAAAAGCAATGGATGGAAACTGAACAAAGAGAGAAACAACTTAGAACCAAGGAGAAATGTCCTGACAATCAACCAGTTCAAAGTGCTGGCTACTTAGGCTGTGAGGCAAAACAAGGAATTGGTCTATAGTTGGCGAAAAGGACCCACTCAAAAAGAAATGTTCAATCCTCGAGCCCCAGCTCCATTGTGGAACACGAATAAATCCAGATAGGGTTGTTGTTGTGATGGTTGTGCAATCAGCCAGAGGTTTAGATTGATTTTGGCATTTTTATCCATCTCTTGAGTCCTTCCTCAAGGATCGGGGATTAGGCATATGCTGTTGTTTGATGGTGTTAAGGCACAGGTGTCAAACTCGATTTCATGGAGGGCCGCATCAGGGTTGTGTTTGTCCTTGGGGGGCTGAAGTAGGTGTGGCCACCATGGGTGTAGCCAGCTCAAAGTCATTCATGTCAGGGATGCCTGTGGCAGCCTGAATGCTCTGCCAGCTAAAACAGGCTCCCAAGCTCCATTTTCGGCTGCGATGGCCTCCTGCAACCCTCTGGCAGCAAAAACAGAGCTCGGGAGGACCACCTCCCAAGCTCTGTTTTGGGTGGCAGAGGCACTGCAGGCCGATCCTTCACTGTTTCCAAGGTGGCCCCGTGGGCCAGATCTAAGCACCCTACAGGCTGGATCCAGCCTCTGGGTCTTGAGTTTGACACCCCTGGGTTAAGATATCGTCACAGGATGTAAGCTTTCCCAAGTAAAGCTGCCTTTTGCAATTGACTGGTGGTGATTCCGGTGATGGTGATGGTGTGCAAGTGGTGCTCTGGATGTTTTGAGATTACATCCAAGGCATCTATCACCATTGGTACTATATTTGCTTTCTTTTTGCCACAGTTGTTCTATTTCTATTTCTAGGTCTTTGTATTTTGATACTTTCTCCAGTTTTTTCTCTTCTGTTCTGTTGTTTCCAGGTAGTGCTACATCCACTAGCCAGATATTTTTGTGTTTCTTATTGACAATTGTTAAATCAGGTTATTATGTAGCAGACGTTTGGCTGTTTGAATTCTAAAGTTCCAGAGCTCTTTAGCTTTCTCATTTTCTATTATTTTATCTATTTTGTGGTCCCACCAGTTCTTGCTTGCAGACAAATGATATTTTTTGCATACATTCCAAAGTACCATTGTTGCTACTTTGTCATGCTGTTTTTTGTAGTCAGTTTGTTCAATCTTCCAGCAGTAGCTAACTAGGTGGTTCACTATTTCTTCAGCTTTTTTTCAGAGGCAACATTTCAGAGGTGGTATTCAGCAGGTTCTGACCAGTTTGGAGAACCGGTAGCGGAAATTTTGAGTAGTTCGGAGAACCGGTAAATATCACTTCTGATATAGATGGGGGCCCTGCCCGCATCTATTCTCTGCTTCCCGAGTCCCAACTGATTGGGAGGAAATGGGGATTTTGCAGTAACCTTCCCCTGGAGTGAGGAGGGAATGGAGATTTTACAGTATTCTTCCCCTGCCATGCCCACCAAGCCATGCCCACAGAACCAGTAGTAAAAAAAAATTGAATCCCACCCCTGCAAAATTTACTATCTGTTGCTGTCTTCTGAATTCTGTCTTTATATGATTATTATACCTGGGTAATCTACAGTTAAATTAAGAGTCTAAGACTGGTGGAAACTTATCTGTCGCAATTTTATATTGTGGTTTTGAAGTTAACGTTTAACAATATCGGAAAATTGCCATGTCTCTGAATAATCATTTATGTGCACAATCTTTCCAATAATCCACTTCTGTGAGATGGGTAGCCACATAAATTTGATTAATAAATAAACAAAGAGAATGAAATCTTAGAATTTTGCAGCGTTCCATGCAATGCACACCATTCCATTGCATTGACGTGAAAAGTATAGATAAATGAAAGGATGCTTAAGAGATTATGCAAAATACACTTTCAGTTGCAACTTTTATAGAACTAACCAAAAGTGATTGGTAAGCGTATAGGTAATATGCCCACGTTTAGATCGCTTCTCACAAATTTGTGGTACTCTACAGATAGTCCTCAATTTACAACAGTTCATTTAGCAACCGTTTGAAGTTACAACAGCACTCAAAAAAAGTGACTTATGACTGTTTTTACCACCCTTGCAGCATCCTTGTGGTCACATGATCAAACTTCGGACCCTTGTCAGTTGGTTCATATTTATGACGGTTTCATTGTCCCAGGATCAGGTGATCATCTTTTGTGATCTTCTGATAAGCAAAGTCAATGGGGAAGCCAGATTCCCTTAACAACTGAATTACTAACTTACGAGTGCAGTGATTCATTTGAGTGGTGCGGTGGCTTTGAGGTGGAGTTCTCGTCTCACAATCAGGAGGCTGTGAGTTTGACCCTGGTTAGAGGCAGATATTTCTCTGTCTGGGCACACTGAGAATATATCTGCTGAACAAAACTCTGCATTGGCGACAGGAAGGGCATCTGGCCATTAAAACACTCTGCTAGCTCCATTCAGTAGCCCAGATTCCACCCCACAAGGGATTTTGGGCTCGTTAAATGAAGATGACGATGATGAACTGCAGTGATCCATTTAACAACTGTGGCTAGAAAGGTCATAAAATGGTATAAATTTCACTTAATAAATGTCTTGCTTAGTAACAGAAATTTTGGGCTCAGTTATGGTCAGAAGTCAAGAGCTACTTGAATTTATGTTGCATTCAGCTCTGTTGGTTTAGAATTCTTGGAATTTTAATCCTGATCTACTTGGATCAGGATCTACGGGTGGTGCTTTTTTTTTTTTTTTGCAATAAAATATAAATAAATGCCACATTTGGGACATTTCTTTTACAGTAGATTTCTCGTGTCTAATTTTCTGACCTTCATGCTTATGAAAGATCGGCCATTAAGTGCTACTTTCTAATTGCCTTCTTGAGAAAAGATAATAGAACAAAACAAATGCATTTTCCAACTGCCAATTTTGCTAGTGAATGGCAGACGAACAAGGAAAGTGCATTGTTACCATTATAAAAAGAGAGAGCGAGAGAGAAATAAATCTTTTCAGCATTAGTAAAGAAGTGATTCTCTGGTCCCATATAGGCGATTATTTAACAGCTTTAAAAATAGTCTCAGAATGGACAATTTGAATTCATATAACAAAGCAAATTTTAATCATTCACCCCTGGATGTTAAGTATATACATTTTACTGCCCATCTTCCTGAAACCTCACTCACAATCTGTCTTGCCTAGATGATTTCTTTATTTCTTGAGAGGTTTAAGTAAGACCAGAACAATATGTTTATGTCAAAGGTCATGTTCCTCTAATTCATTGAAACATTTTAGCATTTTCCATAGCAATAGCATATACCGCTATTAGGAGAGAATAGGACAAGTAGAATTTACAGATGAATTTTGCAGCTGTCATCACAATTCACTCCTCAGCAAACTTTACTGGCTTTCCAGCTATTCCAGGGAACTATAGATCTTGAATTAATCCTCTCCTCCTGTGGATAGATGTGGACCACCAATGTCTCTGAATAAGATAATTTGGACTCAATTCTGGTCCAAGTGACTTGTGCTGAAGTAGTCTGATTACTAAAATATTGCTCTTAGTAGTCAAATCTAGAATCCTGTCCAGTTGTGGGATCCTGCTGGTTTAACACTCAGTTCGGTGATTGCATGCTTCATGCATGCGCTATGCGCATGTCCACGCATGCACAGCTTTAACAAAACTAACCTTCCATGTTACTTCTGGGGAGTAACACAGCTGAGGTGCAGCAATCTGCTCTGCCACACAAACTTATTTATCTATCTATCTATCTATCTATCTATCTATCTATCTATCTATCTATCTATCTATCTATCTATCACACTTTTATACCGCCCTTCTCCCAAAGGACTCAGGGCGGTGTACAGCCCATAGTAAAAACAATAGAGACACAAAAGTCAAAAACAATTAAAACAATTCAATAATTAGGCCATATTATTAAAACCCCAAAGCTAAAATACCTGTTAAAACTCATCCTTCCATCAGACCAGCTTGATGAAATAGCAGGGTCTTAAGGGCACGACAGAAGGCGCGGAGGTCGGGGATCCTTCGTATCTCCGGGGGCAGTTCATTCCATAGGGCAGGGGCCCCCACAGAGAAGGTTCTCCACTGGGGGGTCGCCAGTTCACATAGTTTGACCAACGGCACATTGACCAACTGTGAGAGGCAATTGGTGGCAGAAGGCATCCAGGTTCAGAAAGGGACGCAACTGGGCAATCAGTTGTGTCCCTCAGAATGAACTGAGAGGATAAACAGGGGCAGGCGGGCGGGCAGGTGGGCCCACCTGATTGTCGGAGTGAACCAGTTCGCTACCAGCTGATCGTCAGAGCTACCGGCTCACCTGAACTGGTCCAAACCGGCTGAATCCCAGCCCTGGTCATGTCCATTTAGTTGTGATGTTACGTTTCCCCAGAATTCACTTTCTAACATTGCACAAGGAAGAGTCTTTCTTTGGTACTCAGGAAGCCCAGGTTCTGAAGATCCCTGTACAGCCAGGCTCTCCAAAAAAAGGGGCAGGTTCAGGATTTCTTGGGAAACTGATTTTTACTAGACAGAAGTTCAAGTCTGCATTCGAAGCAAGTTTTGCAACATGTTTTTGCTAGCCCAGCCTTTGACAGTAACTCCAAAGAAAGAGAGAAAGTTTGAGGCAATGAGGAGGTCACATTCTCTTCTGCATTTTAGGGTTGGAGCAGGGGGCCCTTCAACTTTTGGGGCACCAGGGATCGGTTCTGTAGAGAGAAGGTTTTTTCCATGAACCGGAGGGAGTGCGGTTTCACCTATTGCTTGCATCCTGCAGATGGAGCTTCACTTGTTTCTGCCGCCTGGTGCCGGTCCATGGACTGGGGGTTGGGGACTCTGGACTAAAGTGTGATTCCCATAGAAATTAAATGAACATTCTCAACAGTCCGGTAGCTGATGGAGACCATTCCCATTCCTTCTTTCCAAATGTTATTGTCCAGTGTAAGGGGAGCATCTAGCATCATCTGGGGATGTCAAACTCAACACCCGCAGGCCGGATCCTTAGATCTGCTTAGATCTGGCCAATAGGGCCAGCTTGGAAATATCAAAGGACTGGCCCGCGGTGCTTCCATTGGCTGAAAACAGGCCATGGTAGGTCTGTGGGGGGGCTATGTGTGGCCCATTTTCAGCCTCCTGCAGCACTCTGCTGGCAAAAAATGGGCCATGGAGTGGGGTGGGGGGCTCACACAATGTAATGAGTGGTTATATGGTAAGATGTATGACTACCTTTTGAATGGTATCACCAACCCTTAGCATTTACTGTATGCCAAGACAGTAGAAGGGAGAAGAGTGGTATATAAATATAATAAACTATAACTATAATTAACTGTATTCCCTAAAGAAATCCATTATTTTTCACTGCTCCAGTGAGTTGTGAGAAGGCACCCCATGCACTCAAAACTGTCAAGAAAGGCTGAGTTAGAAGGACTAACTGAAGCCATAAGGAGGTTTTTTTAAAAAAGTAAAAATTAATTTACCTCAGTAATGCCTTACCACTCTCCCCCATGAAATTTTATTACTTCTCTTAAGGGAAGGCATCTGAGAGTATTTTATAGTTGAACAATATTTGAGAGTGAAATGTAGCAGTTAACTATCCCAAACACAAAATTCCTCTCTGGAATTTTTAAAAGATTAGTTAGAAAATCCAGGTAAGTATTCTCTTCATCTTCACCTGAAAATATTTCCGAACAGCTCTCTGAATCAAAGGGTAATGATGCTACAACTCAAAAATAATGGGAGTCCCTGATTTAACAACCATTTGTTTTGTGTCTGTTCATGCTCACCATGGCCATGCCCACCATGGTTATGCCCATCCCCAGCCACGCCCCCACCACTACCCCCAGCCCTCCGAGGTCAAACGTAACCCCTGATGTGGCCCTCAATGAAATCGAGTTTGAAACCCCTGATCTAGAGTCATAGAACAGAAGATCAAAAGGGATCTTGCAGATCATCTAAGGCAGGGGTCCTCAAACTTTTTAAACAGTGGACCAATCCAAGGTCTCTCAGATTGTTGGGGGGGGTGGATCAGCTGAGTGGGTGTGGCTAGGTGGTCATGTGACTGGGGGGGCATGGCTAGGTGGTCATGTGATTCAGTGGATGTGGCCAATTTAGCAGTTCATTAAACAATATACACAAATTAAACTTCAATTTGTTATGCTCCTGGGGGTGGAAAGCAGGTTACTGAAGGGATGTGGCTGCCTTGTGGTGTGTGTGAGGGGCTTCTGTTTATGTGTATGTGTGTCTTTCTTTCTCTCCCTCCCTCCCTCCATCTCCCTCTCTCTTTCTGGAGGCTGGAGAGGCGAAAAACTGCCCGTTTTTGGTGTCCTCGGTCTCCGTGTGTCTCGTTTTTTGACCTCTTCAGCCTCCAGGTTGGGGCTGGCAGGTAGATGGGGTGATGTGGGTGGGGCAGCCTCGTGGTCCCACACAGGCTGGATTAATGGCTTCAGCGGGCTGTAGTTTGAGGACCCCTGAGGTCCTCATTGCCTAAGGCAATGATTTTCTCAATACATAAATTCTATTGCAATATTCCTATCCAGCCTCCTTCATCAGAGGAAAGTCTGCCGCCTCTCATGATAGGCAATTCCATTGTTCAACAGTTTGTATAATTAGGAATATCTTCCCAGTGTTCAACCAAAATTAGCTTCTTTGTCATTTAAATTGATTGTTGTTTTTTTTATCGTCTTTAGGAACAACTCTAAAGAATTGCACTTGTCTTCTACATGACAGCCCTTCAGATTACTAAAGACAGCTATCATGTCTCCCCACAGTACTCTGTTTTCTAGATTAAATACCTCCAATCATTTGTCGTAAGTTTTCCCTTCAGATGATCCCTTTTCATCTTGGTTTCTTTCCTTTGTCCCAAAGCTGCTTTTTCAAGAGGCAACTGGACTTTCTATTTTTCTTTGAAGACCTTTTGCTTCTCATCCAAGAAGCTTCTTCAGCTCTGACAGGACAATGTCAGTGAACAAGCTTCTTAGATGAGAAGCGAAACGTCTTCAAAGAAAAACCAGAAAGTCCAGTTGTCTCTTGAAAAAGCACTTTTGGGACAATGATGATCTGGATGACTGAGAATCTCCATAGACATTTCTTTGAAGACATTTTGCTTCTCATTCAAGAAGCTTCTTCGGAGCTGAAAAAGCTTCTTGGATGAAAACTGAAACATCTTGAAAGAAAAAACAAGGAAGTCCAGTTGCCTCTTGAAAAACCACCAAAGTACCATGACATGGATTGCTGAGAATCTCCATAGACATCTCTTTCCTTTGGAAATCCTTCCATTTCTCCATCTCCATCTCTCTCATGGGGTGCCCAGAACTAGACAGAGGTAGTCCTCGACCTACGACCACAATTAGGCCCATAATTTCTTTTGCTAAGTGAGACATTTGTTAAGTGAGCTTTGCCCCATTTTACAACCTTTCTTGCCACATTTGTTAAGTGAATCACTGCCATTGTTAAGTTAGTAACTCAATTATTAAGTGAATCTGGCTTCCCCACTTACCTGGCTTGTCAGAAGATGCAAAAGGGGATCATATGACCTTGGGACACAGCAATGGTCATAAATATGAGCCAGTTGCCAAGTGTCTGAATTTTGATCATGTGAGCCAGTAGCAAGTTTTAATTTAGTTTGCTACCGGTTCATTCATGCACACTCTCTCACGCACACAGTAGGCCCACTGGGTGGGTGGGTGGAGCCTCCCGCTGCCGCCGCTACTAGTTCACCCAATTCGGGGCAAACTGGTAGCAACCCACCACTGATGTGAGCACTGTGATGCTGGAAAGGTTGTAACAGTGAGAAACGGTCAAAAATCACATTTTTCAGTGCTGTTATAACTTTGAATGGTCACTGAGAGAACTGTTGTATGTCGAGGACTACCGGTACTCAATCAAAAGAAATTGTACGGCTTATAAGGAAAATCTTTACAAAATGTTTCATAGCTGGCACTTACCGCCGGCAAGACTGGCAAAAATGTTCATTAATCTGTCTGCCAAATGTTGGAAATGTAATCAGACCCCAGGTACTTACTATCATATGTGATGGACCTGTATGAAAGCAAGAAAGTATTGGAAGAAAATTCATACCTGGTTGGAAAAGATGATTAAGCAACGTATAGACCTGAAACCAGAAATATTTTTGTTGGGTATAATGCCGGAGGGTTATGATAATGGGACTACATACTTAGTTTTGCATGTACTGACAGTAGCAAGGATTGTGTTTGCAAAATACTGGAAAAATGAGAATACTCCACCAGATGAGGATGTAATTCAGAAAATTTTAGATTGTGCTGAGATGGACAGACTGACTTTAAAAATAAAAGACAAAGAAGACACAGAATATTACTTGATATGGAATAGATTTTATGAGTGGTTAAGAGATAAGAAGTAGAAATTAGATGAAGAAAGATTATTGCTATGTATGAATTAAATATAAAGATGGTTTATAGCTATAAATATGCAAATATATTTAACAGAATTATAAATAAGCTAATATAAAAAAAAAATTAGCCAAAACTATTCTGTTACATTATTATTGTTACCAGTAGATGTGTTAATACTTTTACTTGCTTTTCTTTTGTAAACGATATACCCTGACAATACACTGTATTCAAAATTTTTATGAATAAAAATTAATAATAACAATAATAAAAGAAACTGTACTTAATCACCAGGGTTCTATTAGAGAGAAAAATAAGGCAGTGCATTTTATCCATGAAGAAAACTATCTCATTACCAAAAAAAAAAAAAAATGCACCAGGCAGGAGAATAAAGCATATCTTTATGTGTTGTTAAATCAGGACCAAGATTAAACTTCAAAATGTTTAAAGGCCAGAACTTCCCAAATGAGGTCAATCTAGTTTATCCTGCTTTACTCATGGAATGACTGCAGTAAATCTCTCACTCGAACAAAAACCATTTTCCTACGTCTTTCGCTGAACCTGACTAGATTTAGAATTAAATGTTGAAATATTAAATCCTGTTTCCCCAGCTCCTTCAACCATAGAGAACATAATCATCGTTTCTGTCTGGGCTTGAATTAAATGATTTCCAGTTCTAAAATTAAATACGTATATGCCAGCAATAATAAGAGGAAGTAGGGGGAAAACTGTTTAGCTAATTCTAAATAATCCAGCTATCTTGCTGATTGTGGACTCCTTTGTTGCAACTAACATATATGCGGTGTGTAGGACAATAAAAACTAAAAGATTGCCAGCTGTATTTTTTTCTTTTTTTAAAGCAGAACACTTGTGTTTGCATTTGTTAACTTGCAATCTTGTAATTGTGTTTTTACTGTCTAATGCAAACATATTTGTTACTGCGTATGATTTCTGCAATGGGAATCTACATAGAAAAATCTAGCTCTAGCGAGTCTTTTTTTCTTTCTTTCTGGTTTTTAATCAGGCTGACATATCATGCTCAGCTAAAATCTGCTGATTGGTTGTAGTTTATTATAAACCAGTGATGGCTAACCTTTTTGTTGTCACGTGCCAAAAGCGGGGGGAGAGTGGGGGGATCGTGCGCGTGTGTGCCCACACCCATAATTCAATGCCCACCCGTGCTCCGCCCTCTCGTGCACATGTATGTGCTTCCCCACTTTTGGCGTGGGATGGCACAGTGGGCCCATTTTTCACTCTCCCCAGCCTCCAGAGGCTTTCTAGGAGCCTGGGGAGGGCAAAAACGGCCTTCCTCAAACCCACCCGGAAGCCCTCAGGAGCCCAGAAACAGCCCATTTCCCAACTTCTGGTGGGCCCGGAAGGCCCGAAAATCACCTGGGCAGTGGGCACATGTGTGCTGGAGCTGAGCTAGGGCAACACTCATGTGCCCTCAGATATGGCTCCGTGTGCCACCTGTGGCACCGGTGCCACAGGTTCGCCATCACAGTTATAAACCATGGCTTACAGTTTATGGAAAGGGCCAGCATTAGAACAGCGTTCTCAGAATTTCTGGTGTCATACCCCTGACTCCTGTAAAATAGTAAATGAAATAATTGTGTGACTCTTGCCTAATAATTAAGAAATAATTTTGGCATTCCTGCCCAGTTGTAGTTTCCTTCTGATTAAGATGGGCAAGAAATAATATGCCACTTATTTTTTAGCTGAGAGGTCCTTCGTGCTCTCTGAGCTTGGTTGTTTTCTTGCCAACATTTCATTATCAAACTAGATAACATCGTCAGTTCTAGTAAGGGAGTAGGAATTGCTGGCATTTTATATTCTGGTGGTTTACCCTGTCAGTGTCAGTCTCCTCCATCAGTCTGTTTGTTTGTTTGTTATTTATTTATTTATGAAATTTATTTGCTGCCCATCTCATATCCAATGACTCTGGACAGCTTACAGCATGAAATCAGTTATTTTTCATTGTTCCGTTTTAATTCCAGTGGCCCAATGAAAGAAATTTTCAATTGCAAATTTTATAAAATGAAATATTCTCAATGGAAATAAAGTAACAGTTCTAGGCTGCATAAATAGAGGGATAGAATCAAGATCATGTGACGTGTTAATACCACTTTATAATGCCTTGGTAAGGCCACACTTGGAATATTGCATTCAGTTTTGGTCGCCACGATGTAAAAAAGATGTGGAGACTCTATAAAGAGTGCAGAGAAGAGCAACAAAGAAGATTAGGGGACTGGAGGCTAAAAGAAGAATGGTTGCAGGAACTGGGTATGTCTAGTTTAATGAAAAGAAGGACTAGGGGAGACATGATAGCAGTCTTCCAATATCTCAGGGGCTGCCCCAAAGAAGAGGGAGTCAAGCTATTCTCCAAAGCACCTGAGGGTAGGACAAGAAGCAATGGATGGAAACTAATCAAGGAAAGAAGCAATCTAGAACTAAGGAGAAATTTCCTGACAGTTAGAACAATTAATCAGTGGAACAACTTGCCTCCAGAAGTTGTAAATGTTCCAACACTGGAAGTTTTTAAGAAGATGTTGGATAATCATTTGTCTGAAATGTTATAGGGTTTCCTGCCTAAGCAGGGGGTTGGACTAGAAGACCTCCAAGGTCCCTTCCACATATTCTATTCTATTCTATTCTATTCTATTCTATTCTATTCTATTCTATTCTATTCTATTCTATTCTATTCTATTCTATTCTATTCTTAATTTAGTGACCATTTGAGTGACCCATTATACAGTATAACCCTGTAATCCCTTAATTTGGGGTAGAGTCTAGGCGACTAGATGGATGGTCCTGAAAAAAGTGATGTGACCTTTTTTCACACTGATGACGGTTGCAACATCCCTGCTCTCACATGATCAAAATTTAGGTGCCTGGCAACTGGTTCGTTTTTATTGACGGTTGCAGAGTGTCCCAGGGTCATGTGATTACTTTTTGAGACCTTCTGACCAGCAAAGTCAATGGGGAAGCCAGATTCATTTAACAAGCATGTTACTAACTTAACAACTGTGGAGATTCACTTAACAAAGGTTTAAGTTTAAGTTAATTTATTTGTCAAGCATTTTTAAGATTACAGGAAAAAAGTATAAATATAATTTGAATACATGAAAAGAGTAAGTAAAAAAAGAATATTAGGACAGGAACGGTAGGCATGCTGGTGCAATTATGCATGCCCCTTACAGACCTCTTAGGAATGGGGTGAGGTCAACAGTAGACAGTTTAAAGTTAAAGTTTTGGGGATTTGGGGGAAGAAACTACAGAGTCAGGTAGTGCATTCCAGGCATTGACCACTCTGTTACTGAAATCATATTTTCTGCAATCGAGTTTGGAATGGTTTACCTTGAGTTTGTATCTATTATTTGTTCAAATATTGTTGCAGTTGAAGCTGAAGTAGTCATTGACAGATAGGACATTGTGGCAGATAATTTTATGTACTATGCTTAGGTCAGACTGAAGTTGGCGTAGTTTTAAGTTGTCTAAGGCCAAAATTTCGAGTCTGGTGGCTTCTCAATGTTGTAGCCAATGTGGTGATTGGCACCCCCAGGCTTATGGTCATGGGGGATTTCAATCTGCCATCTATCGGTGAAACATCTGAGATAGCTCGGGAGTTCATGGCTTCCATGACGGCCATGGACCTGACCCAGGTAATTCAGGGCCCGACTCACATTGGTGGACACACCCTGGATCTAGTTTTTGTCTCTGGGCAGTGGTTGAGTGGTCTTGATATTGGGGATATAGGTGTAGAACCCTTGTCATGGACTGACCACTCGCTCCTTCGACTTGACTTTCTGACCGCTGCACCTCACCGCAGGGAGGCGGAACCGACTAGGTGGTTCCGCCCCAGGCGCCTGATGGATCCTGATAGGTTCCAGACGGAGCTTGGGCCATTCCCTGAGACACTGACACGCGACTCGGCTGAGGACCTGGTGGCTGCCTGGGATAGGGCAGCCAGTGGGACCTTGGACCGTGTTGTGCCTTTGCGGCCTCTGACCCGGCGCCGAACCCACTTAGCCCCTTGGTTTACCGAGGAGCTGAGGGAGATGAAGCGCCAGAAAAGACGCCTGGAGAGCGGTTGGAGGGCCAGTCGTTCTGAATCTGACTTGACACTAGTAAGAGCTCATATTAAGACTTACATAGTGGCGATAAAAGCAAAGTCTAATTACTTTGCCGCTCTTATCGCGTCATCAGATAATCGCCCAGCTGCCCTGTTTAGGGTGACCCGCTCCCTCCTCCATTCGGGAGCGCGGGAAGATCCCTTACAGGGACGTGCTGAGGATTTTGTTCAATATCTGGATGATAAAATAACTTAGATTTGGGAAGATCTGGCCGCTGACTGGGTTAGTTCAGGCGGGGGGACTGAGGCAGGTCTTGAGAGTGTTATCTGGGCTGAGTTTGATCCTGTGGCTCCCGAGGACGTGGACAGGATTCTGGGAAGGCTGAATGCAACCACATGTTTATTGGACCCGTGTCCCTCCTGGTTGGTGCTGGCCTCCCAGGAGGTTACACAAGGCTGGCTCCAGGAGATTATAAACGCTTCTTTGAGGGTGCCCTACCGACCGCCTTGAAGGAGGCGGTGGTGAGGCCCCTCCTCAAGAAGCCCTCCCTGGACCCAGCTGTTTTGGCTAATTACCGTCCTGTCTCCAACCTTCCCTTTTTAGCGAAGATTGTTGAGAGTGTGGTTGCGCGGCAGCTCCCCCGATACCTGGATGAAGCTGTCTATTTAGACCCGCTCCAGTCCGGCTTCAGGTCTGGATACAGCACCGAAACAGCATTGGTCGTGTTGGTGGATGATCTCTGGAGGGCCCGGGGTAGGGGGTACTCCTCTATCCTGGTGTTGTTAGACCTCTCAGAGGCTTTTGATACCATCGACCATGATATCATGTTGCGCCGGTTGGAGGGATTGGGGTTGGGGGGCACCATTCTGCGGTGGTTCTCCCCCTACCTCTCCGACCAGTCGCAATCCGTGTTGACAGGGGGGCAGCGGTCGACCCCGAGGCGCCTGGTATGTGGGGTGCCACAAGGGTCGGTCCTCTCGCCCCTCCTGTTCAACATTTATGTAAAGCCGCTGGGTGAGATCATCCGTGGTTTTGGGGTGGAGTTCTATCAGTACGCTGATGATACTCAGCTGTACATTTCCACCCCAGACCACCCCAACGATGCCGTGGAAGTGATGTCCCAGTGCCTTGAAGCCGTGCGGGTCTGGATGGGGAGAAACAGGCTTCGACTCAACCCCTCCAAGACCGAGTGGCTGTGGCTGCCGGCGTCCCGATATAGCCAGCTGACTCCATCGCTGGTTATTGGGGGCGAATCATTGGCCCCCACGGAAAGGTTCGCAACTTGGGCGTCCTCCTGGATTCACGGCTGTCTTTAGAGGATCACACGACAGCCGTGGCTGGGGGGCTTTCTATCAGGTTCACCTGATACGCCAGTTGCGGCCCTTTCTAGATCGGGACTCCCTACGCACAGTCACTCAGGCTCTCGTCACTTCCCGCCTGGACTACTGCAATGCTCTCTACATGGGGCTCCCCTTGGGGTGCACCCGGAGGCTCCAACTGGTACAGAATGCGGCCGCGCGGGGGCGCTCCCACGTGACACCTCTCCTGCGTGAGCTGCATTGGTTGCCGGTAGACTTCCGGGTGCGTTTCAAGGTCTTGGTAATCACCTTTAAAGCGCTCCATGGCTTAGGGCCAGGGTACTTACGAGACCGCCTTCTGCCACCAATTGCCTCCCACCGGCCGGTTCGCTCCCACAGAGAGGGCCTCCTCAGGATGCCGTCAGCCAGACAATGCCAGCTGGCGACCCCCAGGGGGAGAGCCTTCTCTGTGGCAGCACCTACCCTCTGGAATGATCTGCCTCCAGAGTTAAGAACAATTTCTGACCTCCTGACTTTCCGGCGGGCTTTAAAAACTCATCTTTTTCAGCTTGCCAGCTTAGCCTGATTCCTGTAAATATTTTATCACTTTTAGAGTTTTTATTATCTTTTAAATGAACTAGTTTTAATCTACGGCTATTTATATTTGTTCTTTTACGAAATTTTTAACTTTTGTGTATTTGTTTTTTAAATTGGCTGTGCACCGCCCTGAGTCCGTAAGGAGAAGGGCGGTATATAAATCTAATAAATAATAATAAATAAATAATAATAATAAGATATTTTATTGCGGGTAGAGGATTGGAGGACTCTTCTCGTAAAGTATCTCCTGACTCTCTCGATTGTATTTATGTCCGATATGCAGTGCAGGTTCAAAACAGATGAGCTGTATTCAAGAATTGGTCTAGCAAATGTTTCGTATGTTCTAGTTAGTAGTACAACATTAGCAGAGAAGAAGCCACACAAGATTAGATTAACAACTCTTAATGCCTTTTTGGCAATGTTTTTACAGTGGGCTCGGGCACTTAGATCTTTAGAAATGAGTACTCCAAGGTCCTTGATAGAGTGAGGGTCATCTACAAGGTCATGTCCAACTAATTTGTATTTTATGCTTTGATTTTTTTTTTTTTTGCCAATGTGCAAGACAGAGCATTTCTTGATTGAGATTTGAAGTTGCCACTTGTTAGACCAATCTGACACATAGTCAAGGTCTTTTTGAAGGGTAGTTGTATTGTCAATGGTGTTGAATAGGTTAACATCATCAGTGAAGAGAACACAGCTGCTTTTAATACGATCACAAAGGTCATTTATGTAAAGTATGAAGAGTGTTGGGCCTAAAACACTGCCTTGGGGAACACTCCTATTAACATGTACAGGATTTGATAGAGTGCTTCCTATTTTGACCACTTGTTGTCTGTTTGACAGGAAGGCAGCTATCCATTTATGTAGGAGTCCAGAAATGCCACAGGATTTTAGCAGTTTGAAAGCACGTAAAAAATGCAAGTAGAAAAATAGGGACCACCTTTGGTGGGAAGGTAAAAGTGTTCCGTGCACCTTTAGGTTTTAGTCATGCCGGCCACGTGACCATGGAGATGTCTTCGGACAGTGCTGGCTCTTTGGTTTTGAAACGGAGATGAACACCGCCCCCTAGAGTAGGGAATGACTAGCACATACATGCAAAGGGAACCTTTACCTTTACTTACCCTTCTGTATGTTATTTGGTAGACAGAGGTAATTTTTGAAAAGGCCTTGTATCTGATTGGTGTGGCCTCTGAGCATTATGACAGACACAAAAATACCTTCTGAATTTTTCAGTAATAATGTTTGGTGGTATTTGTTTTGCATGAGAATGTAGATGCTGGAGAGATCAGATTCTCATAAATTTCTCTTTTGGCATGTCTTGATTATCTGTTATTACCTATCTTGGACTAAATCTGGAACAAGAACTTAGCTACCCAGCAGAGTTTCCATTACTCCAAGTATTGGAAAACAATTCTTGGCAGTGTAAATGTGTTTAAAAATTCATTTAGACATGCATTGTGCAGCTGTCTTTTTAAAAGAAATACACATTAGTGGCAAAAGGGAAGCAAACCACACAGGAAAAATTGAGACGTGACATAGCTGATCTTAATAAAGGACACTTAACAAGCACCAATTCATAGCTTGCAAGATACGTTTGACTGGTTTATTGCAAGTTACTCAGGCCCTCTTTTGGGAAATCAAGAATGGACAACCTAAAAGCTACATTTTAACTGCCTATAAATCCCACAAAAGGCTTTGAATTAGCACTTGGACATGCATTGTTTTCCAACACCTCAAAAAAAAAATCACAATCCAATTTCTAATTTCATATAGCTCAGACTTAATATCAGGCAATGGGCTGTTTAATAGTTGGTTGATTGAATGGACTGATAGATGAAAATGCTGACCTGTCCCAAGTTGATATTCTACTATATGTAAGCATCTAAGAGTGGGATGTGGTGGCTCAGTGGCTAAGATGCTGAGCTTGTTGATCGAAAGGTTGGCAGTTCAGTGGTTCGAATCCCTAGTGCTATGTAACGGGGTGAGCTCCCATGACTTGCCCCAGCTTCTGCCAATCTAGCAGTTCGAAAGCACATAAAAAATGCAAGTAGAAAAATAGGGACCACCTTTGGTGGGAAGGTAGCAGGGTTCCGTGCACCTTTGGCATTTAGTCATGCCAGCCACATGACCACGGAGATGTCTTTGGACAGTGCTGGCTCTTTGGCTTTGAAACGGAGATGAGCATTGTCCCCTAGAGTCAGGAAAGCGAGGGGAACCTTTACCTTTACCTGAGCAGCGGACATGGCAATACCTTGTAGCAGCAAAAGAGAAGTGAAAGAACTGGAGAAAATCACAAAATACAAAACCCCACGAATAGAAGTAGAATGACTGTGGCAAAAGAAAGCAAAGGGAATACCAGTTGTAATAGGCGCATTGGGTGCAATCTCAAAACATCTGGAGCATCACTTGAACAGCCTCGGTTTTGACAAATTCTCTATCAGTCCATTGCAAAAGGGAACTTTATTTGGAATGGCTACATCCTACAGCAATACCTTTTGACATTATAAACATCAATCTCTGCCTATCCCAGGTCCTTGGGAAGATGGACAAAAATGCCAAATTCAGTGTGAACATGTGGCAGACTATGCATCCAACCGCATAATCATACTAATTCTGGCACAAAGGTATATGCAGAATAAATAAAACAGCCATGTTCAATAGCTGTAGCTTTTATTCTTCCCTGCCCCTATGAGATTAAAAAGGCTAGAAAACCCAGTTATTAATAGCATTGGGTGCTTACTCTCATTAAGGTATATAGACAGACTTCCTTATTTGTGTATGACATGACATCGTTGGCCTTCCGGTTTTATGGCCAATTAATCTGCTTTACACAGAAGGCTTTTATTGCCTTGATCTAACACTGTAGGAATTAAGTGTGGGTAGGCCAAACAACTGTTTATAATTATACACATTTCATATATCTGCACTTGCATCTTGGTGCACACAAAACGCACAGTTTTTTTGTTACTTGGAGTCTTCTTATTGGGTTGCATTCAACAAATCTAATTATAGGAACCGAAAAATTGTAAAGAGCTCCTGTTTCTTTTTATACACTTAGCGTTCCTACACACACACACACACACACACACACACACACACCAATCCAGCCCACTTGCAATTAATTTTTAGTTCCACTTGATTGGGATTTATAATTTATGATTCTTCTCCAACATCTGTCCCTGGCCTGGCACCATAAATCAAGCAGGATCTATGACATTTAACAAGTCTTTTCTGGATTCTCATGCATTGTCAACCATCTCCCATCCTATACTCTTAGATAGATAGATAGATAGATAGATAGATAGATAGATAGATAGATAGATAGATAGATAGATAGATAGATTGATAGATAGATAGATAGATAGATAGATAGATAGATAGATAGATAGATAGATAGATAGATAGAGATAGAGATAGATATATAGATATATGTAGGTCTTTGGTTATTCGGGTCTTCTCCCGCGTAAAATTGTAAGTGTCTTGGTGATGTTTGGACGAAGTCTCATTCGTCATCTTCAGGCTGGTGTTCTCGGCTTCGTGCTGGAAGCACGAAGCCAAGAACACCAGCCTGAAGATGACGAATGAGACTTCGTCCAAACGTCACCAAACGTCACCAAGACACTTACAATTTTACGCGGGAGAAGACCCGAATAACCAAATGAGACTTCGTCGAATAACCCGAATAATCAAAGACCTACATATATCTATATATCTATCTCTATCTCTATCTATCTATCTATCTATCTATCTATCTATCTATCTATCTATCTATCTATCTATCATCTATCTATCTATCTATCTATCTGGAAGCACGAAGCCAAGAACACCAGCCTGAAGATGACGAATGAGACTTCGTCCAAACGTCACCAAACGTCACCAAGACACTTACAATTTTACGCGGGAGAAGACCCGAATAACCAAATGAGACTTCGTCGAATAACCCGAATAATCAAAGACCTACATACAAACACCTGCGAAAACCTCAGAATATATATATATATATATATATATATATATATATATATATATATATATATATATATATATACACACACACACATACATACATACATACACACACACACACACACACACACACACACACTCCAGTCGTAGAGAGAGCTGGCAATTTACATTTAAATCAAACAAAAATCAAAAGAAAGCGGTTTTCTGGGTGTCTTTTTTGTTTTGCTTTACACTTTTGTCTAATGCAACAGTCGATCGTTGATGCGCTTAAGGTAAATAGGAAACAAAACAATCCAATTAAAATAAATGTGTGTTTTTCTATTTCTTTGAGAGTATAATTTTATCAAATGAGCACTTGCGTTCATCCTCAAAAAATGTGACAGTCGGATTTGATATTTCTGAATGCCTGTGAAAAAGAGTTAGGGCTTTTTGGGGTTCTCCGAGCTTGGTTGTTTTTTTGTAGAGGTTTCATTACCCAAACTAGGCAACATCATCAGAGCATTGATGGTGTTATCTAGTTGGGTAATGGAATGTCTGCAAGAAAACTATCACATTCCAAGAGCACCAAGGACCCCTTATTTCAACCTGAGCTACAAATATTCTCTTTTATTAATTAGGGCTTCAATTGCACTGCCATCTTAACTTTCTTGACATCCCCTAAATATGTTCTAGAGGCCAGTCGTTTTCTCCCAGCCTGTGATCTCCCAAAGTTCCTGTTTGGGAGTTGAAAATAGCAAAGAGTCTGGATACTTTAGCACAGTGTTTCCCAAACTTTTGACATATGTGTACCCCTTCTATAATTGCTGAGTAACGCTGAGTACCCCTCATAAAAAACATATGCTTTAATAAAAATCAAAATATATTGATTTTATATATATATATATATATATATATATATATATATATATATATATATATATATATATATACATAATCAAAATCAGTGGAACTTACTAAAGCACGATAACAGGTGCCCGGAACTAACTATTAAAGAAGTAAGTTGTCTCTTTAACGAAGTGCAGTATATTCACGCCGTCTCACGCCTCACAAGACTGTCTAACCGTTAGAGAACACTGCAATTCTCCGGTTTTTAAACAGCTCCGAGGCTCAACGTTAACTGTTAATGTTCCCGCAGTTTAAAAATGGCCGAACCAGAACTACGCGAAGGATGCGCAGAAGTTCCCGCCATAATGAGTTGCGATACGATGTATGATGGCCCCAGTTCCTGTGTAAAAACTGCGATACGCGCCTATTTCTTTCTTTGTTCTGTGGGCGCAGCTAAGCACGGTGCAGTGGATATTCCCACGTGATCCCCACTAAACTCCGGTGCAACACGTACCCCCACCAAACTCTACCCGTACCCCTGGGGGTACGCGTACCACACTTTGGGAAACACTGCTTTAGCAGACTAATGCATTGTGCATTATGATTAACTCCAGCTGTCTGCAATTACTGTAAATTCCAATTTCACCAGGCTCAAGGCTGACTCAGCCTTCCATCCTTTCTAAGGTGGGTAAATTGAGGACCCAGTTTGTGGAGGCAATAAGCTGACTTTGTATAAAAAATATACAAAAGTATGAAGGCTATTGCTTAACGCATTATAAGCCGCCCTGAGTCTCCGGAGAATGGCGGCATATAAATAAAATTTTAAAAAATAGCACTTAGACTTATATACCGCTTCATACTACTTTACAGCCCTCTCTAAGCGGTTTATAGAGTCAGCCTATTGCCCCCAACAATCTGGGTCTTCATTTTACCGATCTTGGAAGGATGGAAGGCTGGAATTGAGCTGGTCAGGATCAAACTTCTGGCTGTGGGCAGAGTTTTCCACCACGGCTCAAAATGAAGAGAGTTTCCCTTGTAATCCTTTTGCAGCTCTGGAAAAAAAAGCTGGGATATAAATCTAAAGTGTCTGAGTTCTTAAGAACTCTTGTAAACTTGAAACTAGCCTAGATGTCAGAGATGGGCAATTTAGCCCACTATCAAGGCTAGAAAAGGGGCATATGGAGACCGAAGTATCCTACTCTCATTGATGTTGACTATACACCCTTTTGTCGGCAGGGTGATGTCTCTCTTTTTAGTATGCTTCCAGGACTTGGTAGTGGGTAAATCAATGGATTGGTTGGATGAGCATGGCAATGCAGCTTTTCAGGTGTCTTTTCACTGAGTTGGTGAAAGAACCTCATGGGGAAACCAACTTGAGCACATGGTGTGAGTGCAAAGCTCTCTCCATCATATCAATCGTTCTAGAAAAGCATCTATCATGAGATAGTCCCATGGAATCTATGAGATTCACTATGAGCTGTGGTGATGCAGTGGTTAGAATGTAGTATTGCAGGCTATTTTTGCTGACTGTCAGTAGTTCGATCCTGACCAGTTCAAGGTTGACAGCCTTCCATCCTTGCGAGGTCAGTAAAATGAGGACCCAGATTGTTGAGGACAATATGCTCACTCTGTAAACTGCTTAGAGAGGGGCTGTAAAGCACTATGAAGTGATATATAAGTCTAAGTGCTATTGCTATGATTAAGCAGCGAAAAAGAGGATCAAATCTATTGCATTAATGGCCTGACCCTTAAAAGTTACTTTACTTGTGAGCAAAACCCCATCTGCAAAAAAAGAAGGACCAAACCCTGGATATGTATAAACCGTTATGCATATATGACACATGGTTGAACCCTTTCCCCCAAGGAGCTGTGATGGCACGGTGGTTAAAATGCAGTTTTGCAGGCTAACTCTGCCCATTGCCAGGAGTTTGATCCTGACCAGCACAAAGTAGATTCAGTTTTCTATCCTTCCGAGGTCGGTAAAAGGAGGATCCAAATTGTTGGGGACAGCATGCTGATTCTGTAAAATGCTTAGAAAGGGTTGTAAACGGGTGGGATTGAAAAATTTAACAACCAGTTGTTAGGTGGGTGTGGTCATGGGGGCGTGACCTACTCGGCCTCCTGCATCACGGTGGGGGGCATTTTCACCCTCCCGAGGCTCAGGAGGCTTTTCTCAAGCCTCCATAACGGCAAAAACGGTCTCCCCCGGGCACTGGAGGCCCTCTGGATGCTGGAGAATGGGCCCGTTTCCAGATTTCCAGTAGGCCTCTTTCACCCTCCCAGAGCCTCCACACTGTCCATGCACTTACCTCACATCCAAAATGGGCTGCATGGAGACTCCTGGGAGGGGCGGGGTTGGGTGAGCTGGGTGGAGTCAGCCAGTCCTTGGAGCTACCAGTTCGGCAAACCAGATTAAAAGTAAAATTTGGTTCACCCGAACCGGTCCGAACCAGTTTGGCTATCAGATAGCATAACAAGGGCCACCTCTGTTGAATATTGTACTATAAAGCACTCCGAAGTAACAGTGCCGCATTGTGCAATGGAGAAATGTCTTAAATAACTAAAAGGCATGTAATGAACTTAAGAAGGCAAGAGCTTTCAAAAGCCTTAGCTCGATATTCCTTTGGTCCAGGTTAGGTTTCCCAGTTATCACTGCATTTCCAGATTTCCGGTGGAAAATTGGGTTTAAAAACTGGCAGATCAGCCAAGTACCCTCGGAAGTGCTTTGCAAACTGCAGAATTAATCAGCGGATTGTCAGAGAGCTGCAGACTTATTACTTTTTAATGGCATTTTTTATTACTTGCTAATTATAAGGTGGAAAAGGTGCAGGGCGCAGCAAGTATCCTAGTTTCTTAAGTAAATCAGAGCAGAAGGTCGCTATAAATTGAAAAGTTATTAACTACGTACTTTGCTGAAGATATAATGCTCAGCATTAGAAAGCGCTTCGAATAAAAAGACTCCCCCCCTTTTTTAAACCCCTTTTTCTCTCCCCACTCATTTTTTGGTAATGTCCACAGATGGCATAAGCTAATTATTCTCATTTGTATCGCACCTTACACCTCACTTGATTTTTTTTTCTGGAACGTTGAAAAACAGATGATCACGTCAGTTTGTGTAGCTGTGTGAGAGAAGGGTGGTTTTTTTTTGGGGGGGGGGGTTCTTTTTTTCATTAACAGGATCAGGCAGGACCATCTGTGTATTCTGCTGAAAAGTTTGCCACCAACCGTGAATTCCAAACTTTCAAACAATGGGCGAATGTTGCGTTTTATCCCGCAGAAGATAACAACGTTTTGGTTAAATGGGATTTCAAAGTTCATTTTAGTTCAAGTTGCAAATTCTCCATCTGTCCCTGAAGGGCAGATGTGGGGTAAGGAAGAACAGATCGGGTATGGTCTACATTAGGAACATTTAGTAGAAACCACAATGAAAGCAAAATGATCTTGTGCGGTTCAAGATGCAACTGATGTGCATGCATAGCCAGACTCAGAGCATCTACAAACCCATTAACCATGATGAGAGAACAGAAAAAAGAATTGCATACTGAATCGGTCATCACGCAGATGAACAAAGATTGCAGTACAGGTTGATTTACGGCCACAATTGAGCCCCAAATTTCTGTTGTTGAGTGAGTCCTTTGTTAAGTGAATTTTGCCCTGTTTTATGACATTTCTTGCCACATTTCTTCAGTGAAGCTGGCTTCCCCGTTGACTTGGCTCAAGATTTGATTGTTGCCCAGTACAAGGAGCCATGGAGGAATTAGAAGAAAAGGTTACCAAGACACTTCCTTCCTTGTTTCGTATGAGAATAGGATAGGATAGGATAGGATAGGATAGGATAGGATAGGATAGGATAGGATAGGATAGGATAGAATAGAATAGAATAGAATAGAATAGAATAGAATAGAATAGAATAAACAGAGTTGGAAGGGACCTTGGAGGTCTTCTAGTCCAACCCCCTGCCCAGGCAGGAAATCCTAAACCACTTCAGACAAATGGTTATCCAACATCTTCTTAAAAATTTCCAGCATTGAGGCATTCATAACTTCTGCAGGCAAGTTGATGGAAACAAAAAAATAGACATTTATTCCCCCCACCAATTATTGCTAATTGTTTCCCAAAATGTATTTCATTACCAAACTTTATTACAAGGAAACGACAATGCAGCATTAAACAATGTAAACTGGTTATCCCCAGAATACAACCGATAAGTTAAATTTATGTTTTACCAACAAAGAAATAAGGGGAGACTAGTATAGAACTATTTCAAGCTGTTTAGCTCTCATCAGCTTGCCATACCTGTCTGAGATTCGAACATGGGCTGCTTGTATATTAGGTAGATGTATTAACCCAGTGACATAGATGTATTGACCTTTTTGCCATCGTGTGCCAAGGGGGGGAGGGGTCATGAACACGCATATCTACACCCATAATTGTATGTGCCCCGCCCCCACGTATGTGTGTGTTACCCCCCTCACTCGCCTCCGCTCCTGGCACGTGATGGCATGGTAGGGCCATTTTTCTCTCTCCCCAGGCTCCTGAGCCTTTGTAGGAGATTGGGGAAGTGGGGATTTTGCAGTAACCTTCCCCTGCCATGCCCACCAAGTCATGCCATGCCCACCAAGCCACACCCACAGAACCAGTAGTAAAAATTTTTGAAACCCACCACTGTGTCATAGTACAAATGACTTCACTTCTTCACAGGCCCCCAGACTCTCACATAATCTCATGATCAGAATGTTAAGTACAAGTAGGCCTCAATTTATGTTACTGGCCAACTTTTGGGAAAAGTGTACTGGCCCACTTTTGGGAAAAGTGTATTTTCTAAAACTAGCTAACAACACCACTTTTTTTTTTTTTTTTTGAGTAGTGCTATAAAATTATATATCAATGGAAAGATAATTTAATCAAGAATGTAACACAATAACTTTGATGAAGGATTTGCCATCAGAATAGCAGTATAAAGAAGAAAAGTGAAACGTAGAAAAAATGAGATGTACAAAAATTATCACCATAGAAAAAATGAGATATACAAAAATGATCACCATGTCAGTTAATACTTAGTTGGGTAACCTTTAGCATGAATTATGGCCTTACAATCTCTTCCCATGGAGTGAACCAAGTCTTTTAGTTCTGCACCTGTTATAACTTGAAACCAAGATTGAATGATGGCTTCTATTAACTGGGTTTTATTGCTGGGTCACTTCTGATTAACAAGAACCTGGTGGAGCAGTGGACTAAAGCGCTGTTAAATAGCACTTAGCTGCCAGCTGCCTGCAATTACAGCAAATTCGAATCTTACCAGGCTCAAGGTTGACTGAGCCTTCCATCCTTTCGAGGTAGGTAAAATGAGGACCCAGATTGTGGGGGCAATAAACTGACTTTGTATAAAAAAGAACACCGCTTAGGGGGGGCCGAAAGCCCTACTAAGCAAGTATATACAAAAATATGAAGGCTATTCCTTAACGCATTGTAAGCCACCCTGAGTCTCCGGAGAAGGGCGGCATATAAATCGAACCAATAAACAAACAAACAAACAAACAAATAAGTTTCTTTTGTTGGCTCCATAGATTTTCAATTGGATTAAGTCTCAGGCTATTCCCAGGCCATTCCAGCAGTGGAATATGATTATCTTGAAACTCAAAAAAAAAATGGTGTTATTAGCCCTCAAACCTCAAAAATACACTTTTCCCAAAAGGTTTCCACAATTTTGGCCACTACTGTACAACAGTTCATTTAGTGACCATTCAAAATTACAACGGCACTGCAAAAAGGGACTTATGACCGTTTTTCACACTTTAGGACTGTTTGCAGCATCCTCAGGGTCACGTGATTTACCTTTGGATGCTTGACAACTGACTCCCGTTTTATGAATGTCCTGGAGTCATGTGATCCCTTTTTGCGATCTTCTGACAAGCAAACCAGATTCACTTAAGAACGGTGTTACTAATTTTAAAAAACCGCAGTGGTTCACTTAAGAAATATGAAATGGGGCAAAATTCACTTAACAAATTTTTCACTTAACAAGTTTTGGGCTCAGTTGTGATCGTAAGTGGAGGACTACCTCCGTATTCTCCTAATATTACTAGGGGTACAACCCTGAGAAAGGAGTCTGGTGGCGTGGCAGACTAAAGCCTGTTATTAACATTCAGCTACCTGTAATTACTGCTAGTTCGAATCTCCCCAGGCTCAAGGTTGACTCAGCCTTCCATCCTTTCTAAGGTAGGTAAATTGGGGTCCCAGTTTGTGGGGGCAATAAGATGACTTTGTATAAAATACTGTATTTTCCTGCGTATAAGACTACTTTCTAACACACAAAAATGTTCTCAAAAGTCGGGGGTCGTCTTATACGCCGGGTCTCATTCTCCTGTAACCAGGCAGACCAGCCCATAAGGCTCTGACGAGCCTTAAATGGCTCTGAGGAGGGTCGTCTTATACGCCCAGTCGTCTTATACGCCGGAAAATACGGTATACAAAAGTATGGAGGCTATTGCTTAACGCATTGTAAGCCGCCCTGAGTCTCCGGAGAAGGGCAGCATATAAATCAAATTAAAAAAAAAAGGAGTGCTGTTATATTAGAAATAAACCAAATACCTGTGATGGCAAACCCATGGCACGCGTGCCAGAGGCCGCACGCAGAGCCGTCTCGGTGGTTACGCATGCCATTGCCAGCTGCTCTTCTGGTTTCCGGTGCGTGCATGTGTGCCAGCCAGCTGATCTTTTTGCGTGCCGGAGCATCAGAAACCAGAAGACCAGCTGCGTAACTGCCATCTGGTCTTCATGTTTCCAGGGCTCCAGCGTGTGCAAAGACCAGCTAGCTGGTGCACATGCACATACCCGCACCAGAAACCACAAGACCAGGTAGCTGGTGCGCCCATGCTCCGGGGCTCCGGCACGCATGAAGATCAGCTGGTCTTTGAGTTTCCGGGGCTCTGGCGTGCATTCCGGTTTGGGCACGTGGTGCCGAAAAGGTTCACCATCACTGCCATATGCTAACTCATTTGTTCCTCTAGCTCAGGGGTCTGCAACCTTAAGCACTCAAAGAGTTATTTGGACCCCTTTCCCACAGAAAAGAAAACATTGGGAGCCACAAAACCTGGGTGGACGTGGCCAACTTGATGTCACTCACTTCCACTGGTCACATGCCTCCCAGCCATGCCTACCCAGGCGGCCATTAGGGTAGAGAACCAATTGTTAAAAAACACCACAAAACACTTTTGACATATCTCTCTCTCCCTCTCTCTCTGTATCGCTCTATATCTCCTTGTCTCCCCCCTCTCTCTGTATCTCTCTGTCTCTGCCCTGGCCACTTCTCCATCCCACACACTCACCCTTACCTTCTCAGGCCAGGCGAGGTGTGAGTGGGAGGGAGGAGTAGGGTGGGGCCAGCCAGTGGTGGGATCACCCGACAGGTAGCCACAGCAGAAGGCCCAAAGAGCCGTATGTGGCTCCAGAGCTGCAGGTTGCTGACCCCTGCTCTAATTCATACCATTTTCTTCACTCTTTCTGCCTTGCTTTCAAACTGATGTTTTTACTCATAGCAGATCTCAGACTAGCATCAACGACAGAGATACAGCTAGCCATCCACGTCTAACCATTCATTTAGTGACCATTCAAAGTTGCAATAGCACTGAATTTTTTTCACTCTAGTGACCACTGCAGCATCTCCATAGTCACATGATCAAAATCCGAATGCTTGGCAACCGGTTCATACTTATGATGGCTGCAGTGTCCCGGATCACCTTTTGTAACTTTCTAATACACAAGATCAATAGGGAAGACAGATTCCCTGAACAACCAGAGTGATTATCTTAACAAATATAGAAAGAAAGGTTGTAAAATGAGGCAAACTCACTTAACAAACTGTCTCACTTAGCAAAAGAAATGTTGGGTTCAGTTGTGGTTGTAAGTGGAGGACTTCCTGTACATGATAGAGCATGATTCACCCAAGGCTAAATATCTGAAAGGCCCACTAAATGGTATCTCAAGGTTTTGAATCATGGGGTTTTTACATCCGTTGAAATCAATTGTTCAGAAGTTTCAAATCAGCAAAATGTGGAGAGCCAAAATGTCTCTGGACTAGGAGTGGAGAGATGAAAGCCAGCTGGGTGACTTGGGCCAGTTCCTCATTCTCAACCCAACTCACCTCAGAGGGTTGTTCTAGTGGGGAAAATAAGAGAAGAAAAGTGTGTTGGAAATGTTCGCTATCTTGGGTTATTTATAAAAATGTTAAAGGCAGGATAAACAAACAAAAAACAAACAAACAAATAAATTTGAATTATCCTTTTTTAGGCCTAAAAGTCAGCTGGGAAAATCAACCACTTTGGACCTTCTTGGTCATGGACTAAAAATTGAAAAAGTACTAGCAAGCCACCTCAAAAATGGTGGCCAAGATAGCTTCACAGACCTGTCTGTGTAATCACCAGGAGTCATCCTGTCTTAGATCTATTCAGCTTCCTTGTAAGGCCAAATAGGTCAATTCTGTCAAATACCTTACCATTGTGTCCGTTTAGTAGACCTAGGGGACAAGAGGAGGAGAAACAGCAGGGCCTGATTTTATGTAAACCTCTGCATTGGCTTCCCCTTGCATCTTCCTCCAAATAATTACATTGCAAACTCATTAATCGGATTGGCCGTGGGGACCCTGGAAGCATCTGGATAATCAGAAAATTGGTATGCTCTGTACAAAAGGTTACTCCACAGGTGGATGGCTCATTCAGCGCTAAAGTTCACATTGGGAATATGTCGGCAGACTGGAGGGGCCACGGTTAATTTCAGAATGCTGCTTCCCCAAAGCTCACATAATATCTTTCATTACAGTTTAAATCACAGACAAAACGTGCACATGAATATAGATTGTAACGCAGGACTGAGTCCCTCCTGGGGCCTTAGACAGGATAAGAAAGCCCTAAAGAGCGTAGGCGCTAGTTAAATGGGAAAATGGTATTAGTCCCTTTTCCCACCCCTCTCAAGCTTTACAGTCACTTGAGGTGATCTTGCAGACAATAAAGAAGACTGAGAGATAGTTTGGTCTAATGGTTATGATCCCAGGCTAGAAACCGGGAGTCTAAGGCAGAGGTGGGTTTCAGCAGGTTCTGACCAGTTCTGGAGAACCGGTAGCAGAAATTTTGAGTAGTTCGGAGAACCAGTGGTAAAAATTCTGACTGGCCCCGCCCTCATCTATTCTGTGCCTCCCAAATCCCAGCTGATCGGGAGGAAATTTTGCAGTAACCTTCCCTTGGATTGGGGTAGGAATAGAGATTTTGCAGTATCCTTCCCCTGTCACGCCCACCAAGCCACGCCACCAAGCCATGCCACGCCCACCAAGCCACACCCACAGAACTGGTAGTAAAAAAATTTGAAACCTACCACTGATCCAAGAGCTCTACCCATGAAAGCCAGCTAGGTGACTTTGGGCCAATCACTGGGAGACTGTGAATTCTAGTCCTGCCTTAGTCATGAAAGCTAGCTGGTGACTGGGCAATTCACTGGGAGACTATGAATTCTAGTCCTGCCTTAGTCATGAAAGCTAGCTGGTGACTGGGCCAATCACCAGGAGACTATGAATTCTAGTCCTTCCTTAGCTATGAGCTGAGGTGGCGCAGTGGTTAGAGTGCTGTACTGCAGCTACTTCAGCTGACTGCTAGTTCAGCAGATCAAATCTCACCAGCTCAAGGTTGACTTGGACTTCCATCCTTCCGATGTGGGTAAAATGAGGACCCAGATTGTTGGGGGCAATATGCTATTTAGTATACTGTCTTTGTTGTAAGCCACCCAGAATCCTCGGAGAGTGGGCGGCATAGAAATACAAATCATAATACATACATACATACATACATACATACATACATACATACATACATACATACAAAAGCCAGCTGGATGACTTTGGACCAATCATTGGGAGACTGTGAATTCTAGTCCTTCCTTAGCTATGAAAGCCAGCTGGCTGACTTTGGATCGGTCACTCTCCCTCAATCCAGCTCATCTCCCAGGATTGTTGTGAGGAAAACAGGAGGAAGAGCCTTGGTGGCGCAGCAGACTAAAGTGTTATTAAGTAGCACCAGCTGCCTGCAATTACTGTGAGTTCAAATCTCACCAGGCTCAAGGTTGACTCAGCCTTCCATCCTTTTGAGGTAGGTGAAATGAGGACCTGGATTGTGGGGCAATAAGCTGACTTTGTATAAAAAAGAACACCGCTTAGGGGAGCCAAAAGCCCTACTAACCAGTATATACAAAAGTATGACGGCTATTACTTAACGCATTGTAAGCCGCCCTGAGTTTCTGGAGAAGGGCGGCATATAAATTGAACCAATAAATAAATAAGAAAATAAGAAGGTGTGCTCGATATGTCTGCCGCCTTGAGTTATTTCTAAAAATAATAAAGGCAGGATAGAAATAAATAAATCAATAATGGACACCACTTCACCCTTGGTGGGTAGCACCATATCTCTCGGGATACCTTCGTGGCAGGAGGAGGGGCTCATGGCCATTTTGTCTTGAGAATTCAATGTTCCTTTCAGGAAGCTTTTTGTGATGGAATTTAAGCTTAGGCGTGGGGGATTTAGAGCCTGGTGGGGGAGGGGACTAAGTGCTATTAAAGTAGCACTTAGTTGCCAGCTGCCTGCAATTACTGCAAGTTCAAATCTCACCAGGCTCAAGATTGACTCAGCCTTCCATTCTTTCAAGGTAGGTAAAACGAGGACCCGGATTGTGGGGGCAATAAACTGACTTGGTATATATATAAAAAAAAACACTGCTGGGGGGTGGGGGAAGCCCTACTAAGCAGGTATATACAAAAGTATGAAGGCTATTGCTTAACCATTGTAAACCGCTCTGAGTCTCCGGAGAAGGGCGGCATATAAATTGAATAAATAAATAAATAAATTTGAACTTGGGACCGTATTTTTCAGACTTTAAGACGCACATAGATTTACAGGAGGAAAACAAGAAAAAAAATAATTTTTGGCCTCTGTACATTGCGTTTTTGCCCTCCCCAGCCCCCAGAAGCACTCTGCAGTGCTCTGCATGTCTCATTTTCACCAAAAATGCACCCATTTTTGGCCTGCAGAGTGCTTCTGGGGGTGGAGGGTGAAAACGCAATGCACGGAGGGTTCGGGAGCCCAGAAATGGGCCCATATTCGGTCTGTAAAATGCACAGAAATTTTCACAGCACAGAAGTAGCACAGGCATCTGCAGTACAAACCGTCCCTTTATTGCTCCAAATTTCCCCAAACGTTCCCATGTTTCTGGCAAGTCCCAGAGCAAAGTAATCACGCACACACACACCTCAAGCAACCTCTGGCTGCAAATAGCCCAGCCCAGCACTGTGAGCATCACAGCTGCAAAGCAAGAAATCCAGCAGGGCAAGTTGAGGAGTCTAGGAATCAAGGGATCAAGGCAAGTAATCCAAAAATCCAGAAAGAATGCAAAGAATCCAGGAAAGTTCAAATGTTGGCACTCAACTCTCCCTGAATTCAACATTTGTTCCTGACAAATGCCCCTCCCCACAGTGTCTCCTTAATCTCAGTCCCCAGGTGTGCCTTGTGAAGAGGGGTGGAGCACTCTCCTCCCAAGTAGCCAGCTCAGTTCATGCAGTTCTTGCCTTCTCTCCACTCTCCGTGCTTGAGGATCAGGAGGGGGTGATCCTTGCTCCTTGCCTGAGCTCTGTCTCTCATGTTCATTGCTTAACCTCTCTTGGTCATCCTGACCCCCTTCCTCCCTGCCTACAAGCTATCCCAATCAGGGGTGTGTTCTACTTACCTTTACTACCAGTCCGCAACGGGATCATGCATGCATTTGAGCTTCTGCACATGCGCAGAAGTTTCTGTGCATGTGCAGATTATATGTGAAGACATCCGGGTGGGTGGGAGGAGCTTCCCCACGGTTTTACTACCAATTCGCAAGAACCAAACCAAACAGGGGCCAACACACCACTGATCCCAATCCTGAAAAGCCCTGGCCTGACTGGGCCTGCTCCTCCCCATTTTCCGCCCAAGCCAATGAAGCCGCCCCCTCTATCTCCGTCGGCTCCAGTTCTGGCTCATCTTCCTCCGCAGATTCACGCTCTGACGGGGACATGACAGCATGTCAGTTACAATCATTTAAACCCCACTTAGATTTGTACTATCACTTTAGAATTCTTCAGGCCTTTTATCATGTGCAGAGGATCATAGATACTTACCTTGGTATCCTAGATGGTCTGCTAGCTACTCTATGATTCCCACTACTGGCTCCGACTTGAAACTTTACATGTTGAGAACACCTTAAACTTGAACTCTGATATTTTCTTAAATTTCCCTACCCTTCAAACTTCACCAAGAATCACATCAGCATTTTTAGCTGCAGCAATGAACTGAGGCTTTTTTTTAATCAGGCAGTTATCTACAGTGATCATTTATGCCCTTTTCCCCTCTGACTCGCTGCTTTCAAAAACAGATGCATGGTGGTGTTTAATAAATGCTTGCAAGCTGTTACAAAATCCTTAGATGAAGATAACTGGAATGCTAATTATTTTATCTCTGCATTTTTATAGCAAAATAATCAATGCACGAACTTGGCAATTGCTCGATTTAGTACCACTTTCTTTTCTTCTGCTCTTTTTTGTTGTTGTTGTTGTTGTTGTTGTTCATGCAGGCAGAATTAATTCAAATTATGCCATTTAGGCTCCAAATTGGAATAGAATCTAAAGAAGAGTGGAATAGCCTTTCCACTGCAAGAAATTTTGTGCATGTATGTACACAAACATGTGCAATGCACGTGTATTTTTGGAAAGGGGAATTCAATTTTAGCTGACCTTTCAACTTATCCTTCTTCTGTTTGCCCAAGGACTGTTATCTAGTCTATTTCTTTGCTAATACGTTCCCTCCTGCTTTCTTCAAAAGAAAGAAAGAAAGAAAGAAAGAAAGAAGGAAGGAAGGAAGGAAGGAAGGAAGGAAGGAAGGAAGAGAGAGAGAGAGAGAGAGAGAGAGAAAGAAAGAAAGAAAGAAAGAAAGAAAGAGAAAGAAAGAAAGAAAGAAAGAAAGAAAGAAAGAAAGAAAGAAAGAAAGAAAGAAAGAAAGAAAGAAAGAATTCTTTATTGGCCAAATGTGATTGGACACACAAGGAATTCATCTTGGTGCATATGCTCTCAGGGTACATAAAAAGACAAGATACATTCATCAAGAATCATAAGGTACAGCACTTAATGATAGTCATAGGGTTCAAATAAGCAATCAGGAAACAATCGATATCAATATAAATCGTAAGGATACAAGCAACAAAGTTACAGTCATGCAGTCATAAGTGAGAGGAGATGGGTGATAGGAATGTGAGAAGACTAATAGTAATAGTAATGCAGTCTTAGTGAGTAGTTTGAGGGAATTATTTGTTTAGCAGAGTGATGGTGTTCAGGGGGAAAACTGTTCTTGTGTCTAGTTGTCTTGGTGTGCCACCCAGAAAGTGTCACTCATCCATGGAGGATCTTGTAGGATGCAGTAGAATACATAGCCCTGGGAAGATTGAATCTAAGTCATCAACTGGTAGAAAAATAGAAGGCTAAATACATCCTGTCTTTTTGGAGACATTATCCAAGACCCTCTAAAGCTTGCCAGCTTGTCTATATGGAGAGTTGTTGGGCTGAAGAAGGATTGAATCCTTTATATTAAGCTGCAACTTCTTTAACTGGGATTTATTGACTAAATCACAATTATCTGGAATTTACATCTTACTATAAGCCATAATTATGTCGGGTACAGGAATCAGGAACTAGGAATCAAAGGAGTACAGGTTTATCCCATCCTATCTCTAAACAAGAATCTGAATTACTAATAATGAAGGCAACTTGATTGCCAACAGAATAAGAGACAAGAGAATTTAGGGAGGGCTGGACTTAGATCTCTTGTGGGTGTGAAGAGACTTCAAAGTGATGACACCCTTAACTCCTCCCTCAGACTCAGTCTGATCAACTCCTACAAATTATTGGTTTCTGAACCATAGTGATCAATTCGCATATTTATTGATTTATTAGATGTATCGAGTCCAACATAACAGATTTGAGTGGTATGGAGTGATTTGCAGAGTAAATAATAATAATAAAAAACAATATATACATACATTTCTTTGCAATTATTACAGTGCATGCTATCCTATAGGCCCGTGATGGCGAACCTATGGCATGCATGCCACAGGTGGCACATGGAGCCATATCAGTGGGCATGCGAGCTTAGCTCCAGTGCACATGTGTGTGTGCCGGCCAGCTGATTTTTGGGCCTTCTGGGCCCACCAGAAGTAGGGAAACAGGCTGTTTCTGGCTCTGGAGGGCCTGGGGGGTGGGGAAGGCCTGTTTTTTGCTCTCCCCAGGCTCCAGAGCCTTCCAGTTGGACCGGAAGTTGGCAAACGGGCCATTTCTGGCCTCTGGAGGGCCTCTGGAGGGGTGGGGAAGGCCGTTTTCACCCTCTCCAGGCTCCTAGAGTGGCTCTGGAGCCTGGGGAGAACAAAAAAGGGCCTACCAGGCCCACTGTGCCATTGTGTGCCAAAAGCAGGGGTCGCGTGCATGCATGGGGGGGTGGGGTGCATATAATTATGGGTGTGGGCATGCATTTGCGCAACCCCCCTGCGCTCCCCCTGCTTTTGGCACGCGATGGCAAAAAGGTTAGCCATCACTGCTATAGGCCTTTGAAGAATAGAATGGTACGTCATCTGAGTGAGAGGAGTCTAGAAAGCCTCTGGAGACAAACTATCCTATTGGAAAGGAGCTCTAAGAGATAATGTCCACTTTTGTACATCTGCTGATGGGCCGGGGTGGGTTTTTTTCAGATATTGTTGCCACCGATTCGCCGCATGCGCCCAGCCTTCCACACTCTCGCTGTGCATCTGCGTGCCTTCCACACATGTGCCCGGCCTTCCATGCATGTGCTTTGCTCATGCGCGTGCCTTCTGCACATGCACACAGCCTCAAAAATGTGGCTAAATAGGATGGCATTATGTCCAGGCGGGTGGGCAAACCCACTACCGGTTTGCCCAAATCAGTCCGAACCGGTTGAATCCCACCTCTGCTGATGGGTATCTCAACTGGAGAAAACCCTTAATAGCAGTCTGCTGATATGCATTGGCTGGGCAGATTCTGCCTGCAACAGGAAGTCTCAAAGATCCCCATGTCCCAAGTCACAAAGGACTGTGCAGGTGATCTAGTACCCTGAATTGCATTGGAAATATACTGATAGCCAGTGATGTTCTTGTAATATCAATGTAATGTGACAAATATGGGTTTGATCTATGGTGCATTCTATCCATCTGAAGTTTGTTCCTGGGCAGTCTTCAAGGGCAGCCCCAGCACATCAATCAAAAGATTCAAGAATGAGAGGCGAGAAAGGCATATCCCATTAAGCCAATACAAACTAACTGGCTCCCATCTTAAGGTAAGATATGAAACTAGGCCAACTTATCCAACTTGACATCCTCCGTGTCATTTTAGCTAGGGTGGCCAAGAATTTTGGCAACTGCAGATGGTCTGTGTTGGAGGCTGCTCAGAAGAAATGCATTCAAATTGGAAACAATGGCAGTATTTGTTGTAATGGCAGTTTGGCTGATCTTTGTTATGTTGTTTTGTGGCCCGTCAGCAGCCTGCGGACCTGGCAGCGTGAGAAGGCTGGGGAGGAACATGGGCCAGTCCTGGAGTCTGGGGAAGGCCCAGACGAGGGCTCTGCATTGGAGGCAGAGATGGGGCCAGGGTCATCTGGGAGTGATGCACGGACTCCAGAGCCCCCAGAGTCGGACAGCAGAAAGGCAGAGGAACAGGAGGAGCCTGTTCCTAGTGCACGCATGGGCAGAGCTGCCAGAAGGCAAGAGCAGCTAAAACAAAAGAGACAACTCAGGAGTAAGGCCAGGAGATGATTGGCCCTCCCCATAAGGCTTAAAAGAGAAACAGTGGCACTTGGACCTTTTGAAGGAAAGCAACGTTGCTAACTCTGTTTCCAGTTGGCATCTCTTGTTTGTTTCTGAACTCTATGGGGCTTTGCCAAGTAAGGCCTTTGGCAGGGTGTCAAAAATGATGAAGGTTAGTGATTATCCTGAAGGACTTCTTCCGAAGGACTTGTTTTACAACTAATTGTGACTCAACTGGGAATGAACATAATTCTCAGCTGTTACAATAAAATAGGTTTGTTTGGGACTAATTGTGTATTGTAATGACTTAGTAAGCCTAGGTCAAAACTTGTTGATTTAAATATCATGATATTCTTTCTGGCTTGTAGACTAAACTGCTTCAGGATGCATTTGGGATTGTTCTTAGTGAATAAACATATTTCTAGGGAACAGCCAAATGTTGGAGTTCTCATTAGGATATAAAGTAAAGTGAGGGGGATCCTTTGAGTTCCCCACATCAGTTGTGAGAATGAGTAGGGGAAACCTTACTCTTTTGCCTTCCACTTGAAGATGTGAAAGGATTCACCCGTCATTAGATCCTACTTGTGGTGCCACTCATAGTTTGGTATACATCTGGGAATGTTTTACTAAGCACTTCAATTATTTAACTTGCAAAGGCAAAACTTTTCATCAGCATTTATGGGCAATCGACCTTAAGGTGGAAGATCATAAGTTCCTTTCCAGCAAAACTTCCCAGCCTTAATAGTTGTATTGTAGGGGGAGATCAATAGCTGCGTAATGAGCTATCCATTTTCTTTCCTCTGCCTTAATGCGGGAAACTGGGTGTGCTTCTTTTTAACTTTGCATTGTGAGATGATAAACTGCCTTTTAATAGAACATTAACATTAATCTAAACAAGATTAGTGGTGCAGAGCTTTCTTTGAATAAGCTTGCTCAATTAAAACAGATGGCCGCCTGTGCTGAATTATATTATGTTAATGTAAGCCTCCCTGTCTCTTTCTCTTTCTCTCTCTCTCTCTCTCTCTCTCCCCTCCCTCCTGCCCTCTGTGTGTGTGTGTGTGTGTGTGTGTGTGTGTGTGTGTGAGAGAGAGAGAGAGAGAGAGAGAGAGAGAGTAGAGAGAGGGGGGAAGAGAGAGAAGAGAGAGGGCGGAGAAAGAGAAAGAGAGAGAAGGAGAGTCGGGAGGGAGGGAGGGAGACAGGGAGAGATAGAGAGTAGAGAGAGAGGGAGAGAAAGAGGGGGAGAAAAAGAGGGGGAGAGAGCGAGGGAGGGAGGGAGAGAGAGGGGGGGAAGGAGGGAGGGAGAGACTCACCGTATTCCCAGGAACTTTTTCAGTACTTAAGTTTATCATCATTTATTTTATTTTGTAAGGATTTTTGCATTACATATGTGCACACACAAAAACACACTGAACATACTTCCAGGCATTCTAAGGAAGATGGGGACTCATCGACAATTAGCATCACTATCCAAGGACTGAAATGAGAAAGAGGAAAAAGATAAAGATAGAGAGGTCTTTCCAGTAGCATAGAACGGGTAGCAACCCTTTGCAAAACAAAGAATCTGACTTTCCCTCTCTTACCATCTTCAGACAGAAACTTAGGTAGTTTATGTTGCAGACAAAGCGTTAGGGTTTGCCACCCAAAAGGTTTGCCACCTTCCCTCCCCTCCCCCTCCCCCCCTGTGTTTCCTCTAAAGCATCCATGATCTGTTCATTTTGTGGCTCGAGGTATTATTCAAGTCTGTTTTCTGTCTTGTTTTTAGTTGCTGTGTATTATTAGATACACAACACCCTCAATATGGGTGGCACAGCCAGGAGGGATAAAGACAGAAATTACAGGTTGCTCCTCGAAGGAGCTTGGAGTCTGCACTTTGACGGTGAGATGGAAAAGAGAAGGGGGGAGGTTGGAAAGAAAAGAGGACAAAGCTGAGGTGGGAAGGGATGGCGGCTCCTTAAAAAGATTCCGCTACTTGTAAAGTCAGCAGCATAGTTAAATGGATGCAAGGGAGGGGGGAGGAGGAGATAGTAGATATGATTTTTCTCCCCACTTTGCTTGCTTTTATGTGGATCACCCAGTGAGCCAAACTCTCCCTTGTGTGGCAATTTTGTTGATTTTTTGAGGTTCTGGAGAGACGGCTTGGTGTTGGATTGCAAGCAGATGTGTTTTAGCCTCCCATCCCTGGAGTGTCAATAGAATGAATGCAGGCAGTTTACTGTAACTCAAGAGGGATTCTGCAGCCTCCCTTTTTCCCTGACTCAAAATCTTCTTGAAAGCTTTCCGGTTACTGGCTGATCCCTTTTCCTCCTCCTTCTGCTTTCTTTACCTTTTGTCCTGAAACTGCTCTAATGAGGCAGCTGCTGGTTCTTGAAGCAGTGACGGGGGAGGGGGGGATATTGCAATTTTGTTGGGTTGGTTTCTCACACACACACCCCTCTCCAAATACGATTCTGCATTTGTCTGGTGGAATGCTACAGTGCAAGTCCATTGCAGAAGTATCATGAGCTGATATACCCTGTTTCCCCGAAAATAAGACCCCCCCTGATAATAAGCCCAATCAGGCTTTTGAGTGCATGCACTAAAAAAAGCCTCCCCCTGAAAATAAACCCTCCCCAAAAATATTTAAAAACAGAGCTGGAAATCAGGTAAGACAGCAAGAGGAGCCCCATCTTGTTTCACGCACCCCAAAATAATAAGACCTCCCCGAAAATAAGGCCAAGCGCTTTTTTGGGGGTTCAAAAAAATATAAGACAGGGTCTTATTTTCAGGGAAACATTCTATATTCTCTAGATGTTCTCCTGCTCCACGTCCAAAGGATGAGCAGCCAAGACAATAATGTACAGGAGGTTTTTAACTTCCACATCAGCGTTTCCCAACCTTGGCCATTATTAGCCTTGTGGACTTCAACTCCCAGAATTCCCACTGCCAAGATGACTGTTGAATTTTGGCAGTTGAAGTTCATACTTCCGGAAATGGCCAACATTAGAAAACATTATTCTAGATATTTTGAACAAGAACTTCAGGACCCTGGAGAGCTCCCAAAGAAATTCCTACATTCATTTGGCCAGATCAGAAAGAAGAGCCAATTATAACATTAGATGTAACACAAGGGTGTCAAACTGGCAGCTCCCAGGCTGGTTGCACCACACAGGCCATGCCCACTCCAGCTGCATGAATGGAAAAATGTTATGAAACATCACGTGATGGCAACGTGATGCAGTGAGTTTGACACCCGTGGTATAACAGAATAACAGAATTGGAAAGGATCTTGAAAGTCTTCAAATGGTTGTCCAGTCCTTTGTTAAAAGTCTCCAGTGTTGGAGTACCCACAACTTCTGAAGGCAAGCTGTTCCACTGGTTGATTTCTCCTTGGTTCTAGATTGTTTCTCTCTTTATTCAGTTTCCATCCATTGTTTCTTGTCTTGCCTTCAGATACTTTGGAAAATAGGTTGACCCTCTCTTCTTCATGTAAGCCCTCAAGTATTGGAACACTGCTAACATGTCACCCCTAGTTCTTCTTTTCACTAGACTACACACACCCAATTTCTGCAACCATTCTTCATATGCAGAAGTGGGGTGAGATGAGTTAACTTGGGCAGCAGATGTTGGGGAAGGAATGCAAAATATTGAGAGAGCTGCATAAAGTTCTCTCTAAGTTAGTCTGCTTCCAAGTGCTACCGAAGATGCTATCTTATTGTCACTGTCTGCCTAGCCTGCTTGCATTTGTACATGAGCTCAAATGCCCACTCCCAGCTAATAAATTAGCCATTACTTTGCATAAGGTAATCTTGTTTCCTAAGGAATTGAAAAGTGATTCTCATAGGCCAATGTTGGCAAACCTTTCTGGCACCAACTGCCAAAACAGGAGCGTGTGCACATGGGGGACCACGGGAAACCAAAAGAGCAGCTCCCCGCTCATCTGTCTTCTGTTTTCTGGTGCACAGGCATGCACAAAGACCAGCTGGTCGGTGAGCATGTGCGTGCTGGAAACCGGAAACTCAGCTTCCCGGTGCATGCATGTGCACCAGGGAGCTCCTCTTCCGGTTTCTGGTGCTCCTTCATGTGTGAAGACCAGCTGGCTGGAAACTGGAAGAGCAATGGGCAACAGCTGGCATACCCAGAGAGATGGCTTTGCGTGCCAATTCCAGCCCACATGTCATAGGCCATTTTACTTTTTATTTTTATTTTTACAAACTCTTTTGGGAATTATGTTCAGTTTGGAGCTGATATTCTCAGTCTTTTCATGCATTAAAACACTATGGGGAGTTCAGCCCTTGAGGCCCCTCCCCCCATGTGCTTGCCACATGGGACCACCAAGAAACCCAGGAATGCACACAAGAGGAGTAAAAAATAAAAATGCAAGGGGAAAAATAGAAGGATTTTTGTATTTATCAGGAATAAAACATAATTTTAGGGTGGCATTTTTAAAGCTAGTAATTGTCAGTGCAGGGGGAAGGAAAGGCAGATCAGAAGGCAGACACAGCAAGAACTACAGAAACACTATTTTATTGTTAAAGGGTATAATAACAGAATCTTGAACGCTTGACAGAGCTTCTTGGCGAAAATGATAAAACTTGCTGAGATGGCCAGTTTGACTTGTTTGATTAAGGAAAAGGCAATATGTACATTTATTGCTGACTGGAACACCCTTCTCCTTTCCAGGCTAAACTGGTGTTTCTGTAACAGTTGCTAAATTCCTTCTTCAAGGTCATCTTCGATAATTGGAAATACCCTCAAGAGTCTTGAAGAGCTGCCAGGCAGGTAGACAACATTGGGTAAGATCGATGAGGCTGGGTGGGATCAGGTTGCATCGCCACTTCTTTAAACCACTCCAGTGGGTCAAACAATGGTCTGGATCATTCGGGATAATGTGAGCTGGAGGCCACATTATCTGGAAGGGCTTCGTTTAGGAGGCAGTTTTATGTTAACCCCATGAGCATCCAGATGAGTTTAGGATGTTTCAGCTTTTTTTTCAACTCAGTTAGATGTACCCTGTTTTCCTCAAATTAAGACATCCCCTGATAATAAACCCAATCGGGCTTTTGAGTGCATGTGCTAAAATACCCCTCTCCCCGAAAATAAGCCCTCCCCAAAAATATTTAAATACAGAACTGGAAATCAGGTATCTGGCCCATTGTCTTCATCAGCCTCCTCATTGTCCGACTCCATTGCCAGCTCCGCAGGCTGCTGGCGGACACAACAGTAAAGCACTGTAGAGCAGTATATAAATCTAAGTACCATTGCTATTGCATGCCCAGAAATCTTTCTGAATCTCAGCTACTGGAGGCAGCAATGAATAAGCAGCTAGTTTGATGTTTTAAAAGCACCCCTTCCTGCAGCAAGTATGGCAAAGCCACCTCCCACAGTACCCCTTTGAGGGATATGCCTTCAAATATGTTTATATGGCTATAATTCCCTTTCCGTTCCAAGCATCTAGTAGCAAACCAAAATATACTGTAGCTGCAATTAAATCAAAGCAACAGAATGCTTTAAAAAAAAAGTATATAAAATCCAAGGTCAACTAAAAACTGCTAAGTATGCTCACCAGGGAATCATGCTGGCTTGCAGCTCCCTGTTGAGCATACAGTTGGTGGTAGACCTAGATTTGTGTTTCTGCAATGTGTGAAAAGCCCTCAACTGTAACAGTGGTGGGGGAGATAATATAGCAGTGCCTGTCTTTCTAAAGCATAGGAGGAAGTGATAGAAGAAGCAGCTGTTAGACAAAATCTGATAGCAATGTGTGATTTAAATGAACCTGTGATTTAAATGGAAATACGGGGTGGGGAGAGATGGGGTAAAACATTCCTATTGTCAGAGGGTAAAATTATACACTTCCAAAAGAATGAGGTATGCAAAACAGCACACCATGAATGATTCATGCGGACACTTTGCATATAATTAATCTGCGCTTCGTTTTTCGTTGCTGTAAAATAAACATAAAGCATGCAACAAATGAATAATAACTGATAGCCGTGAGCTTCAGCCATTAATATTCTAGAGCTACGGGGACTCACGGAATAGGGTTAATTTTAAATAAATATTGAAGTAAAGCATTTAGACAATCACCATAGTCCAGGGCGTACGATGGTCTGTTGTCGTAATCAAAAGCCTGCTAGGCCTCCAAACAGACTGGCAAACTTTTATTTGCAATATGGCAAGATGTCTCCAAGAGGACAAGACCCTGATATTGTGAAAGATGGAAGGCAAAAGAAGAAGGAGATGGTTAGGTAGAGTCATCAATGCAATGAACATGAATTTAGACAGATGCTAGATAGATGAGATAGCTAGACAGCTAGATTAGATGATAGCTAGATAGCTAGACAGACAGGCAGATAGATATCATGTTTCCCTGAAAATAAGACCTACCCCCAAAATAACCCCTAGCCTGATTTTTACATGTGAGCCTAAGCCCTACCCCCAAAATAAGCCCTACTTAAGAACCTATGCATTCCATCTGGTTGCTCAAGATGCTGCTGACACAAGGTGAGGCAAGGCAGGTGGGAGGGGGGTGAGTGGGCTGCTCCACTTGCCCCACACCAGCTTACCTCAGGGCCCCCGCAGCCATGCCATCCCTGCCCTGACAACTGCCTTGCAGCAGTAGCACCAACAGCCATATGCATCAGGAGCCCATGTGGCCACTGGCCCACTTCTTCTGCTTGCTCATGGCTGCAACAGAGCAGGAGGCCGAGCAATGTGCTGATGCCACAGCCACAAGGCAAGGCGGTGTTGGGGCATGGATGGCCTGGCTGCAGGGTCTCTGAAGTAAGCCAGTGCAGGGTGCATAGAGCAGATCCCCTTGCAGTGGAGGCACTTGGACATCACGTGGCCTCCTGCCCCATTGTGGCCATGAGCAAGCAGAAGAAGTGGACCTCCCATACACAGTGGGGGAGGGAGACATCCCCTGAAAATAAGCCCCCATGCTTATTTTGGAGCCCCCAAAAATATAAGACCAAGGTCTTGTTTTCAAGGAAACATAGTAGATAGATGATAGAGATAGTTAGTTAGATAGATAGATAGATGGATGGATGGATGGATGGATGGATGGATGGATGGATGGATAGTTGGTTGGATGATAGGTAGGCAGGGTGCTGGACCAGATGACCTCCAATCCAGGTCCCTTCCATCTTTATCCTGGTAGAACATGGGATGCATGTTCCTCTCCCCACAGGGAGGCAGTCATTTTTCTATTTTAACCCTCTGCCACTAATTTAGAACCATAGGGTTGGAAAAGATCTTGGAGATTTTCTATTTAGTGTACCGGTAGTTTAAACCTCCTACTTAAAAGTTTCATAGATGAGGATGTTATTGGGATGGGGTGGCAGGGGAAAGTGAAATGGTACCCCCAAAGAAAGATCTAATAAGTTGATTTCTGAAGCTGGAACATTGGTTGATTACCCAGTAACACAACAAAACAGTCTTATCAATAATAAGTCAACCCTGGTTCACTCAATCAAATTTTGGGGGCCCAGGCTGCATATTGAGACATAAAATGAGCATTGGGTTGTGACGAGTTGGCTAAAATGTGATTGGCTGTGGGTGTCACATGAACCTAGGTAAAAAGTCACTCCCTTTAAGTTTAGCCCCACCCCACCCCAAAAAATACTAAATTCCAAACTCCGGGGAAAGAAACCCCTTTCGTATATTCTATACTGTACTTGAAAAGTATATTTTAGTATCCCTATTATTTTTTGGAGCAAGAAGTTTTCAGTGAAACCATGAAGGATTTTTTCCCCTGCCTCATTTCTACTGTAAAGTGTTTTAAGCATGGAACTGGAAGCTACCCACCAGTGGTGGGTTCCTCCCAGTTCGGCCCGGTTCTCCTGAGCTGGTAGCGGTGACAATATGACTGAACTGGTTTTTCCCCCACCCCCACCCCCGCATTAGTCTTACCTTGTATTTGGCCCCACCCCCCAATCTATTGCTTCCTCCTGAGTCCCAGCTGATGGCTAGAGGGAAAAAAACTGTTTAAACTCTTGCCGTGGGGCTTCAAAGGGCTGCCCTACAGCTGATCAGTGTTAAAAGAAAACAAATGAGTAGATCAGTGCCTGCAAAAATAAATGGGTAGACCAGTGCCTGCAAAAATACATGAGTAGATCAGTGCCTGCAAAAATACATGAGTGGATCAGTGCCTGCAAAAATAAATGGGTAGACCAATGCCTGCAAAAATACATGAGTAGATCAGTGCCTGCAAAAATAAATAGGTAGACCAGTGCCTGCAAAAATACATGAGTAATCAGTGCCTTCAAAAATACATGAGTAGATCAGTGCCTGCAAAAATAAATGGGTAGACCAGTGCCTGCAAAAAATAAATGGGTAGATCAGTACAGGTCTGCAACCAGTTAAAAGCCTGGTAGACCAGTACCTCTGCTAAATCCTAAATAATTGTCACATGACCATCAAGCCACGCCCACAAAATAAGCCATGCCCACAGAACCCGGTAGTAAAACCCACCTCTGCTACCCACCTGTCTGAACTCCAAAATTTGATTTTTTAAAAAAACCTGTTTTTATAGCAGCCTGCCACGATGAAATGTATACAGGTAGTCCTCAGCTACTGCTACAATTGAGCCCAACATTTCTGTTGCTAAGCAAGACTGTTGTTAAATGAGTGTCACCCCATTTTATGACCTTTCTTGTCACGGTCGTTGAATGAATCATCGCAGTTGTTTAAGTTAGTAACACAGGTGTTAAGTCAATCTGGCTTCCTCGTTGACTTTGCTTGTCAGAAGGTCACAAAAGGGGATCCCATGACCCCAGGATACTGCAACCGTCGTAAGTATGAGTCAGTTGCCATACATTTGAATTTGGGTCACATGACCCAGGGGATCCTGCAATGGTTGTAAGTCTGAAAAATGGTCATAAGTCACTTTTTTTACAAATTTAATTTGTAAATTTAATTTGTTAATTTACAAATTAAATAGTGGCCGATTTAATTTGTAAATTAAATCGGCCACTAAATGAACTGTTGTAAGTCTAGGACTACCTCTATGCAAAGAGGTTTTTTTTAAAAAAATAACAACTTACTGCAGAAAGAAAGAAAGAAAAAAATATTGAGAGACTAGGAATTTTTGATGTTGTAGCCTACAGGAATAGAAGTGTTATTCACTTTAAGACCTTGGGCTACATTTAACCAGTTCAAGTGGGCAAAACTCATTTTACGTGGGTCCATATTTTAATTCAGGTTTAAGGCAGCTCTACAGTCAGGGTTGATCTCAAAGGGAAAGTGAGCCACACTATCAGCTGATCTGCTTGGTGAAAGTGTGTGCAGCCCTCCGTAGCTGTGATTGACAGAGCAATAGAAATTCTGCTCATCCTGGACAATCTCTAATGGCAAAACCTTGATGTGAAATGAATGATGGACAATTGCTTTCGTAAGACAAAGATCATCATCTGATAACTGCGGCTCGGCAGTGTGCAGGACTGGCAGAGGGAAACGTTGACCTCGTGCTGCTCTCTGGAGGCACCATCGAGATGTGAAAAGTTGCCCAAGCAATCATAGTCCCAGCAGGGTATTCTGATAACCTGTAATATCTGCTAAAAAGTGGGTGTAGCATGCAGGGAAAGCGCTCTGGGCGTGGGAGAAAAGACAGCTTTAACACTCAACCATCATTTGAAGCATGAAAATATGCAGTTTCCTGCTCAGACTGTGCTTGCAAAGGAGGCAATGCACAAGGATAGAGAAATAGTGATTTATTTTGAAAGGAAAAGCTTTGGGATTTAAATTGAAGGCTTAGTTCTTCAGGCTTTCTGATTTGGTAACCATCTACATCTAATTATTTTTTTCTGCTTAAAATCCTTAATCCCTTGCTTTGGGGTGGGGTCAAGGCGATTGAATGGATCTGGGCATTTACTGGCTGGATGCCCTTCTTGACGCCTATGCAAAGTTCACAGCAGATTTTTTTTTTTCTTTGCGCCCTGATAGAGCAATATCTGATGCTGCCTAGGGTTGAACTCCCAACCTTCCAAGTGGGAAGCAAGAGTCTTCACCTCTAGGCCACCATGCCGCTCCAATCATCTGCATCAAATAATAATAGTAAATAGTTCACAGAAAATAACTGGGGTCCCACAATATGACCTAGCCAAGTCCATTTTGGTCACTCTAGTGTGTTGTGAGCATGTATTCCATTCAAGATGATCTCATAGCTCTTTTCAGGCATTTGAGGAAAGGATTTTCTATATTGTAGAACTGTCTTCCTCAACAGGATGTGGACTTCATTTCCCAGAATTCTTAGTAACAACTACCAGCAGCCAAGGTTGGGGTTACTAGAATTCCATAGGAATTCTAGTAACCCCAACCACAGTAGAATTCCTTCTCTAGGAGGGCAGTCCTAGAGAACCTATTTATACTTTTCTGACCATTATTTAGTTAGGCTTATTTATCTAGGCTTAGCAATTAATGGTCCCAAAGAGGTGAAGGCTAAAGGAGCTGGGCCTAGCTCTGAGGTTAAGGAAATAGCAGCTTGACTCACCCATGTTTTCACAAGCCTTTATGTGAATTTCTCTAAGCTTTTACAGAAAGACCCACCAGATGAAAATTTGGAAGAAAACATAGGCACATGCCTGAAATGGGCAGTTTCATCCTCCCATAATTACCACTCGTTTTGTTGCCAAGTATTTTGATAATTACCACTCCTTTTGTTGCCAAGTATTTTGTGAGTATTCTGCTCACAATAGAATCCCTTATGCCACCAGGCTCGAAAGTTTGGGATTGGAAAACCTAGAACTATGCCGCCTACGGTCTGACCTAAGTGTAGTACACAAAATTGTCTGCTACCTGTCAGTGACTACTTCAGCTTCAACCGCAATAATACATGGGCAAACAATCAATACAAACTCAAGGTAAACCACTCCAAACTTGATTGCAGAAAATACGACTTCAGCAATGCCTGGAATGCTCCACCTGATTCTGTGGTTACATCCTCAAACCCTCACAGCTCCAACTTTCAACTGTCTTCTGTGGACCTCACCCCATTCCTAAGATGTCCATAAAGGGGGCATGCATAAGCTCACCAGCATGCCTATTGTCCCTGTCCTACTGTCCCCATTTACTTGTATTCATTCCTTGTTCCTGTCTAAGTGTATACCTATAGCCATGTTCAACAATTTAAATACATAAAAATAAAATAAAATATACAGAGTAGTAGCTGCTAGTCCATTTAGTTCACACTGTTGTGCTATCCAGGGTGCACCACAAGGAGGCAAATTACAAGGCCTTAGATGTACCAAAAGTGGTTTTCTATTTTTGAAAAGGCAACTGGACTTGGTTGTTTTTATTGTTGTTGTTGTTGTTGTTGTTTTGAGGAAAAAGATGTTTGCTTCCTATTCTGGAAGCTTCATCAGTTGTATTGGATGATATGGGAGACAGAAGGACAGTTATTGACAGTTGAGATTAGTTTGGGGGGAGGGGGAAAATGATAGGTCCTGACAGGATGATGTGTGTGTGTGGGGGGGGGGGGGGGGGGTAGGTCACTCTTTTGAAGACCGCAAAGTCCACATTTTGGATAGAGAGGACCATTGGCTTGAAAGAGGAGTCAAAGAGGCCATCTATGTTAGAATTGAACACCTCTCAACAGAGGACAAAAACACCACCTATCCCCCAATTTACAATGTAGTCTTTTTGGCTATTCCAAGAAGATGCCACGCCTCTGATTCAGGTGACCCTGAGGTCACGGATCAAACCCCAGGTAACCACAACAGCTCTCAGAGAGTGTTAAGGCCACCTGGCTACAGAGAAAACACAATCTTTCCACACACCATCCTGTCAGAGCCTACCATTCCCTCCCAACTAATTTCAGCTGTCAATAACTGTCTTTCCATCTCCAACAGCAGTTAACCTTCCAGGATAGGAAGCGAAACGTCTTCTTCCTCAAAAATAAATAAATAAATAAATAAATAAATCCAGGGGCTTTTTCAAAAAGAAAACCTACTTTTCATACAACTATATGACCTGGATGACTGAGAATCTTCACAGACATTTAGATGTTCTAGACCCGTGATGGCGAACCTATGGCACGTGTGCCAGAGGTGGCACGCAGAGCCCTCTCTGTGACCACACACACCATCATCAGCTGCTCTTTTGGTTTTTGGTGCATCAGCTGGTCTTTGTGGGCGTCAGAGCACCAGAAAAATGACTTGAAAACAGCCCCAAAACAGGCCTTTTTTGGGCCATTTTCTGGCCATTTTTCAGATTGTTTTGAGGTGTTTTTTGGCCCAAAAACGGCCAAAATACAGCCCCGAGAAACAGGCCAGCTGGTCTTTGGGTTTCCAGCGCTCTGGCCAGTGGTGGGTTCCTCCCGGTTCCGCCCGACCGGTAGCGGTGACAATATGACGTCACTGAACTGGTTCTGCCCCACCCATCCTGCGTTATTCTTACCTTTTATTTGGCCCCACCCCCAATCTATTGCTGCCTCCTGAGTCCCACCTGATCGGCTAGAAGGAAAAAAACTGTTTAAACTCTTGCTGCGGGGCTTCAAAGGGCCGCCCTACAGCTGATCAGTGTTAAAAGGCAGTGTGGTGGTAGACCGGTGCCTGCAAAAACTAATGAGTAGACTGGTACAGCTCTGCAAGCAGTTAAAAGCCTGGTAGACCAGTACCTCTGCTAAATCCTAAAGAATTGTCACATGACCATCAAGCCACGCCCACTGAACCAGTAGTAAAAAATTTTAGAACTTGCCCCTGGCTCTGGCGCTCACACATGCAGGCGCATGCAGGCGCGTTCCAGTTTGGGCACTCGGTGCCGAAAAGTTTCGCCATTACTGGCCTAGTCATTGGTATTTGAACACAGATCTTTTTAACATGTATATTTTATTGTGCTTTACTAATCTAGGTGAAATGTGGATATATATATTGCTAGTCCATATATGATATCCCATATGCTACATAAATAAACCATACCCTTTCATGTTTTTCTCTGGGGTTTTCTACTCTCTGCTTTCTCCCTTTGAATAATTAACTCTCCATGAGAGCAGATAAGGACACACAGTTTTAAACATCCACAGTATCTATAACTTGGCATGACGGTCGTTCAAAACCATCTGACAAATCAATCCATTGAATAGATATGTGTTGCCAACGTTTTTTAAAGGATGGAGTATAGTCTGAACCAAGTTGCTCTGTCTGCAAATCTGCATTTTTCTTCTAGCGCTCTAAGCATTATTCTTGCCAGCTGAGGTAGGAAGTGTGAGGAGTTTTAGCTCAGCTTGGGATGAAAATTGCTAGGTTTTTGCCACAGCAGCAGAATTTTGATGAACCTCACAGAGCTGATTTCTTTTGGGCCAAACCCAACATACTCCCATCAATCAGCACAATATTTTGGCATGTTCTGAAGGTCAGTGGATATAGACTGATGTCTTTCATGTTACTCTAATGGGCTGTGAGAATAACTTTGAAGAACAGCAAGAAAAGCCTCAACTAGGAAATGGTCAGATAAGAGAAATCTGAGTCCAAAGCAGGAATGTAATTTGAGAAAGCATCTCAGATTTGACCCTCCCTGGTTCTCTTGAACGTAAAGGCGGGAAGGGGAGAGGCCTTTTCAGATTTGCAACATTTTGCTACTACCACCTTTTCATAAAAATAGTATTTGTATTGATAACCTCGGTTTCCTGTTTTGGCCAACGTCAAAGGGCTAATGTTTTCATACTTAACCAAGTCAGCGTATTATTTACACAACAGGCTCTAACGTTGGTTCCTTTTAATCTTGAATAATTCTCTCCTGATCATTCTTGACTTACTTTGCATGGCAAACTTAGCTGCTTCGATTTGCTTCTGGATCAATGTATTATGCGAGCTCAGAAATAAACCCGAAAATAAATGAAGCATAACTGCCAAGGCAATTGCAGTATTGGAAAATGGTGGAGAAATGATCTGCTAGTCCACTTGTGGTTTGTGGTATGCATGCTGAAAACCTCTTCCTTGGCAGCAGAGAATGATGGGTGGCCCGATTTACAACTTATAGCCGTAATGGTCAGGTTTCATTATGGTCAAAGTACATATAGTCAAGGCTATAGTTTTCCCAGTTGCAATGTATGGCTGTGAAAGTTGGACCATAAGAAAGGCTGAGCGCCAAAGAATTGAGGCCTTTGAACTATGGTGCTGGAGAAGACTCCTGCGAGTTTCTTGGATTGCAAGGCGATCAAACTGTCAGTCCTAGAGGAGATCAACCTTGACTGTTCTTTAGAAGGCCAGATCCTGAAGATGAAACTCAAATACTTTGACAACCTAATGAGAAGGAAGGACTCACTGGAAAAGAGTCTAATGCTGGCTGAGAAAGATTGCATGCAAAAGAGTGTTATTGAGTGTCTTGGCTTTTCACGCTTAGAAAATTGTAGCTCTGGTGCATGTTATAATCTCATGAGCTTTGAGTAGAAGGAGATCCTTCCTTTCTGTGAATTCAGTTAGTCTGTATTATTCATTTGGTTTTTAAATAGCTGAACACTGCTGCATCAGGAAAAAAAAAATATGGCAAGACCTTTAGTTTTTAAAATTGCTGGCTCTGCAACATGTGGAAACTGCCTCTTGTTGAAAAAGACGCTAGTCCAAATAGGAGATCTTGTCAAACATTAAACATGAGTAAAATACTAAATATTGTGGTGGAGCAATCACCAGTATATTGCTTGTTACTAAAATACCATGTAACCTGTCAAATGCTGTCAGGCAGGCCTCAGACTGGAATCAAATACAATGGGCTGCCAAACCAGCAAAATATTTGATGATTGTCTTCCTCTTCAGAAATATTTGGACAATATTTTGCATCAGCACATCCAGCAGGAAAAAAAGCAGAGGGAGAATATTTAGACACGTGTTTTAAGGCTGTGAAAAAGCATTGGAATAAGATCAGAGGTGGGTTTCAGACCAGTTCTGGAGAACCAGTAGCGGAAAATTTGAGTAGTAGGAGAACTGGTAGTAAAAATTCTAATTAGCCCCGTCCCCATCTATTCTCTGCCTCCCAAGTCCCAGTTGATCGGGAAGAAATGGGGATTTTACAGTATCCTTCCCTTGGATTGGGGAGAGAATGGAGATTTTGCAGTATCCTTCCCCTGCCACGCCCACCAAGCCACGCCCACCAAGCCACACCCACAGAACCGGTAGTAAAAAAGACCACTGAATAAGATTCTTTGTGATACAAGGGCACCTATGGTTTGTGGTTTTTTTAATTTATTTTTTACCACATTGTGACATCTTTTGCAAGAATCACTTGTGATACACATAAGACCAAATACAAGCAGAGGTTGATTGCACTGGGGCTGGGCGGGTGGTCATCATCTTGACTTGGTGACCATACCCTGTGGACACCCTTGCTACGAAAATTAAAAAACGAAGTGGTTATTGATACAATTATAAAACAGTGAGCAACATGTTTAGAGCAGCTGTTCAAGCCTTGGAAAAGATATGGCGGCTTTAATAATCGAATAAGATGTCCTTACTAGGACTATCAAAATGTGGGCTGCAATACTCGTGTACAACCAACAATGGCTCCAAGAGAATATAATCTTCTATGGTGGGGGTGTCTAATTTGCATGTCACATGACATCAGTGGTGGGTTGCTCCCGGTTCGAACTGGAAGTAAAAATTTGTAGTAGTTCAGAGAACCGGTAATAACATTGGCTGGCCACGCCCCCAAACCAGTCCCTAGCCCAGTTGCCGCTCGCTTACCCCGCCCATCAGAGGCTTTTTAAAAAAAATTTAAAAGCATTTTTCCTACAACCTCTTTGGCCAAAAAAGTGCTTTTAAAAATAAAAAAAAAGCCTCTGATGATCACGCAGCTCAGCTGGGATCATCAGAGGCTTTTAAAGGCATTTTTTTCTGCAACCTCTTAAGATTGTAGAAAAAATGCTTTTAAAAGTTAACCAAAAAATTGGCCACACCCACCCAGTCACATTACCCGCCACCAAGCCACGCCCACAAAATAAGCTATGCCCACAGAACGGGTAGTAAAAAAAAATTTAGAACCCACCCCTGCGTGACATATCAGGATTTTTTCCCCCTTCGCTAAACCGGATGTGGGCATGACGGGCATGGTGCATCTGGCCTGTGGGCCACGAGTTTGACAGCCCTGTTCTACAGTATAATACAGCTTTTCCTCAAGTTATGACCAGCGGTGGGATTCAAGGAATTTAACAACCGGTTCTCTGCCCTAATGATTTCTTCCAACAACCAGTTTGCCAAACTTCTCAGACAGTTAACAACCAGTGCGAGCTGGCTGAATCCCACCGCTGGTTATGACCATAATGAAGCCTGTCTATTACAATTGCAACTTTTATGCTCATAAAACGAGCGGGCCATGTGACCAGCCTGATTTAGCGACCTTTTTTTTTTGTGGTGGCCATTAAATAAATCACCATGGACAGCAAGCAAATCCAGTCATGAAGTGAACATTGTAGACGTTAAGTGAACCAATGGCTTGCTGTAGGCACATTTTCGCCGAAAACTGGAAGTATAAATGCCTGTTTTCTGTAAACCATCATAAAACACGATCATGTGACCATGGGACACTGCCAATGGCGATAAAAGCAGCTGGGTTGCTGAGTGTCCACAATGCGATCATGTGACTGAGAGGACAACTGTCTGGACATTGAATCAAAAGCAGTGGTGGGATTCAGCCGGTTCGCTCTGGTTCAAGAAACCAGTTGTTAAATTATCCACCGCCCCCACTATCAAAGCGGTTCCTGGGCACTGCACTGCAATGGAGAAACGGGCAACAGAGCGGCCAACATGAGGGGAGGAGAGGGCCGCTTTCCCTCTTTCTTCTTCCTGCTCCTCCTCCTTCCCTCATGTCAGCCACTCCATTTCCCATTTCTCCATTGCAGGATCCAGGATCCACTTTGATAGCAGGGGGGATAATTTAACAACCAGTTTGCCCAGAGTCAGGTTGACCATCGCGGGAGGATCATCTAGATTGTGTGGTGGAGCTGGAGGACATGGATGGGCCACACCTGCCATGACAGCCAACCTGAAGCTGGGAGAAACAGTTGTTAAATTATTTGAATCCCACCACTGGTTATAAGTAACCCCTCAGGTAGGTCTGTCAAAATTTTGAACAGTCATAAGTTGAGGACTTACCTTTATTTCTTCTCGCTGCCATCTAGTGGCCATCTGGATGTTCATAGTCCAGATATGGAAGCCTGACAAACATCCAATAGATCTGAATTCAAGGGTTTGCCTGTTGTGAAGCACCTCATTCAAATGCTTTACGCAGCCCGAGTGTATTCATTTCATTTCTGGTATCGTATTATAAATGCCTGGATCTGCTCTCATTTTATGTAAGCTGTCTAAAGCAGAGGTCCCCAACCCCTGTGCTGCAGCCCATTTCCTGCCTTGAGCTCTTTATTTATTTTATTTATTTATTTATTATATTTCTATACCGCCTTTCTCCCGCAGGACTCAAGGCGGTGTACAGTCAAGAAAAAATAAAAGATACATAAACATCATAAAATTGATAATTAAAATTATAGCAAAGTTTAACCCAAATTAAATAAAACCCAGAATTATATAATATTTTAATCATTCCCAGTTAACATGCTTAGCCCCGCCTGATTGAACATCAGGGTCTTGAGGGCACAGCGGAAAGCACGGAGATTAGGGATGTTTTGTATATCAGGGGGCAGTTCATTCCAAAGGGTTGGAGCCCTTACAGAGAAGGCCCTCCCTCGGGGAGTCGCCAGTCGGCACAATTTGACTGACGGTACTCTGAGTAGTCCCTCCCTGTGAGAACGAACTGGTTGGTGGGAGGCTATTGGTGGCAAAAGTCAGTCTTGTAAGTACCCAGGCCCTAAGCCATGGAGTGCTTTAAAGGTGATAACTAACACCTTGAATCGCACCCGGAAGACCACCGGGAGTCAGTGCAGCTCGCATAGGAGAGGTGTTACATGGGCGCAACGAGATGCACCCATAAGGTGCATACGTCTGGGGGTTTCCACCGCCACCCCGGCTATAACATCGAGTAGCTCAGGCAGGGCCGCTGTTACGTGGCAGGGAGCCAGGTACGTAGGCCCATCTGTATCCCCCGACCCCACTTCACAAGGAGGGATTCACATCCAGCTATCTGAGGAACAGTGGCCTCCCTCGGGCAAAGACTTTCTCTAATAATTACTGCCACTCCCCCACCCCTTCCCTGAGGCCTTGGCTGATGTAATGCATGGAAACCTGGCGGGCACATTTCCACAAGGGGAACTCCTCTCTCTTGGCCTAGCCAGGTCTCCGTGATCCCTGCCAGGTCAGTACCCTTCTCCGCAATAAGATCGTGAATGAGGGGAGCCTTATTTACCATTGACCTGGCATTACACAACATCAGCCGTAGACTCAGGGACTGAGGCTCTGAACAACCCGGGAAACAAGCGATGCATTGGAGATCAGAGTGCGCAATCGCACATAAACATCAAGTGCGCACTCCCGAGACATAATATGGCCCCCTGCTGCCGTCATATCTGCCCCTCCCACTTACTATACTAATGCCAGCATGAGCAGCTGACTGAAGGGTGTGTACCTCTATCTGCACGAGTGGCGGGTGCGCATGCCCACCACTCGTGCAAATGGAGCTGCACACACATGCATACTTGCCCGCCACTCAAGTGGAACCATCTCCTCTCCTCACTGCACCAGGCTGCAAAGTCGAAAAGTTTGGGGAAACTTTTTGACTTTGTCTGATCTAATATATTGGGAACTGGGGTAAGCTATAAATTTGAACAACTAACTAACTTAACAAATAAACAGAGTAAATTGATATGGTTCCCAATGACCCTTCCCCCCCCCCATCACATTTACCTTAAAAGATTCCAAATACAGAGGTGGGCTGCTGGGGGTTCACAGGGGTTCGGGAGAACCTCTAGCTAAGATTTGGTGCAGTTTGGAGAATCCCCAAATCCCACTTCTGGCTGGCCCCACCCACCCCGCTCCTCCCAGGAGTCCACACGTGGCCCGTTTTGAATGCAGGTAAGTGCAGGGTGCATGCGGAGGCTCAGGGAGGGCGAAAAATGGGCCTATCGGAAGTTAGGGAAGGCCAGAAACAGGCCCATTTCTGGCCTCCAGAGGGCCTCTGGATCCTGGGGAGGTTGTTTTTGCCCTCACGGAGGCTCGAGGAAAGCCTCCGGAGCCTGGGGAGGGCAAAAACGCCCACCCTCCGCCGTGGTGCATGAGGCCGACTAGGCCATGCCCACCATGGCCACACCCACCCAGCACCCATGCAGAGAACCCCTCGCTAAGATATTTGAAGCCCACCCCTGTCCAAATATCATCGGTTGGCAAAATCTCACATCTGCAGAGTCTGGTCTAAATCTTCAATCCCTAGAAAGATATATATGCCTGTTTGGAACGTTGCTAGATAACGAACGAGCGTTGCAGAAACGGTGATGGTTAATGCAGCAGAGACGGGTGGCGGGACTTCCATCTCAAAAAATAGAGTTAGCTGGGATTTATTTACTCCCTGCTCCAGAAATAATTAAACTTTGCCTCCATTGCTGCTTGCTCCGAGAACTTGAACTTTGCTCATGGAGCGAGAGACAGAGAGAGAGAGAGAGAGAGAAACCCATTGATTAATTCAGGGGGTCATTTGGGCCACTGTATGCAGAGTTAATCATTACAAAAGCCCCCACAACAAGGCCAGAAGCCCAGTGGAAATATTTACTGACAAGAAGACAGACTGTCTGGGCTGGCCAGAAAGAGGAAGCAAGGAAGAGTTCCTTGCTAGCTCAATCTTTAATTGCAAATAATCTCATTAGTTGAACAGTACCCCTGGTGACTCCAGGAAGCAGTTGGTGAGCTCTGCTCCAGGAACCAAGATGAGTTGTAGGTCCTACTGGGTGTAAATTGTAAAGGGCTGGCAGCCTCCGGAGTGCCTTTTCGCTTTTGCCATCTTGCAGCAAATGAAGCAATTTGTAGGGAAGATGTTGGATCTGTGACTTCTTGGAAGGGGTGCTCCTGAACCAGGGTTGGGATCCACTTACCTTTACTACCGGTTCACATCAGGAGTGCACACACTTCAGCGCCTGCGTAGATCACCCATGATGACGACGTGGTGGGTGGGCGGAGCCTCCCGCTGGTTTTACTACTGGTTCTATAGAACCGGACCAAACTGGGAGCAACCCACCATTGTCCTGAACTAAGTGCAGGTAGTCCCCGGCTGACAACAATTCATTTAGTGACCGTTCAAAGTTACCACAGTAGTGAAAAAGTGAATATTGTTCAGACTTATGACCGTTGCAGCATCCCCATGGTCACAGGATCAACATTCAGAGGCTTGGCAATTGGTTTGTATTTATGACGCTTGCGGTGTCCCCGATCAACTGGGACATGTGATCAACTTTTGCAATCTTCTGACAAGCAAAATCAATGGAGACCCCAGATTCACTTAACAACTGGGGTGCTAACCCATCTTAAAGTTGCCAAACATTATTTTACATCGTTGTATTAATGCAAAGGAAGATTAATGACTTTTAAATTTGGTGAAAATGTGGTAAAGGAAACAGACACTTTCTGCGGACCTGTCTATCCTCTTCTTTTGTTCCCTTCTCTTCCCTTTCCTCTTTCTCTTTCTTTCTCTATTCCTTTCCTCTTTCTCTTTCACTTTATTTCTCTATTCCTTCCCTTCCCTTTCCTCTTTCTCTTTCTTTCTCTATTCCTTGTCTTTCCTCTTTTTCTTTCGCTATTCCTTTCCTTTTCTCTTTCTCCTTTCCTTTCCTCTTCCTCTTTCACTTTCTTTCTCTATTCCTTTCCTCTTTCTTTTTCTCTTTCTCTATTCCTTTCCTTTTTCTCTTTCTCCTTTCCTTTCCTTTCCTCTTCCTCTTCCTCTTTCACTTTCTTTCTCTATTCCTTCCCTTCCCTTCCGTTCCTTTCTTTTCTCTTTCTCTGTTCCTTTCCTTTTTCTCTTTCTCCTTTCCTTTCCTCCTTCTCTTTCTCTATTACTTTCCTTTCCTTCCCTTCCCTTTTTTCCTTTCCTTTTTTGGAAGGATAATTATTTTAACTTTAGTCTCCTCTTTTTCTTTTTCAAGGTAACTAAACAAATCCCACATACTTGAAATGAGCTAGCCTATTTTGCAGTGGCCAATGATAATTAGATAATTAGACATAGAGCCCACAGACAAGTTAGTTTTAAATCTGCTCTATTAAAATATCTCAGTCAAGAGCTGCCAATTTTTTATTAGGCACATTGGACGTATAGTTCGGCTCAATCAAAGCATGCTTTATGATCATAGCTGTGTGTTATTATATCTTATCCATTGAGCTTCATTTCATTTGAATAGACATTCTGAACTAATTCATGGCCTCATTTGTGCAAGTATGCAACATATTGGGTAAATACTGTCTAATAGCTCTAGAGATTATTGGTAAACAGAGACCCATCTGATCAGACCATCCGCAGCACATCCACTATTGACTTCTCCAAAGAGAGAAATTGATTTGAGACAAAGATGAGTGTTAACTACTTGTTTTGCCGTAAGTACTTTCTGTTTGCATGTAGCACTAATAATATTCATTAGAAAGCTTCTAGTGTGCAGTTTACTAAAGAGATATTGACTGAAGCAAAAGATTAATTGACTCAAGAGTAAGAGTGCTTAACCAAGATGATATAATTGGTCAAAAGTCTTCCAGGTTTTTCGATGGTCCAAAATAGAACAAACTCATCATATTTCTTAAGTAAATGAAAGTTGGATTATTGCATCGCCTTCTGTTTCTCTCACCCACCCACCCCTCACTGCGAATCTACAAATTATTAGACAATAGATTTGTTGTCCTCTTGAGCTCCACTCACATGCAGCAAAGCATTGTTTAATTTTTTTAAGAGGTTTGGCCCGGAAAAAGTGATTTATATCAGAGCAGCCTGCCTGTATTCCTGCCAATAATGGGAGATACTGAACTTGACAAGGAGCTGGCTTTCTCGTGAAATGTGATCCTAATCAAGAAATTGGAGGAGGGGAATCCAATACCTTTTCTGATAACGAAGATTCTAGACAGAACAGAAGAGGCAGGAGTAAGCTGGGGGGGGGGGGAGATAAAGGACCGCTTCTCACACCGGAAGAGGCAAAAATGTCATCCGCAGCAAACTGATTTTGTGTCAAAGGGATGAGAAGCCAGGGTCGATGCTAGGATGCCAATGCCGCTTTTATGCATTTGGTCACAAATATTACACTTGGAAATTGCTTGAGACTTGGAAAAGGCCGGGTAAGAAGCTCAGAACTGATCAAGGATTGATCAGGGATCCTTAACAGAGTGATTATTAGGACGTTGCTAAAAGCCAGCTACACGAAGAAGTGAGAGAGAGAAAGACAGAAGATGCACAGGCATTTTTTTTGCCCTGATGTAAGCCAGGGGTTTAAAGGGGTCTTAAGGGGTTTCAAAAGGTCGGCAGTTCAGCGGTTCAAATCCCTAGAGCCGCGTAATGGGGTGAGCTCCCATTACTTGTCCCAGCTTCTGCCAACCTAGCAGTTCGAAAGCATGTAAAAAATGCAAGTAGAAAAATAGGGACCACCTTTGGTGGGAAGGTAACAGCATTCCATGCGCCTTTGGCGTTTAGTCATGCCGGCCACATGACCACGGAGATGTCTTCGGACTGCTCTGGCTCTTCAGCTTTGAAACGGAGATGAGTACCGCCCCCTAGAGTCAGGAATGACTAGCACATATGTTCGAGGGGAACCTTTATCTTTAAACCAGGGGTGTCAAAAGTCAATTTCATTGAGGGCTGCATCAGGGTTGTGTTTGACCTCAGGGGGCAATGGCCAGCTTGATGTCACTTGTGTTGAGGACGCCTTTGGTGGCGTGAGCGCTCTGCCAGTGAAAATGGGCTGCCAAGCTCCGTTTCCAGCTATGATGGCCTCCTGCAACCCTATCAGCGAAAACAGAGCCAGAACGACCGCACGCAGCCCTCGTGAGCTCTGTTTTCAACTGCACCAGCCTCTTGCAGCCTCTTCCAAGGAAAACAGAACTATGTTTTCCCTAGCAAAGGCACCGCAGGCCGGTCCTTAGCTCTTTCCTGGGTGGCCCCATGGACCAGATCTAAGCATCCTGCAAGCTGAGCTTGCGTGCCCCCCAATATGGCTACGCGTGCCGCCTGTGGCACGTGTGCCATAGATTCGCCATCACATCACTAGACAATTGTCCTCATGATTAGGAAGTTTGTCTTCAACTCCAGGTTGCTTCTCTCCTTCATTAGTTTCCATCCATTGTTTCTTGTCTTGCCTTCTCCTGCTTTGGAAAATAGTTGACCCTCTCTTCTTTGTGGCAGCCCCTCAAATATTAGAAGACTACTATCGGGTCACTCCTAGTCCTTCTTTTCATTTCTAGAAAGTTGTTCATTGATCTAGAATAGAATAGAGCTGGAAGAGACCTTGGAGGACTTCTAGTCCAGACCCCTGCTCAAGCAGGAGACCCTCTATCATCGCAGACAAGTGGCTGTCCAGTCTCTTCTTAATAACCTCCAGTGATGAAGCACCCACAACTTCTGAAGGCAACTTCTGTTCCACTGGTTAATTGTCCTCCCTGTTTGGAAGTTTCTCCTTAGTTCCAGGTTGCTTCTCTCCTTGATGAGTTTCCATCCATTGTTTCTCGTCTTGCATTCTGGTGCTTTGGAAAATGAGTTGACTCCTTCCTCCCTCTTCTTTGCGTCAGCCTCTCAAATACTGGAATTCTACTATTTAAGGGGTGTCAGTGTAAGACTATTGTTCTCTAGAAGTGAGAGACGCGATGTGACCTCAGCGCCAGGCTCCGAGAAGCAGGACAAACTACTGAATCAAGAATCCTGCAACCTGGCGAAGTAAGCACCTAATGAGCAAGCCGAAAGATGCTGCCTCCACAAGCCAGCTCAGGGTCTCATTATTAGCAAGTGCTGAGCAGAGAAAACCTCACCTGTGCACGCGAAGAGGGGAGAGGAGGCTCTCACTGTGCGGGGACTGCTTTCTGTCACTGGAAGCAACTTTGGCATCTGGCTTTGTGCATTCACATCCTTGACTTACTGCTTTGTTTTTTGATCTTGGTGTGTTCTCGGCCAAGTCTCACTTCCACCCTGGGTGCTTTTCAGGCTATTGTGTGGTATTGTGTTACAGACTGTCTGCTTATATTATGCCTTTCCTTCAGCCTCTAGTCGCTGCCTGTTCTTTCTTTTTTTTTTCTGCCTGCTTCCACAATTTTTTCTTTTGTTACCTCTCTCTGCCTGTCTGCTGCCTTCTCTGCAGACAAGCCTCCTGCCGTTTTTTTCTTCTTCTCTTGCAAACCTATCCATCCTAAATTCAAGGGGTGTGTATATTCCCACCCAGCAGCTCTGCAAACCTCACTCCCAAATTCATGCAAAAACCTGCTTGGGTTTTTCCTGTCAACTGCATAGGTGTTTTCTCTCCCTTTGCTGAAGCCAGGGCACAAAAAGAACTTGGAAACTAAAGGGACGCCAGGTTGAAATGTAAAGCTTTTAAAGATGCTTTCGATGCAGTGAAATCAGCCATGAGCTGCACTCCGTTTTCAGGATTGCATCGTGTTGCTGACTCCATAAATGTCAAATATATATTCTTTTGACTATATTGTGACTGTTGTGTTAAGCTCAGGAAAAGGTGTGTCCTTTTACAGGGAAGCTTAAAGGTACAGTGAGCACCCATCTTGAATCCAAAGCAGCCGGTTTGATATAGTGGTGAAGGCACCAGGTTAGAAAGCAGGAGAGTGAGTTCTAGTCCTGCCTTAGGTATGAAAGCTGATTGAGTGAGTTTCAGCCAATCTCCAGGAGACTGTGAGTTCTAGTCCTGCCTTAGGTATGAAAATCAGCTAGGTGACTTTGGGCTAATCTCCAAGAGACTGTGAATTTTAGTCCTGCCTTAGATATGAAAGCTGATTGAGTGAGTTTGGGCCAATCTCCAGGAGATGATGAGTTCTAGTCCAGCCTTAGGCACAAAAATAAACTAGTGAATTACGCCAGTCACTCCCTCTCTCCCTCTCTCCTCTCTCTCTCTCTCTCTCTCTCTCTCTCTCTCTCTCTCTCTCTCTCTCTCTCTCTCAGCACAACCCTTCTCACAGGGTTGTTGTTGTGAGGAAAAAGAGGAGGAGAAAGGAGTATTAGATACGTTCACATAAGTTACTTATGAAATAATAAAGGCAGGCTAAAAATCTAATAAATAAATAAATTAACCAACGTCAGATCCAAATATTGTTCCACTTTACTGAAAAACATGGTGACCCTCTCCCTCTAATGAGTATTTCTTTTTGTACACCTCAAAAACCATGCCAAATCAGGTGAAGTATCTTTGCAAAAAAAAAAAAATGGCTATTTGCAGCATGTTGTAAAATGGATTCAAACATTTTTGTCTACAAAATATTCCAGAGCCTGCCAACATTTCCAAAGAATCACTGTCTACTTTGCAAGCCCTGGGAACCAACTTTATGTTGGCTAGGATTTTTTTTATAGCCAGCAGCCAGTGCAGAGAAAGCAAGCATGGTTTTAAGACATACTGCTATTTGGGCAAATAAACAAACTTCTGAGCCAAAAACAAAAACCCTGTTATTAGGGCCCTACTGTGGTATATAGAAGGTTGAGTCCAACATAGGAACTTTATAGGTTTCTCTAATAAATATGAAGAACCATCAGAATATATATCAATTCCACTGTTTCTCAAAGTAATGCAGAACCAGAGGGGCCAGTCCAATGTGCAATAATTGAAACTATATCTATGTTATCTGAATTGATGGACTGGAATATATCCATAACTGGTGGTGCGGTGGCTCAGAGGTTAAGATACTGAGCTTGTCAGCTGGTAAGCTGGCAACCCAGGTTCCAGACCCAAGCACCATGTGATGGGTGGGCTCCCATCCTTGCCTCAACTCCTGCCAACCAAGCAGTTCAAAAGTATGCAAATGTGAGTAGATAAATAGATACCACTTCGGGTGGGGGGGTGGGGGAAGTAACAGTGCTCCATCACATGATGCTGGCCACATGACAGCAGAAATGTCTTTGGATAGTGCTGACTAACTCCCTATATTCAGCAACAACTAGCAGAGTAAAATCCACAGGGTTTACTTCACCTTTTTTTATAGATCCATAACACCAATACATGTAGCCCTCAGCTTACAAGTACAATCAAGTATAATTGAGTCCCAAATTTCTGTTCCTAAGCAAGGCAGTTGTTAAGCGAATATCGCCGCATAGAAGTTGCTTCTCTCCTTGATTAGTTTCCACCCATTGCTTCTTGTCCTGCCCTCTGGTGCTTTGGAGAATAGCTTCACTCCAGGGGTGGGTTCTAATTTTTTTTTTACTATACCACTATAAGTCCTTTTTTTACTGGGCATGGCTTATTTTGTGGGCGTGGCTTGATGATCATGTGACAATTCTTTAGGATTTAGCAGAGGTACTGGTCTACCAGGCTTTTAACTGCTTGCAGAGCTGTACCGGTCTACCCATTTATTTTTGCAGGCACTGGTCTACCCATTTATTTTTGCAGGCATCCGTCTACCCATTTGTTTTCTTTTAACACTGATCAGCTGTAGGGTGGCCCTTTGAACCCCTGTGGCAAGAGTTTAAACAGTTTTTTTTCCCCTCTACCCAATAGCTGGGACTCAGGAGGCAGCAATAGATTGGGGGTGGGGCCAAATAAAAGGTAACAATAATGCAGGAGGGGTGGGGGGGTTGGCAGAACCGCTTCAGTGACATCATATCATCACTGCTACCAGCTTGGCGGAACTGGGCGGAACCGGGAGGAACCCACCACTGCTTCACTCTCTCTTCTTTGTGACAACTCCTGAGATATTGGAGCACTGCTATCATGTCACCCCTAGTCCTTCTTTTCATAAGACTAGACATATCCAGTTCCAGCAACCGTTCTTTATATGTTTTAGCCTCCAGTCCCCTAATCATCTTTGTTGCTCTTCTCTGCGCTCTTTCTAGCTATGCTGGCTGGGGAATTCTGGGAATTGAAGTCCACACATCTTCAAGCCGCCAAGGTTGAGAATCACTGGTATATCCTATTTATTATAGATTACTGCAACATTTTCATTGCCTGATGCTGCCAATAGAGTTTGGCAGGTGCAGTTAAGCCCAGGTGCCAAATTAATTATGAGTATTATACTATTTGGATGATTTTGTGTCCCTCCCCGCCCTCCCTTTCAAAATGCCACTTCGGGGAATTTGAGTCACTCTCATATTATTTTAGGGAAATGTTTTCGCTTCGGCAGAACCCGGAGCATATTTTAATGTTCATGAAGGAAATTTGATTTATGGAGTTACTGCAAAGGAACATGACTGTCTGAAGTCCCTGTAGCCATAAACACATCACAGCTGAAATGGAACCAAAAATAAAAAAAATCCCTCACCCATTGTGGGTATTGTATAAACAGACATGGAATTACCTCACAGCTAAGAAAGTGAAAGCTGTTGTAGGAATTAACCTTCCAAGAATCAGTAGCTTGAGGAAAAGAAGTTTGAGGGGGGTCTCTGAAATACTAGTAGCATAATTGGCAGTGGTCCTACCATCTTTAAATGAATTTCACAAAACAGGCTTCATTTAGCAATGGGGACATAAATGAGATGGACTCTACGGCAGTGCCAAACAACACTTTACTCTTAATTGTTTTGAGTGCTGAAATTAGTCACTACGGAATAAGTGCGATACACGTACTCCTCAACTTACAACAGTTGCTTTAGTGACCGTTCAAAGTTGCAACAGCATCGAAGAAAGTAACTTTATAACCATTTCTCACACTTACATCTCTTGCAGCATCCTGATGGTCACGTGATTAAAATTCAGAGTAAATGGCAACTGGCATGTACTTATGACAGTTGCAGTGTCCCGGGGTCATGTGATTACCTTTTGTGACCTACTGATAAGCAAAGTCAATGGGGAAGCCAGATTCACTCAACAACCACGTTACTAACTTAACTCAGGTTAAGGGAGCCTGAGTGGCGTAGGAGGCTAATGCCTCCTACTAAAGCAGCATTTAATATCCAGCTGCCTGCAGTTACTGCGAGTTTAATTCTCACCAGGCCCAAGGTCGACTCAGCCTTCCATCCTTTCTAAGGTGGGTAAATTGAGGACCCAGTTTGTGGAGGCATAAACTGACTTTGTATAAATATACAAAACTATGAAGGCTATTGCTTAACGCAGTTTTTCCCAAACTTGACCCTTTGAAGATGTATGGACTTCAACTCCCAGCATTCCTCAACCAGCCATACTGTCTGGGGAATTCTGGGAGTTGAAGTCCATGCACCTTAAAATAGCCAAGTTTGGGAAACACTGGCTTAACGCATTGTAAGCTGCCCTGAGTCTCCGGAGAAGGGCGGCATATAAATCAAATTAAAAAAGAACAACAACTGCAGTGGTTTAGTCAACAACAGTAGCAAGAAAAATGGGTTAAAATTCACTGAACAAGTAGCAACAGAAATTTTGGGCTCAATTATGGTCTTAAGTCAAGGACTATCTATACAGGTAGTCCTTCACTTACAACCAGACATTTAGCAACTGTTCAAACTTACAATGGATCCCCCCCAAAATATGTACAACCTAGATTCAAAGTTCTGACATTGACACACACAACACAATCACACAATTGCACTGGAGCACTCAGCAAGCAGCCAGTCTTGCAGAGGTTTGCAGCATCTTGCAGTCACTTGTTGGATGCTTGACTTGTTGGAAACTAATGTTGGAAACTAATGTTTGCTTCTGCCCTCTGGCAAAATAATGCCCATCGCAGACAATGAGTTAACTGTCGTGGCTCTGTTTAACAACTGTGTTGATTCACTTAATGACCACCATAAAAATGTCATAAAATTTTGGTCGGTCACGTGATGACCTGCTTAAATGACGGGCACAACTTACAAGTGAAACGTCAGGCTTAATTACAGTCCTAAATCAAGGACTTCCTGTAGGGAATACAGGTCGTCATCGGTTTACGACCACAGTTGAGCCCAAAATTTATGTGATTGTGAGACATTTCTTAAGTGAGTTTCGCTACATTTTACAACCTTTCTTGCCACAGTTGTTAAGTGAATTGCTGCAGTCGTTAAGTGTGTAACATGGTTGTTAAGTGAATCCGGCTTCTCCATTGATTTTGCTGGTCAAAAGGACATCACATGACCTTGGGACACAGCAACAGACACAAGTATGAACCAGTTTCCAAGTGCCTGGATTTTGATCACACAACCACGGGGATGCTGCAACGGTCCTAAGTGTGAAAAACGGTCATAAGTCACTTTTTTTTAGTATCGTTGTCACTTTGAACAGTCACTAAATGAACTCTTGTAAGTCGAGGACTACCTCAAGATCATGAAGGAAAACAAAAAGCAATGATATTTGTTAGAACGTTATTGGTTCCAGAAACATGATATATTCTGAAAGTAACAATACCATTCAATTATCTCCTCCACTTTCTACTCCTTTTGCAGTGGAAGATTAACAGTTTTGCAGGGATTAATTTTTGTGAGTGACAGAATACTTATTCCACCTGACATGTAACAAGAAATTCTCTCACTCGCTCACTCATTTCTTTCTAAAACTATGTTGTGTGTATTTAAAAAACCAAAAGTGAGCATCCACAACTTTTGGGTCAGTCGAAATCTTGATTTGTTTGAAAGAAACTGTAAGATCTGCTAGAGGAATAGACCTTTTTAGAGATAAGAACTACAGAGATAGCAATATCAGATTGTGGGAGAAAACGGAAGCAGTATTTGTGAATTTAAAGATCATATGTACATAGTTTTAGAGACTAGTTTTTCCATACATCTAGGAATTGCAATCTTCGTTAGTCTTACAAAACAAACTGCCAGCAATTGCTTCTTGGTATTGAAATTATTGAACAGCAGGGAGAAATATAAAATCACGGTATATAATTCTGAGGATTACAATAAAAATAACAGACTATAGAGGAAATATAAACAGTGCTGTAACCATGGAATAGAGCTTAGTTTATATTTGTACTGATAACTGCTTGAAAATCGGAAATAATTTCTTTATCATTCTTTTTTTCCCTTTGTTTATGCTCTTCTATTTTTTTTATTCTAAATATTAGTTCTTGCTAACTTTATTTTGAATTTAGAAAGTTAACTCTAAAAATCTGCATAGACATTTATCAAAATATGATTCAATGAAATAGTACTTAACTTGTATTTTTAAAAAAAACTTTAGGGGGAATTTAGAAGGAAATAAAATCGAATTTACTTATTTAAACCTGAAACAATTACCTTTTGGAAACATCCCTCCACAGTACACCACTCAAAGGGTGAGCCTAGCTTTGAGTCATGAGTCCAGAAGGACTCCCAAACAGGTTGTGCACTGTGCCTGTTTATGGCAATATAACTCCATCCAGCACCAAACATGGCAGTCTTAGAATCTGAATCAGAATAGAACTGGAAGGGACCTTGGAGGTCTTCTAGTCCAGCCCCCTGCTCAAGCATCATGCTATACCCATGTTGAAGAACCTATGGCATGCATGCCAGAGGTGGCACGCAGTGCCCTCTCTGATGGCATGTGAGCCGTTACCCCAGTCCATCTATGCCCTGCATGCGCGGGCGCCTCTCACTGGCTAGCTGGTCTTCAGGTCTCTGTCGCGCATGTGCAGGATGCGGGGCATGTACGGGGGGAGGCTGCGCATGCATGCGGGGGCCACACATGCATTGCATTTTTGGGATCCGGGCATTCACGCTTTGGGCATTCAGTCCAGAAAAGGTTAGCCATCACTGTCCCATATCATTTCAGACAAGTGACTGTCCAGTCTTTTCTTAAAAACCTCCAGCGATGAAGCCCCTACAATGGGTGAGTGGGTGGATGGATGGAGGGGTGGATGGAGGAGTGGATAAATAGTTAGATAAACAAGAGAGAGAGAGAGAGAGAGAGAGAGATGGACGGATAGACATACATACATACATACATACATACATACATACATACATACATACATAGATGATAGGAAGGTAGATGAGTAGACAGGTAGATAGATATAGATAGGTGATAGATAGATAGATAGATAGATAGATAGATAGATAGATAGATAGATAGATGGATGGATGGATGGATGGATGGATGGATGGATGGATGGATGGACAGACGGACATACATACATACATAGATGATAGGAAGGTAGATGAGTAGACAGGTAGATAGATATAGATAGGTGATAGATAGATAGATAGATAGATAGATAGATAGATAGATAGATAGATAGATAGATGGATGGATGGATGGATGGATGGATGGACGGACAGACGGACATACATACATACATAGATGATAGGAAGGTAGATGAGTAGACAGGTAGATAGAGATAGATAGAAGATAGATGATAGATTGAAGATAGATGATAGATAGATAGATGATAGATAAATAGATAGATAGATAGATAGATAGATAGATAGATGATAGACAGACAGACAGAAATAGATATATGATAGGTAGGTAGGTGAGTAGACAGGTAGATAGATATAGATAGATGATAGGTAGGTAGGTAGGTAGATAAATAGATAGACAGACAGACAGACAGACAGAAATAGATAGATGATAGGTAGGTAGGCAGATAGATATAGATAGATGGTAGATGGATGGATAGATAGATAGACAGACAGACAGACAGACAGACAGACAGACAGATAGATAGATAGATAGATAGATAGATATGACAGACCGACTGACAGACAAGTGCCTTTTACATCCCCTACTTAGATCTGAATACTGATACCACTTCATCCCTCAATCTATTATGCAACTACTTTCTCAAACATCTTCCCCCCAAAAGGGAGGTTAGATACAGGATAGAAATTGTCCAAAATAAGTGGGTCCAAATGCACACTACTAAATAATGGACAAATTTGATGATTTTATGAGAAATAAATTTGATGAATTTCATAAATAAATACATGCTTTCCACGGGGCCATCACAATGCCATAGACAGGAAGCTCATCCCCAAATTCAAGATAACTATAACCGAGAATAAAACGATAACTTTTAGTGGCCAAGTGTGTTACAACTTTGCCGGAGGTACCATTCCATTTGATTTGTAATCCATTTGAGACAAGAATGTTGATGTAATAAAGATCAATGCCTCTGGTCACCAGGGTGGTATTCTTTGGGAAATTTTCGAAGGATTAAAGGATTGAAATGTGCACAGGGGAAACATGATTTTCTCTCAGTGGGACAGGATAAGCAAAGGTCCTTTACAAGAAAATACCTGCAAGACCTGAAATGACATGATCAAGCGGGTAAGCATTTTAGTTACGTTGAACTTGGGTTGCACATCACACATTTAATTTCCAAAGCACCTGGAGGCAAGGCAAGAAACAATGGATGGAAACTAATCAAGGAGAGAAGCAACCTGGAACTAAGGAGAAACTTTCAAAGAGGGAGGACAATTAACCAGTGGAAAAGAAGTTGCCTTCAGAAGTTGTGGGTGCTTCATCACTGGTGGTTATTAAGAAGAGACTGGACAGTCACCTGTCTGAGATGGTATAGGGTCTCCTGCTTGAGCAAGGGTCTGGACTAGAAGTCCTCCAAGGTCCCTTCCAGCTCTATTCTATTCTAGATAAATGAACAACTTTCTAGAAATGAAAAGAAGGACTAGGAGTGACACAATAGTAGTCTTCCAATATTTGAGGGGCTGCCACAAGGAAGAGAGGGTCAACTTATTTTCCAAAGCAGGAGAAGACAAGACCAGAAACAATGGATGGAAACTAATCAAGGAGAGAAGCAACCTGGAATTAAGGAGAAACTTTTTAACAGTTGGACTAGAAGACCTCCTAGGTCCCTTCCAGCTCTCTTCTGATTGATTGATTGATCTCTCCTTGATTTTACTTGATGTTGTGTGTAAACCATTACCGATACGCCTTGATTTACAACCACAATTGAGCCCAAAATTTCTGTCGCTAAGCAAGGCAGTTCAGTGGGGGTTTACTCCATTTTACAACCTTTCCTGCCACAGTTGTTAATCACTGCTGTTGTTAAGTTAGTAAGATGGCTGTTAAGTGAATCTGGCTTCCCTATTGACTTTACTTGTCAGAAGGTCACAAAAAGAGTGTCCATGCAACCGTCATAAATATGAGTGGAAATATGTTTCCAATCATCTGGTTTTTGATCATGGGACCATGGGGATGCTGCAACAAATTTAAGTGTGAAAATTGGTCTTCTTTCAGTGCCGTTGTAACTTCACACCAGTGGTGGGTTCCTCCTGGTTCATCCCGGTTCTCCCGAGCTGGTAGCGGTGATGATATGACATCATGAACTGGTTCTGTCCCCCCGCCCCGCCCCACCCCCTACCCCCGTGTTATTCTTACCTTTTATTTGGCCCCACCCCCAATCTATTGCTGCCTCCTGAGTCCCAGCTGATGGCTAGGGGGAAAAAAACTGTTTAAACTCTTGCCCTGGGGCTTCAAAGGGCTGCCCTACAGCTGATCAGTGTTAAAAGAAAACAAATGAGTAGACCAGTGCCTGCAAAAATATATGAGTAGATCAGTGCCTGCAAAAATACATGAGTAGATCGGTACAGCTCTGCGAGCAGTTAAAAGCCTGGTATACCAGTACCTCTGCTAAATCCTAAATAATTGTCACATGACCATCAAGCCACGCCCACAAAATAAGCCACACCCACAGAACCACTAGTAAAAAAAATTAGAACCCACCCCTGCTTCGCACAGTCACTAAACAAACTGTTGTAAGTCAAGGACTATCTATATTTAGTTATCAAATTGACATGCTGCCCACCTGACCGTCGGGTAACTCTGGATGGCTTACAACATTATAAAAGCAAAAATAGAAACATTAAAATATGAAATCGGGGCTGAGAAGGCCTTATAAATCAATGCTTTTTTTATTACCTGATGGGATTTCTCCTGTGTCATGGAAGAAACAAATGCCAGCAAGAATGACTTTTTTTTAAAAAAAATAAAAATTAAAAAGCAACATTTTAATCTCTAAATATAATTGTTGCTGACTTTCCGCTTTTTATGCCAGCAAAACAAAACACGAGCAAACTGCTGTCAACAAGTTTTTGAAGTGCAATAAAAGAGAGGGTTGGAGAGAGGGATGGGGAGAGAGAGAGAGAAGGAGGGAGGGAGAATGATTACACCTACCAGAAGGGTACATTTAGATGTGATAAAAATTTCATGAAGCTCAATGCATTATCCTGGGGAAAAGCAAACCTGAATCCTGTCCTTTGAGTTTTATGTCTTCTGTTAAATTCAACATTAGCTCTTTGTAATCTGAACAATTCAGTCCCACGAGAGAGGCAGGAAACTAATTGCCTTGTGTTTACTTACAGAACAAAGGACTCCTTCTTCTGTTTCTTTTTTCTTTCTCTCTTTTTTTAAGGCAGCGTAATTCAGAGGGGGGGGGAGGAATTGGATTCTTTTGCAAACTGTGAGAGCAAATACACCTCTGCAAAAGAGAGAGAGATTTAAAACCTGTTTTATTTTCAGGAGAAATAAGGAAGGTGATTGGGTTTACAATGGTTTTAGGAGTTGAACTTTTGAGAGGCTTAATCAGCCTCCATTTCACTATACATTTCTCCATCATATATATATGATACATATATAAAACCTGCCAGATGTTCAGTGTGTATTATCACCCTGTTTAAGCCTGCCGCCTCGTTCATTTATTCATTCATTCATTCACTCACTCACTCACTGAATCAATGGATTTACACTCTGCTTTTCGAGCAGAAGCTCAGTGCATTCTCCTTTGCAATTTTTTTCCCCATAACGATAAACCTGTGAAGTAGGCCATATTATGTGGTAGAATCACCAGCTGAAGGAGAGGATGCCTTTCTGGGGAGGGGATGTAAAAAGACATTCCAGCTTGAGTCGGTTCAGGAGGAAAATTTCTTTGCTTTCAGAGAAGCAACTTAGAACGAAGGAGAAATTTCCTGACAGTTAGAACAATTAATCAGTGGAACAACTTGCCTGCAGAAGTTGGGAATGCTCCAACACTGGAAGTTTTTAAGGTGTTGGATAACCATTTGTCTGAAGTGGTGTAGGGTTTCCTGCCTGGTTGGACTAGAAGACCCCCGACGCCCCTTCCAACTCTGTCATTCTATTCTAAGATATTCTCCAAAGTACTTGAAGGCAGGACAAGAAGCAATGAATGGAAACTAATCAAGTTATTCTATTCTATTCTAAAATGTCTGAGATCAGACCCTTAGACCTATATCTGCTGTATCCCGAGGGAAGGCAGACAGGCTGAGATTCTTGTAGTACATGTGATCAACAATAAAGTATTCACTTGTTCTGACCCAGCTTCCCAACACAGCAAACTGTCTGTAAATAAATACAGGATTCCTTTATTAGTAGCGCCAGCAGCCCATGCAAAAATTCTCTCTCTCACAGCAGGTTAACAAGTCCGTCTGTCTGGAAGATGAATAGTTGTCTGCCACATCGATTCATCTCTGCCCCCTGCCTTTTATCCCCAGAGCTAGACTGGGGCTTTGCTAGCTGCAGTGGTTCTCCCATCCCAAGGATTGGTCCATAGATTAACACTCCTCTCCTCTGCCTTCTGCGCATCCATGCGTCAGGCATCGGACCCAGCTGTTCCTCTTCTTCTTCATCAGCCACCTCTAGACCTGGGGGCTGTTGACTCTCCATCTGAGGGCTGACGGATGGCCCAAGCTCTGCTTCTCTCTCTCTCTCTCTCTCTCTCTCCCTCCCTCCCTCCCTCCCTCCCTCCCTCCCTCCCTCTCTCTCTCTCTCTCTCTCTCTCTCTCTCTCTCTCACAGCTCCATTCCTTCTCCTGACTCCCACACCTCCTCGGCCTCTGATTTGGCTGACTATTGAGGTTCACTCTAGGAGATAACCAGCCTGAAACCAAGGGAGGGTCAAATACATCATCAGTCATGAGTCCCTTTGGACCCACAAGAGACCTAAGTCCAGCTCAGTTTGAATTCCTTCTACTCTTATATCTCCCACTAATTTCCCTTAGCCATTAGTAGTTCAGATTCTTTTAGAGATCTTAAGTCTTAAAACTTTATACCCATTTGAACTGTCTGGACCTACTGATTTTTCCTGGCCTTGACAGTCACTGGAACATAGTCATACAGTGAGCTTCCATAGCTGAGGGAGGTCTAGAAACTAGGTCTGCCAAGTGTTAATATCTTAACTACTACATTATACCAGTCCTCACCTCCTCAATATAATTAATTTGCCAGTAACAAATACAGATCTCAACTTATTACTAATCTTTTAGGCTAGGTCTATGTAACATGGCAGACTAAACTGAAATAAGTTGAGTAATTTATGATTCACCATGCTGTGGGAATTCAGTAAAGGCATATTGAGTGAAAATATGTTGCATTGTGTTGTGTTGTGTTGTGTTGTGTTGTGTTGTGTTATGGTATGTTATGTTATGTTATGTTATGTTATGTTATGTTATGTTATATATTATATTATTATATTATATGATATTATACTAATTATATTATATTATTATAGATGCGATGGCTCAGTGGCTAAGACGCTGAACTTGTTGATCGACAGGTTAGCAGTTCAGCAGTTCGAATCCCTAGTGGCGCCTAACAGGGTGAGCTCCTGTTACTTGTCCCAGCTTCTGCCAACTTAGCAGTTCGAAAGCATGTAAAAAATGCAAGTAAAAAGTAGGGACCATCTTTGCTGGGAAGGTAACAGTGTTCCGTGTGCTTTTGGCATTTAGTCATGCCGGCCACATGACCACGGAGACATCTTCGGACAATGCTGGCTCTTCAGCTTTAAAACAGAGATGAGCACTGCCCCCTAGGGTTGGGAACGAGTAGCACATATGTGCAAGGGGAACCTTTACCTTTACATTACATTACATTACATTACATTACATTACATTGTTAGAATGCTATTTACATATTTGGGCTTAACCAATCACTGCATTCAAAAATTTTGTTAATTCAGGTTTGTAGCATAGCTGTTGGATAACCCAGCTGCATTGACTCATTAAGTTGTGTCCTTTGTATCAAAGGATTGACATAGTAGTTTCTTTGGAGACTATTCATTAGGGGACTATCCATTAAGACCTGATTCATTTTGCTGGTTCAATTCAACAAGTCAAATAAATTTGACCTGAATGTTCAGTCAATTCAAAAGAGAGATATGCACAATGCTTGCTGCATTACTGAATCAATTAAAAGGCACACAATCTAATGCAATGCATCTAATCAGCTATTTGATTTGAGAAGTCCATTCACAAGGTCAAATCACCTTCTGATCTTCTCACCACTCTATTATTCATTGAGAAGTGGGATGTGGAAATTGAGTTTAGTTATATTTCTATCCATTTGTCTGCCAATACCAATCTTGTTGAAGACCTCTTGATTTATTCAGGAAGATCTTCTGAATAGATTATCTGGAATTCAAATAAATCAGTGAAGTTAAACAAGATCAGCCCCGTCATTGGTTATTGACCATGGTTTATGGAAACAAGAATTAGCAGCTGTGTTTTATTCTACTTTTCCTTCTTCTCATTAAGAGGAAATTTCCTACATGATTGTAGGTTGGACAGTTACTGTTGGGCCCAAAACCAAGGATGACATGTGGTGTTTCTTCCAAGCTAAGTTCTTTATTTTTTTACACCTGTAGACAAAGTCTTGCCAGATGGAGGCAAGATACTATCTGTATCTACCATATACTTTGGGAATTATTGAGGAGGAACTGTCTTCACCCTCTTTCTCTCACACATAATATCTGGGCTGAGTTGCCATTGAGAATCGAACTGCTAGCAGTCAGCAGAATTAACCTGCAATACTGCTTCTAACCACTCTACCACCATGATGCAGCCCCTCCCTCCAGAAATCCACCTCTGTACAACATACCATCATAGCTTCCCTGAATTTTCACTCAGGGGGATGATAGTTTAAAGGTTTTCAACAAAAGAGGCCAGGATCAAACCATGCTTTGCGATCATACTTCCTACAAAGCTATTAAGCCATAATTCACTCATATATATATATATATATATATATATATATATATATATATATATATATATATATATATCTGCCAAAAATGTTTTAAATCACCACTCAGTTTTGCACAAAGATTCATTACATCTGCTTATTTTCTCTGTTTCATGCTTTCTTTCCCCAAACCAAATGGATTAGGGTTAGGATTATTGATTGATGGTTTAGTTACCTTTGTAAATTGATGTACCCAACCTGTAATCCTGACAAGGATACCCCACAATTAATTCCAACCCCGGTGGATAAAATCTTTTGCAACATGAGATTTTAACAACCAATGGTATGAAGAAGAGTCCCACAGTTTCTAAGTTAAGGGAAACAATGGTTTATTGAACACTGCCATTTACGCAACAGGAGTGAGAAGATCAAACTGACCTCCAACAAACTATGATTGTATCTGAAAGATATATAACCCAAGACTGCACTGATAAAGAGTCTATTTTTAGAAAGAAAAATCTTCTTTTTCCCCCTGCTAAAAGGAATATTTTAAAATGACCTGTTCAAAAATGTCCAAGTTTCCTCTATTCCCATTTTGTGACATCATAGTAAGAGAAAAATTTGCTTTTCTGATCCCCTGTTCAGCATAGTGGCATGCAAAGTGAGACAGCTGACTGTTCCCTAGATGGGCTTTCCCAGATGTTCTCTGCCTCTTTTCATGGAACAAGCAATTAAAAATGATGAGGGCAAAGGGTTAAGCAGCTAATGAAGGTTGCAGACCCCGGTTTTCTCTCCCTTCTGCCATTTGATGTTCCTTCCCATAGAAGCTTCTGATCAGCATCACTGAACATCACGACAGTAGATACATGCATATACTTTTAAACACATTTCCGCTTGCTGTTCATCTTCCTTTGCACACACACAGAGAGAGAGAGAGAGAGAGCTACAAATCCTGTAAAAATGACAACACGAGGCTTTGCTGTTTATCTGAAGCCCTAATTACGATGCTGCAGGCTTTGAATGTTAAAATATGTACAGCACTGCCTGGGGCTTCATCCTGGTCAAAGGCAGACAGAACTGAATTCTACGGAGCAGAGAGCTTTGAAGAAGCATAGCCATATTTTCTCAGTCTTCCACTTTCCAAGTTTAGCCTTTGAAAAGTTGTTCGGTTTTGGGGTTTGTCTTTTTTTTTTCCGGTAAAACTCAAAAAAGTTGCTCCAGTGACAATTCACTCCCGGCTTTTTAAAAACAAGACCCAGTGGTGAAATGTAAAATTTGTTACTACTGGTTCTGTGGGCGTGGTTTGGTGATGGTGGGGTAATGTGACTGGGTGGGCGTGGCCAATTTTTTTTTTTTTACTTTTAAAAGCATTTTTTCTACAACCTTAAGAGGTTGTGGAAAAAATGCTTTTAAAAGCCTCTGACGATCCCTGCTGAGCCACACGATCGTCAGAGGCTTTTTTTTTTTTTTTTACTTTTAAAAACATTTTTTGGCCAAAGAGGTTGTAGAAAAAATGCTTTTAAAAGTAAAAAACAGCCTCTGATGATCGCGTGGCTCAGCTGGGCATGGGGGGGGGAAGAGCACTGATTTCTGCTACCGGTTCTCCGAACCACCCGCCACCATCGCTACCGGATCGGGTGATCCGGTCCGAACCGGGAGTATTTCACCCCTGATTGTACCACTATCCTGTGCTCTGTTTTTAAGAGAAAGAATAGAAGTGAAAAATCTTGTTAAGTGAGTTTTACCCCATTTTACGACTTTTCTTGCTGCATCGGTTAAGTGAATCACTGCAGTTGTTAAGTTAGTAACAAGGTCGTTAAATGAATCTGGCTTCCCCCCTCCCCCTTGACTTTGCTTGTCAGAAGGTCACAAAAGGGGTTGACAGGATGCTGCAACCGTCATAAATGTGAATCAGTTCCATCAGAATGTAAATCACGTGGCCATGGGGATACTGCAATGGTCATAAATGTGAAAAAAGGTCGTAAGTCACTTTTCTCAGTGCCGTGGTAACTTTGAACGGTCACTAAATGAACTGTTGTAAGTCGAGGACAACCTGTAATTACAAGGAGGACAATCACTACATAGGAGCCAAAAATCAAAGTTTGCTGTATCCCTTTGCTGTAATCTAATCTTGATTTTTATAGCCCTGGTAATGACACTGCAACCAAATCCCACCCACAGTGCTCGCCAGATGGAAGTGGACATCAACTCCCATAAACTCACGAAGACCCTTCAACCCTCCAGATGTTTCTGAACTATAATTTGATCAGCCCCTCACCAATGTGAGCAAACAAGAAAGATGTTAGGAGTTATGGTACAACAAGACCTGGCCATACATTCTCCATCCTTGCAGTGCTAAAAACTCTGGGAGAGAAATTTAACTGCAGGTAGTCCTTGACTTACAAATTTGACTTGCTTAGTGACCATTCAAAGTTACAACAGCACTGAAAAAAGTGATGTTGGCAGAAATATCTATCTGGTTCAGTTCCAATCCGGGAGAAAGGCACTGGAAACATGGAGGCTGATTGGACAGATGGTTTAATGATGAAGCAGAACCACATGGCTTTGAGGTCCTGGGCAGCTGACCACATGGAGTTGAGAGTGAGGGGTATTTATACCTTCTCTTGGGCTTTGAACTTGAGCTTCCTGTTCCTGTGCAAGAACATGTACTTCTATTGGCTGTTGTAGGGGTCATAGCTGGCCCTGTAGGTTGTTTGAGCTCCCAGGCTTGGTTGAATTTTGGAGGGGGTGGTGCAACTGAGATGATGCTATGAAGGAGCTTGTGTTCTGAAAGGGGGTTGGGTAAATCCTGCTATGGCTAAGGGCTAATCCTATCTTTGTTCAGACCTTGCTGCAGGGAGTAATGGATTACCAAATCTGCATTTCTAAAAGCCGCCCTCAGCTTAGTATCTTCTTGGTTGCAGGGAGCTGGAGCTCTGTCAGAGTTTCTTGCAAAAACCAAATCCAGAAGCACACACCAATAACTGATTCATTAACGTCTTTATATTCATAATAACACATATAGTATATTTACAATTCCAACAGTGGTTCTACAGCTCAGATCAGCAGACATGTTCACACAGAGTAGACCAGTAGAGACCTTAGTTCACTTTAGCTCTGCACAGTCTCAGAAGCTCCAGACTACGACACGCCCTGGCTCCAGTCTGCCTCACCTCCCAATTGGCTGACTTTGCTACTATGTCCTATTCCAGTTGATGAATATACTCTGACAAGCTCTGACTCCCTTAGGATTTTTATTTCTCTTCTAGGGGAAATATTTTATCCTGCCTTTTTAATATTTCTCCAAATATTTCATCCTTCTAGGAATGGGGGTGGGTGCTAACTTTCTACAGTGACTTAGGACCATTTTTCACACTTAACCACCATTGTAGCATTTCCATGGTCACGTGATCAAAATTCAAATGCTTGGCAACAGACTGAAGCCAGATTCATTTAACAACCATATTACCCTGTTTTCCCGAAAATAAGACATCCCCTGATAATAAAGCCAATCAGGCTTTTGAGTGCATAAAGCGTGTGGCCCGAAAATAAGGCCAAGCGCTTATTTCAGGGTTCAAAAAATATAAGACAGGGTCTTATTTTCGGGAAAACATGGTACTAATTTAATACCGACAGTGATTTCCTTAACAGCTGTTGCAAAAAAGGATGAGCAATGGGGCAAAACTCACTTAACCAATGTCTCATTTAGCAACGGAAAACTTGTGCTCAATTGCAGTCGTAAGTCGAGGATAACCTGTATCCCTACACGATGCCACGTTGAGGAGGCTAATCTCCTGAACCTTCAAGGATAACAAATCTAACTAACAATCCTAACTCCCACGCATGCTTGTTCTTTTTCCCAGGTGTATGCTGTGCTGTTTCCCTTTGGCCTGCTTTAATTTAAAAGCAGAGAGATACCTATTGGTTGAGTTAAAGTCCCATTAAAAAGCCATAATTGTCGTATCAATTGTTAATGATGGTTCAGAATGGAACTCAGTGGCTGCGCCTGAAGTGGCAAACAGGGTATTTCTTATTGTGAATCACCTGGGGGTGGGGGGGGGAAGCATTCTTGGGGTAGTAGGGAGATTCTCTTAATAAAGAAACACAGCGTTTGGGGAAATAGAGTTTTTTTAAAAAAAATTTAATTTATATGCCGCCCTTCTCCGGAGACTCAGGGCGGCTTACAATGTGTTAAGCAATAGCCTTCATACTTTTGTATATTATACAAAGTCAGCTTATTGCCCCCACAAACTGGGTCCTCAATTTATCCACCTTAGAAAGGATGGAAGGCTGAGTCGACCTTGAGCCTGATGAGAATGGAACTCGCAGTAATTGCAGGCAGCTGGATGTTAAATGCTGCCTTAGTAGGAGGCATTAACCTCCTACGCCACTCAGGCTCCCTATTTGCTGACATGTATCTTACATGCTTGAATACGACATCCAGTTTTTGATTGCCACAATATAAAAAAGATGTTGATGGTGAAATCCATTTTTTTAAACTACTAGTTCTGTGGGTGTGGCTTGGCGGGTGTGGTGTGGCTTGGTGGGCACGGCTTGGTAGGCGTTGCAGGGGAAGGATACTGCAAAATCTCCATTCCCACCCCACTCCATGGGAAGGATATTGCAAAATCTCCATTCCCACCCCACTCTGGGGCCAGCCAGAAGTGGTATTTGCCGTTTCTTCAAATACTGAAAATTTCCGCTACCGGTTCTCCAGAACCTGTCAGAACCTGCTGGATTTCACCCCTGGTTGAGACTCTAGAAAGGGTGCAGAGAAGAGCAACAAAGGCGATTAAGGGACGGGGGGCTAAAACATATAAAGAACAATTGCTGGAACTGGGTGTTTCTAGTTTAATGAAAACAAGGACTAATCAGAATCAGAATAGAGCTGGAAGGGACCTTGGAGGTTTTCTAGTTCAGGCCCTTCACAAGCAGGAAATCCTATACCATTTTAGAAAAGGGGTTGTCCTGTCTCTTCTTTAAAAACCTTCAGTGATGAAGGCCCTGCAACTTCTGAAGGCAACGTCTGTTCCACTGGTTAATTGTCCTCCCTCTTTGGAAGTTTCTCCTCAATTCCAGGTTGCTTCTCTCCTTGATTAGTTTCCATCCATTGTTTCTTCTCTTGCCCTTTGGTGCTTTGGTGCAATATTTTTTTTCCAAATATTGGAACACCGTTATTATATCGCCCAAGTGCAATATCCAATATTTGAGGGGCTGCCACAAAGAAGAGGGTGCTCAACTTCTCCTCCAAAGCATCTGAAGGCGGGACAAGAAATCCCGTGATCCAAATTTGGGTGCTTGGCAACTGGCATGTAATCACCGTTTGTCACCTTCCCAGTTGGTTTCCAACAAGCAATGATTCTTAAGCCCGATCCACCTAACGATTGGGTGGTCCAGTTAATGATTGCAGTGATTTGTTGAACAACCTTTGCAAAAAAGGTCGTAAAATGGGGCAAAACTTTTTTCACCACTGCCTCACTTAGCAACAAAAACATGGAGCTCAATTGCACAGAGTTTGCTTTTTTCGCAGGGGAAAAGTATGGAATGGATTAGAATGATTAGGGCCATTCTAGTCTTTACTACAGGTAGTCCTCTACTTACAACCAATCATTTAACGAACGTTCAAAGTTACAATGGAATAGAAAAAAAATTACTTAGGACAGGTCCTTGCACTTACAAATGCTGCATCCCCGTGTTCATGTGATCAAAATTCGGATACTTGGCAACAAAAATATATTTACAACAGTTGAGGTATCTCACTGTCATGCAATCGCCATTTGCAAGCTTCCCAGACGGTGTCAAAGCAAGCAAAATCAATGCTGGAAGATGGATTCATTGAACAATTGCAATAATTTGCTTCACGTGTTTGGCCAAAAGGATCCTAAAATCGGTCTCAACTTACTTAACAACCACCTTGGTTAGCAAATAAATAAATAAAATTCTGGTCCCAATTGTGTTAGTAAGTCAAGGACTATATGGTCAGTCTCAACCTGACTTGAGCATTTAGGAAAGAAAAACCCTCAACTCCATATTTAAAGTGAAAGCTTCACTTTTACTAAAGTCAAGCATAAGCAAAGCTGGATCTGAATGTTTCTCACGCAAAGTTTGCATTTTTTTCCCCTCTTCCCTGGCCCTCTCCCCATGTCTAATCCATCAGTGTCCAATGGGATTTGAACTAGATGTTTTGGGAACGGCTTTGGAGTTCGGCACCTCTTTGGTGGAGTTTCACATTCCCTTCCCACAGCTCCGTCCTTGGTTGGCTGGTTTGTTCTGGATTGACACCTCTGATTCCTGCCACCCTATCATTCCCCCTCTCCTTCCTCCCTGTTAGTACTTCCCCATCTTCTCCTCCCACCTTACGTTTTGTGACAGGATGCCAGTGAAATGAAGTATGCTGAAGATGGCAGACCTGACACTATAAGCAATTTGCTTAAAAGCCGCAAGCTGCAGTTCATAAGTTGCCTATTCCTGTATTGTTCTGTGACTTGAAGTTCCACATGAAAGATCGAATTATTAGAAGGTGAAAGGAGAGTTATGCCATTATGACCCTTTGTATGTGAAGTACCAAAAGAGTAGAGATGTGTGGCGTGACGGTGTGAGCCTTGCAAGATGCTTCTTTCGTTGTTTTGACAAAAGCAGCAAGATTCGGTCAATGACCACACTTACAAATCAGGCAAGCTAAGATCTGAAACTGTGATTCTAAACCAGCAGTTGGGTAAACCCGGAAAATGTTGAGACCAGCTGAATCTGAAATTGCAAGCGAGAAGGCTCCGTTTCTCTCTGAATTTTAAAAAAAAGAGCACTTGGTTTGCATTAAGTAAAGGTAAAGGTTCCCCTCGCACATATGTGCTAGTCGTTCCCAACTCTAGGGGGCGGTGCTCATCTCCGTTTCAAAACCGAAGGGCCAGCACTGTCCAAAGACGTCTCCGTGGTCATGTGGCCAGCATGACTAAACGCCAAAGGCACACGGAACGCTGCTACCTTCCCACCAAAGGTGGTCCCTATTTTCCTACTTGTGTTTTTTACATGCTTTTGAACCACTAGGTTGGCAGAAACTGGGACAAGTAATGGGAGCTCACCCCGTTACGCAGCACTAGGGATTTGAACCATTGAACTGTCGACCTTTCGATCGACAAGCTCAGTGTCTTAGCCACTGAGCCACCGCGTCCTTTTTGTCTGCATTGCCTTGTGGTAAATTTTCATTGCCTTGCATTAAATCAGTGGGCTCATATATTAGCTCTGGTAGTTGGAGTGATTTGTATACCTGTGGTTCTTTAAAAAAAAAAAAAAGCAAAGTGGTTTAATTTATATCTTTGCACGTTTTCTTCCAGTCTCATCCTAGGCGGTTCAAAGAGGCAAAAATTACCTTACTATCGAGTTACCTCAATCAACAGAGAAGGGAGAAAGCTGGACCCTGATGAGAACAAAAGGCAGTGTCAAAATGAGTGGCATTACACTCAAATGCAGAAAAAAGCAGAAGAAGAGACTAAATTGGAAATTATCACTAATGCGATTTTGGGTGGGGGGATGGAAGCAGGAGTGCTCCGATCATCGGAAAAGGAGTTAGAGAGGAAAATATCACTTCGCTTAAAAAAAAGTTTGCCTAATGGTTAAAATGTGTTTAGACATACGCAAATGTATAAATAGGCATGGCTGAAGGCAAATATACATGTCTCACAGTGGTGGATTTCAAAGATTTTTACTACCGGTTCTACGGGTGTGGATTGGTGTGCGTGGCATGGCTTGGTGGGCATGGCAGGGGAAGGATACTGTAAAATCTCCATTCCCTCCCCAATCCAGGGGAAGGTTATTGCAAAATCCCCATTTCCTCCCGATCAACTGGGACTTGGGAGGTAGAGAATAGATGGGGGCGGGGCCAGTCAGAATTTTTACTGCTGGCTCTCAAAATTTCCTCTACTGGTTTTCCAGAATTGGTCAGAACCTGCCAAAACACACCTCTGATGTCCCAGGATAAAGTTGCTGGATCCAATCTGGTTGATCATCAGGACCAAAGTTTTTAATCTTCCAAACTTTTGGACTTGTGCTAGAGTCCCTCCTTAGGGAACTTTTCTCCACCGGAATATGTGCTTCTATAGTATTTATGTGGTACCTGGTTAGATGTGTCTTCTTATTGTTTGAGTGGGATGTTGATGAACGGCTATTAAGTCATTGACTATTGTTTCCTTGTGCTGCCAAGTCCTGGGCTCCTAAGTATCTGATAAGCTGGTGGTAAATCAGCATTCCTGTTGACTGACAAGAGGCCCTTTTTTCCCAGATTTTGATCATTTCCCTGGCTTTCTTTGTACCTGCTCGGCTAACAATCAAATTTATTATCTGTTCAATCTCGACAATTGTTAAAATGTTCTTCAGTAATCAGTTAATTGCTGGATATAATATAATAAGGCAGGAATCTTTTCATGTTGGTTTTACTCAGTTACTTGTTTTTCCAAAGAGACGTGTGTCCCATCTGTTTTCCTGCAACGTTTATCCTAAAAAGTCATTTTTTTAAAAAAAAAAGTTGGAGACATTTTGATGCCCATTTTCCCCAATGCACACCTTAGTCATGTAATTTAAGGCAGTACATCTGTTTTTGAAGGCAATTTCCCCTAGTGTCATGAATTTTATTTGTCATCTTAAGTAATATAGGCAAGATTGGAGATATTTTTTTTTCCTAACGGATGCACCAAAGTATCCATGTTAATTGAAGAACTGCACTGCAAGATGCTAAAATGGATCTCTAGTATAACAGTGTCATGGTTCACATATTAGGCTATGAAGTGTGAAATAAATAAATTTGATTTAGCATACATGACATAACATTTCCATCTCTGGGAGTATTCAGTACTTACCACAAGTGGAAAAGTTTCTTGCATGAAGGAATTCTCAATCCAATGAGGGGCTTATTGCAGTAGTAAATCAGGGATCTCCTTCTGGTGTTTGTAAAAACCCCGAAGAGGTCATTTATTTAATTTATTACATTTATGTGGCTGCCCCTTTGCAGAGTGATTCTGCATAAATATCATGGTTGAATTAAAAGGGAGGGAGGGAGGGGAGGAAGGAAGGAAGAAGATGGGAGAGAGAGAGGAAAATGGGAAGGGGCGTGGAGGGGAGGCCAGGTGAGGGAAGGGGAAGAAGGAAGGAAATGGACGGGAAGGAGGGAGGGAGGGAGGGAGGGAGGGAGAGTGGGAGGAAGAAAGGAACAGGGGGGAGGCCAGGGGAGGGAAGGGGCAGAAGGAAGGAAATGGAAGGGAGGAAGAAAGGAAGGAAGAAAAGAGATGAGAGGGGATGGGATGGGATGGGATGGGAAGGAGGGAGGGAGGGGTGGGAGGGAGGGAAGCAAGGAAGGAGATGGGAGGGAGGGAGGGAGGAAGGAAGGAGGGAGGAAGGAAGGAGGGGGGGAGGAAGGGGGGGGGAGGAGAGGCCAGGGAAGCGAATGGGAAGAAAGAAGGAAATGGAAGGGAGGGAGGGAGGGAGGAAGGAAGGAAGGAAGAAAGGAAGGAAGGAAGGAAGGAAGGCTGTAAAAGCTACTTCTACGTGAGGGGAAAAATCTCAACAACTCTTGCCATTTTCGATTTCTAAAGCAAGCATGTCTATAAACAAATGTAAACTCTTTCCCAAGACAATTTCAGTCTTTGCAATCTTTTCCTTGTACAATTGATCTTGGTAGTTTCTGAGGCCAATCCACAAACAACGTTTTGCTTTTGTAACTTTTTTTTTATGGTATTCAAACATGGCAGAGAATTTCCCAGGAACATTGTCTTCCCTCAATGAAGCAGCTTAAAACAGAATCCAAAAACAGCTATTTCTCTGACCCATTAAACCTGTGTTTTCACAATAAACGGCATTGATTGGGAAAGGAAATGTCACGCTTGTAAGACTTTTACGTTTTCAGACATAGAATATAAGTTTCCATTTACCAAACAGCAATAAAAAGGTGAAAATACAGGCCAGACGAGATGGGCGGCACTAATAGCAAAAACCAATTTTCCATCAGTTTTAAAATAAATGATAATTAATCAAGGTAGCTATGACAATGAAATGGGTAAAATCTACCTTCTCTCATTACAGACGGTCCTCAATTTACAACCACAATTGAGGCCAAAACGTTTGTTGCTAAGCGAATTTTGCCCCCTTTTGGTCACTGTTGTTAAGGGAATCATTGAAGTTGTTAAATTAGTAATACAGGTTGTTAAGTGAATCTGTCTTCCCCACTGAACTTGCTTGACAGAAGGTCATACAAGGGGATCACATGACCCCGGCACACTGCAACCGTCATAAATACGAATCAGTTGCCAAGTGTCTGAATTTTGATCCTTTAACCGTGGGGATGCTGCAACAGTCGTAAGTGTGAAAAACGGTCATAAGTCATTTTTTTCTGTGCTTTTAATGGTCACTAGGTGAATTGTTGTAAGTTGAGGACTACTGTATAACTAAATAGCAAAAGAGAAAAACCCCTCATTTAGAAAGCAATAATGAGGTAAAATCAGAGGTAGTATTCAGCAGGTTCTGGAGAACCGGTAGCGGAAATTTTGAGTAGTTCGGAGAACTGGTAAATACCACCTCTGACTGGCCCTGCCCCCTCATCTATACTCTGCCTCCCGAGTCCCAGCTGATTGTGAGGAAATGGGGATTTTGCAGTAACCTTCCCCTGGAATGGGGAGGGAATGGAGATTTTGCAGTATCCTTCCCTTGCCATGCCCACCAAGCCACGCCCACTGAGCCATGCCACGCCCACCAAGCCACGCCCACAGAAACGGTAGTAAAAAATGTTCAACCCCACCACTGAGTAAAATTACCTATTGTTTTGGTCAATTGGATACAATACAGGCACAGAGCACCGTTAACAAGCTAGTCACATTTGTGTATTAATACGCCAGGCAAATATATTCTGATTTAAAACTTCACTAGCGCATGACAAAACAGTATAAAGGCAGCCTGTTCAGATTGATGGTGGTATGATAAATGCAGCCTGATTATTGGATCAGTTTTTGATCTTCCCTATTCAGAACTAGTTACGAATTGCTTGTTCCCACAGAGACACAAATGGGCCTCTCGTTCTTCCAATATTTGAAAAATACAGTAGAAAGCTTGTAATGGCATTTATCTGGGACATTTATTTTGATTCACTGATTTAAAATGTTGATGTGCTTCCATTCCTCCCTCTGCGAATGTATCCAAGGAAGCGAACCGTGGCTTTAAAGGGCAATGATATAAAAACACCCAGAGTTTTTCCAAAATCTGAACCCTGAAATAAAATAAATATCTCCAGCAAAACAGCAGTTGATAAGAAATAAGCCTGAAGATTTGCTTCCTTCTCTCTCTCTCTCTCTAAAAAATTACTAGGGGAAATGAAATGATTTTACAGGTCATGGCTGGCAAGGAAAAGAAACAAATAGTTTTGAGCTGAGAATTACAAAAATAATGATGTGTCTATTTTATTCAGGCTTTCAAGGCCCGTCCTCACGCCAAAATATCAAAACATACCTTCGTCTCCTCCCAGCATCACGTACGTGAACTTCGCCATCTGTGAAAAATTTATTTCATTCCTGCAGTCAATAGGTCTCTCTCACCTCATAAGAAGGGTTGTTTAGGAAGGATGGAACACAAAAGAAATAGGGATGCCTTAGAGCAGATATCAGTTACTCGATTTGGTGAAACTCTTTCATTATTTCAACTTTTTACAGAAAAATAAAAACAGATGTTTGAGTTGGTCCAGTGGCTAAACCTAGCACACCTGGATTTATAATGGCCTATAATATTAATTTATGTTATATTTATTATATAAATTATATTTAAAATTTATATTTAGGGACACGGTGGCTCAGTGGCTGAGCTTGTCAATCGAAAGGTCGGCAGTTCAGCGGTTCAAATCTCTAGTGCCGTGAAGTGGGGTGAGCTCCCGTTACTTGTCCCAGTTTCTGCCAACCTAGCAATTCGAAAGCACATAAAAAATGCAAGTAGGAAAACAGGGACCACCTTTGGTGGGAAGGTAACAGCGTTCCATGTGCCTTTGCCATTTAGTCATGCCTGCCACATGACCACAGAGACATCTTCTGACAACGCTGACTGGTCACCTTTGAAACGGAGATGAGCACTGCCCCCTAGAGTTGGGAATGACTACCACATATGTATGAGGGGAACCTTTACCTTTATAATATTAATATTGTTATGAAATTGATATTGCAATTCCAAAACAGGCTTGCAAGAACACAAGCAAGAGTGTTCTCTCCTCTCACATGAGACCCAAACTCATTGATTCTCTCACATTGCAATGAACAAGGACATACATTCAATTTCACATCTGCTAAGATTGTTGGCTGAGCAGATACATAGATAGCCAGGGAAATGATTAAAGCCTTGGAAAAAAGGGCCCCTTGTCAATTGTTGGAAGACTATCCATCTGGTTCTGTTCTAAGCCGGAAGAAAGACATAGGAAATATGGAGACTGATTAGAAAGATGGTTTTTTTGATGAAGCAGAACCACCAGGGTCTGTGGTTCTGGGCAGCTGACAAAATGGAGCTGAGAGTAGGGGATTTTATACTTTCTCTGGGCTTTGCATTTGAGCTTCCTGTTCCTGTGCAAGAACATATATTCTATTGGCTGTTGTCAGATTCCTATGGGGTCATGTAGGGGTTATAGCTGGCTCTATAGGCAAAAGTGGAAATGCAAATCCTAGGTGTTTGTCTGGGTTCCCAGGTTTGGTTGACGTTTGGACTGCTCTGGGGTAATGCAATTGTGTTCTGAAAGGGTGTTGGGCAATTGTGGCTTAATGGCTTTGTCCCAGGGGTGAAATCTAAAATTTGTTACTACTGGTTCTGTGGACGTGGCTTGGTGAGGTGGGGGTAATGTGACTGGGTGGGCGTGGCCAATTTTTTTTTTTTTACTTTTAAAACCATTTTTTCTACAACCTCTTTGGGGAAGAGGTTGTAAAAAAAATGCTTTCAAATTCCTCTGACGATCCAAGCTCTGACGATCCCAGCTGAATTGCCTGATCGTCAGAGGGTTTTTTAAAAACTCTGTGCCGATCAGGCAACTCAGCTTGGATCATCAGAGTCATATAAAAGAAAAAAAAAGGCCTCTGATGATCACGTGGCTCAGCTGGGAATGCGGGGGGGCAGCGATTTTTGCTACCGGTTCTCCAAACCACCCGCCTCCATCGCTACCGGATCGGGTGATCCGGTCCGAACTGGGAGCGTTTCACCCCTGCTTTGTCCTGTGTTGGATCTTGAGTGACAGCTAATCCTACCATTCTGCCTTTGTTCAGACTTTGAGCCAAATAAAGCTCCATGGGTGGTGTACTATCATATTGCCTGGAAAGAATCATAGGATTGGAACTGTTTATACTGCTACTGTAGCTAGTCAAATCCCTGCTAATGTAGTATTTTCAGCAGCATCTATGACTGATGAGTATGATAAGTCATGTTTTTCAGTGCAGTTGTAACTTCTATATTACAACTACGGACTATGACTACAGCCCACCAATCATACAACCCAAAACCAAACCAGGACTCAGAAAGTTATTTAAAGACCAGTGTTCCCCCAGACAAGCACAATCCAAAGTACTCTGAAGATATCTCCTTGAATGGTGATGAAACGTTTGCAACCGAATTGCCAAGCTCAGAGCTCAATCCAACAACATAACTATCAATCGGAGCTACTAATATTTCAACCAGTTGTAACTTCAAATGCTTGTATGAACTGTTATAGGTCGAGGACTATCTGTACAACTAAGTCAAAGTCAGAAATCGATATGTATATTTGTTTCAAACTGTATTCTGGGTTCTTCCCATCTTATGGGAGGACCTACCTAAATGTGTCTATTTACCAGGAGAGATCTGGAGTCTGTCTGTTCATACCAAGCCACACCTGATCCCTTCTCAACAGTCCCCAAACTTTCTTGCCTGGGGCCTTAACCAATAGACTAAACTGGAGCACACACATTCTGTCTCTCTCTCTCTCCCTCTCTCTCTCTCTCTCTTGTATGAATGAATGAATGAATATGGACTAGATACAAAACTGAGCTGCCAGTAACTTAGTTTTTTTTGTTTAATGGGTGTATGCCCTAGATTTTATATAGATCAATGGAACTGTTTTACATCTGGTTGTCAGCTTTCAAAGCCATATTAGGCCAGTAGCTTCCATGCTGCCATCTTCTCATGTGTGGGAAAGTAGGAGGGGGGGATTTAGTAGAGGGGTTGTCTATAGACATAATAGCATTCTTCCTGTCAGTCAAGGTCAGGGTGATCTTGCATCTGGAGGAGGAGTGGTCGAGATGGGATGGTGGTTGATTGGAGCATATGATTGATTGAGGAATAAGGGGATGGTTTGGGGGGTTTTGATTTACTGAGGGAAAACCCGGATCTCTCAGATTCGGGTTTTCTCAGATGTGCCAGTTTACCTATTCTAGTAAATTGAACTTTGAAAATGCTTGCTTCAGAGTCTTTACCTGGAACTGAGGGGGTTTCTGGAATGCTGACACTGGTATGATTATGTCAGAAATATGAAAGCTGTCATTAAACTATAGCAGAGAATCTATCCATTCACCCCCACAGTAAAGCTATAGCATCCATGCACAAAGTCACAAAGGTCAAGATTTAAAAACAATTTTAGAGAATTATGACAACGTCGAGAGAAACCACATGTATCAGAATGGTCTGAAAAGCATGTGAAAATAGAGTAAAATAAATTAAAACTCTAAATTAGCTCAACCATCCATACATATTCTCTCATCTGTATTTCTGGAAAAAAATATCCATTTGGTTCAAGTTCCAAGCCGGGAGAAAAGCACTGGAGACAAAATGGAGTCTGGAGGCTGATTGGAAAGAGGGTCCATTTATTGATAAAGCAGAAGCATATGGGTTCTGGGCAGCTGACCAGCTGGGGTTGAGAGTGGGGGGGTATTTATACCTTCTCTTGGGCTTAGCACTTGAACTTCCTGTTCCTGTGCAAGAACATGTATTCTGTTGGTTGTTGTCAGACTCCCATGGGGCCATGTACAAATCCTAGGAGTTTGTTTGAGCTAAGTTTGGTTGAAGTTTGGACTGCTGATGCAGTGAAGGGGTGTTGGACAATTCCTATTGTTAAGTTCTAATGAAGCTACAAGATGGCTTCAGAGGGTTTTATCCTCCTTCAAATAGATAGATTTGTATAAAATGATTCTGTATTTGTATTCTTACGCTTCCTATACAGTAGCATAAAAGGAAGAGAAGTTGCTCAGATGCAGTGCAGAAAAAAAGGAGACGATGTATCCATGTATAATAGCTATGTGTAAAGAAGCAAATTTAGAAATGGGAATTTAATTGGAAATACAAAAAATATTACTGTAGCTGCATAAATATTCAGCATTAGAAAGATTTGGAATATCAAACTGCAGTGCTTAAATTGTTACATCCAAATCAATTTGGTCTAATTCAGTGATTTTCCATTCATGCACGTTGCCTTATAATGGTCTAAATTGATCCAAATTGAATTCAGTCCAGTTTACTGATTCAAGCTAATACTGATGTTTCAATTGCATTGATTTTCCAAAATGACTTGAACATTCAAATCAAACTGGACTCAGTTGGTAGATCTGTACTTGTCATCATATAAAAGAGGACAATCGCCTTCTTGTCTGATAGACGGTGTCTTCTGGATGGATTCTTCTTTCTATTGACCTGGGCCAAGTCTTCAAAAAGAGAACTGTCCCCTCTCAGGAACATCTTGCCTACATAGCTCTCTTCTTGGGGATTTTCCAAAATTCAGTTCAGATATGATTATCTTCATACATTTCCCTCAGATCATTAAGGTCTGTTTTTAAAAGCCTAATTCAATTATGATGCCTCACTGGATATCGTGTGCTGAATATCGCAAGGCCAGTTCTGGCTACCTGTAGGACTAATGCATGTTAATTCAAGCAGAACAAACTGGGGTATGGACTCTAGTTCGCTTATGCTCGGAAATATTTGTCTAAGTTCATACAACACACATCTGGTTAATAAAACACAATTATAAAACATGCTATGTCCAGGCAATGAAAGTCTTCTTTCTTTCTTTCTTTCTTTCTTTCTTTCTTTCTTTCTTTCTTTCTTTCTTTCTTCTTTCTTTCTTTCTTCCTTCCTTCCTTCCTTCCTTCCTTCCTTCCTTCCCTTCCTTCCTTCCTTCCTTCAGTTTCCTTCCTTCCTCTCTTCCTTCCTTCCTTCCTCCCTTCCATTCTTTCTTTCCTTCCCTCCACTCCATTCCTTCCTCCCTTCCATTCCTTCCTTCCCTCCCTCCCTCCCTCCCTCCCTTCTTTCTTTCTTTCTTTCTTTCTTTCTTTCTTTCTTTCTTTCTTTCTTTCTTTCTTTTTTCTTCTTTCTTTCTTTCTTTCTTTCTTTCTTTCCTTCCTTCCTTCCTTCCTCCCTCCCTTCCATTCTTTCTTTCCTTCCCTCCATTCCATTCCTTCCTTTCTTCCATTTCTTCCTTCCTTCCTTCCCTCCCTCCCTCCCTCCCTCTTTCTTTCTTTCTTTCTTTCTTCTGCCTGTCTCAAGCATGGCTAACATCGACTTCCAGTTTGACGTCGCGGTGATACAGTTGGGGACATGGGGCTCTGATGAGCCCTGCCAAAACCCCGACTGGCTAACCGCCGCTGACAGGTCTGCGGACCTACCCTGTCCTGAAGGGACAGGGGAAAGAGAGGGACCCCTTGGGCAGTTGACAGGAATGGGCAAGTTCCTCGGAGGCCAGAGGCAATCCTCTAAGTCAGCGGCGGGGGATGGCAGCCATGGCGGCTGCCTCGAGACTGCGACAGATCGGGACAAGCAAAATGCAGGAGGAAGGAAGAAAGGACGAAATGCTTCGGAGCCAGGTGAGTGACACCAGCCCAGGCGAGAACATGTTAATGAGGATATTTATAAATAAGACCCCCAGTCTTACTAGCGGCTGAAGATCTAAGGGGCTTGAAGATTTTGGGGGAAAATTAATTGTTTAAATGCTTCAAAATTTAAATGAGCTTTAAATAAAAACAAGAAGTGCTTATGGTAAACAAAGATAGAAATATTATAAAAATAGAAATGGGAAGCTAAGGTGACTAAAAGTGATATGTTCATAAAAGCATAACTTGTTGTAACATGCTTAGTTTTAATTTGATAACAAAGTGGTGGATGATAATTATGATTGAATGTTAATGATTTGTGATGATGTATTAAGGTACACAGATGGAAGTTATAATTGTGATTGTATTTAATATATGTTGGGAATGATTGGTATTAAGAAACAAATGGGCAAAACCCTGGAAGAGTACAGTTGGAAACAGTGGAGTATTAGATAACATATGGAAAAAGAAATTTTTAATAAGTTAGTAGAATAGAAGTTGGAGTTAATGGAGGAGAATATGCTGAGAAATCAGCCAAATAATGAAATGTTGTTAATCAGCCAAATAATAGGTGGAGTTAAGGAGGAGAATGCTGTTAATCAGCCAAAACAAAATATGCTGGAAATCAGCCCTTTTCAATATTCTGCCCTTTTAATATTTCCTACAATACCTCATTTTCCTAGGAGAGGGGTGGGTGCTTATTTCCTACACTATGTACAAAATAAGAAAGATAGAGAGAAAGAAATAGAATTAGTATAATTAAAATCAAGACTCAGTGCATATGAATGGATGTGACCACGTAAGCAATGTGTATATACAAAATACAGTCTGAGAGCTGACGGCAACTTCAAAGCCCATATAATCTCTTTTCTTCAGCAGCTTTGTTTCTTTTAAACCATCTTTCTGGTTAAAAGACCCTCCTTTGACAGTTTCTAAACAGAAGAGCCTCTAAAGAGAAGTCTGCTCTCAGTAGAGTAAGATCCACGAGCACAAAATTAACTGTAAAAAACCCTTCTAGTTTTTCTCCCAAATAATTCATGGCAGCAGAAGTGGTTTTTTTCCCCTTCCTGTTTAAAGGTAAAGGTAAAGGTTCCCCTCGCACAAATGTGCTAGTCATTCCCAACTCTAGGGAATGGTGCTCATCTTCATTTCAAAGCTGAAGAGCCAGCGCGGTCCAAAGACATCTCCATGGTCATGTGGCCAGCATGACTAAACCAGTGGTAAAATCTACCGGTCCGCTGGCTGTGCATGTGGGCTGTGCACCAAGCACATGCTGTGTGCACACATATGCAGTATGCACCAAATGAGGCATGGGAAGATAAGTAGAACAGCAAGGGGGGAATCAGCTGTGGCGTGTGAGCCTGAGAAACTTTTTAAAAACTTTTTAAAAAGTTTTTTAAAAAACTTTTAAAAAGTTTTTTTTAAACTTAAAAAAACTTTTTTTTAAACTTAAAAAAACTTTTTTTTAAACTTAAAAAAACTTTTTTTTAAACTTAAAAAAACTTTTTAAAAAGTTTTACTACTGGAACCAGTAGTAAAAAATGCTTTAAAAAGGTAAAAAAAAAAAAGTTTCCGATGATCACAGCTGTGATGCACGATCATCGGAACCTCTTTTTTTTAAAAAAAAAAGCATTTTTAACTACCGGTTCCAGAGAACAGGTAGTAAAAAAATGCTTAAAAGGTAAAAAAAAAAGTGTTCAGAAGATCAGCTGAGCGACGCATGATCGTCAGAACTTTTTTTTTTACTTTTTTTTACTACCAGTTTGGCAAACCAGTAGCATTTTTTACTACCGAGTCAGGTGAACTGGCCCAAACCAGTAGCATTTCACCTCTCTACTAAATGCCTAAGTCACACGGAACACTGTTACCTTCCCATCAAATGCGGTCCCTATTTTTCTACTTCCATTTTTTACGAGCTTTCGAACTGCTAGGTTGGCAGAAGCTGGGACAAGTAATGGGAGCTCACCCCATTACGCAACACTAGGGATTCGAACCACTGAACTGCCGCCCTTTCAATCAACAAGCTCAGCATCTTAGCCACTAAGCCACGGCGTCCCATCTCTCCCTTACTGTTTAGGATTTCCTTAATTTAAGACCTGTTTTTATGCACAAAGTATTGAACCTCAGAGCTGTGTTGCATATGATCAAAGAATTACCTAATACATTTACTTGTTTTCCTGAGTGACTAATCAGCTGCCTCTCAGCTGCCCAGAGGCAGGGCATCTGTTTTATTGTTGCTTGTCAAAATAATCCAGTAAGTATTTTGTTGAATAGCATGTTGGGAATTGGATTTATCTCTTCATAATCTAAACCAGAAATAGGCAATCTGGTTGGTTCTGAGGATTGTTGTCACCAAACTGGTTTTAAAAATGGCTTAATGATGGGCCATGCAAAAGATAGCAGTGGCAACCAATATTGTCAGTGTGTGAGAGTTCATGAATTGGAATAGTCATGGTAACAGGTCAGCCAATGGGGACTGTTTGGTGACTCAGATGGCTCGGAGCCTGGGCATGGCTTAGCTTGATTGATTTGTATGTAAGAGTTGCTTTGTGATCTTCCTTCTGTGCTTATATTGCCCCTGTATTGTATAGCTTCTGTGTTTCTGTCTTCTGAATTCTGGTTCTGGCTTCTGCTGCATGGGTATTGTATACATGAATCATGCTTTATATTATTGTATATAAATAAATTTGTTAGATAAATGAATCCTGCTCAATTATTTACTTGTGTGCTGTTTGGATTGTGGCAAACTATATAAAAATATGCATATCACATAGGCACACATAATCAATAGAAGAGACTATTTGTAGCGCGGGGTTAAACTGTGGGTTTCTTTGTTTTCTCCCAGCTTGGTTGTTTTTTTCAGAGACATTTCATTACCAAACTAGTTAACATCATCAGGGCGAGAAGATAGTGGGATTTGCTGGCAGAGAAAACAACTGAGCTCAGAGAGCATCAAGGACCCCAAACACATATCATGTTTCTCCAAAATAAAACAGTGTTTTATTTTCTTTGGCCCTCAAAATAAGCATCAGGTCTTATTTTCAGAGGATGTCTTATCCACTTACCTTAGGACCACTGCAGCCAGGCCTCCCATGCCACTATACCTGTCGCACCATTGCCTGACTTCTTCTGTGGCCACTTGTGGTCACTCACAGTCAGACGTCACATGGCTTGTTGCACCGGGACTGCCACTTGTGGCAGGAGGCTGCATGATGTGTTGTGCATTGTGTGTGCAAGTGGCAGCACCGCTGCAATGTGCCATAAGGTGTCCTGCCATGAGGGGCAGCACTGCTGTGACATGCCGCATGGCATCCAGTCACAAGCAGCTGCAGAAGAAGTCAGGCAGCGGTGCGATAGGTATCAGGGCATAGGAAGCCTGGCTGTGGTGGTCCTAAACTAAGTGGGTGCAGGGCACATGGTGCAGCTCCACCTGCCCCACCTCGTACAACCAGATGGTGGGCCGGGCTTAACTGGGGCTTATTAAGGGTAGGGCTTATATTTGGCGCAGGTGTGAAAATCGGACTTGGCCTTGTTTTCAGGGTAGGTCATATTTTCAAGGAAACACAGTACATGGACATATTTTTCCTATGGTTAGATCAAGAGTTTGAGACAGATATTTTCTTTTTTTTACTTTTTCTTTACCATATTGCTTGTGTGCAAGTTGGGCAGCCACTACCATATTTTTCAGGCTATAAGATGCATTTTTTTGTCTCCCCAAAGGGGGCAAAAATGTCTCTGAGTCTTATAGATTGAATATTGCCAAAGCCCCACCCACCCGCCAGCCTTTTTTTTGGCCTCCACACATTTTCGGGCCTTTTTTCAGGCCTTTATTTTGGCTCATTTTCAAGGCTTTTTTCATCCTGTTTTCAAGGCTTTTTTTGGCCTGTTTTGGGGACTTTTTCAGCCTGTTTGGGGGGCTTTTTTCACCCATTCTTGAGGCTTTTTTTTTTTTGACCTGTTTTCTCAGGAAAAAAAATGGCTGAAAAAAGCCCCGAAAACAGGGCAAAAGAAGCCTCAAAACCAATCCCCAAAAAGCCTCAAAAACATGCCAAAAGGCCCCGAAAACAGGGCAAAAGAAGCCTCAAAACCAATCCCCAAAAAGCCTCAAAAACATGCCAAAAGGCCCCGAAAACAGGGCAAAAGAAGCCTCAAAACCAATCCCCAAAAAGCCTCAAAAACATGCCAAAAGGCCCCAAAAACGGGCTGTAAAGAGCCTTGAAAATGGGCCGAAAAAAGCCCCGGAAGCAGGCCAAAAAAAAAAGACTGGAAAAGACCTGATAAAAGGTAGACCAAAAACTTTTTTTTTTGTTTTCCTCTTCTAAATTTAGGTGCATCTTATAGTCAGGTGCATCTTATAGTCCGAAAAATACAGTATACAGTAAAATTGTGTCATAAATAAGTGTTCCCCAGTGCCAGGACACATGAGGGGATTATAGGTTTTTACACTGTGATCTTTTAATGTTGTAAGCCATCGGAGTCCATGTGTGTATAAATTGGACAGCTGTATAAATTTCTTTCGTAACATCTAATCAGTATGTGAAATATATCACACCTTGCTCTAATTATAACAACAATCTTAATCTAAAGCTTTCTTTATACACAGTAGAACTGAGCAGGAAAAGATGAACTTGGTCATCAGTGAGCGCCTTTTTTTTTCTAATTTTTCCATATTCATGCATTTTGTAATGAGATTTGAAGAAGTCTTATTATTATACTGTGATTGCAAATCCGGAATATGCCCCGCAAAGAGGGATTGTATTTGAGATTAGTCAAACCCAGATAATCCTCAATTTATGATCACAATTGAGCCCCAAATTTCTGTTGCTAAGTGAGGCAGTTGTTAAGTGAGTTTTGTCCCATTTTACAACTTTTTTGCCACGATTATTAAGTGAATCACTTAAGTTGTTAAGTTAGTAGCAATAGCACTTAGACTTATATACCGCTTCATAGTGCTTTTATAGCCCTCTCTAAGCGATTTACAGAGTCAGCATATTGCCCCCAACAATCTGGGTCCTTATTTTACCGACCTAGGAAGGATGGAAGACTGAGTCAACCTTGAGCCTGGTGAGATTCGATCTGCCAAACTGCTGGCAGCCGGTGATCAGCAGAAGTAGCCTGCAGTACTGCATTCTAACCACTGCGCCACCACGGCTCAGTAGCAGGGTTATTAAGTGAATCATGCTTCCCCATTGACTTTTCTTGTCAGAAGGTCACAAAAGGTGATCACATGATACTCCTTCATGACACAGCAACTGTCATAAATTTGTGTCAGGTGCCAAACATCTGAATTTTGATCACGACCGTGCAATGGTTGTAAGTGAGAAAAATGGTCATAAGTCACTTTTTCTCAGCGCTGTTGTAACTTTTAACGGTCACTAAATGAACTGTTGTAAATCAAGGACTACCTTATAACAAGAGTTCCACTCCATATCAATATTTTGCTGAGTGAAAAAAAAATCTATTTAGGATCTGAGATCTGAGGATCTGAGGACCTACGGAAAGGGACTTCTGTGTCTGGTGACCTTCGCCTCCTAACCAGTCTAGTTCTGTGCTAGAATGTGTGAAAAATAGCTTATTATTAAATTCTCATATCCAGTTGAAAGCAAATACAGAGTTAATATCCATCTGCCATCCTCTTCTCTCCTCTAATGTCAAAATATAGGCTGTAAATTCTCACAGGAGGGACCGATCTAGTTTTTCTTTTTTCTTCCTGCTTATGTTCCTCCGTTCAGAATATTGCACACTGATCACTTAATAAGCATACTGATAGCACTAATGATGCTACTAACAACAGCCTGATTAATCCTTATCTCTTCTGCCTTCCTTTCCAGTGAAAGTTAGCGGCTGTTCGGAGAGCAAAGGAACGCCGTACGAAAGTGCCAACTTGGACTTCAAGGTGAGGAACGGCGGAGCTCTCTACCCCACCAAACAGGTGCACCCACCTTTGGAGCAGACAAAAGTTACGGTAATGACTTGGGAGGTTCTAGAAAGATGGGAAACTTTGGTCAGGTTACTGGTGGGAGAGAAATCACAACCAAAGGGATATAAAGTTAGAAAAAACTAAACAATCCATGGTTCTAGAAAAGCCAGCCAGGCATTTTCTACGGATGATCCTCGACATATGACCACAATAATAGCAATAGCGCTTAGATTTATACACTGCTTCACAGGGCTTTACTGTGCTCTGTAAGCGGTTTACTGAGTCAGCTTATTGCCCCTTAACAATCGGGTCCTCATTTTACCGACCTCGAAAGGATGGAAGGCTGAGTCAACCTTGAGCCAGTGAGACTCGAACTGCCAAATTGCCAGCAGCCAGCAGTCGGCAGAAATAGCCTGCAGTACTGCATTCTGATCACTGCACCCCCAGAGCTCTAAGAACCAGTGTTTGCATCGCTAAGAATAAAAAGAATAATTTTCTGAGCGTTTTGTCGCTGTTGTTAAATGAATCACTGCAGTCACTAAGTGAATCCATCTTCCCCCTTTGACTTTGTTTGTTCGAAGCCTGCTGGAGAAATCGCACATGGGGAATCACAGGACCCAGGACGCTGCAACCATCTTAAATAAGTGTCAGTTGCCAATCGCCCTAATTTTGATCACATGACTATGGGGATGGTACAATGATTGCAAGTCGGAAGACTGGTTGTAAGTCCCTTTTTAGTGCCATTGTTACTCTGAATGGTCACGAAATGAATGATTGTAACTCAAGGATTACCTGTAGACAAAGCCTTCAGAATCTCTCTTTCGTTTCTGTTGGTCTTCTATTGTTTTGCCTTTTTATTATGTAAAGTCTCCAGAGGTGTCTGGAGTTGGGTATACTTTAAATCAAAGCTAATAAAAATAAAAGACATAAATTGCCTAACCAAAACGTGGGAGCATGTATCCTGCTTTAGGGAGGAACTCCCCTATCTTACTAGTCCACAGTCTGGCTGATTAGTGGGACATAGCATTCCCCAATAAACATTTAACAGAATAACAGAGTTGGAAGGGACCTTGGAGGTCTTCTAGTCCAACTCCCTGCTGAGGAAACCTTATACCCGTGATGGCGAACCTATGGCATGTGTGCCACAGGTGGCAGTGGAGCCATATCTGTGGGCACGAGAGTGTTGCCCTAGCTCACCTCCAGTGCACATGCGGGTGCTGGCAGGCTGATTTTCGGGCCTTCCAAGCCCACCAGAAGTCGGAAAATGGGCTTTTTCTGGCCTTCAGAGGGCCTCTGGGGTGTGGGAAAGGCCATTTTTGCCCTCCTCGGGCTCCAAGAAAGCCTCTGGAGCCTGGGGAGGGTGCAAAACGGGACTACCGGGCCCATCAGTAACCTTTTTGCCATCATGTGCCAAAAGTGGGGGGAGCACGGGCGGCTTGTGGCGCATGCATGCGGGGGCATGGCGCATTGAATTATGGGCATATGCACAACCCCCCCATGTTCCTCCACTTTTGGCACGTGGAAGCAAAAAAGTTAGCCATCACTGCCTTATACCATTTCAGCCAATGGTTTTCCAATCTCTTCTTAAAATACCTGCAGTGTTGAAGCACCCGCAACCATTGCAGCATCTCCATAGTCACACGATCACAATTCAGGTGTTTGGCAGCCAACATGCATTGAAAAAGATTGCAGCATCCTGGGATCCCCATTTGTGACCTTCCCAGCAAGTTTCCCACAAGCAAAGTCTATGAGGAAAGCCAGTGTTTAACAACCAAGTGTTTCACTTAACAACTGTGGCAATTAAAGGTTGTAAAGGCACAACTCATTTACCTTGAGAACTCACAGCTCACAAGCACCTTGAGAGCTGTGGTGGCAAACTGATTAGAATGCAGTATTGCAGGCTAATTTCTGCCAACAGCCAGCAGTTCGATTCTCATTGGCTCAACGTTGACTCAGCCTTCCATCCTTTCGAGGTCAATAAAATGAGGACCCAGATTGTTGGAGGCAATGTGTAAATTGCTTAGAGAGGGCTGTAAAGCACTGTGAAGCACTATATAAGTGCTATTGCTGTTGCCTTGCTTAGCAACAGAAATTCTGGTCCCAATTCTGGTCGTACTTTTCACACGTAAAATTCAGATACAACCACCAGCAGCAACAGATACTCTTGAAGCAAAATAGAGATGGCCAGTGGTAGCATCATCTTTTATGTCAATATCATATTTCCACTTGCTCAAGAGTGGGTATATAGCAATTGAACTAAGCTGAAGGAAACCTCCCTTGTCTGGCAGAGTGCAAAGGATAATTATACAAGGTGACTTCATAAATTATTTTCAATAAAAGTGTAGGAGTGAATTGTTTTATGCCAGCGCATCTACATTAAATTACGACCTCATTCAGGGATAGTGTATTCCAATGAGAATCCTACGACTGTAGCTTTTCGTTCCTGGGTATCTGTGAAAGCACAGATGCTGCCATCATATCGTATTGTGGCCCTATCCTTTTACTGGAAACGGGATGGTGGAGATTCAGAAAAAATAAAGATAAGATAAAAATACTGTCAGGGTTCCAATTAACATGCCCATAGCAAACAGAACTCCAAGGCAGGTAGATTCCTTAAAGAACAGTTTTATTGGATATATCATACTAGCTGGACGCCCGTGCTTCGCTTCGAAACTATGTGATTGGGCTTGAGAAATTGACTCTTAAAGCCTAAAAACTTAATGTAGAATGTGTAACTCTGTAGCATCAGAGTGTGTTAATATAAGGCAACTGGCAGTTGGAACAGAGGGGGAGGGGGAGTAGAATGCCCCAGCCCACAGGCCGGATGAGTCATGTGCTGGCCACGCCCACACCCGGTTTAGCATCAGAGTGTGTTAATCTAAGGCAACTGGCAGTTGGAACAGAGTTCTTTTTAGGTGGGGCAGGAGAGTAGAATATCTAACTCCTTAGCATCAGAGCGTGTGAATATAATACTGCATGTGAAATACTAATGATCTGATGGTCATTTCGTAAAATCCTTCTTAGTGGGCACCTAGAAGCCAAGAGGAACATATCTGCCAAATTTCAAGTTTGTAGGCTTTACAGTTCTGGAGATTTCTTGATGAGTGAGTGGTATTTGGCTTTTATATATATAGATTGGCACAGACTGGTGAAAACTGACTAACGATTCCTGTGGTTTTCACCTAATTAAAAGTAAATGTTTTCCCCCTTTCCCCAAACGATCAGTCACATGGTCCAATCAAAGCTCTGTCTGGTTGCTTGGTAACTTCACTCCTCCTTTCTCCAGCCACCTGTGGGAATGTACTTGGTTCCCAGAGGAAACTAATTTGTTTTGACTACAAATCCCCTCCAGCTATCTCTATTCCCCACTCCCTAACCTTCATTTCTATTGTGGCAACACTGAAGCCCCAAAGATTGCCTCAGTCAGGCCAGCTTCAGAGTTGACAAATATGTCTTCTCAGAGGAGATGTGTAAATTATGGAATTTCCTACAAACATGTATGCTGATGGATAGAAAACCAGAGAGCTTTATGTTAAAGGTGAATTGGATAATTCAAGGAATGTAATGAAAAACATAATGTTGAATTTCAACTTGATGATTTCATCTGTAAGATTCAATGAGAATTCTCTTTTCTTATTCACTAAATGAGTAGAGGCTGACATAATCTCTACATTATGAACAATTAAACACAACATCCCTCTGCAAATTTAAATGCCTATGTTATATGCCTTTGTTTGTAGATTCTGAATAAGAGAATGATGAATATTGGTGGGTGCCAAAGTTTGGATACGCTTCCAGTCCGAGCTGTGTACAGATTGTCCTTGATTTACAACTCTTCATTTAGTGATCGTTTCAAAGTTACAACAGCACTGAAAAAATTGAATTATGGGTGTTTTTCACACAACCGTTGCAACATTCCCATGATGATCATCATCGTCTTCATTTAACAACCCCATACTCCCTTGCGGGAAGGAATATGGGCAACTGAATGAAGCTAGCAGAATGTTTTAATGGCCGGATGCCCTTCCTGTCGCCAACGTGGAGTTTTGTTCAGCAGATATATTTTCACTGTGCCCAGAGAGAGATCCTAGGTAGAGTGCCTCTACCTAGGATCCATCTCACATCCTCCTCATTGTGGGGTGAGAGCTCCACCTCTAGGCCACCGCCTCACTCCTTAAAGACATAGCTACACGGCTTGGGTGCCTCCACATGGCAACTGCTGGGGAAGGTATGGACATTCCCATGATCACGTGATCAAAATTCAGAGGTTTGGTAATTGGCTCAAATTTATGACAGTTGCAATGTCCTGGAGTCATGTGATCCACTTTTGAAAACTTCAGACAAGCAAAGTCAGTGGGGAAGCCATATTCACTTAACAATCCTGTTACTAACTGAATAACAGCAGGGATTCACTTAACAACTGTCTCACTTAGCAACAGACTTTTTGGGCTCAATTGTGGTCATAAATTGAGGACTATCTGTAATGCTTCTTTTGGCAGAAATAAGAGCTTTCAAGTATTTGCTGTTAACAGTTTTAACATTTTTTCTATTCTTGCATTTGGAACCCGTCTCTATTCTTCCTTGCATAATTATTTTAATTCAGAAATTGAGATAATCCTCAATGTGTGACCACAATTGAGCCCAAAATTTATCTTGCTAATTGAAACATGTGTTGTTAGTTTTGCCTCATTTTATGACCTTTTTTGCCCCAGTCGTTAAGTGAGTCACTGCAGTTGTTAAGTTAGTAACATGGTTGTTAAGTGAATACGGCTTCCTTCAGGGGTGAAATCTAGCAGGTTCTGACAGGTTCTGGAGAACCGGTAACGGAAATTTTGAGCAGTTCGGAGAACCGGCAAATACCACCTCTGGCTGGCCCCAGAGTGGGGTGGGAATGGAGAATTTGTAATATCATTCCCCCAGGAGTGGGGCGGGAATGGGGATTTTGCAGTATCCTTCCACTGCACTGCCACGCCCACCAAGCCAAGCCACGCCCACAGAACTGGTAGTAAAAAAAAAATGAATTTTACCACTGGCTTCCCTATTGTCTTTGCTTCTGAGAAGGTTGCAAAACGTGATCACATGACCCTGGGACACTGCAATTGTCATGAGCCAGTTGTCAAGCACCTGAATTCTGAGCACATGACCATGGGGATGCCGCAAAGGTCATAACTGTGAAAAACGGTCGTAAGTCATTTTTTCACTGCTGTTGTAACTTCAAACGGTCACTAAATGAACTCTTTTGTAAGTCGTGGACTACCTGTTTTCTTAGCTGTTCTGGCATTCACTGCAACTTTTCAATTATATTAAAGTCTAAAACTTGTTCTTCTTTCTTGGAAGTACTTCAGAGTAGATTTAGATAGATATCCAACCTCTTTTTAGCTCAGTTTTGTCACTCTGGGACATTAGCTTTTGGATATGTTGTTATTTAATTGAATCCATTCTTTCTTTCACCTGTACAATATTTCCTGTCCCTCCAGCAGACACACAATCCCCAAAGCATAATTCAACCCCGTGCTTAAAGATTGGCAAATCCATAACCTTTATTTTTTTTTCTCCAAAGCTATATTTTTTCCATGTTTTCCTCCTAAAAGACGGACTGAAAAAAAGAGTGATTGTTTTGTCCAAGACTGACACTAGATCTTAGCTCCCTTTGCTTATTTTATTTTTAGATATAGTCAGTGGTGGAATTTAGCTGGTTTGGGCTAATTCGGATGAATTATCCCTGCCCCGGCCCTTCCAGGAGTCACATGTGCCCCATTTTATTTATTTATTTGTTTAGACTTATATGCCACCCTTTCTCCGAGAGGACTCAGGACAGCTCACAACAATAAAACAGAAAAATAAAACGACAACTCCGGGTTAAAAGTTACACATAAAATCCCTAAACTCAATTAAAATCCATTTTAAAATCCATTTTTGACTCCCAGTTAAATGCAGGGAGATCTACTAGGCCCCAAACAGGGGACAAGGAGGGTGTGCCCCCCCCCTCACAGCCCATTTTTGCAGGAGGCCGAGTGCTGTCTGTCACACCCCCTGGCCACGCCCACCCAGCCGGTCATTAGGGCAGAGAACCGGTTGTTAAATTATTTGAATCCCACCACTGGATATAGTACGATAAAAATACTTACTCCAGAGAGAATACTCAATTTAGTAGGAATTATCTATAAGCTTCTAACAGATATTGTGATACAGGTTGCATTAACAGAGGGATAGAATCAGGATCATAAGAGGTATTAGTACCGCTTTATAAAGTCTTAGTAAGACCATGCTTGGAATACTGCATCCAGGATTGGTCACCATGTTATAAAAAAGATGCTGAGACTCTGGAAAGAGTGCAGAAAAGAGTAATAAGGATGATTGGGAGACTGGAGGCTCAAACATATGAGCCTCCAGCCTCCATACGGTTGCAGAAATTGGGTATGTCTAAGTGAAAAAAAGAACTAGGGGTGACAGGATAGCAGGGTTCCAATATTTTAGGGGCTGCCAGCAAGAAGAGGGGGTCAAGGTATTTTCAGAAGCACTTTAAGGCAAGACAAGAAACAATGGATGGAAAATAATCAAGGAGAGAAACCAACTAGAGCTAAGGAGAAATTTCCTGACCGTTAGAACAATTAACCTTACCTCCAGAAACTGTGGGTGCTCCACAGGGGTGAAATTCAGCAGATTCTGACAGGTTCTGGAGAACCGGTTGTGGAAATTTTGAGTAGTTTGGAGAACCGGCAAATACCACCTCTGGCTGGTCCCAGAGTGGGGTGGGAATGGAGATTTGGCAGTATCCTTCCCCTGGAATGGGGTAGAAATGGATATTTTGCAGTACCCCTGCCACGCCCACCAACCCACACCATGCCTACCAAGCCACGCCCACAGTACCAGTAGTAAAAAAAATTTGAATTTCACCACTGGTGCTCCATCACTGGAGGCTTTTAAGAAGAGATTGGACAGCCACTTGTCCGAAATGGTATAGGTTTTCCTGCCTCAGCAGGGGGTTGGACTAGAAGACCTCCAAGATCCCTTCCAACTCTGTTATTCTATTATTCTTTTATCCTAGCCACTTAAATGGTAACGTCAAGTTGTCTGTAGGAATGTGAATGCTATTGTGAATTTACTCGTACTTGAGTAAATCTCCAAATATGATCATCCTTCAACCTTGAACTGGAAGCCTCTTGGGCTAAGGAAGTAGGAAACCTGACACAATAATCACCAACTTTTTAAAAAAAAAACCAGACCATTTCCATAGTCTATGAAAGAAGAAAACATTTTAACATGTAGAACCACGATACTAGAACATTAGTATCACAACTATAGTTGAACAACTGGAACATTGCCGAGTCTTAGTGGCCTGTGTCAACGATAAGTGAGGACAAAATAGTGTTTTTGGCTAACATGATTTCTGTCTACTTGTTACGGCAGAAAACACGAGATGTTTACAAAATGTGAGGCCAATAAAATGATTATATCCTTGGAATATCCGTTGTAGGACCTATACATTAGCTATCATCTGAAGGCGCTCTCTCTCCAAGGACTATGAGTTAGAAAGAACAGAAAGAAGGTCACAGTCTGGAAATTTGGTTGGAGACCAACCAAATTTCATCTGGGCATTATTGAATGGCTAAAGCTATTGTTTATCATCTCAATTTTAGAGGATAAAGATTGTAGGGGGTTAGAAACAGAGCTGAAGGTAATTCATTAAGGTAGGAAGATTACATTATAATGCTTTTTGACATTGAATTGAGATATCAATGTCTCTATTATGTCCTATATCTCATGTATCGGAACCTGTTTTACTTCAGATCTTGCTCTTGTGAGCTACGTAGGATTTTTTCCAATCCCTACAAAACAGGGGTGAAATCTAGCAGGTTCTGACAGGTTCTGGAGAACCGGTAGTGGAAATTTTGAGTAGTTCAGAGAACTGGCAAATACCACCTCTGGCTGGTCCCAGAGTGGGGTGGGAATGGAGATTTTGCAGTATCTTTCCCTTACCATGCCCACAAAGCCACGCCCATCAAGCCATGCCCATCAAGCCCACAGAACCGGTAGTAAAAAAAATGGATTTTGCAACTGCTCTTGCCATCCTATTTAGGCACATTTTTGAGGCTGGGCGCATGCTCGGAAAGCACATGCACCACCAAAGCGCATGCACGGTATGCTGGGCGCATCCGTGGACATTTGCGAACCGGTAGGGAAAGTAAATGAATACCACCCATGGACACAGCTATTTAAAAATAAAAACCAATAATTACCTATTTGTGTATGCATGTATGATTGCGGAATTCTTCTTTCCTTATGATTAAGTTGATAAATCTATTGAGAGATAAATCCTTACAAATAAAATTCTAATTTTTTTTTTAAAAAGGAGCCCTCCTTGTCTGCTTCCCCCCTCCCCACCCCAGGAATACAGTATTATTCATCTAATTTTAAAAAATGCTGATGACAGCCAGAAGCCTCAAATACTGCCAGTCCTCGAATTACAACAATGTTGTAATTACAACACTGAAAAAAATTGACTCTGTGACCGTTTTTCACCCTTACAACCGTTGCAGCATCCCCATGGCCACGTGATCAGAATTCAGACTCTTGTCAACTGACTCACATTTATGACGGTTTCAGTGATCCTGGGTCATGTGATCCCCTATTGCGACCTTCTGACAAGCAAAATCAATGGGGGAAGGCAGATTCACTTAACGACCGAATTACTAACTTAACAACTGCAGGGATTCACTTAAGAACTTTCGCAAGGAAGGTCATAAAGTAGGGCAAAATTCACTTAACAAATGTCTTGCTTAGCAACATACATGTTGAACTCCATTGTGGTCGTATTTCGAGGACTATCTGTGATTTATTATAAGATAAGGTTTTCTCCTCCCTTATTTTTGCAGACAAGGCTCACAAGCCCCACTTTTCACTGTGAAAACAGACCGTTCTAAAAGAAAACTTTTATCTGAAGTGTTTACTATTATTCTAGAATATCATGCCATTTTCTTGGGGGCAATTCAGCACTCGGGTGGTAAATCTGTGACTTGATTTGCATTTTCTAATTGAATTGCTATCAGGTTTCTTGCAAGACTGAGCAACGGAAAAAGGGGGAAAATCAACCTTGAAATTCTCAGTTTCAAAACATCATTTGGATGATGTTTGGTGGGTTGGGAAAGGGATTATTCTATGGGGCTGTGAAGTATGAAAAAAATAAGTTGTTGATTATTTAAGATTTATTCAATATAGATTCAGTGCCAGCTTTGAGAATGGCACTGTGAGGCAAATAATTTACTATATTATCTTCCATTTTAAATTTTCCGTTAGTTGGGTTCACCCAATGTCCTAATCTAGGCTAAATTGGGACAGGAGAATTTGGTGGTTCAGCATTCTCATTCATTTTATTTTTATTTATTTATTAGATTTATTTGCTGCCCACCTTGCAGTTCATGCAACTCTATGCAAATGTGGTATTATGGGAACCCATCCATGTTGTATGAACCAGATTATTATTTTAATGGTGTCCTTTATCTGCTCAGGCTTCACACATTATGTGTGGGGGAATCTCAGCTAGAATGGAGCAAGGTGTTAAGAGGGGTTTAGAGTTCAGAGTCTTTGCATTGTAGAAAGTGGCACGGGCTTGATCTTCCCCCCAAATCCTTGAAACCTTATCTGACCTTTCCTAAGCAAACCCCCTTAGAACCAAAGAAGTAGGGGTGGGCTTCAAAAATTTTAGCAAGGTGTTCTCTGCCCGGTTGCTGGGTGGGCGTGGCCATGGTGGGCGTGGCCTAGTCATCCTCCTGTACCACGGCTGGGGGGGAGCGCTTTTATCCTCCCTGGGCTCAAGAGGCTTTCCTTGCGCCTCCGGGAGGGCGAAAACAGCCTCCGGAGGCGTCCGTTTCCAGCCTTCCCAAACTTCTGGTAGGCCCATTTTTCTCCCTCCCCAAGCCTCCGTGCACACCCCGCGTGGGGACTCCTGGGAGGGGCGGGGTGGGTGGGGCCAGCCAGGAGTGGGATTTGGGAGTTCTCTGAACTGCACAGAATCTTAGCTAGAGGTTCTCCTGAATGCCTAAAAAACACCAGCAGCCCTCCCCTGCAAAGAAGCTTCTTGGATGAGAAGCGAAGTATTTTCAAAGAAAAAAACAAATCAAGAAAATTTAGTTGCCTTTTGGAAAAGCACTTCTGAGATAACCCTGACCTGGTTGTTTGAGAATCTCCATAGACATTTTTTCCTAAGCAAATAGCTACAGTACTTAGATTTATATATCGTTTTAGATATATGCTTTTATAGCCCTCTCTAAGAGGTTTACAGAGTCAGCATATCGCCCCCCCCCCTCCAACAACCTGGGTCCTCATTTTACCCACCTCAGAAAGATGGGAGGCTGAGTCAACTGAGCTGGTCAGGATCGAACTGCTGGCAGTGAACAATGTGTTAGTCAGCCATACTGCATTCTGGCGAGATTCTTGTAATATAGGTGCATAGCAATAAAGCTTCTTGAGACTATTCCTGAGTGGCTCTGGCTGCTTTCGCCTGTCATTATGTGAATGCAAGAAGTATTTTGCAAGAGAAAGGCCGTCTAGCAAGACTGTCTGGGACAGTCAGGGCAAAGAAGAATGGGTTTGGGGGATTAGGTGTGGTGAAACAAAGCCAGAAGAGAAGCAACAACCAATCAGCATCATAGAATCACCCAAGCGGAAGAAACCGTTTATATTATTTAGTCCAACCCTGCAGGAATCCAAATTAAATCACCCATGACTGATGATGCCCCAGTGTCCCTTTGGAAGATCCAAAAGGCAAATCAGGCAACCTGACTAAGAATTAACCAGCTCATCAGAGCTAAAACAAACCAAGGTCAAAGAACAAACAATAGCACTGCAAAACTTTGCTGATTGAGCAAGGTTCAGTAGAGATAGATGCACTTTTTCTAGCCCTTCCTGCTTGATCTCTATCTCTCTCTCTCCCTCCCTCCCTCTCCCTCTGTGTAGAATAGAATAGAATAGAATAGAATAGAATAGAATAGAATATTATTGGTCAAGTGTAATTGAACACACAAAGAATTTGTCTTGGTGCATATGCTCTCAGTGTACATAAAAGTCTGTGTGTGTTTCTGCATGTGTCTGTGTGCAATGCAGAGGTGATATTCACTTACTTTCTCTACCAGTTCACAAATGTGAGTGCACGTGTTTGCTTACGCGCGCCACCTACACACATGCAAGCAACCTTCCGCTTTGCTCAAACACGTGGCTTGCATGCAAGCATGCAGCTTCAAAGTGTGCCTAAATAGGACAGCATAGTGCCAAGGGCAGGTGGGCGAGCCCCCCAGCGATTTCCACTACCGGTTCAAACTGGCTGAATACCACTTCTGCTGCAGTGGTCATCCCAATTGGGAAGGATGGAGTAGATGTTTCTGAGGAAGGCTGGTAAAGAATTGGCTGTTATAGTTAAGACCTGATAACCACTTGAGTAAACAAAGATAAAGGATGCAGTATTTTGTATCAAAGGCACATGTGCTAAGAATGCATATATAGAACTGGACATTTGGAAATAACAGAACAGAATAACAGAATTGGAAGGGAACTGAGACCAACCAAGGACACTGAGATTCTACTCTAGCTGGCTCAGGAATTCTGGGAAATGGAAGTTCACAACTCATAAAAAGTTCCCCTACCCTTGCTTTAAAGCAGGGGTGTCAAACTCCCGGCCCATGGGCCGGATGCACCATGTGCTGGCCATGCCCACCCCCATTTTAGCGAAGGGGGGAAAAGTCGCGATGCGTCATGTGACATGATGACGCAAGTTTGACATTCCTGCTTTAAAGTCACATTTCTTTTACAAACAACTCTTGTTTTACTCATACACGCAGGAAGCTTTTAATACAGCAAAAGTTGAGACTCCCAATTGATGACACACACCATAATAAGGTCTATATTCTTTGTCATTAGGCTTGTTTTCCTCTGTGTTTTCCATTTCCTCTAATATACTCTAATATACACTAATAAGGCTTTTAAGGAAGAAGTGAGGTGAATTTTAATGAGCCACAGTTTTCTCCATCTTGAAGCAGAGTTCAGTTTGCATCCGTATGATACGTAACCCCAACACAATATTTTGCTAAATCAAAAAGGCACACTACAAGTTGCCCTTGACTTACAAGTCCAATTGAACCCAAAATTTATGTTGCTAAGCAAGAGACTTGATAAGTGAGCTTCGCCCCATGTTACGACTTTTCTTGCTATGTTTCTTAAGTGAATCATTGCAGTTGTTAAGTTAGTAATAACATAGTTATTAAGTGAATCTGGCTTTTCTTGTTGACTTCGCTTCTTAGAAGGTTGTAAAAGGCGATCACATGACCCTGGGATGCTGCAGTTGTCGTTAACCTGTGTCAGTTGCCAAGCGTCTGAATTTCAGTCACATGACCATGGGGATGCTGCAACAGTCATAACTGTGAAAAATGGTCATAAGCCATTCTTTTCAGTGCTGTTGTACGTTTAAATGATCACTAAACAAACTCTTGTTAAGGCCACCTGCAGCATGTATTCCTTTTGTAGCAGTGGTGAAATCCAATTTTTTTTACTACTGGTTCTGTGGGCGTGTCTTGGTGGGTGTGGTGTGTCTTGATGGGCGTGGCTTCGTGGGTGTGTCAGGGGAAGGATGCTGCAAAATCTCCATTCCCACCCTACTCCAGGGGAAAGATACTGAAAAATCCCCACTCCTGGGGGAAGGATATTGCAAAATCTCCATTCCCACCCCACTCCTGGGGGAAGGATACTGCAAAATCTCCATTCCCTCCCCACTGCTGGGGCCAGCCAGAGGTGGTATTTGCCGGTTCTCCAAACTGCTCAAAATTCTTGCTACCGGTTCTCCAGAAGCTGCTGGATTTCACCCCTAACATACAGCCAAGGCAGGTGGGCCCGCCCACAATTTCCGCTACTGGTTCGGGCAAACCGTTCCAGACTGGCTAAATACCACCTCTGGCTGTGTCTTTTGAGAAGCCATCTCCATTCATTCCTAAGTGAAATTGCTTGAGTGCCATGTTAACGAGAGAGAGGAAAATTCAGAGAAATGAAGAATCTTTTATCAATTGCAGCCTTATTCGGTCTCTCATTTTTCCAGACTCATTTTGTCCCCGTCTGCGTGTCTGTGTAAGATTAAGAACAGCAGCAAACCGCCCCCCCCCCCAAAAAAGCACCCTCACCTGAAAATCCAGGCATATTTTCCACAGCACGTCTCCTCATTTGTGCTCCTTTTTCTCCCCCTAATAGATGCATTTTGCAAGCCATATTTCTTAATATAATGCAGCGGGAAAAGTTATTTTCACCATTGGATACAGTTTTGTGAGCACATTTCTCGTGGAATCCATTTGTGGTCTGTGAAAAACTGCACTGCAAGATTCGGAAAGCCAAAACGTAGAGGAACCACAAAGTTCTGGATGCTGTAAATATTCGTGAGAGAGGTTTGCAGTGAAAGGCAAACCAAACGCATTTTTTAAAAAAATCTCTTGTCCACAAAACATTTACTGATGAGGTGCTCATATGGAATCCATCACCGAACAGAAAGCTGCCTATATATTTTAATCATTTGCATTTAAAGTATAGGTAGTCCTCGTCTTACAACCACAATTGAGGTTGTTAAGTTAGTAACACTGTTGTTAAGTGAATCTGGCTTCCCCACTGACTTGGCTTGTCAGAAGATCCCAAAAGGTGATCACATGACCCCAGGACCCTGCATTCATCATAAATGTGAATCAGTTGCCAAGTGTCTGTATTCTGATCACATGACCATGGGGATATTATGTGAAAAATGGCCATAAGTTACTTTTTTCAGTGCCCTTGTAACTTCAGTCACCAACTGTTGTAACTCGAGGACTACCTGTTGTAACTGGAGAACTACCTGTAATCTCCATATGATCGCAGATTGCTGAGATTAAGTTTTGCTATTAGTTCTGGACAGTGGTGGGATTCAGCCAGTTCGCACCACTTCGGGAGAACCGGTTGTTAACTTTCTGAACAGTTTGGCAAACTGGTTGTTGGAAGAAATCATTAGGGCAGAGAACCGGTTGTTAAATTACTTGAATCCCACCACTGGTTCTGGACATCCTATTTCTGATTCACCATGGTATAAAATTAAGTTTTGTTTTTGTATCTGTGAAATACTCCCCCTAGAAGAATCTATGTGGCCTCTTCTGATTTGTTCTGTGCTTTCCTTGTTTGTTTTCTGAACTGCTAGCCAGCCATTCCTCTTTTTTATTATTATTATGGTTTGTCAGACAGACTTTTAGACTGGATTTGGCATTTTTATCCTTCTCAAGGACCTGAAATAGGCAGATGTCGATGTAGTTTATGGTATTAAAAATAGTGTTGCAAGATGTAAGCTGTACCAAGTAAAGCTGCCTTTTGCAATTGACTGATGGGGATTTTGTCAATAGCAATAGCACATACATACTGCTTCACTGTGCTTTACAGCCTTCTCTAAGTGGGCTTACAGAGTCATCTTATTGTCCCCAACAATCTGAGACCTCATTTTACCAACCTTGGAAGGATGGAAAGCTGAGTCAACCTGGAGCCGGTCAGGATTGGGGGAATCGAACGCCTGACAATGTGAGCACAATGTTAGCCTGCAGTACTGCATTCTGACCACTGCGCCACCATGGCTCTTGTGGAACACCATGTCGATGGTGTTCAAGTGGTACTCCAGACTTTGTAATTGCACCCAAGGCTTCTATCACTATCGGTACCATCTTTCCTTTCTTTTGCCACGGTCTTTCTGCTTTCTGTTTGCAGGTCTTTGTGTGTTTGTGATTTTCTCCAGTTCTTTCTCTTCTGCTGTTTCCAGATTTTGCCAAATCCAGTCTCTAGATTTATTTATTTTTTGGCTTTCTTATCAGCAGTTGTTAAGTCTGAGATATTATGTGGCAAGTGCTTCTTTGTTTGAATTCTGAAATCCTAGAGCAATTTAGCTTCTTCATTTTCTAATGTTGAAGCATTAGAAACACACTTTCAACATAAGAGCGTAGAAGCACATACATGAAAATACAGAGTTTCAAAAACATGGGGTTATTTTTACATAGAAGAAACTGCAGATGTTTTATCTGGGCACTGTTAAAAAGAGTCGATGGTGGTAGAAGGAATTCACAAAATCCTGTTCTTCTAGCTTTCCTTATTTCATCTGATCTATTTAGACAAATATGGGGGAAAATGGTCCCTCCTCACATCTCAAAAGAAAGCCAACCTGTCAGCTTGTTTTCTCTGGAAGGCAGGATATAAACTTATTTAAATAAACCACACAAGCTGTTCACTCAATTTTTTTACAAAATACAGCCTTTACTTTAGAGAAGGTGCCAATGAGAGGCACATTTTCTACAAGATGTATATCTGTCTCATTTGGTACACATTATTGCTCATTTTCACAAACATATTACCAGCCCAACAATCGTTTTCTCTCTCTCTCTGATCTGTCTGTCTGTCTGTCTGTCTATCTATCTATCTATCTATCTATCTATCTATCTATCTATCTATCTATCATCTATCTATCTATCTATCTCTTCCCCTCCCCCCCACTCTCTCTGTCTCTTTCTCTTTCTCTTTCTCTGTCTCTCTCTGTCTCTGTCTCTCTCTCCCTCGCTCTCTCCCTCTCTCTCTCTCTCTCTCTCTCTCTCTCTCTCTCTCTCTCTCTCTCTCTCTCTCTCTCTCTCTCTCTCTCTCCCCCCTCTCTCTATCAATGTCTCTCTCTGTCTTTCTCTGTCTCTGTCTCTCTCCCTCCCTCCTAAAAATTTTAAGGTTCTATGTCCGTGATGGCGAACCTATGTCATGCGTGCCGGAAGTGGCATGCAGAGCCATCTCTCTGGGTACGCCAGCCATTGCCTGTTGCTCTTCCGGTTTCTGACACTCCCCCGCATGTGTGCGTTTGCTCCCATTTTGGCACTCGGTGCCAAAAAGGTTCACCAACACTGTTCTATGTCATTTGGAAAAACTCCTTTGGGACTCACAGGAGAAGAATAGAGAATCACTGTTCTCTATTCTTCATTAAACCAAGTTGTTCAGTTCTGCAATTGTGACTGTCATCTGGTCTTTGTTTGAAATATAGTTTGACTTTCCAGGGGAGGAAATACAGCTGTTTTAAGGAGTCAACAGCTTAAAGCAACTACAATTTTACTTTGAGTCTCACGTGGACACCTAGAAAAAGTTGGGCTTCTTTAATGAAGAGCAGAGAGGTTCCACATTAGGAGCAATCTGTGGAGTTCTTGGGATCCTCTGGGCATGGTTGTTTTTTTATAGATTTTTCATTATCCAAGTAGGTGCCAGTTCAGTACCAGCCTAGACAGCACCGAAGACTCCACAGTTCATCCCCAAGCTAGGAATACTTTCTTCTGTTGGTACTAAAATATATCTTCTAAAACATTTTAGAATCCACAGCCTTAATGAGTATCTTCATGCTCCCTTTATGAAATTGCTTGTTTGTTTGTTTAGAAAATGAACATGGCCTCCCAACTCACTCATGGTGACTCCAGGTGGCTTATAGAAACAAAAACTCCAATAGCAAAAGCTGTTAGACAGGGGTGGGCTTCAAATATTTTAACAAGGGGTTGTCTGCCCGGGTGCTGGGTGGGCGTGGCCATGGTGGGCATGGCCTAGTCATTTTTGCCCTTTCTGGGCTCTGGAGGCTTTCCTTAAGCCTCCGGGAGGGCGAAAATGACCTCCCCAGGTTCCAGAGGCCCTCTGGAGGCCAGAAATGGGCCTGTTTCCAGCCCTCCTGAACTTCCGATAGGCCCGTTTTTCACCCTCTCTGAGCCTCCGAGCACGCCCTGCACTTAACTGCATCCAAAACAGGCTGCATGGGGACTCCTAGGAGGGGTGGGGGCAGATGGGCGGGGCCAGCCACGAGTGGGATTTATGGGTTCTCCGAACTGCACAGAATCTTAGCTAGAGGTTCTCCCGAACCCCTGCGAACACCAGCAGCTTATCCCTGCTCTTAGACTTATATACTACTTCCTGGAGTGAGCAGTGAGTTAGCCTGTAATACTGCATTCTAACCAGTGGTGGGTTCCTCCTGGTTCGGCCCAGTTCTTCTAAGCCAGTAGCGTTGACAATATGACATCACCAAACTGGTTCTGCCCCCCCCACAACCCCCCACCCCCCTGCACACCCCACCCCACGTTATTCTTACCTTTTATTTGGCCCCACCCCCAATCTATTGCTGCCTCCTGATTCCCAGCTGATGGCTAGAGGGAAAAAAATTGTTTAAACTCTTGCCGCAGGGCTTCAAAGGGCCACCCTACAGCTGATCAGTTTTAAAAGAAAACAAATGAGTAGACCAGTGCCTGCAAAAATACATGAGTAGATCAGTGCCTGCAAAAATAAATGGGTAGACCAGTGCCTGCAAAAATACATGAGTAGATCAGTGCCTGCAAAAATACATAGGTAGATTAGTGCCTGCAAAAATAAATGGGTAGACCATGCCTGCAAAAAATAAATGCGTAGATTGGTACAGCTCTGCATGCAGTTAAAAGCCTGGTAGACCAGTACCTCTGCTGAATCCTAAACAATTGTCACATGACCATCAAGCCACACCCACAAAATAAGCCACTCCCACAGAACTGATAGTTAAAAAAATTTAGAACCCACCCCTGATTTTAACCAATGTTCATATAAAATCCAATAAACCCTTATCCACCCACAGGCTGATCATCTCCTACCTATGGAACTAAGAATGGGCAGCACCTACCTGATTAAATTCCTGTGATGTTCGCATTTTCAGAAAACATATTTTACATGCCGTTTGAGTGCAGATTTCCACAATCCATGCCTTTGATTTAATTGGAAAACTTTGTTGCAAACCCGGCTAGAAAATACAAACACAAAAAAGAAAAATGTAATTTCTAATCATGAATTCATTCAGAAATGATAAATTAGCTTGGTACATATTTAAATGTGAACCAAATAAATGCTGTCCCACCCTTGGCTGGACCTGTGTCATTCTTATCTCAGTAGCAGTTTGTGAAACTTTGCATTTGGAAGGTTTGCAAATAAGCGGTGGAAGTGAAGGTCTCCAAAAATTCCTCTCTGTAACTGTTCTGACAAGATATTTCATCACTGCCAACACTGAACAAGTGACAGCATTTGTAACAAAACAATGGGAAACTCTAGCCTTTTAAAAATGCTTGACATTTCGAAACTTTTTAATGTGTTTCAGGCTGACTCCTTTTTTTTTTTTTAATGTGGTTTTGATGGTGCTTATCACTCACTGCATGCCATGCTAACTGCAGTTTTTAAGGTCATATTGGAAATCTCCCAGATACTGCCAGAAAATCTATCAATACGAAATGTCAAAAAGGGGAGAAGGGGTTACGTGCAGTTAGCAAAATAGATAACCAAACACTAATTGCATCAATAGTAACCTTAGAATTTTAATGAACTTAGTGTATTGATTGTTAACTTTGCACATTATTTGAATGAGCATCTGTATCCATTATGAACTTCACACAAGCTTGGCTGGTGTGCCTTTCTGTCACTGGGTATTTTGTCCATGTATATTGAATTTATATCTCTTAGTTTTGCAGAGAGCTCGTGCAAACATAGACTGGGGGCAGACAGGGATACGTGTGTCTAATATGATCTCTAAAATAGCAATCCTACATGTTACTTCCCCAAAGACAGATGAGATCAAAACCTAACTTTTCCTAGGTTGCATCCTTTGCCTTAACTATTTCAGAACTTCTGTTGTCTACAATACTTGCCCTGGTCTTCAAATGTAGGAAGACACATCCCTTTTTCTTCTTATTATTATTATTATGAGCTGAGGTGGCGCAGTGGTTAAAGTGCTGTACTGCAGTTCACCAGGTCAGCGGATCAAATCTCACCAGCTCAAGGTTGACTCAGCCTTCCATCCTTCCGAGATATGTAAAATGAGGACCCGGATTGTTGGGGGCAATGTGCTATTTAGTATACTGTCTTTGGTGTAAGCCGCCCAGAGTCCTCGGAGAGTGGGCGGCATAGAAATATGACTAATAAATAAATATTATCTTTTTAAAATCTTTTTCATCTCACTCACAAGAGATTTTGACACAATTGCACATAGTCCTTGACTTACAACCACAATTGAGCCCAAAATTTCTGTTGCTAAGCAAAACAGTTGTTCGGTGAATTTTGCCTCATTTTACGACCTTTCTTGCCATAGTTGTTAAGTGAATCACTGCAGCTGTGAGTTGTTAAGCGAATCTGGTTTCCCCATTGACTTTGCTTGTCAGAAGGTCACAAGAGGGGATCACTTCACCCCAGGACAGTGCAACTGTCATAAATATGAGTCCGTTACCAAGTGTTTTGATCCTGTGACCATGGGGATATTGCAACTGTCGTAAAATTCTCATAAGTGTCTTTTGTCAGTACTCTGGTAACTTTGAATGGTCACTAAATGAATTGAAGTAAATTGAACTACTATCTGCAGTTCATTAATGTGCCAGTTGGAATATAATACCCTGTTTCCTCTAAAATAAGACATCCCCTGAGAATAAGCCCAAGCGGGCTTTTGAGCGCATACGTTAAAATAAGCCTCCCCCAAAAATAAGCCCTCCCCAAAAATATTTAAATGCAGAGCTGGAAATCAGGTAAGATGGCAAGAGGAGCCCCATTTTGCTCCACGCACCCCAAAATAATAAGACCTCCCCGAAAATAAGGCCGAGTGCTTATTTCGGGGTTAAAAAAATATAAGACAGGGTCTTATTTTTGGGGAAACATGGTAGTGCTCAATCCCTCGTGATCTAGTTATTTCTCAGTTGGATTACTGCAACATGTTCTACATGGGGCTACCCTTGAAGACCATTTACAAGCTACAACTGGTACAGTATGCAGTGCCATGGACAGTTCTGGAGGCATGCACTGGTTTCCAATTTGCCTCCAGGTCCAATTCAAGTTGTTGGTCATTACTTAGTGTATAAAGTCCTTTATGGCCTGGGTCCAGGGTATCTGAGGACTAGTGGTGGGTTGCTTCCGGTTCGGCCCGGTTCAGCCAAGCCGGTAGTGGTGGCAATGTGACATCACCGAACTGGTTCTCTGTGACTGGGAGTTGGGCCCTCCCGCCTGCCCTCACTTTATTCCTATCTTTATTTCTTTGTTTTTAGCCCAGCTGATAGGTGTGGCAGAGTGCGTGAAGAGAACCGATAGTAACACCTGTTGGAACCCACCACTGCTGAGGACCCATCTCACCCTAATAGGATTGGGCCATTCCATTTACTCCAGCCGAAGAGGCCTACTTCAAATCCCATCTGCCAAAGAATTTCAGCTGGCAGCATACAGCCTTTTCTTCTGTAGCCCCCGTCCTTTGGAATAGCTTCCCATTGGCGCTGTGCTCAGTTCCCACAGTCCTGGCTCTGCCAGCTGACCTGTGGCGCCAGTGGGTTGGCTCTAGGCTGGGGGCAATGAACATGACTTTGGGAAAACTCCAGGAAACAGTGGAGGATAAGGAGGCCTGGCATGGGTTTTTAGTTTCTTACTTCACTTTCTTAATTTTAATCTGTTGGTATTTTTTTTTTTTTACTTTTATGTTATTTATATCATTTTGCCAACCAGAGTCACAGCAACAGTGAGCTGGATGGCATATTTATTAAATAAGCAGACAGACAAACAAACAAACCAATAAACAAATAACAGTTAAACCCCATTGAAGGTGCAAACCTAAATTCACCTATTTAAAAATGAACCCCTCAATTTTCCCTATATAAAAATCCCTGTGCCTGTTTTCTTTGTTTGTTTATTTTTAAACTAGTGTTGGTGACTATAGAATTTTTTTAAAATGAGAATAGAATTTTGGAGACGCATGGGCAGAGTGTGGTGTTCTTCCGTTTATTTATTTATTTATTTATTTATTTAATCAGCCATTATGTATTTATTTACAAGGCTTAGAAGCTTCCCCAATCAAAGCCAATTATGTGCAGTGTGCAAGTCCCCCTCTTTATAAATCAACAAAATTAAACACCGAACAAATCAATAGGAAAAAAAAAATGTCAACAATCCAAAACAAGCAAACCGTAAACTCTCACCAGGAATAAAAACACTTTCTGGACTGAAAATTAAAACTTAGTTCTTCACCCGTGGAACAGAAGTGTGTTTCCAAAGCTTGTGTCTTAACAGAATTGCCGTATTTTAATAAACATTCCAAAGTTTAAGAAAGAGTAAGACATTCTAAGTCAAGGGGCAAATTGTTAGAGAGGATGGGGTCCAGTGGCGGGATTCAATTTTTTTTACTACCGGTTCTGTGGGTATGACTTGGTGGGCGTGGCATGGCTTGGTGGGTGTGGCAGTGGAAGGATACTGTAAAATCTCCATTCCTTCCCTACTCCTGTGGGAAGGATACTGCAAAATCTCCATTCCCTCCCCACTCCAGGGGAAGGTTACTGTAATATCCCCAGTTCCTCCCAATCAGCTGGGACTCAGGAGGCAGAGAATAGATGGGGGCGGGGCCAGTCAGAGGCAGGATTTACCGGTTCTCCAAACTGGTCAGAACCTGCTGAATACCACCTCTGATGGGGGTCTACAAATGAAAACCTATGTTTCTGAAGCAGATAATAGTCTTTGAGAGAAGGGATCCATCATGAGAGTCTTTTTGTTGTAGCGGTTAAAATGATGGCCGAAATACCAGGAGACTGTGAGTTCTAGTCTCGCCTTATGGATGAAAGCTGGCTGGGTGACTTTGGGCCAATCACCCAGAAACTATAGTTTCTAGTCCTGCCCTAGGCATGAAAGCCTAGGCTGGGTGACATAGGCCCAATCATCAGGAGACTGTGAGTTCTAGTCCTGCCTTAGTCAGGAAAGCTGGCTGGGTCACATTGGGCCAATCACCAGAAGACTGTGAGTTCTAGTTCTGCCTTAATCATGAAAACTAGCTGGGTGACTTTGGGCCAGTCATTCTCAGTTTACCTCACAGAGTTATTGTAGTTGGGAAAATAGGAGGGGAAAAGGGTATTAGATAGGTTTGCATCTTTGAGTTACTTATAAAAATAATTAAAAATGGGATATAAATATGTACATAAATATATAACCCACTTTACCCAATCTTATTGAGCAGACAGATACTACTGGGAGAGAGGGATCTTGTATGTATCCAGGCCTTAAATCCTAAAGGTCTTTAAAGGTGACCACAAACACCTTTAACTACACTTCAAACCCCGATGATAGCCAATGCAATTCTCAAAGTAGGGATGTTACATTGGCATGCTGAAACATAACCATAGCTATCCATGTCACTGCATTCTGCACTGGCAATAGCTCCCAAACATTTTAATTTCTAAGTAGCCAAGAGAGAGATGTAGTCTGTATGTTCTTGTTTTCATTTTTCAGAACAGAATAACAGATTTGGAAGGGACCTTGGAGGTCTTCTAATCCAACCCCCTGCTCATGCAGGAAACCGTTTCAGACAAATTGTTTTCTAATCTCTTCTTAAAAATTTCCATGTTGGACCATTCACAACTTCTGGAGGCAAGTTGTTCCACTGATTAATTGTTCTAACTGTCAGGAACTTTCTCCTTAGTTCTAGGTTGCTTCTCTCCTTGATTAGTTTCCATCCATTGCTTCTTGTCCTGCCTTCAGGTGCTTTGGAGAATAGCTTGACTTCCTTTTCTTTGTGGCAGCCCCTGAGATATTGGATCACTGCTATCATGTCACCTCTAGTCCTTCTTTTCATTAAAATAGACATACCCAATTCCAGCAACAGTTCTTCCTATGTTTTAGCCTCCAGTCCCCTAATCATCTTTGTTGCTCTTCTCTGCACTCTTTCTAGAGTCCCCACATCTTTTTTAATCATGGTGACCAAAACTGGATGCAGTTTTCCAAGTGTGGCCTTACCAAGGCATTATGAAGTAGTATTAACACTTCATGTGATCTTGATTCTATCCCTCTGTTTATGCAGCCTAGGATTCCGTTGGCTTTTTTGGCAGCTGCAGCACACTGCTGGCTCATATTTAAGTGGGTTGAAACTTCCCTATGCTTTTTCAATCGCAGTGCTTACCATCACTCCTAACACAGTGCTCTTAAAATCTGAAAGAACATTTCTCTTCAAAGAACTCGGAACAATCATTCAACCAATTTCTTTACCTCCAGATCTGATGGAGAACTTTGCAGGTCCCTCCTCTCTGTTCTCTGGAAAATAGCTACAGTCTTGCACAATAATAAACATGCCAATTTCAAATTTACCTTCATTTTTCAATTGATCTTTGCGAGATCCCTTGGATGCTGCTTTTTCGATGGGAGTGTTGTTCCTACACTGTTGAAAATTGTCTACTCCACTGTACAGCTGCAGGAATGTTGCTAGCCTTTTTATTTTTGGAGATATTGTAACTCAAAATGATAAGACCCAAATGGGTATCTTGGCAAAGGACATGTTTCCCCACTGAGCAGCATAAGTAGAAAATAATGCCATATTTAATAGTGGCATTAATCATTCTTGGAAATACATTTTAAGAGTCGGCAGCAAATTGGCACCGAGATCCTTTAAGAACAGCTGGAAAAATAAAATGTCTTACATTTTAAATGAATAAAAAAATGTAGTGCAAACGGCCTCTGTCTGATTGCCTATGCTATGACAGGATTCCCAAATGATAGCTCGTGAAATCAACTAATGGAGTAATCTCCCGAGAATAGATCATATTTACAACTAAGTCTGAGATTTTTCAACTAACCACTTCAATAAAGGATATTTGAGAATAAACAGAATGGTTTTTTTTTAAAAAAAATATACCATTGTAGAGATGATATGGATGGATGGATGGATGGATATATTATTTTAATTTGTTTAATGGTATTTTGTTCATTTAGCACAGGAGCCTTTTGAATTGCTGCCTTCCTATAAATAGTTGTTGAAACTTAGGGAGCTGAATGGTCATCCAGCCAACGATATGATTTCAGCATGAGCCTCCATGTATATATCAAATTATTTGCTTTAAGGAAAAACCATAGGGCAGAGACTCAACAATTTTCTTGCATGACCAAATTCAATCTCAGATTCAGTCCTAGGGATATCACACAAAGGGTCAAATACCAGTGATAGAAAAAGGCCTTTGACTAAAGTGAAACTGAGAGAATTTGATTAGTTTTGGACTGGGTAAGCTAAAGACTTGAACCGTGTTAAGGTCCCTTGTAGAATTTTATGCAACTCTTATACCACCATCAGGTGTAAACAACCAGAAGATTTAACAGCATTGGAAAGGACCTTGGAGATCTTCTAGTGACAAGTCCAACCGCCCACCAAGCAGGCAACTCTACCATTTCAGATAAATGGTTGTCCAGTCCCTTCTTAAAAACCTCCAGTGATGGAGCACCAACAACTTCTGGAGGCAGATTGTTCCACTGATCAATTGTTCTCAGTGTCAGGAAGTTTCTCCTTAGTTCTAGGTTGCTTCTCTCCTTGGATTAGTTTCCACCCATTGCTTCTTGTCCTGCCTTCAGGCGCTTTGGAGAACAGCTTGACTCCCTCTTCTTTGTGGCAGCCCCTGAGATGTTGAAATACTGCTATCATGTCTCCCCTAGGCCTTCTTTTCATTAAACTGGACATTTTATTGTTAACCACCTATGTTAAAACAATCTTGCCAGTCTGATTACGTTCCCTTGCTTGGGGGAATAGCCAGACAATGCCTCAGGGATTCAGGGAGAGGTCAGTCCTGTCCTGCTTTAAGCAGACTCTAAACTCTGCTTCCTAGTAACACCCCCTTCCAGTCGAACTGGAGGTCTATGGAGATTCTCAATCATCCAAGTCATGGTTGTCCCAAAGGTGCTTTTTCAAGAGGCAACTGGACTATCTGGTTTTTCTTTGAAGTCGTTTCGCTCCTCATCCAAGAAGCTTCTTCTTCAGCTCTGACCTGCTGAAGTCGGGCTGCTGCTGCAGTCACATATTCTTCATTTTAAACATTTCATAACAGTTTCCCAGTCACTCTTGTAATCCCTCACTCCCTCCTCCATCTATCAGAAGCCATCTATCTGCCTGCTGGAAAAGGAAGGGGAGGGGAAGGAAGGAAGGAAGGAAGGAAGGAAGGAAGGAAGGAAGGAAGGAAGGAAGGAAGGAAGGAAGGAAGGAAGGAAGGAAGGAAGGAAGGAAGGAGTCAAAATACTAAGATGGAGGTTAAAACCATGTGATCAAAGTTTTACCCATTGTGACCAACACCTCGATTATTTATTTATTTATTTTATTATTTTATTTTCTCTGCCCTACAGACACCCCTATCTTATTTTATTTATTTATTTTCTCTGCCCTGCAGACACCCCTAAAAGATCCATTAAAAGGCCCTCTGGGAATCTAATCCTCTGACTGCTGGATGGGGAAAAAATGGAAGTCCCAAGATAGCAGAGGTGGATAATCTATTACTTAAAAATAAGCTTTTAGTATTATCGGCTTTGCAGACGTGTGATTACACTGAGCATTTAGCAATCTTATATCACCTCTTCTCCACACACACACACAAACTTTTTTTGTCATAATGAGATGTCTGTGTTTCTCACTCAGCCTTTTCTCTGTTCATCAACCCAATCCCATGTGATTTCTAAAACTGATGATTTTTCTTCTTAATTTACTGTAATTTGAACTGTGCTTTCCAGTCCTCCTTTTAACTAAAAAGACCCAACTGGGGGTGGGGGGGGATGCAATTTCTTGCTTAATCAAGGGTTTATTTAAGAGATTTAAGAGCCTTGGTGGCGCAACAGACTAAAGTGCTGTTAAGTAGCACCAGCTGCCTGCAATTACTGCAAATTCAAATCTTACCAGGCTCAAGGTTGACTCAGCCTTCCATCCTTTAGAGGTAGGTAAAATGAGAACCCGGATTGTGGGGGCAATAAACTGACTTTGTATAAAAAAGAACACCACTTGGGGGGAGGGGGCGAAAGCCCTACTAAGCAGGTATATACAAAAATATGAAGGCTATTGCTTAACGCATTGTAAGCCACCCTGAGTCTCCGGAGAAGGGCGGCGTATAAATTCAAATAAATAAATAAATAAATAAATAAATAAATAAATAAATAAATAAATAAATAAATAAATAAATAAATAAATAAATAAATAAATAAATAAATAAATAAATAAATAAATAAATAAATAAATAAATAAATTTACAGTATGTATGAGTTTGTGTGTGTTCCCATGTGTTTGTGTTTTTGTATTGTGCATAGCACTTTGTCTTTATAATAGTATCCATGTCCTGTAAAATATTTTTGAGATAATTGTACTTGATGAGTTCCAAATTGTTGGAAGAAAAATCCAAGTCCAGTTCCAAGCCAGGAGAAAGACGCTGGAAATAAAATGGAGGTAGGCTGCGGGAACGGAAATCTCTGTTTATTTGGTAGCCAGAAACTAGTGATAGCAACACGGTTTCTGGGGTGGCTGACAAAATGTGGTTAACAGTAGGTGGGCTTTTATACATCCTTTGGAGCTTTGAGGTTGAGATGCCTGTTCCTATGCAAGAATATGTCCTTTAACATTTTAATGGCTGTTGCCAGATTCCTATGGGGTCATGGCTGGCTCTACGAGCAAGAGGGGAATTGCAAATCCTAGTTGTTTTGTTTGTCTGTGCTAATTTTGTCAGTTTCGGCTCCTTGCCTGTTGTGTTGCTCATTTGAAGTTTCTGACTGCTCTTTGCTTATGAATAGAGGGGCCCAGCTTTCTGAATGGATATAAAATGTCCATTCCTAAAGACTAGCCCAGGGGTGCTATTCAGCAGGTTCTGACAGGTTCTGGAGAACCGGTAGCGGAAATTTTGAGTAGTTTAGAGAAGCCCCAGAGTGGAATAGGAATGGAGATTTTGCAGTATCCTTCCCCTGGAGTGGGGAGGGAATCAGTGGTGAAATCCAATTTTTTTTTACTACCGGTTTTGTGGGCGTGGCTTGGTGGGCGTGGCAGGAGAAGGATACTGCAAAATTTCCATTCCCATCCGTCTCCAGGGGAAGGATACTGCAAAATTTCCATTCCTTCCCCACTCCTGGGGGAAGGATATTGCAAAATCTTCATTCCCATCCCACTTTGGGGCCAGCCAGAGGTGCTATTTGCCAGTTCTCCAAACTGCTCAAAATTTCCCCTACCAGTTCTCCAGAACCTGTCGGATTTCAACCCTGGTGGGAATGGAGATTTTGCAGTATCTTTCCCCTGCCGTGCCCACCAAGCCACGCCCACTAAGCCATGCCCACAGAGCCGGTAGTAAAAAAAATTGGAATTCCACCACTGGACTATCCTGTTCATGCTTCTGCTTGAGGCTGTTTTCCTATAGCAGAGTCTGCTTCCTTCCTTTAAGAAAATGCCTCTCCTCCTTCAGGGGAAATATTCTATTCTGCCTCTTTTAATATTAAAAATAAAGAATATTTTATTCTGGGGAGGAGGGTGCCTTCCTACAGTTGCAAATGTGCACCCTTATTGATTGCATACAATTTGACAAAGCTTCTTTGCCTTTTGGAGTTGGTGGTGATGAGATAATTTGATCTGGCACTTCATGTATCTTCTTAGGATTTGAATTGCTATTTTGCTTCCAAAATTAAGACTTTTTTTTTTTTTGGAAGATCAAAGAGGCGGTTATCTGTATGTGAGCCCTATTAGATCAATCAAACCAGGAAACCTTTATTTCATGAAGACCAGACCTACTCGTCATTGAGATTGGTTATAACATCCAAATCTTGCAAGTCTGATTGTGCTGGACTCCCTCCCTCTTTTATCTCAGTGAATTAGAGAGGTGTCTGCCTGATTCACTTCTGAATGTTATTCGTTGTTCTGGATTTGAAAAAGTTTTTAATGTTTTGCCTAGTTAAAGGGTCCTCAAAATTTCCATCAAGGTCATTTTCCTTACTTTCTCTATAGCACGGGTGTCAAACTCATGGTGTCATGTTGCTATCACGGGAGGTTTCGTGAGGTTTTCCCCATTCGTGAAGCTCGGGTGGACATGGCTTGAATGTGACTCATCCAGCCTGTGGGCCGTTAGTTTAACACCTGTGTGTGTGTGTGTGTGTGTGTGTCAGTGGTGGGTTTCAAAAATTTTTACTACCGATTCTGTAAGTGTGGCTTGGTGGCCGAGGCATGGCTTGGTGGGCATGGCAGGGGAAGGATACTGTAAAATCTCCATTTCTTCCCCACTCCAGGGGAAGGTTACTGCGAAATCTCCATTTCCTCCCGATCAGCTGGGACTTGGGAGGCAGAGAATAGATGGGGGCGGGGCCAGTCAGAATTCTTACTACCGGTCCTCCGAACTACTCAAAATTTCCACTACCGGTTCTCCAGAATTGGTCAGAACCTGCTGAAACCTACCTCTGGTGTTTGTGTGTGTGTGTGTGAGAGAGAGAGAGAGAGAGAGAGAGAGGAAGAGAGAGAGAGAGAGAATCAATTTCGGACATAATTTGCATCTAATTTCCATCACAATTAGTGTCTAAGGGTGTCAACAACGGTGGTCAAGAAAGCAAGATGGTGGCCCCAGCAGTTCAATCAAAGCTCCATCTGTTTATGTATACAGCACAAATAGAAAACAGGCAGAGATTCAATCACATTTTTAAGGCCACCATCCTGGCTTATTTTTTTTTACCATAATTTATGGGTGTCCCATGGAAAGAAGGGGTGTGTATCTGTGTGCATGTGTGTAGAGAGGATCAAGGCTATTAACGTATTAATTAATTTATTTGTCATATTTAAAGGCTGCCTATCTCCCCCCACCCATAGATCCACTCTGAGTAGTGATCTTTGAAGTATCTTTGTATTATCTTATAATTATCTCTGAAGTGCTCTGTCCAATTTGTACTTCTTTGTTAATCAGCAAAGGCTTTTTATCGAAACAAATTAATTTAGTGGCCTCTTTTAAGCACCACACCCAGAAGAAGACTCTTAGTTAAAAGGCCGGTCCTTCAAAGCCCTTTTGACACAAATCATTCACAAGTAGAAATTGGTGCTCTGGTGATAATTAGGTCATGATGTAAAGATGCCTTGGGTGAAATTCACAATGAAACTAACAACTATTTGTAACTGCTAGACAGTCATGATGACTTATTAATGGGAGGACACAGTTACGGGAAAAGAAAACAATGGAAAATACTTCCCTGCTAAAGATACCATCAGTATCAAGAGGCTAAAATCAATTGAAGTCTGAAAGAAAAAATAAATTTGGTTATCCCATTTTTTTTTTTTTTTGAAGGATGGGATCTGTGTTCAACAGTTAGGAGGTAGCTGGTACAGTGGTGGGTTTCAAAAATTTTACTACCAGTATTGTTGATGTGGCTTGGTGGGCATGGCTTGGTGGCCATGGCAAGGGAAGAGTACTGTAAAATCTCCATTCCCTTCTCACTCCAGGGGAAGGTTACTGAAAAATCCCCATTTTCTCCCGATCAGCTGGGACTCAGGAGGCAGAGAATAGATGGGGGCAGGGCCAATCAGAGGTGGTATTTACCAGTTCTCCGAACTACTCAAAATTTCCACTACCAGTTCTCCAAAACTGGTCAGAACCTGCTGAAACCCACCTCTGATCTGGTAGCGCCATTTCACAATAACACATTTATTAAAAGATACAGGTAGGATCACAACTGAGCCCTAAATTTATGTTGTTAAGAGAGATATTTGTTGAGTGAGTTTTTCCCCATTTTGCAACCTTTCTTGCCACAGTTTATTTATTTTATTTATTTAGGGAATTTATATTGCTGTCTATTCGCACATGGCGACTCATGGCGGTTTACAGAATATCAAACCTCATATAAAACCCATAAAATTAATAAAAGAAAAGTCATGTAATAAATTAATATTATAAAATCACACACACCTGCCCTGGCGACAGCACCTCACATGAGCCATTTAATGGGCTCCATCCCGCTCTGGGTTCCCCAGACCCGCTGACAGAACCAGATCTTCAGTGCCTTTTGAAAGAGTGCCAGAGTGGAGACCATTTCTAATATCTGGGGGAACGATGTTCCAGAGAGATGGAGCCACCACAGAGAAGGCCCTTCTTCTGAATCTCACTAGGTGTATCTCCCTAGGGGACAGGACCCGCAACATTCCCTGCCTCTCCGCTCTGATGGGTTGGGTAGATGTGACCGGCAAGAGACGGTCCCTAAGATGTTAAGTGAATCAGTGCAGTTGATGAGTTAGTAACCCAGTTGCTAAGTGAATCTGGCTTCCCCATTGACTTTGCTTGTCAGGAGATCACAAAAGGAGATCACATGACCTTGGGACACAGCAACCGTCATAAATATGAACCAGTTGCCAAGCATTTGAATTTTGATCATCTGGCCATGGGCATGCTGCAATAGTCGTAACTGTGAAAAACAGTCATACATCCCTTTTTTCAGTGTCATAACTTTGAACAAATGAACTGTTGTAAATCAAGGGCCCTGCCTGTTTAAACTTTTGTGAGCTACAGATTACTTCATCTGATGTATGAGGTGGCTAAGTTAAAGATTCCAATATCTCAGGGGCTGCCACACAGAAGGAGGAGTCAAGCTATTCTCTAAAGAACCTGAGAGCAGGACAAGAAGCAATGGATGGAAACTAATCAAGGAGAGAAGCCACCTAGAACTAAGAAGAAATTTCCCTGACAGTTAGAACAATTAATCAGTGGAACAACTGGCCTCCAGAAGTTGTCAATGCTGCAACACTGGAAGTTTTTAAGATGATGTTGGATAACCATTTGTCTGAAGTGGTGTAGGGTTTCCTGCCTGAGCAAGGGGTTGGTCTAGAAGACCTCCAAGGTCCCTTCCAACTCTGTTGTTCTATTATTCTAAGATTTAAATTGGAATAAGAGAAGGAAGGTGGGGAAAGGCTTCTTATGCCTCTGTTTCTTCTTTGAAAGTAGCTAATATTCAGGCTTCGGCAAACTGACTGACCTAAATACACAAGCAGTAATGAATAAGCAATTTTATATTATTTTGCCTGGCATGGCAATGCCAAGTGAAATCATCTGCTTTTAAGTTAAAAAAATGCACAGAAAACTGGGTGCCTTATTTTTTTATTTTTTTTACAAAAAGAAACATATTTTTCCAGTGCAAATACAGCATGTGTATTTGCAAAGCAAATGCATGCAAATATTTGTTCCTACATCAGTGTGTTTTCTCATTACTGAAGAAAAGTAGCTGGCAAGTCGTGTGGGTCTGTATTGGGGGAGGGAAGGAGCACAATTCAAGTCTTCGTTTTCATTTATCCTGATAAATATGTGGGCCTACTTTTCAGTAAGCCCTGGGAAATATTTGCTGGCCAGCAGATCTGCACCTTTTTCAAGCGTGACCTGCAACATTACAGAATAACAGAGTTAGAAGGGACCCTGGAAGTCTTCTAGTCATTTCATTTTATTAGATTTATATACCACCCTACTCCCGAAGGACTCAGGGTGGTGAACAGTCAGAGAGATAAAACACACAAGTTACAAAATTTAAAAGACAATATATAACCCATTAAATAAATTTGGCCCAGGACAATTTAAAATACCCCCAATGTTTTAAAACCAATTTTAAAAGTTACAGTTAAAAGGGAAGTTAGGCCAGGCCAGCCTGTTGAAATAAATAGGTCTTGAGGGCATGACAGAAGATGTGTAAATCTGGGATCCTCCGTATCTCTGGGGGGAGCTCATTCCAGATAGCAGGTGCCCCCACAGAGAAGGCTCTCCTCCTGGGGGCCATCAGTTGACATTGTTTGGCCGACGGCACCCTGAGGAGCCCCTCTCTATGTGAGCGTACTGGCTGGTGAGAGGCTACTTGTGGCAGAAGGCGGTCCCGTAAGTACCTAGGTCCTAAGCCATGGAGCGCTCTAAAGGTGGTGACCAAAACCTTGAAGCGCACCCAGAAGACCACCAGGAGCCAGTGCTTCTCATGCAGGAGAGGTGTCACATGGGAACGCCACGTCGCTCCCATAACCACCCGCGCGGCTGCACTCTGAACCAGCTGGAGCCTCCGGGTGCTCCTCAAGGGGAGCCCCATGTAGAGAGCATTACAGTAGTCCAGGTGGAAAGTTACAAGGGCATGAGTGACCGTGCATAAGGAGTCCCGATCCAGTAAGGGACGCAACCGGCGTATCAGGCAAACCTGATAGAAAGAAGATAGTCCAACCCCCTGTTCAGGCAGTAAGCCCTATATCAGTGATGGCTAACATTTTTTCCATTGTGTGCCAAAAGTGGAGGGAGCACTGGGGGGGCACACACGTGCGTACCCACACCCATAATTCAATGCGCCCCGCACCCCCCCCAATGCATGTGCATGCCACCGCCACCCCACTCCTTATGCTTTTGGTACGCGATGGCACGGTGGGCCTGGTAGGCCCATTTTCCACAGGTTCTAGAGGCTTTCTTGGAGCCTGGGGAGGGCGAAAACAGCCTTCTCCACCCTCCTGGAGACCTTCCGGAGATTGGAAATGGCCCGTTTCCCGACTTCCAATGGGCCCGGAAGGTCCAAAAATCAGCTGGCCAGCACGCACATTCATGCCAGAGTTGAGTTAGGGCAATGCTCGTGTGCCCACCGATATGGTCTGGGTGCCACTTGTGGCACACGTGCCATAGGTTCGCCATAACAGCCCTATATCATCTCAGACAAGTGATTGTCCAATCTCTTCTTAAAAACTTCCACTGTTGGAGCATTCCCAACTTCTGGAGGCAAGTTAATTGTTCTAACTCTCAGGAAAATTCTCCTTGCCGTGTTTCCCCAAAAATAAGACCTCCCTCGAAAATAAGACCTCCCCGAAAATATTTACACGCATGCGCAGCTGGTCCCCACCATTTCCTCTGGTTAGGCTTAGGGAGACAGAGCTGGCAATCAGGTAAGGCGGCAAGAGGAGCCCCATCTTGCTCAATGTGCCCCAAAATAATAAGACCTCCCCAGAAATAAGGCCAAGTGCTTATTTCAGGGTTCAAAAAAATATAAGACAGGGTCTTATTTTCAGGAAAATACGATAGTTCTAGGTTGCTTCCTTCTTGATTAGTTTCCATCCATTGCTTCTTGTCCTGCCTTCAGGTGCTTTGAAAAATAGGTTGACCCACTCTTCCATGTGGCAGCCTTTCAAGAATTGGAACGCTGATATCACGTCACCCTCAATCTTTCTTTTCACAAGATTAGATTCCTGCAACCATTCTTCATAAGTCTTAGCCTTCAGCCTTCTTATCATCTTCATTGCTCTTCATATTGTGATTCCATTCACTTTCTAACCAGCTACCTAAGGTCCAACATTTTTACTTCCATAAAATATCACAGGAAAAATCGTTGCCTGCACAACTTTGACCTTTGCAGATATAAACATATTGTGTATCTGAATTTCGGTTCCAAGACTTTTAATGCTAATCTAGGTTCTAATCTACAGCTTATTTAGTTATTTGTCATATATATATCCTGTCACTATCACAGATGCTTGATTACTAATTTCTTTTATTTTGTACGTTATGTAACATTGCTTACCCGAAAGAGAAAACCATGATAAATATACATGTAAGTATATCTGTAAAATTAATAATTTCGCCCATTAACAGGCCTCATTTCTCAAAGTCAGAATGGTTTCTGTCTTTTCTTAACATGAGTAGGATCCAAAAAGCTGCCAATTAGGCTGGTACACAGAATTTAATATTCTTTTATGTAAATAGGCTGGTGAAATGCTCGACTGGGTAATAATGTCCAGATGTCTCTATAGCCAGGGGCTGATGAATATCAAGGCAGGTTGGCTCGAAACGGCAAAGAGCCAGCTGGCTGGACTAGTTACTGCTAACTGTAGCGTAAGGAGAAAGCTGGTTTTGTTCCATATTCACTGTTTCTGCTGGCAGCCAAATGAGAAAGCAATGACTCCAGAGTCCTCATACTACAATTTGAAGTTGTAGCAAGTGTTAAATACGTCAATTTAATCCAGATTTTAGCATCTATCTATCTATCTATCTATCTATCTATCTATCTATCTATCTATCTATCTATCTATCTATCATCTTGGTTGACTCAGCTTTCCATCCTTCCAAGATCAGTAAAATGAGGACCCAAATTGTTGGAGGCAATATGCTGACTGTCAGGGTTCCAAGTAACACCCCCAACGAAAGAAGACTCCCAAGGCTTGAAGTTCCTCAAAGTTCCATTTTATTAGAGATGTCATATTGGTACATCTGGGCAAACCTGAATCTGAGAGCTTCCAGGTTTTCCCCACCCAAAAGAAAGTCTAAGTCCCTGTCCAGCACCCACATGCCCATCACATGGTCCAATCAAAGCACTGTCCCAACTGGAGATGCCTCCCAGTCACAGGTGCAGGGCAAGATGTCCTTGACTCTCTAAGAAAGGAATGTTATTATGACTATATATCACCCCTGCTCCATACAATCCCCCCTCCCAGTTTCCCACAGCAGTAAATGTGGCAGGCCTGAAGGCTCAATGCAAAAGACGGTTCATACTGACACTGTAAACTGCTTAGAGAGGGCTGTAAAGCACTGTGAAGTGATATATAAGTCTAAGCGCTATTGCTACCTATCTAATTTATCTATCATCTATCTATCTATCATCTATCATCTATCCTATCATTTATGTAGCCATCAATTTCACTAGAAGTTGTAAGTAATTATGTAGCTAAATGTCTATGGAAATTCTCTCCATAGATATCCTGGATAACCATCCAGGTCATGGTTGTCCCAAAGATGCTTTTTCAAGAGGCAACTGGACTTTCTTTGCTTTTTCTTGAAGACATTTTGCTTTTCATCCAAGAAGTTTCTTCCATTCTGGGTCAGAACTGATGAAGCTCCTTGGATGAGAAACAAATTGTCTTCAAGGAAAAACAAAGAAAGAAAGTCCAGTTGCCTTTTCAAAAAGCACCTTTAGCATAACTAATTATCCCTATTCAGATGGATGGATGGATATGCAAAGTAACATCTGATAAAATGCCAGCAATCAAGAGAGCAGTAGAAACCTGAGAAGTATTGTGCTGAAAATCTAGAATTTTGCAATCATTCCATCCAGTGGTGGGTTTCAAATTTTTTTACTACCGGTTCTGTGGGTGTGGCTTGATGGGTGTGGCATAGCTTGGTGGGTGTGATTTGGTGGGCGTGGCAGGGGAAGGATACTATAAAATCTCCGTTCCCACCCCACTCCAGGGGAAGGATATTGCAAAATCCCCTTCCCAATCAGCTGGGGCTTGGGAGGCAAAGAATATATGGGGGCAGACCCAGTCAGAATTTTTCTCTTAACTACTCAAAATTTACTACCGGTTCTCAAAACGACTCAAAAAATACTCAAAACCAGTTATCCAGAACTAGTCAGAACCTGCTGAAACCCACTACTGATTCCATCAAAAGAATATTGTAGAAGAAGGCATTGGCAAATAGCCTCCATAATGTTGACTAAGGGTGGGCATTTTGAACTCCATTGAGGGAGTCTTTACATTTTTAAATGTCAGAGGAAAATAAAGAAGACTGTTAAACAGAAATATGTACACTGGGCTATCTAAAGGAAGATTGGGAAAACCAAGATTGCTTAACGCATTGTAAGCCACCCTGAGTCTCCAGAGAAGGGCGGCATATAAATCAAATTTTTTTAAAAAAAGATGGTGGTTCTGACAACATGTGCAGCCACCCCTCTGACTATTTTTTAATTTCCTCAAAACACACACACACACACACACACACACACACACTTTTGCTCCAATCTATGTTGATTGGATAGGATTTTTGTTCAACTTCTTCTCCTTGTTGCTAGGCTTTTGCTTACCTTGAGAAGCTATAAGTGTTTGTGAACCTCTGGAATTACTAGGGTAAATTCCAGTTTTGAGCCACAGTTTTGAGAATTTGCTTTCAGAGGAAAACAAACGCCCCATCCCTCCTCTCCCACCCCAAAAAGTAAGACCGTTGTGATTTCTGAAACTTGCTGCAGCATTTCAGTCAGAAAAATGGGTTGCTTGCTGTACACGCTCACCAGTTTTTATCCATTCACTTGACTGAGCTTTGAACCTCAGAAAATGTGGGCAATTCATTTACATGTTTCAGGAGAGAATACATCATCAACAAAGGAAGGTTCTTAGTACAAAAGATCATTTGAAGGGGCGACAAGGAGGCTTTGAGGAAAGAAAAGAAACATATGATGCATGTTTGATTACCTGAGGTACTTGTAAACAACACGGTGGGAGTTGGGAGCATGAACTCCTTGGGTTGTGCAAACGATGAAACCCCAATTAAAGTTTCTATCGTGAAGCCATTCTTTGAAATGAAGAGGGAGAGATAGATGTTTATGTGTGCTGGGTTTTTTTTTTCTTTCTTTCTTTCTTTCTGCCGAACTATCTAGCTGCTATGAATGAGATGGACCAGCCACACTTTCTCCGAAGCGTAGATACAACCTTTGGACTTTCCCTCTACTTCCCACGGGGATTTGATGTGGTGGTTTGCTGATCAAATCCGACATCAATCCGCACCACCAATTTTGGGTTGCAAAACTCCTCAGTTATCTAAAATCTCTAGTTGCCTAAGAGTAATGGTTTGGCAAAGGAGATGAAAGAAAAATGAAGAATAACTGGCAGAGATAATATTTAGAACTCCTGGGTAACCTTAATGTAATGTTCAATGCATATATATATATATGAAGTGATCTATTAACATTTAAAATGTACATTGTTGTTATCTACAAATAGAGGGCAAATAGCTTTGGTAAGTAAGAGATGACAGACAGATCTAGTTGAGTGGTATCTTCAATTATCTTTAATTTTAAGAAAGAAGGCGTACAGTGTAATAGGGGGAAAATATATGTGAGATGGTGCTGATGCAGATGTTCACATTCTATATCTCCTAGACCTCTTGGAATATCAGACTGGCTTCATTCTTATATATATCATCCTTTGAATCATAATTTATATCTTTTTTTATTTTTGCTGTGCTCTTTTTCTTCCATTTTTCCTCCTGGCTCGTTTGAAGTATGTGCACTGAAATGAGTACGTTATTCAGACTTAATGTCTGTGGAGATTCTCAGTCATTCGGGTTAGATGCTTTTTCAAAAGGGAAGTAGGATTTGTTTTTTTTTTCCTGGAGGAAGGAGAAGAAAATGTTTTGCTTCTCATCTAAAAAGCTTCATCAGTTCTGATGGTGGGAGGATGGAAGGCCCTCAGAGTCACCAATAATTTGGTCTGAGGTGTCTATCCATCAAAAAGGCGCATGTCCAAAAGATAATCCATCATTTGCCTTCTTCTATCAGAAATCTTGCAAAAAGAAAAAAGAAAAAAAAAGCAGTTATACTTGAATAGCTGAATGCAGTTGGGGTCTTGGACTACTGATCTCTGTCCCATTAACTATTGACTGAGATCTACGTCTGCTTCATCCATTTTTTTTTCCTTCATAGCCACCCATCTTTTGAGTTACAAAGCCAACTTCCCTTTCTGAAATTTTAGATCAATAGCTAATTCAGCAGAGTATTTAAATAATTTTGGCTGAATGATCGGCCCAAAGTCACCCAGTTGGCTTTCATGCCTAAGGCAACACTAGAACTCATAGTCTCCCAGTTTCTAGCCTGCTGCCTTAACCATTAGACCAAACTCCTACATCAGGGTCCTCAACTCTGGGAACCTAAAAGCACATTTAGAGAACATGATGTGAGAACTTACAGTATGGAGATAGTAGTCATGTAGAATAAGGGAATACTACAGGCAGGAATCAGAATTCTACCAAATCTGGGTAGATTATACATCTTAAATTATAACAGAATTACTATCAGTAAAAACTCTTGATATATGGCAAATAGGAAAAGGATTATTATCTTTCTTTCTAGTTATTTTGTGTGGGTGAGTGAATTTTGTTTTCTTTCTTTTCTTTTTTTTCTACACATTATAGAGTCAGGTTACTCAGTTCCTTGTAAATATTTGTCAGCTACTGTTCAACAAACATGATTTTTTAAAAAGAATTGCTAGCCAAACTAATTAAATGTGAATTAGATGATGATAAGATAGGTCACTAAATTTATGTTTCAAACATGTTCGTAAACTTAACATAAATCCTATAGATCAATGATACAAGATTGACAGCCTTATATATATATAAATAAATATGTATATTTATTTCAAAGAACCGGTAGCGGAAATTTTGAGTAGCTTGGAGTACCGGCAAACACTCTGGTCCCAGAGTGGGGTGGGAAAGAGATTTTGCTTTATCCTTTCCCTGGAGTGGGGTGGGAATGGGGATTTTGCAGTATCCTTCCGCTGCCACGCTCACCAAGCCATGCCACGCCCACTAAGCCACGCCCACAGAACCGGTAGTAAAAAAGTGTGAATTCCACCACTGAAAAATTTGAATCAAGATGATAGTTGCAATTCCATGATGAAAGTCCCACCTCTAAAAGGAAACTCATGGATACAATCTTGACTGTTTTAACTCCCTTTCCCTGTCTGAGGGGTTAAAGATATTGTTGCAGGATGTTCTGACTAAAGCTGCTGTTTGTAATTGACCGATGGTGATATTTGTCAATGCCAATGGTATTCAAGTGGTGTTCCAGTTGTTCTGGGATTGTGCCTAAGGCGCCTATTATCAATAGTGCTACTTTTACTTGCTTTTGCCACAAATCTTGTCCTTCTTGTAGGTCTTTGTATTTTGTGATTGTCCCCAGTCCTTTCTCTTCTATTCTTCTGTCTGACATGTCCACTTTCCACATTTTTTTGTTTTTCTTATTGACAGTTGTTAAATCCAGGGTGTTATGAGACTGGTGCCTGCCTGCTTGAATTCTAAAGTCTCAGCTAAACAAAGTTTAGCTTCTTCATTTCATATGATTTTCTCTATACTAAGATCCCACCAGCTTTTGCTTGCAGTCAATCCACCCTTGTTGCTACTTTGTCATTCCATTGTTATCATTTTTATCACTTTTCAAGGGAGCCTCTGACTGAGGCTCCCTTGAAAAGCAGGAAGCAGAGTCTTGGTCCCGGCAAAACCTCTTTTATTTACACGACTGTGAATTCCTTTTATTGATAGTCAGCAAGGCCTATCCAAACAGTTTTTCAAAGGAATATTTATCAACACAGACCTTATCTTGCCTGGAAAGCTGCCAGATAACTAGTTTCCAAACACAGTACAAGGCAAAACTTGGCACAGAGTTTCTGAGGGTCACAGAAAGAATGAGGGCGTTCTCTGTGGCTGCACTGACCTTCTGGAATGGGTTGCCCACCGAGCTCCGGATGGCTCCCGATCTCTGCACATTCTGCACTGGCCTGAAGATATGGCTTTTTCATCAAATTCCCTGACCAATTATGGGGCTTTAATTTGGGGATTTTAAATTTGGACTGGATTTTAATATTGTACTGTTGTTATTATTGTTGTTGTTTTTATTGTGTGAGCCGAGTCCTACAGGAGAAGGGTGGCACATAAATTTTAATAATAAATAAATAAATAAATAGTTTCCTGCAAAAGCTCCCTCCCCATTTGCTCCTCTTTTGTTTCCTACGGGAAGGGCCAGTCACCTCCAAGGTGTGGCTTTACTCCCAAGTCAATCCTGCTTTCTTAGTTGTTTTTGTCTTCTGGCACCTCTGCGCATGCCTACACTGGGAACAGGCTCCAGCTGTTCCTCTGCCTCACTGCTACCTAATTCCCTCTTTGCCTCCAATGCAGAGCCCTCGTTTCCTCAACCTCCAGGACTGGCCCATATTTCTCCCCAACCTCTTCACTGTCCAACTCTGCTGTCAGGTCCGCTGGCCGCTGGTGGGCCACAACACACTATTGTTATAGTTCATCATATAATCAGACAGATTATATAGATTTGGCAATTTAATCCATCTACCAAGTCCTTCCCAAGGATTTGGGAAAGGCAGGTGTTGAAGTTTGATGGTGTGAGAGATATTGTCACAGGTTGTAAGCTGTTCCAAGTAAACCTGCCTTTTGAAATTGACTGATGGCAGATTTGTCAATGCCAATAGTGTTCAAATGGTGCTCCAGTTTTTGGGGGGATTGCACCCAAGGTGCCTATTACTATTGATGGTACTTTTGCTTTCTTTAGCCACAATCGTTCTATTCAGTGGTGAAATCCAAATTTTTTTACTACCAGTTCTGTGGGTGTGGCTTGGTGGGCATAGTGTGGCTTGAGTGGGCATGGCAGGGGAAGGATATTGCAAAATCTCCATTCCCACCTCACTCTGGGGCCAGCCAGAGGTGGTATTTGCCGGTTCTCCAAACTGCTCAAAAATATCCGCTACAGGTTCTCCAGAACCTGTCAGAACCTGCTGAATTTTACCCCGGTTCTATTTCTATTTGCAGTTCTTTGCATTTTGGTATCTTCTCCAGTCCTTTCTCTTTTATTCTGCTGTTTTCAGGTACCGCCACATCTACTATCCCGACTCTTTTGTCATTCTTATCAACAGTTGTGAAGTCTGGAACGTTATGTGGCAGGTGCCTTCTGTTTGAATTCTAAAGTCCCAGAGCACTTTAGCTTTGCCTAACAAAAATTAAAATACAAGAGACAAAAACAAAACATTTAAAACGAGCATTTAATCATAATGAACAAATAAATCCCATTCAAAAGAGCTGTGCCTTGACTGCTCCTGTAAAAGCATCGAGAATGGCAGAAGGAGATTAAAATGGGATTCCCTAAGGACTTAGTGTCACAGTATGAGAAAGATACAGGAGCAGCTGTATGCAGTCCATTTAGGAAAGTTGAAAACAATTCGCTCTAAACCTCTTAGTCCTATTCAAGTCAGCAGGTTCCCATGCACGTACTCGTTACCTCCCTCTCCCCTCACTTGGGCACTCTAGGCAGCTAAGAAGAAAGAGACAAAATAATGAAATACTGAATTACACAAAGTAGGATTGTGAAAACAGCACTCTGGATTTGATCTTTAAACGGTACTTTGAAGTGCCCAAGAGTACAAATCTGGCATCTGCCTGCAACATTTTAAAGCAGTTGTGTTTTTCCCCCGTGAAACACGGAGCAGTGGCGGCGGGGAGGAGGGGCTGTGGGCTTGTTAAAAGATGCAAAATTATCCAGGGAGATCTATGTGGAGATCTTAGCATCAACCTCTCTGCTCAAGCCCAAGACTTTAGCTCCTACACAATTCTACCCCTCTGTTCTTGGAGTGGAATATAATACTGAGGAAACCCAGGAAATCTAAATTTATTTAGGATCTTTTTTGTAATTCCATCTTTATTATTTTTTAGAAATGACCCAGGGTGGCAGACATACTAAATACGCCTTCATCTTTCCATTTTTCTCACAACAACAACCCCGTGAGGTGGCTGGGCTGAAAAAGAGTGCCTGGTCCAAGTCACCCAGCTGGCTTTCATGTAGGGGTGAAATGCTCCCGGTTTGGAACGGCTCGGGCGAGTAGGTTAGTGATGATAGCCGGTGGGTTCGGAGAACCAGTAGCAATGGCAGCTGGAGGCTCCGCCCACCCGCCCCATTCCCCGGAGTTGGGGAATGCACCATTCCCTGACTCCGGCCTTGCCGCAGAGCCGCTGCCTGCTCGCTCTTCACCACGCGGTGTATCCTACTGCTCACCTTTCTCCCGCGGCTGGCTGTCAGGGAAGACAAGTGCCCGAAAGTTACCGGAGTCACTCACTCTTCTTCTTGAATGAGCCGCTCTGGTCCATGCGCCGGCTGCGCAAGCGCACACCATTTATTTAATTCAGCGGCAGGTTGGGTATGCGCTTGCGCAGCTGGCACGTGGACCAGAGTGGCTCATTCAAGGAGAGTGAGTGACTCTGGCCTCTTTGGGGCGCTTGTCTTCCCTGACAGCCAGCCGCGGGAGAAAGGTGAGCAGTAGAAGTCGGGGAATAGTGCATTCCCAGATTGCAGGGAATGGGGTGGGTGGGCCAAACCGCGTGGCGGAGGGCGAGCAGGCAGCGGCTCCGCGGCAAGGCCAGAGTCGGGGAATGGTGCATTCCCTGACTCCTGCGAATGGGGCGGGTGGGCGGAGCAGCGGGAGAAAGGTAAAGACACGCCGGCAGAATAGAAATTTAAAAAGTTTTCCTACTGCATTCTGTGGGCATGGCTTGATGGGAGGGGGTCTTGTGACCGAGTGGGCGTGGCTATGAGTGACATTGAGTTGGCCACACCCATTCAGTCACAGGACAGCCCCCCCACCAAGCCATACCCACAGAACCGGTAGGAAAAAAATTTAGATTTCACCGCTGCTTTCATGGCTAAGAGGGAACTAGAACTCACTGTCTCCCGGTTGTTTCTAGACCAAAATGGCTCTCTCTCTCTCTTCCTAGCTGTGATGAACTGGTCATGTACAAGTAGTATGTAGATTGGTACGTATAACCAATCATTCAAAGTTGCAACTGCTCTGAAAACAGTAACTTAAACCATTCCTCACACATACGGCCATTACGACTTTCCCACGGTTACATGATCAAAAGTCAAGTGCTTGGCAATTGGCATGTATTTACAACAATTAAAGGGCCACGGGGGTCATGTGATTGACATTTGTAACCTTCCCAGCTGGCTTCCAACATGCCATCAATGGCGGAGCCAGATTCACCTAATTGCATGATTCCCTTAACAACCGTGGAGAAATAGGTCATAAAATTGGAGTGACTCACTTAACAGCCACCTTACTTAGCAACAGAAATTCTGATCTCAGTTGTGCTTGTAAATTAAGGATTAGGTATATCGGATCTTTCCCGACAACTTTTAGTCCTAGTTGTCCTAGTTTAAAATTCAGAGCTATTGACAAACGCTCGTTTAGAATGGTGTTTGACCTCCCTCTGGGAATGCTGTGAGTGTTTGTGGCTTGTTTCATTCGGCTCTTGTGATTGATTGTATTTATTAGAAATCTGCAGATTTTCATCCTCCAAGGAGCTGATCAAGCTTCCTGCCGCTGGTATAATGAAGACAATCCGTCGTGAAAGAAGGCCTGATTGTCTAATGACAACTCCAAACATCAGTAAAAAATGAAGCCATGGCACAGATGTCAATAAAAGCACCACACGCTGTTGTAATGCAGAAATGTTTGTTTTATTATAAGAACAACATTGGAGTTTTTTTTTTCCAGGAATTTTCCAGCTCAAACAAGCCTCAACATAGCAACAGTTCTCACAAGTGATTTTTCTCTCACGCACGGGAGAGCCAAACAACAACAACAACAACATCTGGGTTATGGGGTTGACTCCTTGTTTTTGTTTGCCGTTGTTTAATGAAACTCAGCAAAAGCAAAATAATGACCCTTTCCTCTCCCCTCCCTTCTTTCCCAAATCAACAGAAAGGAAAGAAGAACATGACAGCAGATCTTCAAGAACCTGGCAATATTTTGCTCCCATGGCGTCATCACCCGAATTCTTATGGACTCAGGCGTCAAAAGCGAGATTGGGTCATCCCGCCAATCAACGTGCCAGAAAATTCGAGAGGACCTTTCCCACAGCAGCTTGTTCGGGTAAGTAGAGTGCAAGAATACTCTGTACCTCTGTTTAAATCAATGGAGATTACATTTCCCAAAGCTTGTTTGGTGGATTATCTTTAGAAAGAAATAGTAGACTTCCAAGTTGGACTCAAGACAAGACCTGTCCGATGGTATGAAAAGACTCTGTATGCTTTCCAAGGATGTGCCATCCAGTAATCGCCGATGAATATTAATGCATGGATAGACCTTTGTAAAAAAAAAAAAAAAAAAACGAAGCTGAAAGTATGAATACTATGACAAGAGCATAGAAAGCAGTGATATACCTGTTTTTTTTACCGAAAATAAAACCCTGTCTTATATTTTTTTGAACCCCGAAATAAGTGCTTGGCCTTATTTTTGGGGAGGTCTTATTTTGGGGTGCATGGAGCAAGACGGGGCTCCTCTTGCCATTTTACCTGATTTCCAGATCCATTGCGTTTCTCGCCGTTGTGTGCAGGGAAACAAGTTGTAGCATAAAGAAAACATTTCTCGTGAGTTCAAGCAATTAATTCCAACTTCTCCAACACCCACCCCTCTACTAGGTCTTATCTTTGGAGGAGCACTTATTTTCGGGAAAGGGCTTATTTTTTGGGGGGGAAGCTTATTTTAGCACATGTGCTCAAAAGCCCAATTGGGCTTATTATCCAGGGAGGTCTTATTTTCGGGGAAACGTGGTAATAGAATCATCATATTTACTTTGAAGCACAAAGTTTTGCTCAGGTGTTAATGTGGAGCAATTTGCCAACAGTGAAATCAGGTTTTGCCGTGCAGAAAGAGAGATTGTGTGTCAACCTTGCAAGGTAGTCCAGATGGGAAATACACAAGTATTAACTTTAATTTTATTATAAGGTAATATTAACAGATTTTTTCAAGTCTGAAGGTACATCTGTCCGCCCTTCACCTTTACAGAACAAGAAACTAGGGAGGGTACCTTCTGATACATTCTCCATGCCTCCATTCCTTCTGTGGACTTATTATTTAATTAATAATTATAGATTTAATAAATAATTTATTTAATTATTTGAATGAAATAATAAGCCGATGTCTTATATTTTTCTGAACCCCGAAATAAGCGCTTGGCCTTATTTTTGGGGAGGCGTTATTATTTTGGGGCATGTGAAGCAAAATAGGGCTCCTCTTGCCATCTTACCTGATTTCCAGCTCTGTCTCCGTAACCCTAACCAAAGGAAATGGCAGAGACCGGCTACGCATGCATTTAAATATTTTTGGGGAGGGCTTATTTTCAGCGGAGGGCTTATTTTCGGGAGACAGCTTATTATCTGGGGAGGGCTTATTTTCAGGGAAACACGGTACATGGCGAGAGGAACAAATCTTGCGAGTTTACCAGACGGATGGCATAGGGAACAAAAGTGTTACAGAATCCGATAGTTCTGCTAGAAATACTTTGAAATCTCCTCAGAGTCTCTTTGTCCCCAGCATGGTGCCTTAACTGTTACCCCAAACTGGCTCTCATTAGATTTATTATCTACCACCAGAGGTGTAAAGTAATGAAACAAAAGAAAGAAAGAAAGAAAGAAAGAAAGAAAGAAAGAAAGAAAGAAAGAAAGAAAGAAAGAAAGAAAGAAAGAAAGAAAGAAAGCATTCATAACAATAAAAAAAAATCAATCCATAAAATCTACATCCCAAAGACTTTAGTATATTCATCGATGTTAGGCCTCAAGCATCTCTATAGATTCTCTGGAAGAGCTGTATTTTCAATAATTTCTGGAGGGCCCAAATTCTAATGACAGATATCCATCGAATGAAGAGGCAATCTCCTTTATAGCTGCTGCTGTAGAAAAACCTCCATAGTAGGAACCTCACTAAAATGAGGGACCATGAGCAGATTCTCTCAGGATGAGTAGATGGGATGGGTTGATAGTACAGGTCTCTTGTGAGAGGAGTGGATTGGACTACATGAAAACCTCCAACTCTATTACTGTTATTGATATTGGTTGGAGAAGGAAGTGGGAAATGAGGCGATTGTACCATACGGTCTATGGGAAATATATTCTTTTTTAATAAAAGCCAAAGGTTCCCCTCGCACATTTGTGCTAGTCATTCCCAACTCTAGGGGCAGTGCTCATCTCCATTTCAAAGCCAAAGAGCCAGTGCTGTCTGAAGATGTCTCCGTGGTCATGTGGCCAGCATGACTAAACTCCAAAGGCATTCGGAACGCTGTTACCTTCCCACCAAAGGTGGCCCCGATTTTTCTACTTGCATTTTTTACATGCTTTCAAATTGCTAGGTTGGCAGAAGCTGGGACAAGTAACAGGAGCTCACCCTGTTACGCGGCACTAGGGATTCGAACCACTGAACTGCCAACCTTTTGATCAACAAGCTCAGTGTCTTAGCCACTGAACCACCATGTCTATTTTAATAGAGGAGGGTAAACTGGGGTGAGCCTGTGACAGATCTTCTGAAAAGAGTTCCAGGAATATGGGTCAATGAAAGGGAAAGCGTTGGGTCCTTTGAGATAGCTGGATAATGATTCTCAACCATGTTTCTCCACTGTGTTGAAATGTGGTCCACAGTCACAGAAAGGAGGGACTCTTTCCCGGAGGAGCTTAAAATTATTTTTCTTTTTAACATTTTTAATGGGATTGTTCGCATTGTTTAATTCTTTTTTGTAAGCCGCCCAGAATCCCTTGGGATTTGGGCGGCATAGAAATGCGACAAAATAAATTAAATAAATAAATAAATAATAAAATGTCTGGTAGGCAGGTAAACAGTAAAGCTGGATTCTCCCTAGCAATTCACAGAATATATCTAAAAGTTATGCAGATCGTTGCTTTAGTCTGGCAAGATTCTGTTTGTAGGTGATCAACAATAAAGAACTACTGGGAAGAAACACCACTTGTCGTTCTTGGTTCATTGAGCAATTACCATGCGGCAATTTGAAGAAATGTGAACTTCAACTGGCTGGGGGAATTCTGGGAGTCGGAGTCCACACCTCTTCAAGTGGCTGAGTCTGAGAAACACAATAGCTGGTTATCTTCAGAAAACTTAGAGCACCAGAGCTGGTAAAACAGAGATCATTTAAAGGATAACATTATCATACAGGTACTTCTCAATTTGCGATCATACTTGATAATAAACTTTCCGCTGCTTAGTGGAAGGTAGTTGTTAAGTGAGTTTAGCCCTCTTTTATGATCATTGTTGCCACAGTTGTTCAGCGAAATATTGCAGTTGTTAAGTGAATCAGGTGGTCATTAAGGAAATCTGGCGTTCCGCACTGACTTTGCTTGTTGAGAAGTCAACTGGAAAGGTTACAAATGGTGATCACATCACCCTAGGACAGTTCAACTGTCATAAATATTAGCCAGTTGCCAATCGACCAAATTTTAATCACACGACCATGGGGATGATACAATAGTCATCAATGTGTAAAACACTCCTAAGTCTGTTGTAAGTTTGAATGGTCACTAAACAAATAGTTGTAAGTTGAGGACTACCTGTATAACAATAGAGAAGTTGAAGAAGAGGCTATAAACGATTTTGAAGTTAAGGAGACCCGTGCGCATAAAGAGTCATAAGGTAAAGATTCCCCCCTCACATATGTGTTAGTCGTTCCCGACACTATGGGGTGGTGCTCATCTCAGTTTCAAAGCCAAAGAGCCAGCGCTATCCCAAGACGTCTCCGTGGTCATGTGGCCGGCATGACAAAACATCAAAAGCTCACAGAACGCTGTTACCTTCCCACCAAAGGTGGTCCCTATTTTTCTACTTGCATTTTTTTACGTGCTTTCGAACTGCTAGGTTGGCAGAAGCTGGGACAAGGACCGGGAGCTCACCCCGTTACACGGCACTAGGGATTCGAACCACTGAACTGCCAACCTTTCGCTTGACAAGCTCAGGGTCTTAGCCACTGAGCCACCACATCCCTCTCTAGAGTCATAGATATAGCAATAGCACTTAGACTTATATATCGCTTCACAGTGCTTTAAAGCAGTTTACAGAGTCAGTATATTGCCCCCAACAATCTGAGTTCTCATTTTACCGACCTTGGAAGGATGAAAGGCTGTGTCAAGCTTGAGGCCCCATCAGGATTGAACTGATGGCAGTCGGCAGAATTAGCCTACAATACTGCATTCTAACCACTGCACTACCGAGCCTCGGTATGGCATACGTCGGGCACCAAAACTCTTGGTTCATTTCTCATGTCCTCCTTTTAAGCCTCATATGCTGCTCAACTAACAATGATCACATCTGGCAGAAATCCGATTGTTTAGTTTCTTCAGCTGGACGGGAACAAACTGATTGCCAGTTCATAACCCATTTGTCTTCCCACCACCACCATATTCATCCATGCACTCCTGATGGACTGCTGCTATCATTAGATGCACATGTGAGTGAAACATTTTGTCACTGGTCAAAATGCCCTTCGTCAAGTTAGTGAGTTTGTAAATCATACCACATCTTCAACAACACTCCTCGCCCCCTTGGAAATGACACATTATTCAGCGCGAGCATTTCACACCAACCCAAACATTTATAAAATAACAGCATATAGGAAAATTTAAACCATAAGCAAGGGGGAGGGAGAAAAATAGATGTATCAGATGCCAGGCACTGTAGTAAAATATATAGCAGAACACATCACACATCCACGAAGCTTTTCTGTTTTAAAAGCAAAAACCGATAAAGAGGAGTGCACGTTTTTGTCAAGTTGTCCTCTGGAATAAAATTGCGGCATAATTGCAAGAAATTTCAGGAAATAATTGGAGAAAATGAGCACGGATCATTTGCAAGCCTTGTCAAGAAATAAACGCTTAGCGAGTCCTTTCCAGGGTTAAAATGAATGCAGTCATTACCTGCTCTGTACTGATTAGCCGTTGCCTCACAAAGTGCCTGACGCTCAGAAACAAAACACACAAACACACACACACACGTACAAAAATATGGTTGGTTTAATCCCCCAGGGTGCGAGCAGACTCGATCACATAAATTACATCTCAACATTCCCGTCCTCAATCCGCCGTAGGTTCAGGAAGGGTGCTTAAAACACAGTGCAGATGTTCCAGTCCCTTGAAGCCAGCTTTTACAATTTTCCATTCCCCCCCCCCCCCAGAGACCAAGAAAGAACTTAACCGTCTCTAGGAGCCCCAGGTGGCATAGCTAATGGTGATGGATGCCAGTAGTTCAGCAACATCTAAACAGCTATAGGTTTCCTACTGGTTTAATATATCTTCGGTCTGTGGCAAGTGATGGAGTAAGAAGAAGTTACCCCAACTGTCGATAATGCAAGGGAAAAGAACTGCCATTGCACCCAGTTCAGAGCAAAAAGTACTCTGTGCATTTGAATGATCTCCCCCCCCCCCCCGCCCCTGCTTTTCAGTTCTATCATTTTATTTATTTATTTATTTTTGGCTCTCAGATCTGTTATTCTTACAGGGTTTTTGGGGGGATGGGGGAGAATTGCAAGTTCTGTTGCCTTCTTTACCTCTACTGCAGAGGTGGGAAATCATGGCCCCTTTAGAACTTGTGGACTTCAACTCCCAGAATTCCTGAGCCATCATGGCTGGCTCAGGAATTCTGGGAGTTGAAGTCCACAAGTCATATAGCGGCCTCTGCTGTACTGTATAAAAAAGCAATTGGATGCAATCAAAGCTGACTTGATGGCTACATTGACCTATTATTTTCTTTCCTTCCTTCCTTCCTTCCTTCCTTCCTTCCTTCCTTCCTTCCTTCCTTCCTTCCTTCCTTCCTTCCTTCCTTCCTTTTTTGCAACAAACAAAAATTGATTGGTAACCCTTTCTTGGGATTTTTTTTTTTACTTACTAGGCAAGCCTATAGCCTATAGGATTTCTGCATAGACTTCGTTTCAGGTTCCAATTAGATCCAACATAAATATGTTTTAGCGTAATGAAAAAAAAAATACATTTTGACCGTACATTTGGGAAACTTAAACAACCATTGGTCCTCCTGCTACATATTCCCATAAACCAAGAAATATACAGTACGTTGCATTATTTCTCTATGTTGGCAATAAATCAATGGTAAAGACAAGAAGTTTGAAAATATGCAACTTTGCCTATGCATAATTGCATGTAAGTATGTTAGTCCCGGATGCTCTCTAAACCTGGTTGTTAGTTTGAAGACAATTCATTACCTGACTGGAGAGATAATGATCAGTGCTAATGTATATAAACAGGGAACAAACTCCACGCTCACTAGCACTGATGAGGTTACCTAGATGGGTAATGAAACATCTGCAAGAAAATAATTAAGCACAAAGAGCACCTAAGACTCCATGGTACTAGCCTGAGCTACACATATTCTCTTCTATTGGGTCTACATATATTTTTTAAGTTTTTCAGCATGATATAAAGAATGATTATTACTTTTATGCAGCAGTGAAATCCAGCTGGATCTTTCCAGCTTGCGCAAACCGGTAGGGCCAGTGGCAGGAGGCTCCACCCATCTGCCGGGATGTCATTACATCCTGTTTTTGATCCTCTGCACATGCTCAGAAGGCTCTGCGCATGTGCAGAAGAGGCACGCACGAGCACATTTCCGAACCAGTAGTGAAGGTAAGTTCATTTCATCCAGGGTGGGTTTCACTTACCTTTGCTACTGCTTCACTCCCACGTGCTCGCTTCGCTCCCACGCGCACCACTTCTGCGCATGCGCAGAGCGTATTTGATGACGTCCGGACAGGTGGGTGGAGCCTCCTGCCACTGCTGCTACCGGTTCGCCCGAACTGGGGCGAACCGGTAGCAACCCACCACTGATTTTACCGCTGCTCTTATGCCCATCATGCTACTTGCTTTGAGCGTAAGCATGTTTTCATGAACTTCCTAAGCACGAAGAAGCTATATTTATAAATCAGTGATTCCCAGTTCTATACAGAGGTGCATGGTACAAATAGAAATACTTGATTTATTTGTTAGATTTGTTTGCCGCCCATTTCACTTAGCCTGGCTAGGTGGCTCAGTGGCTAAGACACTGAGCTTGTCGATCAGAAAGGTTGGCAGTTCGGCAGTTTGAATCCCTAGTGTAGGTTTCCTGCATATAGTTTAGTTTATTATATAGTTTATTAAATTTATATACCGCCCTTCTCCTAGTTGACTCAGGGCAGTGCACAGCCAGGAATAAAAACACTTCAATACAAAATTTAAAATTTGTAAAAGAATTAAACAATTTTTGGCCCAGAAAATTTAAAAAACCAATAGGCAATTTAAAATTTAAAACCCATAGACAATTTAAAAACTAAAAGGGGGGGGGGGGGGTTACGCCAGCCCAGCCTGACGAAATAAAAAAGTTTTTAGGGCACGGCGGAAAGCCCGGAGATCAGGTATCATATGGATCTCAGGGGGCAAATCGTTCCAGAGGGCTGGTGCTGCCACAGAGAATGCTCTCCCCCTGGGTGTCACCAGCTGACATTGCCTGGCTGATGGCACCCTGAGGAGGCCCTCTCTGTGGGAGCGTACTGGCCAGTGGGAGGCTATCGGTGGCAGAAGGCGGTCCCAAAAGTACCCAGGCCCTATGCCATGGAGCGCTTTAAAGGTGGTAACCAACAGCTTGAAGCGCACCCGGAAGACCACCGGAAGCCAATGCAGCTCACGCAGGAGAGGTGTCACATGGGAGCGCCCCCTTGCTCCCATAATCCCCCGCGCGGCTGCATTCTGCACCAGTTGGAGCCTCCGGGTGCACCTCAAGGGGAGCCCCATGTAGAGAGCATTACAGTAGTCCAGGCGGGAAATGACGAGTGCCTGAGCAGGGGGTTGGAGTAGATGACCTCCAAGGTCCCTTCCAACTCTGTTACTGTTACACTTTAAGGCAAATTTAATACGCCAATAATTCTTGCCATCTCATCTGCCCTTTAATTAAAAAATAATAGTTTGAGCTTTCACGTGTAACAACAGGAAAAAATAAACAGTGTGTTCACTTGCACCCATTGGGAATGGAAGAAGTTCAGCGTACCGCAAATGAATGTGCCATTTTAAGGACGATGTGTTTGCATCTGGCTTTCTGAAGCCGACTGTATTCTCACACTATTTGTTGAAAATAGGTTGAATTCATTTGGAATCCGGGGGTAATTGTTTCTTCCAACTCTTTCCTCTTGATCTGGCTTCCTATTGTGAAGTATGCAAAGCTCCACTTTGTGGGAAGTTGATTAGCTGCTTGTCAGTATTTTTAGCCAGGCAGTGGCTGAATGAAGCTGGATGTGACCCACAGAAGCTTGAAATACGGCCCTTTCCCTGTTCAGCTAAGATGAGCTGTAATGCTCTGTTTATTAACGCATTTCATTCTCAGGGAAAATATGGTAAACGAAACAAGCAGGGCCATGTTATTCTTGCAAATATATTCAACCCCCCCTGTCAGCTGCAATCTCGTTTCATTCCAGAAATGGGCCTGTATTCCTCCGCTAATACATGGGTTTCATTAAGCAATAGTCTGAGTATGCCAGAGACCAGAGATAGTAGAATTCTTTTTAGATGTGGAAACTGGTCTGAATGAAAATAGAAGAGCAAGAGAGGGACATTAAAAGCGGCCAAACGCATAGCCAGAGAACGTAGCTTCTTCAAAAAAAAAAAAAAAAGCCAATACTGCCGGAAAAGAGCCTTGGTGGCGCAGCAGACTAAACTACTGTTAAGTAACACCAGCTGCCTGCAATTACTGCAAGTTCGAATCTCACCAGGCTCAAGGTTGACTCAGCCTTCCATCCTTTCGCGGTAGGTAAAAAGAAATAAAATACCTGATGATACATATCCTAACGGCAGCTCAGATAATATACGCAAAAAATTGGAAACAAGAGAAAATCCCAATGGAAGAAGAGTTAAAAGACAAAATCACACAGTGTGCTGAAATGGACAGACTAACAAAAAAGATTAAGGAAAAAGAAGAAACAGAGTATTGTTATGTTGTTACTGTTTTGAGCGGGAATTTCAAACTAGGGATTGTTTCTGATTGGTTACTGGCCAGCAGCCAAACTGTATATAAAGAGGGCTGCTGCCTGCATACCTTTGCTGAAGTCTCACCATACAATAAAGAGCTGTTGTCACTATCCTGTCTGTGCTGCTTCGTTATTGCCCAGCCACTTCATTGGTGACGAGGATGGGATTGCACACGGAAGGATCAAAGAGAGCTAACGATTAGACACGGTGCCCACCGGGACCATAGACTTCAGCCATGGGAGCGTACATTCCACCAACGCCATTTGATCCAGCTCAAGAAAAATGGGGGTCCTACATGACCCGATTCGGGTGCTCGCTTGAAGCTAGTGACATGCACGGGCTATCTGCAAATCGCAAACGAGCCCTGTTCCTGAGCCATTGTGGACTAGACGTCTTCGAAATGGCCGAGTCATTGTGTGAGCCGACCCCGGTGCAAACGGTTCCTTGGGTCACACTCCAAGCAACCCTCAGGACACACTACGCCCCTGCACCCTCCAAGTTCGTCCAGTGTTACCAGCTGAGGCAGAGAATCCAGCAAGAGGGGGAACCGGTAACCGCATATGTAGCAGCGCTCCGGAGAGCCACGACCCACTGTGACTACCGTGACCTAGACGACACGCTGCTGGAACAATTAATCTGCGGCGTTCGAGACACCAGGCTTCAAAGACGGCTGCTCGCAAAGCCTGGTTGACTTTTGCCAGTGCCTTGGATGAGGCCAGGGCACACGAAGCATCAACAAAGGCGTCGGAGGCTTTACAGCATCCTCAGCCTGAGAAAACCGGGTCTAAAGCGGTCCCAGTTCACCGCGAGGAAACAAGAACAAGTTCGGAGGAAGAATCAGACGAAGACGTCTTCGGAACTGGAAAAAGAAAAGGGGAACCCAGCCGCCGTCAAGAGAGCTGCCTGAGTTGCGGCGGTCAGTACGAAAGACAAGCCTGCAAATATCACAAGGCTATTTGCAGGCGCTGCGAGAAGAGAGGTCACGTAGCCCGAGTATGCTGAGCACAGCTTCCGCATTCCTCCAAACCATGTGACCAGGGCAGCCAATCAGAGCCACTGCCAGTTTCAAAACGGCCAATCCAGAACAAGGGCACCGAAAAGCAGCACGAGATTCAAACTTACAGCACGAGAGTTGGCCAAGCCAGCACGGCGATCGAGCAAAAGGTCTTCACTACCGTCAAGATCAGCGGACAACCCTGCAAGATGGAGATTGACACCGGATCTGCACTCTCCATCATGTCGTGGACTATGCTACAGTCTCTGCTTCCAAGCTACAGAAAGAGCCAGCTATCGAGACACGAATCCGCCTGCTAGACTACCAGGGGAACCGCATCCCAGTCGAAGGCATCGACACCTTCACCATCTCCTATGGCGACTTCGAGGAGAGACTATCGCTGACCATCGTGAGAGACCCGCTACCAAGCCTCCTTGGTCTACGCTGGTTCCGAGCCCTGGGCATGGGGTTCACCGGAGTGCACAACCTCAGTGGAGCTTCGCTCAAAGAACAATTCCTGCACAAGTTCCGGGATGTTTTCGAGGACAGTTGGGCAAGTACGTGGGGACCCCAATTTCATTCAATTTGGACCCAGGGGTAGCCCCAATTAGGCTTAAGGCGAGGAGAGTCCCTTTTGCTCTGAAGCCCAAGATTGATGCAGAACTAGATAAACTGATTAGCCAGGGTATCTTAGTGCCAGTAGACCATGCGAAATGGGAAACCCCAATAGTGACCCTAATCAAGGCTGATGGGTCTATCAGAATTTGCGCCGATTACAAATGTTCCGTCAACAAGGCGTTGCAGCAAAGTGCTTATCCTGTCCCTGTAGTCCACCACTTACTGCATTCCCTAGGTCCAGGGAAAATATTCGCAAAATTAGATCTTGCGCAAGCTTACCAGCAGCTGCCAGTAGACAAAGCTATGGCAGAAGCGCAAACGATAGTGACACACAGAGGGGCTTTTAAATGCACTCAGTTGCAGTTCGGAGTCAGCATAGCCCCGGGACTATTTCAAAGCACGATGGAGCGTGTTCTACAAGGCCTCCCCGGAGTCGTCCCGTATTTCAACGACGTGCTAATTAGTGGCCACAACGAAAAGCAACTGGCAGATAGAATCAGGTTAACCCTGACGAGATTCCGTGAAGCCAGCCTAAAGCTTAAAAAGTCAAAATGCAAAATTGGGGTTCCCTCAGTTGAGTTCTTAGGATATAGGATTGACGGATCAGAGATCCACCCTACCGAAAGCAAGGTGAGAGCTATTAAGAACGCGCCCATGCCCAAAACCAAGACCGAGCTGCAGGCCTTCCTAGGCCTTCTTAACTTCTACACCATGTTTTTAAAAGACAAAGCAACGGTAGCCGAACCGCTTCATAGACTCTTAGGCAAGAGCTATTGATTTCAAAGCACCTGAAGGCAGGACAGAAGCAATGGATGAAAACTAATCAAGGAGAGAAGCAACGTAGAACTAAGGAGAAAATTTCCTGACAGTGAGAACAATTAATCAGTGGAATAGCTTTGCCTCCAGAAATTGTGGATACTCCAACACTGGAAGTTTTTAAGAAGAGAAAACATTTTTAAGGGCAGGAAGATTCCCTTTTAGTAAAGCCAACTATCAGTATTTCTGAAGGAACTCCATGGGAGTAAGTGTGTTTGTAGGGAAGAGGAGAGGAGAGGAGAGGAGAGGAGAGGAGAGGAGAGGAGAGGAGAGGAGAGGAGAGGAGAGAATTCTTTATTGGCCAAGGAATTTGTCTTCGGTGCATATGCTCTCAGTGTGCATAAAAAGACAAGATACACTCGTCAAGAATCACAAGTCATTCTGTATGATTGTACTGTATGTACAGTCATACGGTACAATAAGCAATCAAATCATACTAGGAAACAATATCAATATAAATCGCAAGGATATAAGCAACAAAGTTACAGTCATTCAGTCATAAGTGGGAGGAGATGGGCGACAGGAACGATGAGAAGACCAATAGCAATAGTAATGCAGCCTTAGTGAATAGTTATAGACAGTGTTGAGGGAATTATTTGTTTAGCAGAGTGATGGCATTCAGTAGTGATGGTAGTTGAGACAGTGGGCGTGGGAGGCCAAAAAAACAACAGGCAGAATTTTTGTTGTACACCACAGTTGTCATTTTGTCATTTCCTCTAAATGTTCTTGGTTTATTGAAGCATATAAGGTCCTAGAGATACGTTGAGATACATGAGAAACTTTCTGTAGGTTTCCCAAAATGCAGAAGTTTAACAGAGGGTCTCTAGTCTTTTGGAAAACCTGCACCTAGAACAAATTGGCTCAACTAGAACCCTGCAGCCGAAAAATGGAACCTACAAAGAAAGTTGAGTTCCCTCTGCAGCATATTTCTGAACATTTATGAACCCTATTTCTAGAAAACGATGAAATTACCAGTCACAGGCCATTGTTCTGAATGGAATGTGCTATTTGGTATGTAATGTTCCTGAATGCATTAACCTCTAACTACATGAGTGGGAAAACAACAGATGGTATTTTGTCGATCATCAGGCAAGCTTTGTTGATTGCAGGACTAGCAAGGATTGTTCTTTTTTTGCTTTTCTTTCTGCTCCTTTTTACCCCCAAGGAAACCACTGCAAAAGTATCACAGGGCATGTCTTGATGGAGGTTCTTTCACCAAACACATATAGAAATATCTGAAGCCTGGCACTCAGATAAAACAGCCATCAGTAGGCACACAGAGATAAACAATATCCACATACCATTTAAAAGAGACAATCAAACAGTTTAAAATCACAATACCTCCTTGCCAGCAATCAACCCTGAGATTAACAGCAAGTTTAATACTAGACACTCAACTAACACTCAAGCAGTAAAGAATACAGCAATCAAGGAGCTACCATTTCAGACAAACAATCAAACAGTAAATGACAGCCTAACCAAGGAACCTGTCAAACACCAGGAAAATCAGGACATCCAGACAGTTCAAATGGGTATTGTAAACTTAAACTCTCTACAAGAATCTGAACTACTAACAGCTAAGGGAAATTAGTGGGCTATAAGAGAAGAAGGAATTCAAGGTGGACTAGACATAGATCTCTTGTAGGTGCAAAGGGACCCCTCCAGTGGTGGGATCCTGCCAGTTTAACAACCGGTTTGGTGATCGTGTACGAATGTGCACTAAGTGCGCATGCACACCTGACGTGCACTTTATTCACTTCTGTGTTTCTTTGGAGGAGAAACACAGCTGAGGCACAACAATCTGCTCTGCTGCGCAAATTAGCTGAGAAGATAAAGATAGGAAAATAGCGGTGGCGGGCAGGTGGGCCCATCTGATCATCGGGGTGAACTGGTTTGCTCCTAGCTGATCATCGGAGCTACCGGTTTGCCCAAATCGGTTCAAATCGGTAGAATCCCACCCCGAGACCTCTCCCTCGGGCTCAGCATTATCATCTCCTACAATACCATTAAGAATACTCACAAACACTGACAGAGCAAGCCACTTTGTATATAAACAGAGACCAAACCCCATTCCTTACTAGCACCAATGCAGTTTGCTTTAGTTTGACAAGAATTACTTTGAAGCAGTTTCCTTTATTGTTCCTCACCTATAGACATCTAAATCTTGTCAAATTAAAGCAGTTTATTTGCACCATAAAATATATACTCTGGAAACTGTTAAGGAGGAGCTGTCTTCACCTCCTTTCTCCCACACCACCTGTCTGAATGTCACTGTCTTTTACTTCTCTGGTATACAGCCCCTCCCTCCCGGGAATTCAGATTACATCCCACCACACATGAACCTGTTAAAATCAAATTAAAACAGTCTTGTCACTACTTCATAATGTGTTATTCAAATGAATCTTTCAGATTAATGTCTAAAAGAGAGTTGGCTGGTTACAGGATAAGTAGCAGCACTGTTGTCACCTGGAAGAGGTATGTAGATGACAACTGAAAATGAAGGGTCATGTGTTCCCATCTCAGGTGACAAATCTGTTAGACTGCTCTTGGCATAACCTATGGCAACTTAGGGGAGGGATGCTGGATTTGCTAATTAAATTTCTTGAGAAGAGAGCAAAATAGAAACATGTATTTGAAAACAGGAATTATTGCACCAGTTGTAAGGAAATACATACATACTCTGGGTTGCTTCTCACTTTAAATTATCCTCAGGTGCAACTTTTAGAGCGATATCCAATATCTGCTTGTGAAATTTGCATAACTCCAAATGCTTGTTTTATGCAGCTTCTCTCAACTCTGATTATCACTGATAGAGAAATGGCATACACACACTCATTGAAATAAATAAATCCAATTGAGCTAATCAAATAAATCAAAGAGGAGGGATCTCTGCATTTTGCTTTCCTCCCTCTGCTTCCTGGGATCCATGACTACTGCTATAACTTCTACCACAGAGCTTCCCATTTTCTTTCCATGCAACAATTTTTATGCATATTTTGTGATCCTGCATAATTGGGAAAGGAATAATGAATGTGATTTGGGGAACTGGGTACTCAATTATCTGAGAATTTGTGAATAGTTTTCTCTGGTTTAAAAAAAAATCCTGTTTCTATGCTTTGTGAGTCCAAAGCAGTTGTGTTTTATGTGCAGGAGAAAGACAGACAGAGACTGGGGGTGGAGTCAAGAGAGGATTCAGTCTAGAGTCATTACATTCCCACAAGTGGTCCAGGTTCAGCCCATCTTGAATTCTCTTTACTCTTATCTAGTGCCAATTCAGTGCAGGCCAGTTAGTTGAGTGGATTCTTGTGTTATAGGCATGATCAATAAATCATCTTAACATGTGCTCCTGATGCTTCATGCCTGGCAGAATGTGTACTAAAATCAAAGAAGTCAGGAAAATCTGAGAATATTTTTCCCCAGGGCCTAAATGATTCAAATTCCAGACATATGAACTCCTGGTTTTTTTCATCAAGAGTGAAAGAATGGCAAACCTGAAAACAGAAGTCTTTTGAAAATTAGCAAGTTTCCCCACCCTCCAAGTTTTATTAGTTTCATTCATTCTTCTCACTGAATAAAATTAGTAGAGGCAGCCCTAAATTTACAACCAGTCATTTTAGAACATTCAGAGTTACGACGGCCTCAGATGCTTTATGCTACATAAAGCCCTTTCAGCCGTGGTGGGTTTCAAATTTTTTTACTACCAGTTCTGTGAGTGTGGCTTGGTGGGCATGGCATGGCTTGGTGGGCATGGCTTGGTGGGCATGGCAGGGGAAAGATACTGTAAAATCTCCATTCCTTCCCCAATCCAAGGGAAGGTTACTGCAAAATCCCCATTTCCTCCTGATCAGTTGGGACTCGGGAGGCAGAGAATAGATGGGGATGGGGCCAGTCAGAATTTTTACTACCAGTTCTCCGAACTACTCAAAATTTCTGGTACCGGTTCTTCAGAACTGGTCAGAACCTGCTTAAACCCACCTCTGCCTTTCAGCCATTTATAAAATGTCACCATCGCTCTCTCACATGGCGGTCACATGACTGCATTTCTGGAGTTTGGCAACTGGCTTGCCTTTATGACCAGTTGCAGCATCTTGGGGTCACATGGGTGCAATTTCTGACACCCAGAAGAATAGCTTAACTTAATGACCACCCCATTTGCTTAAAAGCTTCAGAGGTTCATATAATTACCACTGCAAAAAATGATGAAAAAAAAATATGGCTGTGAAAGTTGGACCATAAGAAAGGCTGAGCGCCAAAGAATTGAGGCCTTTGAACTCTGGTGCTGGAGAAGACTCCTGCGAGTCCGTTGGACTGCAAGGCGATCAAACCGGTCAGTCCTAGAGGAGATCAACCCTGACTGCTCTTTAGAAGGCCAGATCCTGAAGATGAAACTCAAATACTTTGGCCACCGAATGAGAAGGAAGGACTCCCTGGAGAAGAGCCTAATGCTGGAAAAGATTGAGGGCAAAAGAAGAAGGGGACGGCAGAGAACGAGGTGGCTGGGTGGAGTCACTGAAGCTGTAGGCATGAGCTTAAATGGACTCCAGAGGATAGTAGAGGACAGGAAAGCCTGGAGGATCATTGTCCATGGAATTGTGATGGATCGGACATGACTTCGCAACTAACAACAACAAGTCACTTGGGTATCTCAGTTTATGACTGCAATGACTTACAATTGGATTTTGTGACCCAATTGTGGTCATAAGGCAAGGTCTATCTGTCGTGGTCATAAGGAAAGTCTTCAGAGATTTGGTTTAACTGTCACCTGCCACTACGAACCGTCTTTTACTTCCCGTTTGGACTACTGTAATGCTCTCTACATGGGGCTCCCCTTGAGGAGCACCCGGAGACTTCAGCTGGTCCAGAATGCGGCCGCGCGGGTGGTTATGGGAGCGACTCGTCGCTCCCGGGTAACTCCCCTCTTGCGTGAGCTGCACTGCCTGCCGGTGGTCTTCCGGGTGCGTTTCAAGGTGTTAGTCACCATCTTCAAAGCGCTCCATGGCTTAGGACCGGGATATTTACAGGACCGCCTTCTGCCAATGAATATCTCCCACCGCCTGATATGCTCTCACAGAGAGGGCCTCCTCAGGGTGCCGTCGGCCAGACAATGTTGGCGGGCGGCCCCCAGGGGAAGAGCATTCTCTATGGGAGCTCCAGCCCTATGGAATGAACTACCCCCGGATATAAGAAAGATTCCTGACCTCCGTGCCTTCCGACGAGCCCTGAAGACCCCACTATTTCATCAAGCCGGTCTGACTTAAATTTGTGTTAATTTTAATAGGGGTTTTAGTAGGGGTTTTAAATTTTACGGCCAAATAGTTTAATTATTTTATTAGTTTTAATTTTAATATGTGATTGTTTTAATATGGCTGTAAACCGCCCTGAGTCCCATTCGGGAGAAGGGTGGTATATAAATGCAATAAAACTGAAATTGAAACTGAAACTTTTAGGAAAGGGGCTATCTCAATTCTACATGTGGTCTTGGAAGACCCATCAGTGGCAGGTGTCAAAACACGGAACCAAGTTTAAAAGTCTTTACAGGTAGGCCTTGACTTAGAACCACAATTGAGACCAACATTTCTGTTGCTAAGGGAGACATACGTTAATTGTGTTTTGCCACATTTTATGACCTTTCTTGCCACAGTTGTTCAGTGAATCACTGCAGTTGTTAAGTTAGTAACATAGTTGTTAAGTGAATCTGGCTTCCCCAGTGGCTTTGCCTGTCAGAAGGTTGCAAAAGGTGATCACATGACCCCAGGACACTGCAAACATCATAAATATGACTCAGATACCAAGCGTCTTGAGTTTTGATCACCATGCGGATGCTGCAATGGGTCTAAGTGTGAAATAGTCATCGGTTACTTATTTCAGTGCTGTTGTAACGTCGAACAGTCACTAAATGAACTGTTGTAAATTGAGGAAGTCCTACCTGTATTGCTGTAATTGTAAATTTCTTCCCCCAACTCAGAGGATTCTCACAGATAGAATGCAATAGAATAACAGAGTTGGAAGGGACCTTGGAGGTCTTCTAGTCCAACCCCCTGCTTAGGCAGGAAACCCTACACTACTTCAGACAAATGGTTATCCAACATCTTCTTAAAAACTTCCAGTGTTGGAGCATTCATAACTTCTGAAAGCAAGTTGTTCCACTAATTGATTATTCTAACTGTCAGGAAATTTCTCCTTAGTTCTAGGTTGCTTCTTTTCTTAATTAGTTTCCATCCATTACTTCTTGTCCTGCTCTCAGATTCTTTGGAGAATAGCTTGACTCCCTCTTCTTTGTAGCAACCCCTGATATATTGGAATGATTCAAATGAGACCAACGAGGAAGGCCAGGGGAGAATCTGAAATTTTTCTCCATCTTGGGAGTAAATCCAACCAGGCAGAATTGCGCCCTTAAGAACATAATACAAACAGAATTAAGGATGAAAGATTACAAAATGATAGAATCTAACAGGTTATAGAATCTTGGCCATTCCCATTGTTGGCAACTGCAATCTATATATTAAGCAACAATGCCCACCTGTTTTTGAGAGCTGATTAAGAAACTACCCAACTGTGCATCATGAAATTTGGGATATCCAGAGAATGTTCCGGAACAATACCTCTGTTTTCCAGAGACACAAGGGGAAAAAAACAAAACATCCCTCTGTTGTTTCTTCAGGGCCTTGAAGCTGAACCAAAAGAAACAGATGGTCCTGTGGATTTTATTTAGGGTCATTAAAAAAATAAATGAAATTAAAATATCTATGATCCGTGTGAGAAATGTTACTACGGTTGCTGGTAACAGCTTTTCCGAAGCTAGTGGCCAATTAAGAAGCAAATCAACTGTCCAGAGTTGATGTGTAAGTCAGCCCTGTGCTTCTCCCACACCAAGGTAATAGACAATTATATATTAAGTTCCACAATATGTTTATTAGCGTGAGGTTGGAGGAAATGGTTTGGAGAAGAAATTGTCTAAAAGCACATAGGTCGGGTTTTGTGCAGTTTTTCTTCTCTTAGGAGCAATCAGTTGCAGGATGTATCTTCACTGAGAATGATCCTTTAGATCAGGGGTGTCAAACTCAAGGCCTGGGAGCCAGATCCGGCCCATGGGGTACTTAGATCTGGCCCAGGGGGCTGCCTTGGAAACACCGAAGGATCGGTCCACGGTGCCTCTGCCAGCAAAAACAGAGCTCGGGAGGGCCACAGGCTACCCTCTTGTGCTTCATTTTCAGCTGCAACGGCTTCCTGCAACTCTCTGCCAGCGAAAACGAAGCTTGGGAGTGCCGCACTGGCAGAGCGCTCAGACCGGCATAGGCTCCCCCAAAATGAGTGACGTTCAACTGACCATGCCCACCTGGCCCCCCGAGGTCAAACACAACCCTGATGTGGCCCTCAATAAAATCAAGTTTGACAGACCTGCTCAGGCTTCATAAATCCATTGCTACCATGTTGTATTTCGCATTGCATTCGTCCCCAGACTGAATTGAGAGTCACTGGAAATTACTGGTCTCAGGCTTCATAAAGCCATCGCTATTGAGAGAGTGACGAAAATTGATCTAGATTTAGTGTTACTCAATCTTAGCAACTTTAAAAAGTGTGAACTACAACTCCCAGAATTCCATAGCCAGCCACATCCAGCACAGTGGCAGGGGAATTCTGGGAGTTGTAGTTCACACCTTTTAAAGTTGCTGAGATTGAGAAACCCTACATCTAGATCAATTTTCGTCACTCCCTGCACTTACCTGGGAGCCAAAACAGGGCGCATGGGGACTCCTGGAAGGGGCGGGGTGGGGAGGAGAGGGGCCAGCCAGCAATTTAATAACCGGTTTGGTTGAAGTGGTGCGAACCGGTTGAATCCCACCGCTGACGGTGGTATAAGGACTCCTGCCTTGGACAAGAGGTTAGATTAGAACAGGAGTCATCAACCTTTCGGACCTCAGAGATCACTAAATTCATAATTTTAAATCCTACAGACCACTAATATGATCCGCCTAATGACTGGGTGGACATGGCTAGTGGTCATGTGACTGGGTGGGCATGGCCAACTTGATGTCACTCACGTCAAGGGGCACCTCACCGGCCTTTACACACCCCTCCCCTCCTTGCCTCCCTGCCCGGGCTCTTTCGGGCCTCAACAGGAAGCAGTTGTTGGAGCTCAGCAGCCACCACGAGAAAGAGTTGGCAAAACAGCTCGCTCTGTTCAAATTGGATCTGACCAAGAAGGAGGCTCAGCAGAAGCACCTCAATGACGACTATGAGCATAGGCTTTCCAAGCAGAAGGAAGACCAATAGGAGTGCAAGGCCAGGTACCAGCAGGCTGGAGGCTCAGCAGACTGAGATGGTCAGCCAGTTCCAGGCCATGATGCAGTCCCACTGGAACAAGGCCCTCCAGCTCTTCGCCATCAGCAGCACTTACCTCCAGCCTTCGCCCAAAGCCCCATACCAGGCGGCTGAAGCAGACCCCAAGTTGGAATTTCTGCCCCCTCTGATCTACACAAAAAGACACTGAAGGGGAGACTCTCTGTAGCAACACAAACGTTCATTGCACGTATCCAGCCCAGGGGCCGTAATTTGAGGAACCCTGATTTAGTGCAATATAAAAAATGGAAATAATTTTTTTTGTGGACCACCAAAATTTTCTCACGGACTATCAGTTGGTGACCGCTGGATTAGAAGATCTCCAAGATCCCTTCCAATCCTATGATTCTAAAGCTACAGACTCCCATTACCACAAAAGACATTACTTATTCTACTTCTGCTCTGAGTTAGAGAGATTTAAGCAAATTATTCCATAAAGTCAGTCACACAACATACTTAACTGGATCAGGGGACAGAGACACAGTGTTGTCTAAATGAGTCCATACTGTAATGGGGGACAGGTTAGTTTGAATTGTATATCCAAGCAAGCTACATTTCCACAGCCAGCCATTATATTCAAAACCTCAAACCCAATCCATTTTGCATCAATATTTGGGCTCCACCCTGTCGATCCTCCACTGAGTCAGCAAAAGTGTAATGAGGCTCAAAATGTTGGGGAATCCATTGCAGACTCCATTGCTGAAGTCTGGCATGCTTTCAGACACAAGTTGACTACAATAGTTCACTCTTTGCTGCTTATCCAACCTAGTGGGGAGAGGCCATTCGTATAATGAAGCTTTGCCAATGTTTTTTTTGGACCAAAAACTTATGCGGTATTGTTATGGAATGTCATAAAGAGGTGGATTCCTAGTCAGGAGAGGGTTGTATTCCGGATGAGTAAGAGGCAAATTAGCCCAGATATTATGTGTGAGAGAAAGGGGGTGAAGACAGCCCCTCCCTAATAGTCCACAGAGTATATCATAGATGCAGACAATAGAGTCCTACAAAGGAACAGAACAGATTAACAGAGTTGGAAGGGACCTTGTGGGTCATGTAGTCCGATCCCCCGCCCAAGCAGGAGACCCTACACCATTTCTGATAGATGGCAGTGCAGTTTCTTCTTGAAAGCTTCCAGGGATGAAGCTTCCACAACTTCTGGAGGCAACTTCTATTCCACTAGTAGATTGCTCTCAGTGCCAGAAAACTTCTCCTTATTTCTAAATTGAATCTCTCCTTGTTCAGTCCATCCATTATTCCTTGTCTGGCCATCAGGTACTTTGGAAAATAGCTTGACCCCCTCCTCTCTGTGGCAGCCCCACAAATATTGGTACACTGCTATCATGTCTCTCTGGTCCTTCTCTTCACTAGACTAGCCATGCCCAGTTCCTGTAACCATTCTTAATATGTTTTATCTTCTTGAAAGCTTCCATTGATGAAGCTTCCACAACTTCCGAAGGCAAGCTTTTATAGTGTAGTGACCAAAACTGGATCCAGTATTCTAAGTGTGGTCTTACTAAGGCTTTATAGAGTGGCATTACTATGTCACTTGATCTTGATTGTAGCCCTCTGTTAATGCAATTTAGGATTGCATGTGGCTGCCGCCACACACTGTTGGTTCATATTTAACTGGTTGTCCACTAAGACTCCAAGATCTTGTTTATATGTATGAAACAATTAAAAAAAAACCCTCAACTTGGAAGAATCTCCATGTATTGTTTTTGGTTTTGGCCCTGACAGATATCAGGAGAACTCCATGAAGAGGTTGGGGACTTCCCCCTAAAATGGTGGTCCTTGGTGTTAGCAGGACAATTAGATTGCCAGATTCAATAGGGAGCTTTTGGTGGTTTGGTTGGTTTAGATGCATTCAACACCTCACCTATCCTAGTGTAAGAACCACTGTTTTGGTATATGCATCGTGACATCACATCCATGTCCAAATAGGACAGAATTTGTGTTTCAATGACTATTTCAAGAGCCACGGTGGCACACTGATTAGAATGCAGTACTGCAGGCTACTTCTACTAACTACCAGCTGCCTGCAGTTCAGCAGTTTGAATCTCACCTGACTCAAGGTTGACTCAGCCTTCCATCTTTCCGAGGTTGGTAAAATGAGGACCCAGATTGTTGGGGGCAATATGCTGACTCTGTAAATTGCTTAGAGGGGTCTGTAAAGCACTACTGTGAAGCGGTATAGAAGTCTAAGTGCTAAGTGCTGCTATTTTGACAAAAAGCAGCCAATGTTACAGATAGTCATGATTAAATATAGTACAGCTGACTTATAGGAATGGTGCTGAAAAATTAACAATAGATCTGGAGCCAGCCCCTTTCTGCATTGCAAACTAATTGTTTGAAATGTGGGCTATTCTTATTCAAGATCGAGAGAAACGGGTTTTGAATCAGGTGAAACATGGCTTATTCTTATTCAAGAGTCTTCTTAAGAAAAGAATAGATTGTGTTTCAAACAACCGAGTTTCAAATTAGCTCCCATCACTCTTCTGGAGAAGCAGACTGATCAATATTCTGCAATGGTAAATAATGTATAAATCCACCCACTTCAAGTTGGATGGGAGAAAAATTTGTTCCTGTACATCGCTCTCAGGTAACACGGTTTCCTTGGATATCACTTATTGCCTAGTTAATAAGGTTGCGTTTCTCCCCTTTGTTGTTTGAAAGGATGCATCCTTTCAATAGCACAATCAAGTGGCTAGCTCTCATTGGCTGTCTCAGGAGCAGTCCACTCTTTTGCAATTGGGTTGTGATTCTGAGGCAATTGTTTTGGCAAGTGTCAGGGCGGTGATCAGGTGCCCAGGCAATTGGTTCCCTCGGATCTAGAGACAATAAGCACACCAGTGAATAAAGGGATTGTAAGCGTTATTCTATAACTGTAGCAAACAGATTTAAAAGCATAGCGTAAAAAGCATAGAAACCATGCAAGATGATACCTAAATCTCTTATAAGCTGTCAGGAGCTCCTTAAGAGTGACAGCAGAGATTTAATTATTCAGTCTATGGTGATGGTACAATTAGGCAAGAGACTACAGTGTTCTTTAGTACAAAGTAGTTATTTGGCTGCTGAAGAGTGCTAGTCCATTTATTTATTTATTTTTAATTCAACGTTTTCAACATTTAAAATCAAAATTATACTTTTACAGCTTTCCGTAATCAGAATTTTTTCTTAAATTCATCATACCCTTCGGCTTATTTTGTATGTATACATTCTTATTTCTTAAGTATTTATTTATCTAATATATACAATATATACATGACTACTACATTCTAAATACATATATATTTCCTTTCTATTACCTTCTCTTAACATTCACTATACATTGATTTTAGACTTCTTTTCCAGCCAGTTAAACCACCTATTCCATGTCTCATAATTTACTGTTTCCTCTCTGTCCCTTAATTCCATCATTAATTTGTTCATTTCTGCGCATTCTAGCACATTTTTTATAATCACAATGTTTGATGGAGAGTGTTGTTGTTTCCAATTTTGGGCAAATGATATTCTGGCTGCCGTAAATATATGTAACATAAGGTATCAAATTTCTTTACCCATCTTTCCTTTTATAATACCCAGAAGAAATAACTCTGGTTTCATGTCAATTTTTAGTTCAGTAATTTCCTCCAACCACTTTTTAATTTTTAACCAATAATCTCTGGCTTTGGATAATATCCACCACATGGGGTAGTATGTCCCTTGTTGATAATTACATTTCCAACAATTTGGTGGGTTTTTTGGAGACATCCTGGCCAATCTCGCCAGGGGAGTGCTAGTCCATTTAGTTTGCACTCATGTGCTAACCAGGAGGCACTACATGGGGTGAATTAGTTCTGTATCAGAAAGATAAATAGCATCCTGCAGCATCATCTGTGGCCTTCTCTCAACACTGATGTCACCTAGCAGTCGGGCGTCACATCTAGGCAGCTTCAGTACCAGCAGGAGTCCAACCAGCCGCACAAAATACTGCCACATTTCCCACTGAAGTGGTACCTATTTATCTATTCACTGTAGCCTGCTTTCAAAGAGCTAGGTCGGCAGAAGCTGAGGCAAGTGACAGGAGCTCACTCTGCCACACAGTGTTAGGACTCGAACCGCCGGAGCATAGACCATCTCTGGTATCATTAAGCACTAAGCAGGTTAGCTTGGAATGAGCTCTAAATATCTAGATTTTTTAATATGAAGGAGAAATAACTCCTCGAATAAAAATGGTCTTCCACAATTCCACCACAGGAATAGGTGGGGCATGGTAGATGCTTCAACCACAACTTTTGATTTAAGAGAGAGAGAGAGAGAGAGAGAGAGAGAGAAGAAGAAGAAGAAGAAGAAGAAGAAGAAGAAGAAGAAGAAGAAGAAGAAGAAGAAGAAGAAGAAGAAGAAGAAGAAGAAGAAGAAGAAGAAGAAGAAGAAGAAGAATTATTCACTTTAGAAATGAATGAAAATATTGGACAAAATTTAAGATAAAAACTAAAATAGCAATAGCACTTAGATTTATATACCACTTTACAGTGCCTTACATCCCTCTAAGTGGTTTACAGAGTCAGCATATTGCCCCCAATAATTGGGTCCTCATTTTACCCACCTCGGAAGGATGGAAGGCTGAGTCAACCTTGAGCCTGGTGAGATTTGAACTGCCAAATTGCAGGTAGCTGGTAGTCAGCAGAAGTAGCCTGCAGTACTGCATTCTAACCACTGTGCCACCACGGCTCATATGTGAAACCTGTTAGATATGTATTTATTTATTTAACATATTTAAATATGTAAAACCTATTAGAGATTTAATCTAATTTGTATCCAATTTGCATGCATATAATAGACAAACAGACCAGGATTGAAATCCAGCAGGTTCTGGAGAACCTGTAGCGGAAATTTTGAGCAGTTTAGAGAACTGGCAAATACCACCTCTGGCTAGCCCCAGAGTGGGGTGCAAATGGAGATTTTGCAATATCCTTCCGCCAGGAGTGGGGAGGGAAGGGAATGGGGATTTTGCAATATCCTCCCCCTGGAGTGGGGTGGGAATGGAGATTTTGCAGTATCCTTCCCCTGCAACACCTACCAAGCCACGCCCACAGAACCAGTAGTAAAAAAAATTTGGATTTCACCACTGAAACAGACCTACACTAACAGTAGACCTTGAGTTATGACCATAATGGAGCATGCCCTTTATGATTGCAAGTCATTGTGGTTGCTAAGCGAGGTGCTCATGAGCAATGATCTTCTTCAACTTCCTGGCTGCCCTCAGTATCCTTCTGACCCAGCTGGTCAAACTCTTGACCTGGCAGGCAGGCAACATTGAGTTCCTGAAAGCATTGTCTGCAAAAAAATAAACCCACCATATACCCGTGTTGTGATGTTCCTGGCAAACTAGATTTGGATTTCAAGGGGGTTTGGCTATCCTGTGGCTACTTAAGGCTCCAAAACCAATTATATACTGTAAAGTCTCTAAACCAACTAATAATTTAAATAGTACTCCATCTTATGGCTGATGAGTCGATGGCTTCCAATTACAGTGATGACAATCGTTCGTAGGTTGTCGTTGTTGTTTTTGCCTATCCCTGACAACTGAAGCCATAATTTCTGCAGCTATGGCAAAGCATTGTTCTAAAAAACATTTTACGCATCAGCACGAGATGTGCAAAAATAATAATAAAAAAAAGTAATGGGAAGGAGCGGGAGAAAAAAAGAGAGAAATGCGTCATCTCTGTAAAATGATTTTGATAGTTTTATGTGGCTGTTTCTGCAAGCAGTTGGAGACAAAATGTAAGACTGGAAAGAAGCCGGCATAAGCATCTGAAAACAGTCCTTGGCACTGATACGAGATTTATAATAGTGTCTTTAAAAAATTGGAGAAAACAAGCAGCACCTCTAGATTGCAATGGTGTGAATGTACCAGAAATGTACCACTCCCACCAACAATGACAGGGCAATCCACCAGTATATAAAAACCAGAGTACACCCCACCTCCTTCTAGCTCTGATGATGTTACCCAGTCGGGCAATGAAATGTCTGCAGGGAAATCAGCATGCTCATAGAGCAGTGAAGGCTAACCTTTTTGCCAACGCGTGCCAGGAGAGGGGGGCGGGGGAGGTTCGTACATGCGCATGCCCACACCCATAATTCTATGTGCCCCACCCTGCGCATGCGCGCACAACCCCCCCTCCCCCCTCCTCCTGGCACGCGATGGCCCAGTAGACCCGTTTTTCTTTCTCATCTGTCTCCAGATCCTCTCTATGCATCTGGGGAGGTTGAAAACAGCCTTCCCCTCCCCCTCGGAGGCCCTCCGGAGGCCTGAAACGACCTATTTCCCAACTTCCGGTTGGACAGGAAGTGACATTTTTGCTGTCCCCAGCCTCCAGAGCCTCTCTAGGAGTCAGACCGTTTCCCTACTTCAGGTGGGCCCAGAAGGCCCAAAAATCAGCCTGCGCCAGAGCTGAGCTGGCGTGCCCACTGATATGGCTACACGTGCCACCTGTGGCACACGTGCCATAGGTTCGCCATCACGGTCATAGTATATCAAGGACTCCACTGTACTAGAATACCTTGGGATGGAAGTTTGAGATTAGCAAATTATAGAAATAAGTCCCAAATGTGCTTTTTCAAGGTGGCAACTGGACTTCTTGGATGAGAAGCAAAACATCTTCAAAAAAAAAACAAAAACAAAGGAAGTCCAGTTGCCTCTTGAAAAAGCACCTTTGGGATAACCATGACCTGGATGACTGAGAATCTCCATAGACATATAGGAATGTGTTGTCAGATCCAATCATTTTAAGGAGGTGATCCATGATGATCTGAATGAATCAATACTTTTTCGTCATAAACAATCACAAAGTTGCTGGAGGCCCTACAAAATCTTTAATCTCTGGAACTAAATCCTGCAGCTTGAGTTTCGTGCAGACACATTCTTAGCTGTCTTTCCGGAAGTGCTGTCAATCATTACAGGCAGTCCTTAACTTAAACTATTTGTTTATAGACTGTTCAAAGTTACAACAGCATTGGAAAAAAAAGGAGGACTTACAGCTGGTCCTCGCGGTTATAACCATTGCATCATCCCTATGGTCACGTGATCAAAATTTGGGCATATAAAGCAACCGGCACTTATTGTGTTGTGTGGATCTGTTGTGTGGATCTTTTGTGATCTGTTGTGTGGATCTTTGGGTGGTTTAGAGGTGGGGAAATGTGGTGAGTGGGAGTGTGTTTAGGGATTGTTATGTGTGTTGGACCTGGTCTTTGGGTATTAAGTGAATTTAGTTGTATGGGTAGACTGTGTATACACAGTACATTGTACTGTGGACACAATGACAATAAAGTGTTGATGATGATGATGATGATGATGACGACGACAACAGTTGCACTGTCCTTGGGGTCACTTGACCACCATTTATTTATTTATTATTTATTATTTATTACATGTATTTATATGCCGCCCTTCTCCCGAAGGACTCAGGGCGGCGAACACAAGTTAAGAAACATGTACAATAAAATCGCATTTTAAATCAGATAACTAATTAATGATAAATAAAAATTTGTGTCTTTCCCAGCCAGCTTTCGACAAGCAGAGTCAATGTGAAAGCCAGATTGGCTTCGTGATGGCATGATTCACTGATCAATTGCAGTAATTTCCTTTACTTTACTTTACTGTGTCCCAAAGTTCCTTTTTCTGGAGGCAACTGGACTTTCTTGTTTTTTCTTTGAAGATGTTTCACTTTCCATCCAAGAAGCTTCTTCAGCTCTGATAGGATAAGTGGGGAATGGAAGGATTTATACTCCTTGCAGACAGCTGGTCATTTGCATCTTTTTAGTGGATCACTGAAGCACTTGGAGGTTTATCTGTGTCCTCAGGGTTACCTGAGTGGTGCTCCTGGATCCTGTACTCTGCAATTTTTTTTCTCTGGAAATGCATTCCTATTCCCACATTAGTGTTCATCCAAAATTGTGTAATAAAAAGTCTGTAGAGATTCTCAGTCATCCAGGTCATGGTTGTCCCAAAGATGCTTTTCAGGCAACTGGACTTTCGTGAAAATTTTAATTTTAATGAAAACAATATTGAAGATATATGACTTTTTTTAAAAAAAAATTTAAACTTCCAAACATCATTTTCTCTGATTTTGGACATTTAACATCTGTACAATTAAACATATATTCCCAGCACTATAGACTAAATATTGCATCTACTGTATTAACTCTGCTTGAGATATATATATCCCCCACTCTGGGGATGTTACAGATTTTACAGGATTTTGCTTCAACCAGAGGGACTGAAAAGAAAACGGTAGTTTAATCATTCAAGCTGCCTCCAACTCTATCATTTAATCAATCATCTGAAAGGAAATTTTTAGCTTCTTTGTATTTTGAATTCTCTTGTCTGAGCAGCAGAAAATGTTCCTCTTTTCCTGAATAGCTTTAATAGCTGTATTTATGTGGTTGAACGTTTCTCCGCAAACTGCAAGTAGAATCATATTGCTGAGAACGCCTAGATAATTTATCTGAGAATATTCAATTAGAATATATTAATAATTTAGATTTCCATCATTAATTTAATCTTCAGAGATTTAATTTAGTCCTTCAATTGCTGCAGTGCCGTGTGTGGGCAGATAGTTAGGATGAGTGCTTAAAGCACCTGCCATAAACGGTGATTCTCTGCTTGAGAGTCAATGGCGCAGGAAGCTTATACAGTCACATCAACTTCACTGCAGTGGGAAAATGGAATGTGTTTCTGTGCAGCTATTGTTTTCACCCATAAGCCCTCAAAAACCAATTCAACTTAATTCTCAGCACTCTTTACACCTCGCTCTATGGTTTAATCAAGCAGTGACCAATAGGAGAGTACAAAATATTGAAAAAAGTCCTTGATTCTCTCTCTCTCTCCCCCCCCCCTCTCTCTCTCACACACACACACCAAACACCTCATATTAAGTCACAGGAGCGCTGATGGCGTAGTGGTTAGAATCAGTGACGAGATTCAAATAATTTAACAACTGGTTCTCTGCCCTAATGACTGGCTGGGTGGGCGGGGCCATAGTGGGCATGACCAGGGGGTTGTGACAGACAGCACTCGGCCTCCTGCACCCGCCTAGGAGCAAAAACAGGCCGCAGTGAGAGGGGATGCACTGGCCTAGTAGCCTCCTGGGAGTGAAAACAGGCCATGCACCACATTTTGGGTCTATTAGGCCTCCCTGCACTTACCTGGGAGCCAAAATGGGGCGCATGGGGACTACTGGAAGGGGCGGAGAAGGAAGGGGCAGGGCAATCCAGCAATTTAACTACAATTTGCCCAAACTGTCCTGAACCGGCTGAATCCCACTACTGGTAAGAATGCAGTATTGCGCAAACTCTGCCACAGCTCGATCCTGATGAGACTCAAAGTTGACTCAGCTGTCCATTCTTCCAAGGTCAGTAAAACGACCCCAGATTGTTGGGGGCAATATGCAAATAATGCTTCTCCATTGTAAACCACCCAGAGAGAGTTGGATAATGCCATAGGGCATTTCAGCAATAGCACTTAGATTTATATATTGCTTCACAGTGCTTTACAGCCCTCAAAAATAAAAGTATCCCTATTAAATGGTAATGCAGCCTCTTCTTGAAGACATTCAGCAATGAAAAGTCCATCAATTTTCTTGGTAACTGGACTATCAAATTGCTTTTCCTAGCTTAATCAGTATTCCTGTTATTTAAATCCATTTTGTGTCCTCTTGTCTGGGATGAGCTTCAGAAGATTGACACGTACTATCAAGGCTCCAGCGTTAGTTGTTTCTTCCATTTCTCTCAAATTCTCCCCATAAAGCAGAGGTCTTCAAACTTGGCAGCTTTAAGACTTGTGGACTTCAACTCCCAGAATTCTCCAGCTGGAAGTCCACAAGTCTTAAAGCTGCCAGGTTTGAAGACCTCTGCCATAAAGGAATCACCGTTTAGTTCCCATTGCCAGTCAATGAAGTCCTTCCAGTTTGTCAGAATCCTGCTTATTATATGACGTCAATATTTCTCAGGCTCCAAAACCTAAGAAAGACATGTTGAGATTCTCTAAGCCACGAGTCCCCAACCTGTGGGCCCCAGTAATAGGCTGTGGCCTGTTGTCCACGGAGCCACATGAATAGCTGGCCAGTGCAGACACATGCAGTCATTCGCACCCACCCACTCGCACTAGTGTCACAGCGTCACGCTGGTGCTAGCAATGCCACAAGTGTTGCTCGGGCACTGGCATCGCCATGATTACACATACCCCTACTAGCACTAGCGCTGTGGCATCACGTGGGTGCTATCTTTGTCACGAGCGCACATCCCCATTCGCGCTAGCCTCACAGCATCACGCGGGTACTAGTATCGCCTGAGTGTTGCGCAGGTTCTTATGGCCCCATTTGCATCACATATGTAACCCCATTCATGTGCACACTTGTGGCCCTGTTCACATAGGTGTACGTGCATGTAAAGGCCCCTGCTTCTCCCCTCCCATGCCACCAACCCAGAAGGGTTGGAGAACTCTTCTCTAAGCAGTTTCCTTTATTGTTCTGCACCTATAGACAGAATCTGTAGGAGATGAATAGGCAAAGCTGGGAGGCAGAGTTAAACATGTCATCAGTTTAGAGTTTTGTTTTGCCCCAAATGATCCAAGTCATTGAATTCTGTAGACCAGGGGTGTCAAATTCAAGGCCCGTGGGTCATATCCGGCCCACGGGGGGCTTAGATCTGGCCTCCAGGCCAACCTGGAAACAACGAAAGACTGGCCCACGGTGCCTCTGCCAGTGAAAACGGAGCTTGGGAGGGCCATGCGTGGCCCTCACAGGCTCTGTTTTCAGCTGTGATGGCTTCCTGAAGCCCTCTGGTACCGAAAACGGAGTTCAGGGAGGCTGTCATGGCCGAAAACGGAGCCTTGATGAGAGATGTCGAGCTGGCCACAGCCACGCTGGCCATGTCCACCCAGGCCATACGCACACACGCACACACACTGAGGTCAAACACAACCCTGATGCAGCCCACAATGAAATTTAGTTTGACACCCCTGCTGTAGACTCTTATCTAGCACCAATCTAGTGCTGACCGTTAGTTGACTAGATTCTTGTGTGTAGGCTTCAATAAACCATTTATGTTGCAACTTTACAAATGGTCCTGATTCTTTGCACCAAACAGAATCTTACCAAACTGAAGCAGTTGACAATCCCCATGAAGTATATACACTGGGAACTCTTAAGGAGGAGCTGTCTTCACCTTCCTTCTGCCACACAAAATATCTGAATTGAGTTGCCTCTTACAATATACCTCCCCCCCACCTCCTGGGAATCCAGCCATTCCGAGATAGCCACACGGAGATTATCAGCTCACGATTGGATCTTTAATCCTCTCCCGGCATTTTGATTACAATGCGCAATCAGATGATGCTATCTGGTCACCACGATGTAAAAAAGATGTGGAGACTCTAGAAAGAGTGCAGAGAAGACCAATAAAGATGATTAGGGGACTGGAGGCTAAAACATATGAAGAACGGTTGCAGGAACTGGGTATTTCTAGTTTAATGAAAAGAAGGACTAGGGGAGACATCATAGCAGTCTTCCAATATCTCAGGGGCTGCCACAAAGAAGAGGGAGTCAAACTAGTCTCCAAAGCACCTGAGGGTAAAACAAGAAGCAATGGGTGGAAACTAATCAAGGAGAGAAGCAACTTAGAACTAAGGAGAAATTTCCTGACAGTTAGAACAATCAATTAATGGAACAACTTGCCTTCAGAAGTTGTGAATGCTCCAACACTGGAAGTTTTTAAGAAGATGTTGGATAACCATTTGTCTGAAGTGGTGTAGGGTTTCCTGCCTGAGCAGGGGGTTGGACTAGAAGACCTCCAAGGTCCCTTTCCAACTCTGTTATTCTATTCTATCATCCGTGACAATTTTGCTACTTTGCTCCAATTGATATTTTGAACATTTTTTTTAAGGGGGAGAAAAAAAGACCCATAGAATTTGAATAGATAAACAATGTCTGACGGTAATCCGGATAACAGTTTAGATGACTTTCTCTTAAGAGAGAGAATCTTTCAATGCATTCTGTTGTTTGTTTAAAAGTGGGTGTTTATTTCATCTGATCTGTCACTGAGCTTTCAAACACCTAGAACGGAATGCAAGGATAGTGGGGGCACGTGTCTTAAGGAAGCACAGCAAGCACCTACTCACATTTTCAAAGAACTCTTTGTAATACACACACAAACACACACGCATGCTTTAATTTTCTTTGGCAGAAAGCGGGGAGAGTAGTTTATTTTCCCAAATCCTTTCCTTTGTTACTTTCTCTCTTTCTCTTTTTTTTTTATGAAGCTCTTCTTCTTTGCCTGGTTCACAGTTCATTCTAGCTGCCAGGCATTTCTCTAACACTATTGACTAAACATTTTTTTTTTAAAAAAATCACAGCTCGACTGCTCACACTTGTTGACAGCCATGTGTCCATAACAACTGCGACAGGGATGTGCAAATTATTTTTGGCAAGCTGTCAGAACTATCATAACTGTGCACCTCAGCCGTACTCTCTGCGGAAAGAGAGGCCGAGATTGGGTCTGGGTTGGCAGGAACTTTGTTTGTTCTGTTTGCCAGGGAAAAGGTGAGCAGGTCCAAAACATTGCAAGATATCATGTATGGAGCATCGTCTTCTACGACCACCACCGTTGCTGTTGTAATGGATAATTTCATCTAGTGACATGAACATTTACCAATAGATTGGTTCACCTAGCACAGAGGTGTCAAACTCAATTTCATTGAAGGCCGCATCAAAGTTGTGTTTGACCTCAGGGGGCTGGGCTGGGCGTGGCCAAGGTGGGCATGGCCAGCTTGACGTCACGAGTGCTCTGCCAGGGAAAACAGGCTCCCAAGCTCAGTTTTGGCCGTAACGGCCTTCTGCAACCCTCTGCTTGGGAGGGCTGCCCACAACCCTCACAAGCTCTGTTTTCAGCCAAGATGACCTCCTAAAACCCTCTGCCAGTGAAAACGGAGCTCGAGAGGGCCTCACACAGCCCTCCTGAGCTCTGTTTTCCCTGGCAGAGGCATTGCAGGCTGGTCCTTTGCTGTTTCCAGAGTGGCCTCGCAGGCCAGATCTAAGCAGCCCGCAGGTTGAATCTGGCCCCCAGGGCCTTGAGTTTGACACCTCTGATCTAGCACAATGCTTTTGTTGTTGTTGTTGTTGTTCAGTCGCTATGTCATTCCAACTCTTTGCCACCTGAGGGATCACAGCACACCAAGGCTGCCTGTCCTCCATTGTCTCTCATAGTTTGCCCAAATTCATGTTCATTGCATCAATGACTCTATCATGCGTCAATGACTCTATCTAACCATCTCATCTTCTGCCATCCCCTTCTCTTTTTACCTTCATCTTTCGCAACATCAGGGTGTTTTCCAATGAGTCCTCTCTTCTCACTTGGTAGCCAAAGTATTTGAAAGTACATAAATCGTAGGGTTTGTGTCATAGCATTATGGCAAAAGTTTTGTCACTTAAGGATTCCTGTGGCCCTTCAGAAAGAGATGGTTTTCTGTATCCTATAGACCAAGGTGAGTGTCTCTCCTGATGTGTGGTTTCCAAGCTGAGAAGAAAGCTAGCATTCAGTTCCTTGATGTTCATCTGTCAGCCATGAAGTGGCAGAAACTCAATTATTTCCCGGTAGCCCTCAACTTACAGCCACACTTACAACCAACTTAACATTTCCATTGCTAAGTAAGAGTTGTTGTTAAGTGAGTTTCACCCCATTTTATGACCTTTCTTGCCCTTGTTGTTAAGTGAATCATTGCAGTTGTTAAGTTGGTTATTAAGTGTGTCTACCTTCCCCGTTGACTTTGTTGGTCAGAAGCTGATCGCACGACCCTGGGACACTGCAGCCAGAGGTGGGATTCACTTACCTTCCTTAAAAACCGGTTCGCAAATGTGAGCGTGCATGCACATGCGCACGTCCTTCCGCGCATGCGCAGTGTTCATGCATTATATCTGGGCAGATGGGTGGAGCCTCAGTTCTCCTGAACCAGACAGAACTGGCTGAATCCCACCTCTGGCTGCAGCCATCATAAATACATACCAATTGCCAGGCATCCAAATTTTGATGGCATGGTCATGGAGATGCTCAACAGTCCTAAGCATGAAAATGGTCACAAATCACTTTTTTTCAGTGCCATTGTAACTTTGAACGGTCACTAAACGAATGGTTGTAAGTCGAGGACTACCTCTTAGAGGCAGGTGTGAAACACTAAAGAAAACCAGAAAGTACAAAGAGAGGGATGTCAATCCCAAACCCAAGGATGAGACAGTGAGTTCCCAACACATTCAATCCTTTATTTGTTTGTACCCAATGGACAGAATCTTGCCAAACTAAAGCAATAACCTTCTAAGATACGTTTTGAGAGATTCTAAGGTGTAACTTCCCTAGAATGTTCCCCACTTCTCCATCCAGCTCCAGACTGTGCAGCCCAGGGGTGAAATGCACCCGGATCAGACCGGATTGCCTGATCCAGTAGTGATCTTGGCCAGTGGTTCAATGATCCGGTAGAGATGGCGGACCAAAGCTCTGCCCATCGCCCGGGTGTCATTACTTACTTTAACCAGGAAGTAATGTGTTTTTTTACCTTCTGCGCATGTGCAGAAAGTTTTGTGCATGCGCAGAACGTCGGCCCACACATGTGATGCACATGTGGCACATGCGCTTCCGAACCAGTAAGGAAGGTAAGTAGATATCACTCCTGGTGCAGCCGCTTCATCCAGGCCTCCCTCTTGGAAAGATCTGTGTTGTCAAAACTCCCCCACTGCTCCTTTAGGTGCACATTCCATCTCACTGACAGCATTCAAGTTCAGGTAATTTACTCCAATCTGATATAACAAAACCATTTGCAAAGTTCTTTTCTGTAAATTCCTGCCTATTTTAAAGGGGAAAAATGGGACTGAATCACAAAAGAATTCAGAGGCAAATGATGATACAATTTAGTGACTGGTGTTTGCATTCAACAGTGTCTAACAACAAACACAATGTCGATGTAAAGCAAAAGAGATACAACTGGAAAATAAATCATTTCCCCCAAGGCTATAATAATTATTTTGCATTTGATAACAAATAATAGTAAGAGAGAGAGAGAGAGAGAGAGAGAGAGAGAGAGAGAGAGAGAGAGAGAGAGAGAGAGAGAGAAGTAAGGTAACAGTATTCTATCTCTGATGGAAAATATAGCTTGGCAATGCTTTTGTAGGAGTGAAAATGTGTATATCGACACACGTAGATGCACACATACACAGGCACACAAAACCATATGGATTCAACATAATGACAGAAAAGCATTTTCGGGTAGCATCTGTTTTTTCAGGAAGGTGCCAGTTTGAAGGGGAACGTGAAGAAGATTGATGCACAGTTTAGAACAACTGCCTAGATCCCACCAAATATTTTTACATCATGTATTATGTTTATAGCACAGTTTTCGACACATTAAATTAAAGAAAATGGCAATTCAGGATATATAAAACAGATGTTAGGCCTTGCAAATCATCTGGGGGATGTATTAACCATATTATGGATTCCTGAAGTCATTAACTTTCCTTTGCAAACACATAACATGGTTTACCTGCCACTTTTGAAAATATATTTCCATTTGATTAAAGATAATGCACAATTTGAAAGGCTGGAGTGTGTGTGTCTGGGTGGGGGGGGGCGGTCTGCTTTAGAATATATCAGTGTAAGTTGCAGCATCTTTCTTGCATATACAGTATTTGTCATAAACCCTCGTCTTTGGATTCGGCGTTCTTTTTATTGTCATGTTCTTAATGAGACTTCCTTCTTCTCGTGAACTTTCCTTGATGCGACTTTCATTTGCATGTAATCGGAAGTCAGAGGAAAGGATGTAATGGGGTATCTAAAAACCGGGAAGGATATCAAGTTTCTGCCATGCTATCATATTATTAATTCATCACTCACATCTCCTATCTTTGACTGTGCATATGTGTGATTCAGTGGTGGGATTCAATTTTTTTATACTACCGGTTCTGTCGGCATGGCTTGGTGGGCATGGTGTGGCTTGGTGGGTGTGGCAGGGGAAGGATACTGTAAAATCTCCATTCCCACCCCACTCCAGGGGAAGGATACTGCAAAATCCCCATTTCCTCCCACTCCTGGGGAAAGGATATTGCCAAATCTCCATCCCATCCCACTCTGGGGCCAGAGTGGGTGTGCCTTGGTGGGTATGGCTTGGTGGTTGTGGCAAGGGAAGGATACTGTAAAATCTCCATTCCTTCCCCAATCCAAGGAAAGGTTATTGCAAAATCCCCATTTCCTCCCGATCTGCTGGGACTCCAGAGCAGAGAATAGACAGGGGTGGGGCCAGTCAGAGGTGGTATTTACTGGTTCTCCAAACTACTCAAAATTTCCGCTACCGGTTCTCCAGAACTGGTCAGAACCTGCTATATACCACCTCTGGTGTGATTTAGACTTCCTCACAATCTCATAGATGTTTTCCAAAAGGAAAAAAAAAACTTCACATTTTGGGAATGACAGAGAATAGTGGAATGGAATAAAACAGGGGTCTCCAAACTTGGCAACTTTAAGACTTATGGACTTCAACTGCCAGAATTCTCCAGCCACAAGCCACAAGCCAGAAGCCAGAATTCTCCAGCCACAAGACTTAAATTTGGAGACCCCCTGGAATGAAGCATATAGCAGTTCTCTTAAGACTGATCTTCACATCCAGTTTATTGTAGGACAAAGATACCCAGAAAACTGTTTCCAAAGGATGTGTTCTCTTGATGTCACCTCTGTGACATCCCCATCATGGTCTGAAGGTAGTCCGGAATCTTCTTAAATTGTTCTTCTCTCTTAAGGTGATGATTTTTCTCTTCACCTGACACAAATGTTGGAGTATGGACTATCTGTCTACAATACCTTTGTAATAGTGGTAACAATGAGACTGAGATTAGCTTGGTTCCTATTGTCCATCTAAGTCTATAGGTATGCCAACTCCATGTCTGGTCCTTGGACTTTGCCCTCTGTAGCTGAAGCTCCAAGGTAGAATAGAAATCTGTTTTCCATAGAGGGATCTGCCATTGCAGTGTCCAACTACTGCAACACTTGCCAAAGCGCCAGTTAGGCAATATGTGGGCTTCTTATGAACTGATTTATCAGTCTTCTAAAAAGCCTAGCAGATCTACTTTCAATATAACTGTGTGTTCAGTGATGCTTCAAAAACCCACTTGGTTTATTTGTGCTTTTCAAAAAGGATGCTGGTTCATTTAAACAGATGTTTAGGAAACGTTTCTGATTATGTCCCAAATGAATATATAGCAGATTTTTCAGTGCTCTTCACAAGAACTGGTTTTGTGTGATTGTTCTATTTGTTTTAGAATAACAGAATTGGAAAGGACCTTGGAGATCTTTTAGTCCAACTCCCTGCTTAGGCAGGAAACCCTATTCAGACAAATAGTTATCCAATCTCTTCTTAAAAACCTCCGGTGTTGGAGCATTCACAATTTCTGGAGGCAAGTTGTTCCACTGATTAATTGTTCTAGCTGTCAGGAAATTTCTCCTTAGTTCTAGGTTGCTTCTCTCCTTGATTGGTTTCCATCCATTGCTTCTTGTCCTGCCTTCAGGTGCTTTGGAGAATAGCTTGACTCCCTCTTCTTTGTGGCAGCCCCTGAGATACTGAAGACTGCTATCATGTCTCCCCTAGTCCTTCTTTTCATTAAACTAGACATACTCAGTTCCTGCAACCGTTCTTCATATGTTTTAGCCTCCAGTCCAGAGGTGGAGTTCAGCAGGTTCTGACCAGTTCTGGAGAACCGGTAGTGGAAATTTTGAGTGGTTCAGAGAACTGGTAGTAAAAATTCTGACTGGCCCTGCCCCCAACTATTCTCTGCCTCCCAAGTCCCAGCTGATTGGGAGGAAATGGGGATTTTGCAGTAACTTTCCTCTGGAGTGGCATGGGAATTGTTGAGGAATCCGCAGAGCAACCCTAGAGTAGCAGGGGTGTGCACATGAAAGCGACTGAGAGCAGTTGCAAATAATCAGTCAACACACAGATACAGTGAGTTTACTTTTAGGAAATAGCAATAAGGCACAGTACAATAAACAGTCCAGGTCAGTCCAGGTCAACAGTCCAGGGACGCCTTGCGCACAGTCACTCACGCCCTCGTCACTTCCCATCTGGACTATTGTAATGCTCTCTACATGGGGCTCCCCTTGAGGAGCACCCGGAGGCTCCAACTGGTCCAGAATGCAGCCGCGCGAGTAATAATGGGGTGACTCATCGCTCCCATGTAACATCCCTCTTGCGCGAGCTGCACTGGCTGGTGGTCTTCTGGGTGCGCTTCAAGGTGTTGGTTACCACCTTTAAAGCAGTCCATGGCTTAGGACCTGGCTATCTACAAGACTGCATTCTGCCACTGATTGCCTCCCACCAACCGATTCGCTCCCACAGAGAGGGCCTCCTCAGGGTGCCATCAACCAAACAATGTAGACTGGCGACCCCCAGGAGAAGAGCCTTCTCTGTGGGGCCCCTGCCCTATGGAATGAATTGCTCCCAGAATACGAAAGATCCCCGACCTCCGCACCTTCTGTCGTGCACTGAAGACCCTGTTATTCCAGCAAGCCACTCTGATGGGGTAAATGATTTTAATTGGGTTTTTTAAAGGGGTTTTAAAAAAACTGGTTTTAGCTGGGAGTTTTAAATTCGCCCTGTGATTTAATTATTTTAATATGTTTTTAAATTTCTGTCTTGTATACTGTTTTACCATGGCTGTTCACCACCCTGAGTCCTTCGGGAGAAGGGTGGTATATAAATATAATAAAATAATACAACAACAGTCCAAGGATATTCCAATAGCAAAGTCTTCTTACCAGTTGTTGTAGTCATACACAATAAACTGTTGCAAACAGTAGCAAACACAGCAAATAGCAGTAATGATCATCACAGAGCAATAATGATCAGCAGAGAAACTAACCATGTTTCAAGCTTCCTCTTAAGGACATTGGCTACAGAGCTAACCAATCAGGACACAGTATGATGCAATACAGCAATACAGTCTTAAAGCAATATTGAGGGTTTTATATATCGCCAACCCAACAAGTTAGGTCATTATCATTTCCTAACTGGAGTGGAGATTTTACAGTATCCTTCCCCTATCCACCTATCCACCAAGCCATGCCTACCAAGCCATGCCACGCCCACCAAGCCACACCCACAGAACCTGTAGTAAACACTTTTGAAACCCACCACTGTTCCAGTCCCCTAATCATCTTTGTTGCTCTTCTCTGCATTTTTTAAAAAATATACAATTTTAGTATTTAAGGATTGGGAATACATCATGTTGAACATCCCATGAATATTCTCACGGTGTATTCAACATGATATACCTTCAATACTCCAATATTTGAGGGGCTGCCACAAAGAAGAGGGGGTCAACCTATTGTCCAAAGCACCAGAAGGCAAGGCAAGAAACAATGGATGGAAACTAAACAAAGAGAGAAGCAACCTAGAACTAAGGAGAAATTTCCTAACGGTGAGAATTATATACCAGTGGGATAGCTTTCCTTCAGAAGTTGTGGGTGCTCCAACACTGGAGATTTTGGAGAAGAGCCTGGAAAGCCATTTATCTGGAATGCTATAGGGTCTCCTGCTTGAGCAGGGGCTTGGACTATAAAATGTCCAAGGTCCCTTCCAACTTTGTTATTCCGTTATTGTAATTTTTGGCAGTCAACTTTACCAGAAGCAAGATTCATATTGAGTCTTCTTTAATATTAAGATATTAAAGGAAAGGAGATTAGATTGCATAAATGTCCTAAATATATATCAAGAAATATATCCTTGACTTGGGTATATTGATTCAAAAACTGATGTCCTTGCATATAAAAAAAAAGAATATATATAAAATATGAAAAAAAAATCAGCTGATCAGTTGTGAGGTGATGTGGAAGGTTGCTGTGAGCTCTCTCTTGCTATATTCCATCCTTTCTTACAAGTTACTGAATTTGTCACCTAGGTTTCTTGTTATGATTATTATTGACAGTGGAAAGCAGCTGTGACTTTTGCTTAGGGTTACCAGTTATCTGAACAGGCAAAGGAGAAGACACACACAACTGGAAAAGAGGACAAAGAAGCTGTTTAAATTTCTTGGCATCTATGATAAACGTTTCAATGAAAAGCTACAAAATAGTTCAACACTAAATTGACACCAGATAAAGGTCAACGGAATTTGGGAGGAGTTTGACTTGGAGTGCTTGTGGGAATGCAAGGACTCTAAACTGATGACATGCTTAACTCAACCCTCCAAGCTCTGCCTGTTCTCCTCACACAAGTTCCTGCAGAACCCTCTGATTTTTGTACAGGGAAGACTTGAACTGAAAGGGAAACTATACCCAATATATAATCAGGAAAACTATTACAAGAAGACAAAATGGACAGATTTCACTCCTATTAAAAGAGAGTGGTGCACATCTGCAGGGACATTCTTTGGGTCCTTCAAGGGTCCTTCCAGTTGCAAATTTGTCTCCTGTTCCTCCTGATGAATACCTGTGTTCAAAGATGCACAAATGGCTTTACTGATTTGTGGTGCTTGCCACACGGAGAAGCACACGCACAGAGACACAGACACAGACACACACATTGCCACCTCCCACAGAAGAAACATAGCATGAAGAAGCAGAAGAAAATAAGAACAGGCAGCTATAATTAATCTTTCACTCACTGTGTCCGCTCATGCATGCTCCTAACTCTGGGGTGTAAACAATCTTATCTTCTCCAATCATTTTCATATAGGAAGAAAGAGGCAGCCAGGGATATTTTGCTCCATTTTCCGTCATTAAAAAAATTACTGGTACATGCTGGGACTGAAGACATTCCTGAGCTGAAAGAAAGTTGGAGAGAAAATTAGAGCATCACCGTTCATAAGATAAGCCAAAGGAGTAGGTTAGGGATAGACATTAAACCCTATGATCTTCTCTGGAAATGCTGTTCGGTGGGCATAAAACTGGATGCTAGAATCGCTTGATGACACCCCTTTAAACAGCAGAGAAGAGATTATTTCTGAACATCTGGGTTTATTAAAAGTGTGGGCAGAAACCAAGGAGCAGATATCCTTACTCAGTATAAGCGGAACGAGGGCAGGCTGCCTGGTCCAAGGCGGGGTCTACGTTCTCCACACCACATGCTCACATACCCCCGTGTCCCATTTTGAGCCCAGCAGGCCTCACTGCAGCCTCCTAAGACCAAAAATGGGCCGCAGGGGAGTTGCTGCACCCACACACCCCATTTTGGGCCTCGCAGGCCTCCCTGCAGCCTCCTGGGACCAAAAACGGGCCCGTTTTTGGTCCCAGGAGGCTGCAGGGAAGCCTGCGAGGCCCAAAATGGGGTGGGGTGGGGGTCACGTACACATGTGCCGGACACGGGGCGGGGCACTTACGGCACACAACAAAAAGGTTAGCCATCACTATGCTAGCCTATCCTTAATTCGGAAGACCAAGCTGAACTCCTTCCCGAAGTTTCAGATTGTTTCTTCGCCCAGAAACAAGAACCCCTGAAAACAGATGGAAGTAGGCCCAGATGAGGGTGGAATTAGTGTCAGGTAAAGCCTCCTGCCCTGGACACTACAATTCATTCTCCAGATCCCATGAGGTCTTATTACCATCTCTCCTCAGAATCGTCTGGTAGCTTGGGATCTCTTCACCCAACAAGCCAGATGCTACAGCTGTAAGTCCAGACCAAATGTTAATGCTACACTGCTTTATACTTCGTAGAAGTATGTTTCGGTTACCTAAGGGACCATCTCATCCCACTGGGATTGGCCCACCCCATCTGTGCTGGCAGAGGACGCATGCTGTACCTAAGGCGGGACTAGAACTTACTACCTCCTGGTGATTGGCCCAAAGTCACACAGCCAGCTTTCATGCATCAGGCGGGATTAGAACTCACATTCTTCTGGTAATTGGTCGAACTCACCTAACCCTTAAGGTGAGACTAGAACTCACCATCTTCTGGTGTTGATCCAAAGTTTTCATACCTAAGTCTGGACTCATGATCTCCTGGTTTATAGCCCAGTGTCCTAAAGTAAAGGTAAAGGTTCCCCCTCACATATATATGCTAGTTGTTTCCAACTCTAGGGGGCGGTGCTCATCTCCATTTCAAAGCTGAAGAGCCAGCGCTGTCCAAAGACACCTCTGTGGTCATGTGGTTGGCATGACTAAACGCCAAAGGTGCACGGAACACTGTTCCCTTCCCACCAAAGGTGGTCTCTATTTTTCTACTTGCATTTTTTATGTGCTTTCGAACTGCTAGGTTGGTAGAAGCTGGGCCCAATAACAGGAGCTCACCCCATTAGGTGGCACTCAGGGTTTGAACCGCTGAACCGCCGACCTTTCGATCGACAAACTCAGCATCTTAGCCACTAAGCCACTGCGTTCCTCCAGTTTAATCTAGTGGTTATTGTCCTAACCACTAGACTCTATATGGCTCTCTATACGAAGAACAGAAAAAGCAGCAGTACAATTCTAATCCGCTCTAAGTATCGGCCTTTTCAACATCCAGGTATTTATTTTTAAATCTCTCTTGAATGAAAACATATGACAGGAATGTGACAAATTGCCTCCTTTCTGCCCACAGCTAATGAGCACAGTATCTGTCTGTCCTGTTTCATCACGGAAAACAAGAGTTGATCCATTTAGTTAATTTAATATCTATTTATTTTTAAGCAGTCTCCATATGTCTGCCAGTTTTTGAGTTTCCTCCTTCACCTCAAGAAATTAGAGGTGGGGGGGGGGGGAAACATAATTACCTTCATTTTTTCACAAAGCACTTTTCCCAACCGTCTTTAAAAATAATAAAATGTTTGCCCTCTATAAAAAATGTAGGAAAACACCCATTGGTTGCAATGAGAGTCTAATGTCAGTTTATTGTCAGCAAAATAAGGTGTTTTTCCCCCCTTCAGACTAATATTAGACTTGCAAAACTCTTTAAATGAGACAGGAAAATGCAATTATTATTATTTTTTGCAATAGTTACTTTGATGAACTTGAGGTAACCTAACATGCTGTCTGGCATAAGGCTGCAGGAAGGAGTGACCCTCTTGAACTGAATTATCATCTAAATTGTTAAATGGATTTGTGGGGTGCATCTTCCAAGCGTTTCAGGGTAATTCAAAGGCAAACTAGGGGAAAATGGGAGGGGGCTCCATTGGTCTGATTGACATGATTATCCTGCCAGTCAGCTCTGCCAAAATGCCTGTCCTCCCAGGTACTTATTATCATATGTGGTGGACTTGTATAAAAGCAAGAAAATATTGGAAGAAAATACATACTTGGTTGGGAAAGATGATTAAGCAACATATAGATCTGAAATCAGAAATATTTTTGTTGGGTATAATGCCTTTACAGTTTTGCATTTACTGATAGCAGCATATTGTATTTGCACAATATTGGGAAAAATGAGAACACTCCATCAGATGAGGATGTAATTCGGAAAATATTAGTCTCTGCAAAGATAGACAGGTTGACTTTAAAAAGAAGACACAGAATATTACTTGATATGGAATAGATTTTATGAGCTGTTAGAGATAAGAGGTAGAAATTAGACGAAGAAATACTATTGCTACGCATGAATTAAATATAAATATGGTTTATAATTATAAATATTTCAGTATAATTAACAGAATTATAAATAAGTTAATATAAAGAGAAAGTTAGCCAAAGCTATACTGTTACATTATTATTATTACCAGTATATGTGATAATATTTGTTTTTGTTCACTCGTTGTTTTTATTTTGTAAATGATATACCCTGACAATACACTGTATCAGGGGTGGGCTTCAAAAATTTTAGCAAGGGGTTCACTGCCCAGTTGCTGGGTGGGCGTGGCCATGGTGGGCGTGGCCTAGTCCATGGGAGAGGGGGTGTTTTTGCCTTTCCTCGAGTCTCTGGAAGGGCAAAAACAGCCTCCCCAGGCTCCAGAACCTGGAGGCTGAAAACAGGCCCATTTGCAGCCTTCCCAAACTTCCGGTAGGCCCATTTTTCACCCTCCCTGAGCCTCCTCACACACTCTGCATTTACCTGCATCCAAAATGGGCTGTGTGGGGACTCCTGGGAGGAGAGGAGAGGGGTGGGCGGGCCCGGGGCCAGCCAGGAGTGGGATTTGGGGGTTCTCCGAACTGCACAGAATCTTAGCTAGAGGTTCTCCCAAACCCCTGCGAACCCCCAGCAGCCCACCTCACACTGTATTCAAAATGTTTAGGAATTTTTTAAAAATGCCTGCCCCCCCAGTAGAACAAGAGGCCACCGAGCAGTATTTTTTTAAAATCTACAATAAGGATTTAGATCTTGAAGCACTTTTCATAAGCCCATTATTCGTGTATCGGTGTGTGTCGTTACATTTGTGCTTGTGTATGTGTGTGTGTTTGGGTCTATGTGTGTGCCTTCAAGTCATCGTTGAGTCCTGGTGATTGCCTGGACAAGTCTCTGCAGCTTTATGAGCAAGATTTCAGAAGTGATTGGCCATTGCCTCCTTCCTAGGGCTGAGAAGCGGGCGACTGACCTGAGGTCATCCAACTGGCTTTGTGACTAAAGAAGCTTCTTGGATGAGAAGCAAAACCTCTTCAAAGAAAAAAAAACAGTCCAGTTGACTCTTGAAAAAGCATCTTTGCAACAACCATGACTTGGATGACTGAGAATCTCCATAGATACTTTGTGACTGAAGTATGACTAGAACTCACCATCTCCTAGTTTCTATCCTGGTGCCTTAAACACTATACCAAGTGTTCTGACATTAGGCTCCCTTAAAAAACAGGAAGCAGAGTCTTGGTCCAGGCAAAACCTCTTTTATTTACATGACTGTGAATTCCTTTCATTCACAGTCAGCAAAGCCTGTCCAAACAGTTTTTCAAAGGAATATTTATCAACACAGACCTTATCTCGCTTGGAAGGCTGCCAGGTAACTGGTGTCCAAACATATTACAAGGCAGAACTTGGCACAGAGTTTCTGAGAGTCATGGAATGAACAAATTGTTTCCTACAAAAGCCCACTCCCCATTCACTCCTCTTTTGTTTCCTATGGGAGGGGCCAATATAAAAATTAAAATTAATTAATTAATTAATTAATTAATCACTTCCAAAGTGTGGCTTTACTGCCAAGTTAACCTTGCTTTCTTAATTGTTCTTGTCTTCTGGCAGCACACTGCCAGAATGGGCTCCAGCTGTTCCTCTGCCTCATTGCTGCCTAGCTCTCTCTCTGCCTCTAGCCCCCAAGACTGATTCATGTTCCTCCCCAGCCTTCTCACTGTCCAACTCTGCCGCCGGCTTCCAGCGGATCACAACACTAAATTGGCCTTTTTTCAGATTATTTATAAACTATAAAAATCTCAAATTGAGCATTTCACTGACACTTCACCAACACACACATCCAAACACCTAAATAAACATACACAGACCCCACATGCACATTTCTTTCTTGATAGACCCTGAGCTTTCAGTCTGTCTGACAACACTAAATTCTGCCCCTAATGCGTGCGTTCAGATTTCATCGTGCTGTGTTTTTAGTGGATCTAAATAAGCTCCGTTCAAAATATTTTAAATAAATAAACTTGGGAGGGAGTATTGATTCAAACCTCTGGATCTCTCCAAGCATGATAAACCTTTCTTTCTTCTCACCACTCAAAAGCCCAGTTTAGGCTCGAACCAGAATTCAAAACCATTTGTGTTTGTTTAATTTTAGTTTTATTTTTGAAGAAGAGACAGTGAAAGAAATGCAGATGCTGGATGAAGTATCTTTTAAACCTAAACTATTTTAAAAGCAGAGAGGAAAAAAAGCTTTCCGCTTGAATTTCCCATAACAACAATCATCATCTTCTTCTTCTTCCTCTTCTTCTTCTTCTTCTTCTTCTCCTCCTCCTCCTCCTCCTCCTCCTCCTCCTCCTCCTCCTCCTCCTCCTCCTCCTCCTTCTTCTCGGTCTGCTTTTTGGATCATTGAATGCCACTTTACACAGTCAGCTGCATCTCCAGGGCGCAGGTCTGCGGCTTGCATGTCTTTGTTGATGATGTCTTGCCATCTGTGTTTTGGACACCCAAAACAGGTCATTGGCTTCTAGTTGGTAGGTAGTCTTGGCCACAGTGGAAGGTGCTGCTCTCTGGACATGTCCATTAAAGTAGCACTTAGCTGCCAGCTGCCTGCAATTACTGTGAATTCAAATCTCACCAGACTCAAGGTTGATTCAGCCTTCCATCCTTCCAAGATAGGTAAAATGAGGACCCAGATTGTGAGGGCAATAAGCTGACTTTGTATAAAAAAGAACACTGCTTTGCGGGGGGGGGGGGGGGGGGCAAAAGCCCTACTAAGCAGGTATATACAAAAGTATGAAGGCTATTGCTTAACGCATTGTAAGCCGCCCTGAGTCTCCGGAGAAGGGCGGCATATAAATCGAACAAATAAATAAATAAATAAATAAATAAATAAATAAATAAATAAATAAATAAATAAATAAATAAATAAATACCTACCTACCTACCTACCTACCTACCTGCGGAGCCAGCCTTCTCTCATCGTCTCTATAATTGGTGCCACACCAAAATGTTGTCAAATGGTGTCATTTGTGATGTGGTCAACAAGGGAGATGCCCAATATCCAACGGAGCATTCGCATTTCCATTCAGTGCCGTACAGTGCAACAGGACAGATGATTGCCTTGTAAAACTTAGACGGGCTGGCATTCATCTTTCACAATACACACTGGTGAATTCTCGCCAACGCATCCAGTCTGCATTCACCCTTGCTCACACTTCACCATTGATGTCGCCATTGCCTTGGAGATGGGATCAGGCCAAAAACAAAAAGAAAAAAGAAAAAGACAGCAAACTGTACTTTTAATGTGTTATGCTCATGCCTGAGTCTTCCGCTTCTCAGATTTAGTTATTATTTTTTTCTTTTTGCAGCTTTCCAGATTATGACAAGCTGAACAACTTGTTCTGGCTTGGTACTCAAGTGCCATATGGCACCACTTCAGCAATTTGATGTGATATTATGAAGAAGGTGGGCAGGAGGAGGGAACTGGGTTTACTGCTCTGTGACAAACTGACTTTCTGCAGTGTGCTTGTGTACATGTGTGCCTGTGGATCTCCATCACTCTCTCCATTCTGAAGAAATAGGGAGACATAGCTCAGTAATGGGAAAAGAATTGAGGGTGATTATGGCACAATATTTCCTCACTGTTTTTTTTAACAAGTTGTCAGATTTCTATAAGGCAACAGGAGCTTGAAGAGATGCACAATTTCTGTGTTGCTGTTCAGTTGCTAAATTGTGTCCGACTCTTCACGGCCCCATGGACAATAACACACCAGGCCCACCTGTCCTCCGTTGTCTCTCGGAATTTGTCCAAAACCATTGTTGGGAGAAATATCCATCTGGTTCAGTTCCAAGCCGGGAGAAAGAAACTAGAAACATGGAGGCTGATTGGAAAGATGGTTTAATGATGAAGCAGAACCACATTGGTTCTGGGTAGCTGATCACATGGAGTTGAGAGTGAAGGGTTTTTATACCTTCTCTTGGGCTTTGCATTTGAGCTTCCTGTTCCTATGCAAGAACATGTATTCTATTGGCTGTTGGAGGGGGTCATAGCTGGCTCTGTAGATTGTTTGAGGTTTGGTTGAATTTTGGACTCTGATACAATTTCCTTAGGAGATTGTGCAATGTAGTGAGCTCTGCTGCTAGTGGGTTAATCCTATTACGTCCTGGAGGGTTATGTCTTAATCCCATCCTCCGGGAGCTGAAGGCCTTTTGTTTTGTAGATAAGCTGTCTCAATCTTTCTTAATGGGCAAAAAAATATCTGCTGGGGGCTATTAAGAAAGGTGGGGGCTGCCCCTTTCTGTCTCCAAGAGCATGTTTCTCCATTCTTCCTTTAGGGAAATATAATATTCTACCTTTTTAATATTTCTCAAAATATTTCATTCTATTCTAGGAGGGGGGGGTCTTCCATCACCATGTTCATTGTCCAAATTATGTTATGACCAAAGGCCTATAGAACTTTGACTAGAACTATGCCTCTCCATTTACTGATTTAGAATGATTTATAAGTAAACAGTGATGTGAGGTGATTTGTTTGCTTCTTCGTCTTGTTTGCAGCACAGAATTTCAGTGCATTACTCTGTAGCTGGCTAGTACATCAAGCCCTTCTTGTGCTTTATGTCCATATTTACATAGTGATTGCAATCGTTTGTATAACCTCCATCCAAATCTATAGCAATGCCAGTCAATCAATGTGACCCCACCTCTGTCTGCTGGGATTAATTGTTTATGTTATCAAGTCCTTTTCAACCCAGATCAACTGCAGAGATAGATTTTCTCCATAACAATCCATGTCTAAAGTGGTCTTTCAGCTCATCTACTGGTGCAGCCATTGTCACTGTGACTTATTCCTTTCACCTTGCTACTAATTATCTTCTTCTTCTCTTTCTTCTTCTCTTTCTTCTTCTTTTCTTGTTTCTTTCTTTCTTTCTTTCTTTCTTTCTTTCTTTCTTTCTTTCTTTCTTTCTTTCTTTCTTTCTTTCTTTCTTCACCTTTCCCAGTATTAGCGCCCTCTCCAGAGAGCTGGGTCTTGACATAATGAGTCCAAATTAAGATCATTTGAACCTGGACTTTTGTGCCTCAAGTGACAACTCCTAGTTAATTTGTTCAACAATCCATCAGTTTGTTTTCTTGGCTGTCCAAGTAGTCTCAGGGATCTTCTCCAACATCAAAGTTCAAAGGCGTCCATACTCTTCTTCCCCTGCATCTTCAAAATCCAACTTTCACGTCCATAGAGTGGGCACAGGGAGACCCATGGCTTTGTGCAGGTAGTCCTCAACTTATGATGGATCACTTAGCAACCTTTCAGATTTATGATGGACTCCAAGAAAGATACTTACGATCCAGTTTATAAGTTCAGATTGCTAGGTCACCTCCACAGTCACATGATCATATCTGGGAGTTTGACAACTGTCCCTCATCTACAGATAGTATGGTCACATGATCTTGACCAGGCAATTTACATATTTGCCAGGAACCACTGTTTACTTCTTGTTTCCAGCAAAATACACTCCATAGTAAACAATAGATTGGCTTCATGACTATAACATTTGCTTAATGACCTTCTGTTTGCTTTATAACCACCATTGTCGCTTAACGCCAAAAGTCATACAATCGGGCACAATCCTGTGTGTGAGCCACTTCATGACTGTCCCAACCTGCAACCGTAATTGCAATTACAGTCGTAAGTCAAGGACCACCAGTAGGTGTAGATTGTGTGTTGTGATGTCTACGTAATATAATTCTGTGCTGTAATTTCCCGTGTTGAAACCAATGTAAGTTTCCTGTCCCTTTACATATTTAGTCTGTCTTTAATAATGTTTTCATCCCTGCAGTAGATCTTATTTGGGAACACTGGATGCTTTACAAAGATTAATTAATCTTCACCATACCACTGAGAAGATTCTCTAGGGGGAAAGGTTTCAAGCTGAGGTATGAGCTCCTTAGTTCTCTTTGTATTTTAAGAATATTTACTTTCACTTTTTATCATACTTAGGCTTCATCGTCCTTCAGAGTTTTATCCAGGATTATTGCTCCTCCATCGTAGGAGTGCGGGGACGATCTCAAGAGGTTTTAAATGAAATAGAATCTGTTCGCTGTATTAACACTTAACACGCAGTGATACTTGTCTACAGGTGGCAGACTACTCCCCGTTTGCATATTAAAGATTTACTAATTATTCTACTTTCACGCTCAAGTCAAATGTGATCTGCCTGTCGTCGTGCATTTTTGCCTCTGACTAATCCAGACAAGCACAGTTCTCTATTTCTGCACGTGCCGTTATTTGGGTGTTTTAGTTTTTCTCCTCCTGCTATTTAAACAAAGGAGTTTCCCCCACTTACAAGGAATAGAGTTGGTATAACTCTATTAATCCATCTGGGCTTTGGTTCCGCTGACCTTGGCAAGCTTCTTGGAATCCTTGTTAGGTTACGCCCTAGAGGCTGTTTAAGTTCTGACCCAGCTTTAGCAAGTAATGATAAGCCGTTTACTCACAAGTAAAAACAAACTCCTTTTCAAACAGAATAGGAACAGTTTTTTATTCATGTGGATAAATAAAAAATGTAGTTAATCCCAAAAGACCTGGCCAAGAAATCCAAATTTCTTGCTGTGTCCTAAAAGCAAATGGTTGTCTGCGACAACCGGCCACTCCCAACCCCCTACTGTTTATTTCCCAACCAGAGCGGGGTTGGCTAGCATCCACATCAGTGGTGGGTTGCTCCCGGTTCGGTCATTTGCATTCTTGTAGAGAGTTGCTGAGGCCACCAGGAGGTTTATCTGTGTCTTCAGGGTCACCTGTGGTGGTACAAATGGGTATGGAGCTTTTTTGGAACTGTTGAAAGGACTGTGAACACAACTCTCTAAAAGGATGCAAATGACCAGCTGTCTGCAAGGAGTATGAATCCTTCCATTTCCCACCATCTAGTCAGAGCTGAAGAAGCTTCTTGGATGAGAAGTGAAACGTCTTCAAAGAAAAACAAGAAAGTCCAGTTGCCTCTTGAAAAAGCATTTTTGGGACAACCATGACCTGGATGGCTGAGAATCTCCATAGTAGACATGTCACAAAATGTTGAAAATGAAGTTCATGTGACTATAGCAGTACAACAACCAGTATCACTGAAGCAGCCATCCCTGTCACAATTTTTCATCCCCCGGGATGCATAGTTCCCAGATTTTGGATACATTCTGTAAATTAACCTGTTTGAGGCACCCTGGTTCAATTATCATTGCCCTTTGATGCACTCTTTCACCTGAGTTTTATTAGTATCTAAATTCCTGCTGTCTCCCCTCTTCCAAGATGAAAAAACTCCTAGGCTCAAAACGCAATATTGTAATACGTGTCTTCTTTACAAGGATTATGAGCATAGAATTAGCATTTCAACTTGGTAGCTTATTAATGGGCTGCATTTGCTATGAGAGGACTATTCTCATCTTAGTCAAATTTTAGATTCACATCATTTTGTTACCCATAGCTGGAAACTGACCAAGGTTTTTTAAAAAATGGTCATGCAGTTTTTATAGCCAAGGCCACAATGGAAAAAAAGGACATTATTTAATTTCTTTCCGTGTTATCAGGAGAATACTGCATATTAGAACAGCTTTTCTTCATTCACAGCTTCACTGCAATCCTCAATATGCTGCCTTGCTTGGAATACAGAATGTTCTAAGGTGATAGAATTGCCGAAATACCTTCTATATACAACCGTACCCTTCCTGACCTTTAACTCGTTCAATTTATTATTAATGCAAGATAGAAAAATCCAGGGGCATACAGAAATATTTGAGTTGGGTATTAGCTATATAAAATGTTGATTTTATGTTTCTGCCCTTTAAGAGGAAAGGTTGAAGAGAAAGACTACACATACAATTTCTTTCCATCTCTTTTTGTAACTAACTGTATATATATATATATATATATCCCACCATTATTTCACCTTTCACTCAACTGTATTGATTGATACGACAGATGGTTCCTAGGGGTTAGGAGCATATTAGTATCATGATTTCCCCCAAAGGCAACAGATAGATTAGAATGTGGAGAAGAAAAGGAGATAGCCATTACTGGTTTAAGTGACAGGAGTCATCATTATTCTATTAAATATTTATGTACTAATGAAGAAGAATATTTGTAGCTCAGGGTTGACATGAGGGGTCCTTGGTGCTCTCGGGGAGCACCAAGGACGGGTGAAATCCAGCAGGTTCTGACAGGTTCTGGGGAACTGGTAGCAGAAATTTTGAGCAGTTCAGAAAACCGGTAGCAGAGATTTTGACTAGTTTGGAGAACAGGCAAATGCCACCGCTGGCTGTCCCCAGAGTGGGGAGGGAATGGGGATTTTGCAGTATCCTTCCCCCAGGAGTGGGGTGGGAATGGAGATTTTGCAGTATCCTTCCCCTGCCACGCCCACCAAGCCACGCCCACCAAACCACACCGACAGAACCAGTAGTAAAAAAATTTGGATTTCTTTTTTTGTATTATTGAAAAGTTTTTACAAACATTTTAACCAAGTTTTGAGCCCCCCTCCCTCCCTCTTAACACTCCCTCCCTCCCCCTTCTCCCCCCCAACTTCCCGGAGCGAAATACAAGGTATTTCATTTAGCAATCTTAATCTAACATATACTAACTACTTATAGACTCTTTTCATCTATTTTTCACTTTAACTCTCTATTTACGTAGCTAAATAATAATATATTGTCATTAAATCCAAATAATCATTCATATACTATCTGAAACTTTTTAGTCCCATATTTGCTTTGAATATAATCAATCCATCTTCTCCAGTCCATAATATATCTTTCTTGTGATTGATCTTTCAAATATGCTGAGATTTTCACCATTTCTGCTAAATTCAATACTTTTAATATCCATTCCTCTATAGTAGGTAAATCTTCTTTCTTCCAATATTGCACCACTAACAGATTTCACCACTGACCAAGGACTTCTCGAATATTTAAGTAGAAAGAGGTAGCTGATATCTCTCAAGCTGTTTTGGACCAATCAGTCTTGGATTTAAAACACTTCCACATCGCACTACATTGAGGTTTTACTTCCAGATTCTATACTGTCTATTCCTTATGACAGCCTTGTTAGGATATGGTATGAGCCTAACAGGTTGTCCAGGCAGTATATGTGTTATATGACTTTAAGTTTTACTGCTGTATCATTGTAATGCTGAGTCATGCTGTAATTAGTTGTAAACGTATTTAAGTAAGGAACTAGGATGTAATCAGTTGATGATATGCTACCATTGTGTGAGGAGTTGCTACCATTGTGCTATCATCGTTGGTGGATCTGCTACCATCGTGGTTTGTGAACCAGAGTGGGTTTGTTATTCTAACCAACGACTGTTTGTGTGGTAAGAAGTTTTTTGTATCACTGGACTGATTTAACTGGCAAAGACTTGGACTGTTTAAAAGACTATGATATTGTTTTTTCACTATAAAGTAAACTTTTGATAAACCAGTTTGCACATCTCTTATTCATAGCTCTCAGCAACATTTCTCTGTGCACTATACTCTGCTGGTTGCTAACACAACAACAAGCTGACAGATGCAGCGACTCAGTGGCTTAAAAGACACCAGAAAAGAATTATACTCTGGTGGTTCTAGTCCTACTACCACGTGACACAGTGTGATCCCCAGCTCCTGCCAAACTAGCAGTTTGAAAGCAGGTAAATGCAAGTAGGTAGATAGGTACCATTTTTTGTGGCTTGTCCGCCACTGGCCCCTCCAGCAGCCGAATCAGATGAGGAGGAAGAGGTGTCGGAGTCAAGATCAACAGCAAGGCAGCCTGAGAGCTCCGAGGGGGAAGAGGGAATGAATCTGGCAGAGAGAGAGACAGAGGTGGAGCTTGGCTAGCTGGCAGCCCTCAGATGGAGAGTCAACAGCCCCCTGGATTGAGCCTCTGATTAGAAGACTAGACACATGTCAACTTTTGATCCTAGCCAAAGCACCAGCTTGCCCTGAAGACATCTTTTATCTGCCATGTCCCATGAAATTGCCTCTCTCTGGTCCACAGTCCATGGATGAGACAGGATTAAATTGTCCTTAACCATACTGATATTAAAGAGACATTTTTCCCCTTATCCCCCAAAAGTAGTCTAAAAGTGTTTAAAATCTGCTGCAGTCAATCACCCATTACCTTGAAAGAATGAAGTCAGGTTACTGGCAGTAACTGGCCACGGAGGCAACAAAGCAAGGTAGAAATGAGCAATAGGGGCAGCACCCGATTCAAAGATGGATGAATAACACTAAAATTCAGCAGTCTGGAAAGGCCCTAAGAGAACTTAGTAATATCAAGTGAAAATGTGAAATAGAATGTAGTAAAGCATTAGTACATAGAGTGTGGACACAAAGAGGTAGCTATAAAGTTCTGAGTTGTGGAGCAAAGAACTTCTATTAGAGAAGCAGGCTTTAGAAAGAAAGAAAAAACTAATTTAAAAAAATGGCAGAATGGACCATCAGATTGAACACAAAATCCGAATAGGTCTGAATTAAAACATAGATTATATGTCACTAACTGAAGAATGTTCTGTGTTTAGAGTATTTCAGTCCTGCTTTAAAGAAAGTTGGGGGAATTCATAGTTTTTTGGCCAATATCTAAATGACTTTTGCAAGTGTAATGTTGGTATGTAGAAAATAACACATTCCAGCAATCGCTTTCTCCTTCTACAAAACGATGCATATCTTTACTATATTCTATATTTACTTTTCTAAGGTAGCATTCGGGATTATGTTCAGGTTTGTGAATATAGCTAGTCCTCAACATATGGCCACAATCGAGCCTCAAACTTCCATTGCTAAGCAACATAGTTGTTCAATGAGTTTTGCCCAGTGGTGAAATCTAAAATTTGTTACTACTGGTTCTGTGGGCATGGCTTGGGGGGGGGGGTGGTGATGTGACTCAGTGGGCGTGGCCATTTTTTTTAAAAAAAATTAAAACTATTTTTTCTACAACCTTTTCGGCGAAGAAGTTGTAAAAAAGTGCTTTCAAAAGACTCTGACGATCCCAGCTGAGTTGCCTGATTGGCAGAGGTAAAGCCTCTGCTGATCAGGCAGCTCACCTGGGATTGTCAGAGGCATTTAAAAGAAAAAAAAAGGTTGTTTTTTTAAATGCCTCTGATGATCCAAGTTGAGTTTTTTTAAAAGCCTCTGCCGATCAGGCAACTCAGCTTGGCTCATCAGAGGCATTTAAAAGAAAAAAAGGGGTTTTTTTGATCGCACAGTTCAGCTGTGCAATAATCAGAGGCTTTTTTTTAAAACTTTTAAAAGCATTTTTTGGCTGTAGAAAAGATGCTTTTGACAGTAAAAAAAAAAGTCTCTGATGATTGTGCGACTCAGCTGGGTATGCAGGGGGGGAGGGGCAGGGATTTTTGCTACCAGTCCTCCAAACCACCTGCCTCCGTCGCTACCAGATCAGGCGATCCAGTCCAAACCGGGAGCATTTTCCTGGTTTTGCCCCATTTTACAACCTTTCTTGCCACAGTAGTTAAGTGATTTGCTGTAGTTTTTAAGTTAGTAACTCGGTTGCTAATTGACCTTGGCTTCCTCATTGACTTTGCCTGTCAGAAGGTCGCAAAAGGTGATCACATGATCTGGGGACACTGCAACCGTCATAAAGACATGCCAGTTGCCAAGCATCTGGGTTTTGAACATGTGACCACAAGGATGCTGCAATGGTTGTAAGTGTGAAAAAAATGGACACTTTTTTCAGCACTGTTGTAATTTACAAATAGTTGTAAATCAAGGATTACCGGTACCATGGTAGAGTGCTGTCTTATCATCTCCCTATTTATGGAAAGTTTAAAATGGAAGCTCATGGTTTACTCCACCATCTAGGTAACCATGATAGTTCTCAATGTGGGCAGATCTTAACAGTTGCTCAGTTCCTACGTCCGTGATGGCGAACCAATGGCACGCTTGCTGGAAGTGGCATGCAGAGCCATTTTTCCGGACATGCAAGCTGTCACCCAACTCACCTGCAGCTGCGCATGCTCACACACCCCAGCTAGTGTTCGGGCCTCCAGTGCGCATGCGTGCAATTCAAGGGACCCAGCTGGTCTTCGGAGCTCTCCTGCGCATGTGCACAAGAGTACTGGTGTGCAGTGCATGCATGCGCAGACAGCATTCACGTGCGTGCATTCTGCACGTGAAAACCATGTGCATGGACAGATGGTGTGATTGCATGCACAGCGCACAGTGGGGCGCACGCATGAAAGCTGCACACATGCGCAGATGCATGGGGGAGGGGCCACACATTAGCATGGATGGCACATGTGTGCGCAAAGCACACAAAGCACGGACCTGTTTGACACTTGGTGAGTAAAAGGTTCGCCACCACTGTCCTACGTGGTGATATTAAGCCTATTTCTCTTAGATATAGTCCAAATACTAACACAGTGAGAGGAGTTGAGTGTTTTGTTGTGCCTCTGTGGTTTTAATTCAAAAGCTCACTTTGGAAGAGATTCAGTCCAATCGCTCTTTCAAACTGAACCTTTGAGTCACATCACTGAACAGATGTCAACTCATCAAATTAGGTGCCTTTGAATCAGTTTGATTTCATGAACTTTTTGCACAGGCACAAATTAAGTTTTTATTAGATCCAAACTATTCGTTGGGAGTATTCAAACTGCAAAATCAAATCAAGCCACCGAAGCACAAATGATCATTCAAGGCCAATCGAGTCTTGCCATTCACTTTTTCAATTTGGTTTTAATTGTGTCTGGCGCACCCATATGGATACACTGTACCTATGTGGAGCTTCCATAGCTGCTAATTCTTGCACATCATCATATCTGAAGGACAGCAATCAAGACAGTGCCTTACCTGCAGACCAAGGAAAAGTGTTGGATTGAGTTAGTCTACGGAAGAAACAACTCAGAGATGATATGGCAGCTATTCTTAAAATATTTGAAAATTTGTTTACTTGGAAAATGGATTAACTTGTTCTTTATTACTCTAAATAAGGGATGATATACCTCCTATAAGTGTCTGGTTTGGTACAGCAAGCAAACAGGAACAGGTACAGACTTCAGCAGATAGGTAGGACTTCAGAAGAAACAATTGCAACCAGCCTGTCTTCCATTGAGGACCTGTATACTGCACAAGCCAGAAAGAGGGCTATGAAAATAACTACAGACCCCTCATGTCTTGGTCATAAACTGTTTCATCTTCTTCCCCAATACAACACTGTAGGGCATTGCATGCCAAAACAAGTGGACACAAGGACAATTTTTCCCCGTGTCATCACTCTGCTAAACAACAAATTCCCAAAACACTGTCTTATACTCTGAGATGTCAAACCAGGTAAAAGGGCTCTATTACTATTATCCTTCTCATGTTTCGTGTTACCTTCTTCTACTGGTATCTTATGATTATATTACCTTGGTGTTTGTATGTACACTGAGAGCTTATGCACTGGAGACAAATTCCTTCTGTGTCCAATCACACTTAACCAATAAAAAATATTCTATTCTAATTCTATTCTATTCTACTCTACTCTACTCTACTCTACTCTACTCTATTTATTTATTTATTTATTTTATTTTATTTTATTAGATTTATAAACCGCCCTACTCCTGGGGGACTCAGGGTGGTGTACAGCCATAAATAAAACATATAAATACAGAAGTTTAAAATAGAATAAAACGAATTAAATAATTTGGCTGACAATTAAAACCCCAATAATTTAAAACGAATTAAAATTCATAATTAAAATGGGAAAATAACTTAGGTCAGGCTGGTTTGTTGGAATAAATAGGTCTTGAGCGCGCGACAGAAGGTGCGCAGGTCCGGGATCCTCCATATATCCGGGGGGAGCTCGTTCCAGATGGTAGGTGCTTCCACAGAGAAAGCTCTCCCCCCCTCTTGTTCTGTTCTGTTTTGTTGTGTTCTATTCTATTTATTCTGTTCTGTTCTATTCTATTTGTTCTGTTCTGTTCTAATCTATTCTATTTATTCTTTTCTCTTCTGATCTCTTCTACTTCTCTTCTGCTTATGTTCCGTTCCGTTCTATTTTATTTTATTCTAAATAAGGGATGATATCCAAATCACTGCCTTCCAATTAACAAAAATGGAATTTAAATGAAATATTGCAATGACAGCTGTTTGAAAAAGTGAAACAGAGGGCCTTGAAAAATAATGGCTTCACTTTCCAGTAGTGATGTGCTAGTAGTAGTAATAGTAGTAGTACTTTTGGTACATTAGGAAGAGATTGAAACAGATGACCTCTGGATTTCCTTCCAGCTCTATGGGTTTCAAGAATCTTGCATCGGTTCCATATGTGCGTCAGAATACTGATCTATAGCTGTGACCTGTGCTAATTAGCTAAAATAATTAGTATGAGTTTAGGTCAAACCTCTGATTGAATATTTTGCCAAGGAATGAGATATTTGCGGTTCCCAGCTGTTCCTCATTTGCAAAAATAACTCTGTTGCAGCAGGTCATTCAACCTGCTGAGCTTGTGCGGGTTCAAAAAAACGAATGTGTTGTTGTTGTCGACAGAGAGAACGCACTGTTGGCAAATCTTTCTGGTGGGGAAAAAAAAAGGGAGACCGAGTAAGAGAAGCTGATTAAAATGTGCAAAACAACATCTTGCAAAATGTTTGATCACCCTTTGTCGGGAGTTAGGTGATCTAGGTAAAACTTGGGAAGAGTAAGCAAAACAAGAGGAAAGAGCAGATAAATCCAACAGATAGTTTGACACTCTCTCTCTCTCTCTCTCTCTCTCTCTCTCTCTCTCTCTCTCTCTCTCTCTCTCTCTCTCTCTCTCTCTCTCTCTCTCTCTGTGTGTGTGTGTGTGTGTTTGTAAAATTGCAAAGGTTTTGGCTGGTTTGATGGACTACCATCCGCATCACTTTGGTTTTCCTTCGCCTGTTGCCCATTGAACTCAGCTTGGGTTTATTTTTAAATAAAAATCCGTAACATCTGGCTACGTATCACCCACAGGGCCTCTGAAATTCTCTTCTGCAGGGCTGTTTGAAAATGGGATTAAGCCTGAAAAATCTCTTTCTTTTTCCCAGTTCCATTCACTAGTTGCACTAAATATGAGCCAGCTGTACACGGCAGCAACCAAAAAAGCTAATGCAATCCTTGGTTGCCTAAAAACCAGAGGCAGGGAGTCCAGATCATGTGAAGCATTAATACCTCTTTATAAAACCTTAGTAAGACCATACCTGGAATATTGGATCTAGTTGTAAAAAAATATATTGAGACATTGGGAAACATTAAAATGAAGCAAAACTGAACAGAACCAAACAGAACAAGGCATTGTTGTTTGTTGTTAGTTGCAAAGTCATGTCCGACCCATCGCAATCCCATGGACAACGTTCCTCCAGGACTTCCTGTCCTCTACCATCCTCTGGAGTCTATTTAAGCTAACGCCTACTGCTTCAGTAACTCCATCCAGCCACCTCGTTCTCTGTCGTCCCTTTTGCCCTCAATCTTTCCCAGCATTAGGCTCTTCTCCAGTGAATCTTTCCTTCTCATTAGGTGGCCAAAGTAGTTGAGTTTTATCTTCAGGATCTGGCCCTTTAAAGAGCAATCAGGGTTGATCTCCTCTAGGACTGACTTGTTTGTTCGTCTGAATAAGGCATAGTAATATATTATAATATTATAATTATTACAATATGCGGTTCAAGTTGTTGGTTACTATCTTTAAAGCGCTCCATGGCTTAGGTCCCGGATACTTACGGGATTGCCTTCTGCCACCAATAGCCTCCCACCAACCAGCACGGTCCCACAGAGAGGGACTCCTAAGAGTGCCGTCAGTTAAACAATGTAGACTGATGACCCCCAGGGGGAGAGCCTTCTCTGTGGGGGCCCCCACCCTCTGGAATGAACTGCCCCCGGGGATACATATGATTCCCAACCTGCGTACCTTTTGCTGTGCCCTTAAGACTCTGTTATTTCAATAGGCTGGACTGGCTTAAAAAGAATCTGGATGGGGGTGTTTTAAACTTGTGGGTTTTTAATGGAAGGGCCAAAAGTATTTAATTTGTTTTAATTGCTTTTAAATTTTGTATCTTATATTGTTTTATCGTGGCTGTACACCGCCCTGAGTCCTTCGGGAGAAGTGCGGTCTAAAAATTGAATAAACAAATAAACAAATAATGGCTGGTGAAATGAATAGGTGACCAAAATCTGCCCAATTTTTCAGACAGACAGTGTAACAAAATTACACTGCCTTCACTACGTTCAGAGATACCAAATCATACTGATCTGACAATAGTAGAGTTAACATAAAAATGATCAGAGTTTCTGGAATATTTGATCAGGTAAGGTGTTAGGAGTTCATGAATGCCTGGAGAGGACAATAAACAAGGGCATGAGCTGTACTTTCAATGACCCCTTGCCACAGGGGGTTGTTTGAAAATATCTAAATGCCTTTTTTCCCCCTCTATGTTTTGAGAAAGGTTCTAGTGAAGCCTTCTACTCAAGCATTAGGGTCTACTCTAACATCAGGGATTGAGCAAATCCCATAAGAGCCATGGTGGTGTAGTGGTTAGAATGTAGTATTGCAGCTAATTATATTGACTGCTGGCTGCCTGCAGTTTGGCAGTTCAAATCTCACCGGCTCAAGAGTGACTTAACATTAGCAATAGCAATAGCACTTAAACTTATATACCGCTTCATATTGCTTTACAGCCCTCTCTAAATGGTTTACAGTGTCAGCATATTGCTCCCAATATGCTGGGTCCTTATTTTACCGACCTTGGAAGGATGGAAGGATGAGTCAACATTGAGCCTGGTGAGGTTCGATCTGCCAAACTGCAGGCAGCCAGCAGTCAATATAATTAGCCTGCAATACTACATTCTAACCACTACACCACCATGGCTCTTATGGGATTTGCTCAATCCCTGATGTTAGAGTAGATCAGCAGAAGTACTGCACTCTAACCACTGCACCACCATGGCTCATTGCAGGCAAACTCTGCCCACAGCCTGGATTTCGATCTTGACCAGCTCAGTCTTCCATTCTTCTGAGATTGGTAAAATGAGGATCCAGATTGTTGTGGCCAATATGCTCTGTAACTGCTTAGAGTGGGCTGTAAAGCACTAGGAAGTGATATATAAGTCTTAAGTGCCCTTGGTATTCAAGTACTTTTCAATTTTTTTTTAGTTCAGTTAAAAAAAATAAAAGAATATGAAATCAATTCCAGCAGATTTCAGTGAAAGAAGATATAATTACAATACTGCAATCATCACATCATCTCTGCACAGGAAAATGATAGTGTGTGTTCTGTGTGCATTTGTTCTGACCCAGCCTTAGCAGAAGCAAGGAACAGACTCCTTGTCACGAAAAGCCTCTCTTTATTTACCTCTTGTGAATTAATGGCTTTCACCCACCGAAAAGTCCAAGCAAAAGTCCTGCAAGGAGTTAAATGCAGCAACAGACCTTATCAGTTCCTTGTGATAATTGCAAAGCTGTGAACTCCTAGCTGAAAGGCTGCAAATTAATGAGCAAAATCTTCAGGAATACAAACTCTTGTCTCCTACGATGACCACTCCCCTTTCCTTCTATTTATTCCCCAGCCAAGGAGGGGCCTTTCAGTGTCCACATGTGCTTTGCTTCCCAAGTCAACTCCTTGTCCTCCATTGTTCCCCTCTCCTAACTGCTCTGCACATTCAGGCATCTGGAACAGGCCCCAGCTGTTCTTCCTCCTCACTCATCTCAGCTTCCAATGGCAGCTGCCTCTCCAGTGGCTGGGAAATGTCGGACGGCCCTGGCTCTATCTCTGTGTCCGATGCAGAGCAACCATCATAGCCTTCCCCAGACTCCAGAACTGGCCCACGTTCTTCCCCAAACTCCTCATCATCCAAGTTTGCTGCCAGCTCTGCTGGCAGCTGGCGCACCACAACAGCATTATTCTGTTCCCTTTCAGGGAGAAAGGCCCCCGTTGCAAAAAAAAAAAAAAATGTTCCTACAGTTCTTCAATCTTTGTTCATTAGTTCTTAGAAGAATATCCTATTGTAAGAAGGATTTGAATCTGAACTGGGGTCTCACATGAAGCAGCGGTGAAATTCAATTTTTTTTACTACCGGTTCTGTGGGCATGGCTTGGCGGGCGTGGTATGACTTGGTAGGCATGGCTTGGTGGGCATGGCAGGGGAAGGATACTGTAAAATTTTCATTCCCACCCCACTCCAGGAGAAGATTACTACAAAATCCCCATTTCCAGCTGGGACTCAGGAGACAGAAAATAGATGGGGGTGGGGATAGTCAGAATTGGTATGTACTGGTTCTCCGAACTACTCAAAATTTCCGCTACCAGTTCTCCAGAACTGGTCAGAATCTGCTGAATACCACCCCGATGAAGAATGCCAAACATGCTGCGTGGAAGGGAGGTAGTTTTTATTTCAAGAAGTGAGGGTACAAAGGTTAGAAATATTTATAGGGAAGGTTGTTTTTGTAGGGGTGTGTGTGTGTATGTGTCTTATGTGATGTTTAATTTGGTGAATGAATAACTTCAGTGGGGAAACATATTTTAATTAACATCACTGTATATCTGAGGTAAATTTTGGTGACTCATTTGTGGGTTCAAGGACGTTTGAGCAAAGGATTTTCCCGATTTGCTATTTTTACTGGATTTAATAGGTTTGGGATCAGCTGCCATTTATTTAGCAGAGAGGCAATTCATTAATCTTTGCAACAATGCATTTATCCTTGCTTACAACATTGTTTCTAGTCGGTCAATTCTGGTTTTGTCAATGGTTAAAGGAAAGTCGGAAACGTACAAAATAAGGAGTTAATTTCGATATAAAAATACTTGAAATGACAATTATTTTAAAAATTTAAAAGCAATAAAAAGTTTGACAGGAAAAGTAAGAAAAGTAAAGAAAGGTAATAAGTGAAAAAAGTAGAGAAGAGAAAAGAAAGGAAAGTTATAAAGAAATGGCTTGCAATATATTTAATAGCAGTTGCAAGGACATTTATATTTTACCATCTCTGTCTCTCTCGAGTTACAACATAATTTCCTTCTTTCCATAGTCTACCCTTTTTAATAATCAAACCCATAAATCACAAGTTCCTTCCACCCCTCTTTTTTCAGCAAAAAAGTCCATAAGACATTTTCAGTCTCTAATAAATACAGTCCTTTCTCTAATTAAACAAGACAATTTTGCCTTCGCTACCAATTCTGTCATTTTCATCAGCCATTTCCCCGCAGTGGGTATTTCCATTTTTATGCATATAATAATCTTGCAGCAGTTATTATATATAGAAATTTTTTTTCCATGATTCTTTTTAAATTATCCATTAATCTTTGAGGTAGGTCAGGGTAGGAAACAGGGATTTCATGTAATGTTATTTTATTTAATGATTTTAATTAATTTTAACTATGATATTTGTATATTTATGTTTTTAAATCGGCTGAACACCACCCCAAGTCCTTCGGGAGAAGGGCAGTATATAAATAAAATTATTCTATTCTATTCTATTCTATTCTATTCTATTCTATTCTATTCTATTCTATTCTATTCTATTCTATTCCATTCCATTCCATTCCATTCCATTCCATTCTATTCTACTGTTGTAGAATTCAGGTAGTCCTCGACTTACAACTTTTTGTTTAGTGGCCATTTGAAGTTAAACTGGGAAAAAGTGACTTATGACCATTTTTCACACTATTGTTGTAGCATCCCCATCATGTGATCAAAATCCAGACCTGTATACTTACGATGGTTGCCAGCGATGGGTTTCACATTTGGTTACCACCGGTTTGCCATACGCACGCACCTTCCGTGCATGCTCCCGGCCTCAAAAACGTGCCTAAATAGGACTGCATAGCGCTGGGACAGGGTGGAGGGCCCACCTGCTATCTCTGCTACCGGTTCCCTCGAACTGGTACAAACTGGCTGAATACCACCTCTGATGGTTGCAATGTCCCAAGGTCATGTGATCACTTTTTGCAGTCTTCCGTCACTTAACAACCATGTTACGAACTTCACAATCAAAGTGATTCACCTAACAATTGTGGCAGGAAAGGTCATAAAATGGAGCAAACTCATTTAGCTTAGTTTAGTTTAGTTTATTAAATTTATATACCGCCCTTCTCCTGGTGGACTCAGGGCGGTGCACAGCCAAGAATAAAAAACATTACAATACAAAATTTAAAATTTGTAAAAGAATTAAACAATTTTTGGCCCAGAGAATTTAAAAACCCATAGACAATTTAAAATTTAGAAACCCATAGACAGTTAAAAAGCTAAAGGGAGAGGGGGTTATGCCAGCCCAGCTTGACAAAATAAAAAAGTTTTTAGGGCATGGCAAAAAGCCCAGAGATCAGATATCATGTGGATCTCTGGAGGCAAATCGTTCCAGAGCTCTCCCCCTGGGCGTCGCCAGCCGACATTGCCTGGCTGACGGCACCCTGAGGAGTCCCTCTCTGTGGGAGCGTACTGGCCGGTGGGAGGCTATTGGCGGCAGAAGGCGGTCCCGCAAGTATCCATTTAACAACTGCCTTGCTTAGGAACATAAATGTTAGGCTCAACTGTGGTCATAAGTCAAGGACGACCTGTAATAGTTGTTTGCGTAGACAACACTTATTAAAATCTTGAAATTCCAGTCAGCGTTTCAAATTCCAAGAAGGGCAACAAGGATACCTGGCGATCAAAAACTATGCCCTCTGGAAACATGCCCTCTAGGTATATTTCTCTTTCAGAAAAGAAAGCTGAGGTAGCATGGATCAAATACCTGAAACTTGAAGATCTCCAATTTTGTTATTTTGTGAAAAAATACCTAGGCTGCTTGAGTAACCATAACAAGTCATTCTGCTCTGAAAGCCGTTCAAATATCGTTCCAGCTTCTTTCATGATGGTTTTTTAATAAAATGTTATCTGCATTTTCACATCGCATGTACTTCATTTCACAAAGCGATGATGATGCATTTGTGGGACATGCCGCGCATTTCATTTAGCAGTTACAAGCACTGAGGGATGCATTGAATTAAACAGATGATTACTCTAATTCTATATGACGAGGTAGATATTGAATCTGGTTCAACATGCGATGCGTGAATACCTCACCTGCTTCCAGACATACTGAATTTCCTTTCTGTGTAAAAGCTGTGGATTTTCATTAGCACTGCTGACCTTTAAAAATGAGAAGATGAGAGAGTAATTCAGTAACAGGCACCACTGAAGCTTCCTTTCCATTAGATCAGAGATAGAGAACTGTGATTTCAATGCTGGCTCAGGAATTCTGGGAGTTGAAGTCCACCAGTCACAAAAGGACCATAGTTCCCTACCCCTGCATTAAATGCTTGGTGTCAACTGTCCAATTAACAAACCCAAAACAAGAAAACACACTGGGGAGAATTGAATTCCCAAAAGTAAAATTTTATTGGATACACCATGTTGGTACTGAAGAAATGAAACCAGCTTTGGTTTCCTGCCCAAATGCTTGCCCCATTAAACAATACTTTCTCCTTCTTACCTCTGGTTGATCACATTGTCCAATTACAAGACAGTCTTTTGTTATGAGAATGGTCCATCTTTTTCCCAAGCACCTGCAGAGGTGACCTTGATGGCTTCATGCTTTCATGATCTATGCATACATTCTCCATGTTCCATCTCCCTCCCCCCAGTTCATTGGCAAGTTGAAAAGCATTAAGTTTGAAAGAAATAAAGCGGTTCAGACTTGACAGTTGGCTTTACTGGGCTGAACGAGCTTGAAAGAGAGAGTCTAAGTGTAGGACAGGGGTGTCAAACTCGATCTCATTGAGGGCCGCACCAGGGTTGTGTTTTACCTTGGGGGGGCTGGAGTGGACATGGCCAGTGTGAGCGTGGCCAGCTCAATGTCACTTGTGTCAGGGGCACGTGGTGGCCCGAGCACTCTGCCAGTGAAAACGGGCTCCCGAACTCCGTTTTGGCTGTGATGGCTTCCTGCAACCTCTGCCAACAAAAATGGAGCTTGGGAGAGCCACTCATGGCCCTCACAACCTCCGTTTTTGGCTGTGGTGGCCTCCTACAACCTTCTGCCAGTGAAAACAGAGCTCGAGAGGACCGCACACAGCTCTCCCCAGCTCCGTTTTCAATGACAGAGGCACTTTGGGCCAATTCATCACTGTTTCCAGGGCAGCCCCATGAGCCAGATTTAAGCACTCCACAGGCCGGATCCGGCCCCTGGGTCTTGAGTTTGACACCCCTGGTTTAGGAGGTGACTGGGCTGAGCCAAAGGTCATCTGTTCATCAGTCAAGAGTCTCTTCGCACCCACAACAGGAAGGGGAAAACAGTATAGAAGAACTCATGGAAGAAGAGAGGAGCCAGGATGGAGGAATGGGTGATATAGGAAATGACCAGCTTGAGCCTGACGGAAGAGTCAAATGCATCATCAGTCAGGTCCAACTGAGATCCAGCCCATCTTGAATTCCTTTCTATCCTTAACTTCTGCTAAGGGTTGTTAGTAGCAAAGATTCGTGTAGAGAGCTTAAGCTTGAATAAATGCTAAATACGCATTTCAACTCCTGGATCTTCTGATTTCCCTGGTGCTTGACACTAAGATTATGTGCAAAATGCCTTATGCATTCATAAAATAGAAGTCAATGTTATTTTAAACATAGAGTTACAGATAGTCCTCAGCTTACAACAGTTCATTTAGTGACCGTTTGAAGTTGCAACGGCACTGGAAAAATGACCTATGAGTGTTTTTTACAGGTACAACCATTGCAGCATCCCCATGGTCATGTGATCAAAATTCAGATGCTTGGCAACCGACTCGTATTTATGACGGTTGCAAGTGTCCTGGGGTCATGTGAATATCTTTTAGGACTTTCTGACAAGCAAAGTCAATGGGGAAGCTTTACTTAACAACTAGATTATTAACTTAAAAACTGCAGTGATGCACTTAACAATTATGGCAAGAAAGGTCATAAAATGGGGCAAAACTCACTTAACAACTGTCTCAGTTAGCAACAGAAATTTTGGGCTCAATTGTGCCCATACATTAAGTACTACCTGTATAGAGTGCTAAAATATAAGGGCAAGATGCGAGCCCAGTGAAAACCTGGATAGAAATAGGAAAAGTGATTTTTTAAAAAAAATATCTGTCTCTCCTCTATTAGATCTACCTGGCCCACCAGAATGGGAAGGCAGGACAAATTATGGGTCCTATCGATTAGGGCAGGGGTCTGCAACCTTAAACACTCAAACAGTCATTTGGACCCATTTCCCACAGAAAAAAAAACACCGGGAGCCACAAAACCCTTCTGGTGCCTGTCTATTTCTTGAGCGGCCACAAAACTAGCATATGTAGTTGAATTCAACAATCTGTTTTCTTCTGAAGCTTTTCTTTTCTTGGATTTATCCATGGTTGGCCTACCAGGGGTTGAAAAGCTCAAAAAATTGCATGCTGGCAGGTGTCGCACATTGGCAGTTGTGATGCATATTTTGAGTGTCAGGGAGCCGCAGCAGAGGGGTGAAAGAGCCACATACAGCTCTTTGCTGACCCCTGGATTAGGGGTTGTCACCTGGTGGGACTATGAAAGAGTGGTGTGGTAACCTAGAGGTGGAGTTCTCACCTCACAATCAGGAGGCTGTGAGTTCAGTCCTAGATATTTCTCTCTCTGGGAACACAGAGAATATAACAGAGAATATAACTGTTGAATATACAGTAACTCCGCATTGGCGACAGGAAGGGCATCCGGCCAGTAAACACTCAGTTCCATTCAGTTGCCCAGACTCCACCCCGCAAGGGATTATGGAGTCATTAAAAGAGGATGGTGATCTGGTGGGACTATGAAAAGGTCCTTCTCTATGGAACATCATCCCCTTTTGAGGTATTGTTGGCTCCTACCCTGCTGCTTTTCTGAAAAGCCCTAAAATGTGGCTTTGTTAGGAGACTTAGCAACCATGACTGGAGACAGAGGCAAACAAATGGCTGATCTGATTGTGTTGCTGCTGTCATGGGGGGGGGGCGGATGGTGAGATGGTCTTTTTAATGGGTTTTATTATATGATGGATTTTTATTTTTATTTTTTTTAATTTTGTAGAAACCCTGGAGTCACCTATAAGTGAATTGGATAGCTTTATAAATTTGTTTAATAATACAATAAATTAAATTAATAATTAAATTAAATTAAATTAAATTAAATTAAAAATTTAAATTAAATTAAATTAAATAATTAAATTAAATTTAAATAAAACAAAACAAAATAAAATAAAATAAAATAAAATAAAATTTTCCTAAGGGAAAACAATTTGGTCCTTTCTCCCAATGGAGAAGTTCCCCTGACTTGATCTTCAGCATGATCTGTAACCAAAACAGTAGCAGTTTCTTTATTTAAGGTCCAGTGCAGAGGTGGTATTCAGTCGGTTCGGACTGGTTTGTCTGAATCAGTAGCAGAAAACGTCCTATTGAGGCATGTTTTTGAGGCCAAGCACATGCATAGAAGGCTCACATGAGAGCAAAGCACATTCACGGATGGCTGGGTGCACGTGCAGAAGGAGGCACACGCACAAATCAGGTGAGCGCACCTACGAAGCATGCATGCACTCGCACAGAGAACCATTAGTAACATAATGTGAAACCCACCACTGATCCAGCGTTGTGTACAGCAGGGATGAAAAAGTGAAAATAGAAGTCAGAATCAGATAACTGATTTGATGGTATTTGCTACCTTGACTTTCTAACAATTTCCTTGCCCAAAGCATTTCCCTCCTTCAAAATAAGTCTTGGGACCCATCCATTCCCTTTCCCCCTGAATGATCCAAGTAGGGAATAACATGTTTTTTTTGTTCCCTCCAAAAAATGGAACTACAATTCTTGGCATACAACTTTCAATGCTGTTCATTTCTGTTTGGGAAAAGATGAACAGTAGCTGACTTTAATAACAATATTTGTTTCCCTGTAAACAAGGGTTGAAGGGCTTCCTAAATTCACTTGCCATGTGGGATTTTTGCCACATGCCATTGTCATGATCCATAATCATGACAATGTACTGTATGGTACTATTTTGCAAGGGTCAACATTGGCAAGTTGGTAGACAGAACATTGCAATGCAAGTCCTGCTGTTTTGAACCCATGGTGATCTTTTTTTTTTCATGTGTTACAATTCTCCATCCATTTGCCATTTGGGTCATTTCGACTTCCTGCCATGGATACCACTGGCACTAGGAAGCAACATCTAAATGCAATATGGCAGTACAGATGCGGTAACCCGACAAAAATAGATTTTGCAAAACAACACCCAAGAAAAGAAACACAACTCTGTCCCACAGGGCTAACAACTGAAAGTTTCAGAAAGGGTTGAGAATGTTGACAGCTGGCTCTTCTGTTACGCTACCGAGATACTCATAATTGAAACTATTCCAACTTCAAGCTCGCAACTGCAACAGAAGAAATTCAGTTGTTAGCATGCCTTTTAAAGAAAGCATTTTGAAACAGCTTATCTTGCTGGGAGACTGTTGAGTAGATGTGCTTTTCTATTGTGGTTTTAGTGTGGTGAGATTTATGTGTGTGTGTGCTTTTAAATCAGTGAGGACACCTTTTGGTTTAGAACAGAATGAGTTGGAAGGGGTTTTGGAGATTATTGTGGTCCGCCAACAGCCTGTGAAGCTGGCAGTGGAGTCAGACAGCAATGAGGCTGAAGAAGAACAGTCCTGGGGCTGGGAAAGGCCCATGTTCTTCCTCAGAGCACAGGCTCTGCATCGGAGGCAGAGATGGGGCCAGGGCCATCGGGGAGTGATATACAGACTCCGGAGTCTCCAGAGGCTGACAGTAGAGAGACAGAGGAACAGGAGGAGCCTGTTCCTAGTGCACGTACGAGAAGAGCTGCCAGAAAGCAAGAGCGGCTAAAGCAAAGAGGATGACTCAGGAGTAGAACCACGAGATGATTGGCTCCTCCCATAAGGCTTAAAAGACCTGCAATGGCTCTTGGGCTCTTTGTCGGAAAATAACGTTGATAGTATTGCTGCACTTATCTCTTGTCGGTGCCTTCTGATTTTGAATTTTGGCCAAGAGAAACCTTTGGCAGTTTGCCTAATTATACCAAGGTTGGTGATTAGACTGAGGAATTTATGTTATGAAGAGTTTGTTTTAATTTAGTTTGGACTATGCTGAGAATGAGTTAATTCTCAGATGTTCTAATGAAGTCTATTTGTTTTGGAACCGTTTGCGCCAATTACTACCTACTTGGGCCTGGGTTACAACAAAGATCTTCTAGTCCAGCTCCCTGTTCAAGCAGGAGAACCTATACCATTTTAGATAAGTGACTGTCTAGACTCTAGACTCTTCTTAAAAATACCCAATGATGGAGCACCCACGATTTCTGGAGGCAAGCTGTTCCACTGGTTAATTGTCCTTACTGTTAGGAAGTTTCTCCTTAGGTTTCTCCCCTACATGGGGCTCCTCTTGAGGAGCATCCAGAGGCTCCAACTGGTGCAGAATGCGGCCGCACGGGGGATTATGGGAGTGAGGGGACGCTCCCATGTGACGTCTCTTCTGCGTGAGCTGCATTGGCTTCCAGTGGTCTTCCAGGTGCGCTTCAAGGTGTTGGTTACTACCTTTAAAGCGCTCCATGGCATAAGCCCTGGGTATTTGTGGGACCGCCTTCTGCCACCGATAGCCTCCCACCAACCAGTACACTCCCACAGAGAGGGACTCCTCAGGGTACCATCAGCCAGACAATGTCGGCTGGCAACCCCCAGGGGGAGGGCCTTCTCTGTGACAGCTCCTGCCCTCTGGAATGATTTGCCCCCGGAGATACGAAGGAGATCAGATCTCCAGGCCTTTCACCGTGCCCTAAAAACTTTTCTTTTCCATCAAGCAGGGCTGGCGTAAAGCCCCACCCTACACACACACACACACACACACACACGTTTTAGCTTTTTTAAATTGTCAATGGGTTTTAGTTTGAATGTTTTAAATTTTGGGCCAAAGTTATGTAATTCTTTTAAAATTTAAAATTTTGTATTGGTATGTGTTTTAGTCTTGGCTGTGCACCGCCCTGAGTCCACTAGGACAAGGGCTGTATACAAATGGAATAAACTAAACTAACTAAACTAAACTAATTCCAGGTTGCTTCTCTCTTTGATTAGTTTCCAGCCATTGTTTCATGTCCTGCCCTCTGGTGCTTTGGAGAATAATTTGACCCCCTCTTCTTTGTGGCAGCCCCTAAAATACTGGAACACTGCTATCATGTCAAACATGATATGTCAGACATACCATGTTTCCTGGACTTATCTCTTCAATTTTCTTGGCAAGATTTTCAGGAAAGTTTTGCCATTGTCTTCTCCTTTCTGGGGATCAGAAAAAGCGATCGGACTAAAGTCACTCTGTTGGCTAGTTTGTGATAAAAGCCAGACTAAAACTCAGAGCTTTCCAGTTTTTAACCACTGCACCAAAGTGCTTCTCGTGATGGGATTCGTTATTTTATATTTAGGCCAATATTTATTGTATATGATTGGCCTCATTATATTCATTTGCAAGCCCATCAAAGGTAACATAAAGCAGAATGTAACTTAAGTAAGAATAATTTCCTCTTACAAATTCACTAGCTTACCTTGCAATGGATATGATGTATGAAAGAAGAAAAGATCCTTTATATCCTTTTCCATTGCCAGTTAAAGATTGTACATTTGTGGCACTTTTGAGATAATCAAACAACAAATTACTGAGTGAAATTCAACATCCTCAAGAAAGGAAAGTGTTTTCAGATTACTTTCCTTTTGTGTTGCTTATGTCAAGCAAGAATCAGTCTTCCTAGAATAATTCCGACAACCAGACCCACTCAGAAAACAATCAAATGCAGTATTTGTCTATATTTTTCTCATTTGTGCAAAGACACGCTAGATTGACAGTTTTCCAGTAATTTTCTATTCTTCACCTATCCCTTCCCTTGGATGGGAAAATGCCAAAGACAGAAAAGGCCTTACATGTGACAGGCATTTGAGACCAGGTAAAAATTCTCAGGAATAGTTGTACTGTCCAATTTGTAAAGAAGTCCTTCAAACATTTACAGGTTAATACATATATTCTGAGGGTGCTTTTATCCTTGAACTAGAACAGTGATGGCTAACCTTTTTGCCATCGCGTGCCAAAAATGGGGGAAGCGCGGGGGGTTGTGTACGTGTGTGTCCACACTCACAATTCAATGCAACCCACCCCCCATGCATACACATGCGACCTCCCCTGTGCTCCCCCTGTTTTTGGCACGTGATGGCCCGGTGGGCCCGGTAGGCCCATTTTTTGCCCTCACCAGGTTCCAGAGGCTTTCTAAGAGTGAAAACGGACTTCCCCACCCCCCTGGAGGCCTTCTGGAGGCTGGAAACGGCCCATTTGCCAACTTCTGGTGTACCCAGAAGGCCCAAAAATCAGTTGCGCTGCAGTTTAGTTAGGGCAATGCTCACGTGCCCACCGATATGGTTCCATGTGCCACCTGTGGCACATGTGCCATAGGTTCACCATCACAGAACTAGAAGATCAAAAGAAAGGGAGATGATTTTTAACATGATGTTAGAGCTGTCACCTTTTGAAAACAATTACCATCTCGTGTGCAACATTTCTCCTCCTGGAGCACCAGGTTTGCCAGCCGAGATGTTTTGCCATTCTTGATAGCAGATCATGTCATATGACAGAAAATAGAAACAGCTTAGATTCATTGAGCGCCAGTAAGCAACAAAGACATGAATGCTATTGAATTCTGCAAAACCCATTGAGTTCCTGGCATGTTAATTTCTAAGAAGGCAGAAATTAAGAAGATTAAAAAAACAATGCACCCCTCCATCGGGTCCAAATGATGTGACGTGAGAAAGTAAATAAATGCAAAATGTGAATTTGGAGGAAGGGGGATTAAATTGGCATTCGATGCATTTCAGAGTTAAATTACTGTAGGATGAGAAATGTGGGTGGGGTTAAGAGAGGATCAGCCTAGAATCTCTACGAAGCCACAAGCGAAGTAAGTACAACGTCTCTTGAATTCTGTTGGCTTTATCTAACTCCAATCAGTTTAATTGGACCTTCACATGCAGATCTGATCTTTTGCACTGGCATTGTTCCCGTGCCATTTCGCTATTCTTAATTTCAATCAAAATATATTCAGCTAATTTATCTATTTAGTAGTTTAGAATACTTACAAAATATTATCTTCTCATCCACATTAAGATTCCTTTTGATTAAACGTGCACTATTTCATTTTGGAAATTTCAAATTAGCAAATATATGATTCAGGCTAGAAATAGATTTGCCACTGCCTTACAAAATCAATAAAACAAATGACCATGGGTCAAATAAATAAATATTTGCACCAATTTTCACTTATGTTTACCATCACTACTTGAATTATGAGAAATTAAACACCCTTTGCTTAAATCGAAAAATGCATGCAATACTATATTCCTGTGCAAAACCTAATAACCCAAATTGAAGTGCCAGTGGATTTTCACGTGTAATAGCATAAAACCCAAGAACTGTATAATGCTTATTCTTTACTACAGGTTTCTCCAAGGAAACAACTCCTAGTTGACTCATTCAATGATGCTCCGATCAATAGGCCAAGCCCTATAATAAAAAAGCATTCATGTTTTCTGCAAACGGGCCAACATGCAAGTTGTAGCTAGATAGAATAATAAAATGCTCATATTCATCATAGCTACCAGGTTGAAAAAGATCTATCATGCTCCTTCTTTCCTCTAATCTGGGGGCGGGGCTGCAAAAGGACACCCAAGAAGTGTCTAAAGGCCAAGCCAAAGTCAAATTGATTCAAATCTTATCCCCCAGTTAGGGAGAATGCTAAAGCTTGTTTGCAGAGAGTCAAAGTTCATACACAAAGAATTAGCTGCACCAAACTCTATGTGAGATCTGCCCACCCTTTGGCCTTCCGAAAGAGCTTGGGGCCCCAAAGGAGGTGTCCCATTTTGGAAGGTGGTAAAAGATTCCACCTCTACTGCACCTACGCATTGGTTCTTTTTATCTCCTTTATTATTAATTTTAATGTTTTAACTTCAGTTCTCAATAGTTAGCACCTGCTTGTAGATAGATAAGGATCAATGGCATTCAAGGGAACTTCGACTTACTTCACTTGTGGCTATGTCGGGATTCTAGGCTGATTCCTCTTTTGACTCCACCTCCAGATTCTGCCATTCCTTCTCCTTCTCCTACACCTACACTTACACTATTCTATGTCTGTCTGTCTGTTGGGCTACCTAACTACATATTTGCCTATTTACCTACCTATCCATCTATCCACATGCACCCACCTATGTTTATGTAAGTCAATTAAAAAATAAGAAATAGAGATCTGAAGAGTGGTGGTGTCAGGCTGAAACAGAACAGAACAGAGCAGAATAGAACAGAACAGAACAGAATAGAATAGAATTCTTTATTGGCCAAGTCTGATTGGACGCATAAGGAATTTGTCTTAGGTTTATATGCTCTCAGTGTACATAAGGAGAATAAAATATGTTCATCAAGAATAAAAAGATACAACAGTTAATGATAGTCAAGGTTACTAATAAGCTATCAAATCATACTAGGAAACAAATAAAAACAATACAATTGAAAGATGCAAGCAACATTGTTATAGTAATAAGTGGGAAAAATAGATACTAGTAAGGAAGAGAAGAATAGTAGTAATACAGTCTTAGTAAATTATTTGACAGTGTTGTGGGAATTAGTTGTTAAGCAGAGTGATGGCATTAGGGAAAAAACTGTTCTTGAGTCTAGTTGTCTCTATAGCATCTTATGTCCAGGATGCGAGGGGTCTGTAGATATTTTCACAGCCCACCTTTTGACTCATGCAGTGTACAGGTCCTCAGTGAAAGGTGGGCTGGTAGTAATTGTTTTCTCTGCAGTTCTAATTATCCCCTGAAGTCTGTGTCTGTCTTGTTGGGTTGCAGAGCCAAACCAGACAGTTACAGAGGTGCAGATGACAGACTCAATAATTCCTCCGTAGAACTGGATCAAAGCTCTTATATTATATATTATATTAATATCTTAAATATATTAGTAATATATTTCTAATATAGAAATATATTAGATCCAGCATTTCAATATAGGATCTAATATATTTCTAGCCTTCAGAATGAGATTGCGTCTGTAGCATCTCCTTTCTTTTTCACATTTTGAGCAGACAACTTATTCCTCCCATTTTTAAGAAGAGATTGGATAACCATTTGTCTGAAGTGGTATAGGGTTTCCTGCCTAAGCTGCAGGTTGGACTAGAAGACCTCCAAGGTCCCTTCCAACTCTGTTATTCTACTTCTATTTCAGCCAAACATCTTAAAATATTTACATTGCTAAGCAGCGATTTTACCTACCAATCTCTATTCAAATGAAAACTCTCAGCAAACACAATACGATGCCATTGTTTTAACATTGTTAAGCCTGGATAGCTCAACAGACTAAAAGCCTGTTATTAACATTCAGCTGTCTGCAATTATTGCAAGTTCGAATCTCGCCAGGCTCAAGGTTGACTCAGCCTTCCATCCTTTCTAGGTAGGTAAATTGAGGACCCAGTTTGTGCGGGCAATAAGCTGACTTTGTATAAAATATACAAAAGTATGAAGGCTATTGCTTAACGCCTTGTAAGCCACCCTGAGTCTCCGGAGAAGGGCGGCATATAAATCAAATTTAAAAATAATAATTAAAAAGAAACTGTCAGATTTGGAAGAAAAGATACAACTACTGTAGCTAACTGTCTATGGAAGCTTCTTGGATGAAAAGTGAAATGTCTTCAAGTAAAAATGAAATTCAGTTGCCTTTTGAAAAATCATCCTTGGAACATCCAACCACTGTAGTTTCTTATGTTGTTCTATGCAATAAAACACTATGTTGGCTGGATGTGCAACATGGACATTAAAAAAAAAACTGCACCCAAAGATGAAAGAAAAACAATAAATACGAAGGCAGACACATTATGCTATATTAAAAGCCGAAGGTTTTGCATAATGTGCCAGTGACTTTCCAAGTGGAAACATTTTCCCTTCTGTTATGAAGTAAATTGATTACAAATGTCCTTTGTGCAAGAGCTTAGTGGCATTTTATGCTGCTAGCTTTATAAAGCTCAAAACAAATCCAAGGAAACAGATTTTTATCTTTTAAGCTGAGAAATCAGACTCTTCTCTGAAGCACAGATTCTCTGGCAGGCTACTATGACTCAATACTGGAAAATGAAATAAGTGCAACCGCTATTGGCATAGCTAGAGGAAGTTTTGTCTTCTTCTCTCTGAGGTTTGCTGAAATCATGAAACTATTTCCATTTTGCTGTCCATATTAAGATGGCAGTGATTCGGTTAATATCCTTTCCTCAAAGATGAATCCTCCCAAAATTGAAGCTATAAACATTGAAGCTGTTCACATTTGTAAGAACCCGGCTTTAAGAATAATGGTTTGTCTTGAATCAAGGAACGTTTCCAGGGGTGGCCTGCTGGAGGTTCACAGGGGTTTGGGAGAGTCTCTAGCTAAGATTCTGTGCAGTTCGGAGAACCCCCAAATCCCACTCCTGGCTGGCCCTGCTCACCCCTCCCATCCCCTCCCAGGAGTCCCCACGTGGCCTGTTTTGGATGCAGATAAGTGGAGGGCATGTGCGGAGGCTTGGGGACGGTGAAAAACTGGCCTACCGGAAGTTCAGGAAGGCCGGAAACAGGCCTGTTTCCAGCCTCCAGAGGGGCTCCAGAACCTGGGGAGGCCATTTTCGCCCTCCACAAGGCTCAAGGAAAGTCTCCGTAGCGCATGGAGGTCAAAAACATTCCCCCATCTTGGTGCAGGAGGCTGAGTAGGCCATGCCCACCCAGCAACTGGTCAGAGAACCCCTTGCTAAAATTTTTGAAGCCCACCCTGAACGTTTCGTTGAAAAAAATGAGCATCTTTCAACCTTCTAAAGGTCTTCATCGAATCCAAAAGCAGTAAAATTGTCTGAAATTCCTTGATTTGATTCTTCTTCCACAGGAGCAGCATTTTTTTTTAGCATGTCTAGGATAGCTAGACAGAGAAATTCTGCTGCATTTCTTTCCTGACAGTTCTCATGCAATCTGAGGAATAAGAATTTTGTTTCCAAAGAGAAGGCAATTCTGAAATAATTTTCAGAATTATTTGTTTAATGCTTTATTAACTGGAACTTGAAAAGAAATCAGACAGCTGGATTTACATGACATACTAAACAATGAGAAATGAAGTTAACAGTAAGGAAATTTAATTTGTTGTAGGAATGCAACTACTATTAACTATATGCTATATGTATCAGTTTACTCAGATCTTTATGTGTGGCCCTGATCTTTCACCCCTGACAGATGAATAGATAGATAGATAGATAGATAGATAGATAGATAGATAGATAGATAGATAGATAGATAGATAGATAGATAGATAGATAGATAGATGGAGTAGATAGATGATAGATAGATAGATTAGAGAGAAAGATATGATGGATGGATGGAAAGATAGAAAGGCTCAAATTATCCTACTTTGTACATATTATATGAAGACTAAGCCATCCATTAGAATGCTCTAATGGAGGGGTGTCAAACTTGATTTCATTGAGGGCCACATCAGGGTTGTGTTTGACCTCAGGGGATGGGGGCATGACCAGCTTGACATCACTCGTGTCTGGGCACCTGTGGTGGCCTGAGCGCTCTGCCAGCAAAAACAGGCTCCCGAGCTCTGTTTACGGCTGTGATGGCCTCCTGTAACCCTCTGCCAGTGAAAACAGAGCTTGGAAGGGCCGCATGCTGGCCAGTCCTTCACTGTTTCCAGGGCGGCCCCGTGGGCCAGATCTAAATACCCTGCGGGCTTTTTGACACCCCTGTTCTAATGCTTAGAAGGGTATTATTTTAGATTTAGTTCCTCTCCTGCTAAGTAGCATATCAGGCAGCAAGAAATGATGAGAGGGGGGCGAGAGAGAGATAGAGAAAGAGAGGTAGATGATAGATAGATGAGGGAGGGAGGGAGAGCTGTCAGTCTCCCAGGTAGACCAAACAGGAAATACAAGATGAATTCTACTTATTGTAAGACTGCATTAACAGAATCTTGGAAGTCTAAAAGTACAATCTCTCCTGTCTCTTTTAAGCACCTGACTAATTAGAAACCTTGTTAATTGTTTATGGTACTTTTTTCTCCTTCTGTGGTGATCTGCTTTTCTTCTGAGATAATTGGGATGGGGACGGGGTTCTATTTAATGATAATGAAACAAAAATGCCTGTGCCCAAGCATTTCAAATCAAAATTTTAGTATATTAAGCAGATAAGACAAGAGGTAAGAAACGGTGTATTTAACAGACGTCATTCAGTGAGAGCCTGATATAAACATTGTTTTTGTTGATAAAGCATAATTAAAATTTAGAAGCAACAGGAGATGGAATATGGCAATCATCTTAACTAAATATTCAGCATCATTACGTATGTTTTCATATCCATCTTACTTACAGATTATAATTACATAATTTCATATATACTGTGTAATTAGTTTAATTATCTTCCAAAACTTTATATAGTGTTTTAAGTTAAGTTGGCTTTTCTCTTGACCATAATTTTCTTGCAGTGACAGATGGATTTAATAGCCAGCTACTTCTACTTTTATAAAATTTGAGAGACCCAGAAATATTTTAGTTTGATCGTTATTATTTTTTTTCCAATTCTTTTAACCTCCAAACTTTTCTGAGCTCTTATGCACTTTTTTTTTATCTCCAGGCACAGAACAGAGAAAATATATAAATCACTGTGCACTGTGTACATCAATTCTGCCTTCCTACACTTTTATTGCTAACTATCAAATGCTAAGCTTTTTCTCCACAAACTCTGATCAGAGACCTCATATGGGTTCTTTTTTTAAAAAGGAGAAAAAATATTTTTAAAAATCTATCTAAACATTACATCTCTCAATCCAGTTGGTCTCTGATTTCTTTCCAGTTCCAGCTAACAACAGAAGAAAATGTAGAACGTGGATTAAAAGCTTTTTAGAATCCTGGAAATCATGGCCATTAAGAAGGAAAGAGTTCTTTGGCCTTTTTATCTTATGATCTTTTTTCCTTCCTCGTATATTCCTTCCTAAATGCAATTTCACAAGCTTCTTTATAATGACAAATCTTCCTCTTAGCTATAATTAGAGATGGTATTCAGCCACTTCAGACTGGTTCGGGTGAACCGGTAGTGCCAACAATCAGTTGGCCCCACCCACCCAGCCCCACTCTATCCTGTCCTTTATTTCCTGCTTTGTAGCTCATCTCAATTGCACTGCACAGTTGATTCCCCCCCCCCCTTTTGATTTTCTACTTATCGTTGCTGACTTGGAAGGTAAGCAGCTGACCTTCTGAATTCTCTATTTTCAGTGCTGTGCGCAAGTGCCTTAGGTGCGCGCATGAAGCACACTCACTGAACCAGTTGTTAAACCAGCAGCATTCCACCACTGGCTATCATAACGGTAACTGCCAAATAGCTATGCAAATAAACGTCTCTTGGTGGAAGCAGAAAGGATGAGGGTCAACCCTTTGTAAGGTCAACTAAGTACCGCCCAAAAGGTAAAGATGAAGGACAAGAGAAGTTTGCAGTGTTTTAGCATTATTTGAGCAGATTACTCTATATAAGTCAAAATAAGTTGTTTTTCCTTGATTAGCAGGAATACTGGCATGTATAATTAGTAATAAACATGATACCTTAAGCTAGAGTTTTGAATGGAAAACACAGAGACATACATTGGGGTCCTTGGTGCTCTCTGAGTTTGCTGTTTTTCTTTCAGATGTTTCATTACCAAGCTAGATAACATCATCAGTGGTAGCAATAGCAATAGCACCTAGACTTATATACTGCTTCATAGTGCTTTAGAGCCCTCAGAGTACCTTAAATCCCTCTCCAAGCGGTTTACAGAGAGAACATATTGCCCCCCAACAAACTAGGTTCTCATTTTACTGACCTTGGAAGGATGAGTCAACCTTGAGTCATTCAGGATCGAACTGCTGGCAGTGAGCAGAGTTAGCCTACAATACTGCATTTTAACCACTGCACCACCACGGCTAACAGAGATAGAGTTGCTTACAGAGAGAGCATAGTTCTCTGACTAAGCATTTATTTTTTGTGTGTGTGTGTGTGTGTGTGTGTGTGTGTGTCTGCCTTTAACATTCTTTTATAATTCAGGGCAGCAAGCACACATAATGTTCCTTCCTTCTCCTATTTTTCCTACAACAACAACTCTGACATGTAAATTGGGCTGAGTGAGACGGTCTGGTCCAAAGTCATCAAAGTCACCTCCGGCTTTCAAGCCTAAAGCAGGACTAGAACTCACAGTCTCCTGGTGATTAGCTCGAAATCACCTAGCCCCATTGTTGACTTCTATCTTAACTCTACTGTGGTTCTCTGAGATGCTACCAAATGTTATTGGCCACACCAAAGGACATAAGGGCAGCATCGTTTGGCAGTGTCTCAGAATGAACACAGTAGAATTAAGATAGAAGTCATCAATGTGGGTCACATGTATTTTTTTTCTGCCATCTCAAAAATGGGTGGATAACATTTTAATTTAACAGTAAGGAAAGGCCCAATATGGCTAAGAAGCCGAGTGTCAGGTTTTCAGGATAAATGCATCTTGACGTGCTGACATCGGGTGCGATTCAGCCGGTTCAGACCAATTCAGGTGAACCAGTAGTTGTGACCTGCGGGTTGGCACGCCCACCTGCCCCAGCACTATGACACCCTATTTAGCTGCATTTTTTAAGCCAGTGCATGTGTGCAAGCACGCGCTAGCATAGTACATGCACAGAAGGCCGTGTGCATGCACGGAAAGGCACACACTCACATTTTCAGTGCTGGGGCAAACCAGTTGTTAAATTATGTGAAGCCCTCCTCTTTAAGAAGCCCAGTATTTATTTATTTATTTAGCATATGGCTGGTCACACACAGTATTAAAACATTTCATTTTTACAGATTAAAACACAATTAAAACAATAAAAAAGCAGTAAGAAAACCTAAAAGAAAAACAGAAATGACGTTTCAAAGTTTAATGTTGAGTTTGGAGATCCAGTCAGTAGCTGCCGTTGTTACGCAGAGGAAGTCCCTAGAATCTCCTGGATACCTTCTGTTAGGGCATTCCCTCACTATATGCTGGATAGTCTGTCGAGGGGCCCCGCAATCACATTGTGCTGAAGGTGTCTTTCCCCATTTATACAAGGAGTCAGCACACACCCCATGAGTTGTTCTAATTCTATTGTATGTCACCCATATGTGTCGGGGTAGGCTAAATCCTGGAGGTATACTACTAGAACTGATATGCTCGGAGACATCTTGGGGGGAACAGCTACTCCACGCCTCCATCCATTTTTGTGTGGTGTTCTGATGATCGACCATCAACTTACGCACTGTCAAGATTGATGGATTTCTTGATTTTAATCAGCATCTTAAGAGATCAGGAATGTATCCATGTTTTCATTGTAAGAAGCCTGGTGAAAACATCCCATAGCATTAACCATATAGAAAACATCCATACAAACCCTTGCTCACAATTGCATAAAATATTTTCAGGGAAAAATGGTGTTTCTCTCTTCCAATAATCTCTCTGTTCATATTACCCAAAGTTCACCAGTTTTTAAAGACTGCATAGACCCCGACTGAGGCAACGGTTCATATTTGGTTCTGCAACATTTGTTTCTCCACATGAGTGGTATAACTTCATCTCTTATGCTTTAGTGTTGGACTTCATCATGGGAAAAAAGCATATTGGGAAATAGGACAGACTTCTCTTTTATCAGGCTGAAAAAGCTCATGGAAATTGCTTCCATCCTTTATATTAGAATTCCTTTTTTTCCCCCTCTGTTCCCCTTCTGTTCACAATCAGTATGTGTAGGCTGCATCCATGACTATTCAAGATGGCTATGAAAACACCAGTCGTGAAGAACTAGGATTTAGTCATCTGGTACTCACTAATGAAAAATGATGATGCTGGCTTTGTTTGAAAATAGAATGAGAATACAAGTAGTCCTTGAATACAACAGTTCATTTAGTGACCGCTCAAAGTTATGACACAAGAATAGAATGGAATGTAATGGAAACTTTATTGTTACTTTAAATGTACACTAATCAGCATACATTAAAATGAAAGTTTGTTGCATTCAGCTCTCAAAAGATAACCATTATGCATATACCCACATACACGCACATAAATGATGCACAGAGAAACATCACAGTCTAGTTCAAATGTATACATATACATGGTGGGGGAAAAGAATCTTGCAAATTTACAAGGTGGATGGCATAAGGAACAAAGCTGTTGCAGAATCTACTAGTCCTGCTATAGATACTTCAAAACCTCCTCCCAGAGGGGAGCAACTGAAACAGACTGTAAAATGGGTGTATGGGGTCTCTAACAGTGCTTTGAGCTCTAAGCACATAGCTCTTATAAGCAGTATCCTGAATAATGGGAAGAGAGCTTCCTATAATAATCTCGGCTGTCCTCACCACTCTCTGTATGGACTTTCTATCTGAGGCGCTGCTGCCACCAAACCAAACTGTGATGCAGTTTGTTAAAACACTCTCAATCATGCCTCTGTAAAAAATGTCCAGGATATAAGGAGAAAGATGTGCTCTCCTCATCTGTCATAATGCAAATGCTGGTTTTCAAAAGTGACTTATGACCATTTTTCACACTTTCAACCATTGCAGCATCCCCATGGTTACATGGTCAAAATTCAGATGCTTCACAATTTGACCCATATTTATGATGGTTGCAATGTCCCAGGGTCATGTGATCTTCTTTTGTGACTTTCTGACCAGCAAAGTCAATGAGGAAACCAGATTCACTTAACAACCATGTTACTAACTTAACTGCAGAGGTCTCCTTCACAACTGTGGCAAGAAACGCTGTGAAATGGGGCAAAATTCACTTAGCAACAGTCTCGCTTAGCAACAGAAATTTTGAGCTCAAGTGTGGTTGTAAGCCAAGGACTGCCTGTAATTTTAAAAAAGCCGTTTTCCTCATGGTTCTTCACTTCACTACAGTTGAATTCTTGGTCTTCCAACAATGAGTTGATGGGATGCATGTACCTGTAGAAAGTTAGCACCCACCCTTCTCCTAGGAAAATGAAATATTCTAGGAAATATTAAAAAGGCAGAATATTATGTTTTCCCTAAAGGAGAAACACGTTTCTAAAGACAAACTCAGAGCCTCAGCTCCCTGGCCCCCCAGTAGATATTTTGGTGCCAACCTATCTACAAGATAAGGGCTGGGCCAGTTTATCTACAACACAAAAGACATGGCCCTCAGGACATGATAGGATTAGTCCTCACTCAAGATCCAAACTAGGACAAAGCCATTAAGCCATAATAGGAATTGCCCAAAGACCTTCATTACGACATCACCCAGCAAGATTCAACCAAGCTTGACTCAGAAAACCTACAAGGTTAGCCAATACCTTGCCACAGGAACAGGAACCTTCAAGGAGGGGCCCAAGAGATGGTATAAATCTCTGTCTCTCTTATCCATGTGCTCTTTTTGCCCAGGACCTCAAACCACGTGGTCCTATCCACGATTAAACCATCTTTCCAAGCAGTCTCCATGTTTCCAGTGTCTTTCTTCCCACTTGGAACTGAACCCAGATGAACATTTCTTCCAACATACCAAAACAGAGACAAATTTTCAATTTATGTTTAGTTATTTGTTTTGAAGCAGTAGGAAAATAAAGACAGAAAAATAAGGAGAAAGATAGGGGAGTGTCATGATATAATCGGGGATGAAGGGAACTCCTGGTTGCAATAATGCGGAAGCTAAGGATGCTATGTGCAGTCACAATATTTTTTAAAAAAATTGTGTGAATTCATTGACATCTGGGTAAGTCTAAATTAAGCAGGGAATTGGACAAGTCTCTTCTCATATATAACTGATGTTTATTTCATTTGTTTATTTTGGGATCGGTGTGGCACTTTCAAAGAACAAGTTGAAGCATGGCCTTCATCCTACCCTCTTTTGGTTAAACACATTTTCAAAGACTCCAAAACAAGAGGGAGGGAGAAAGAGAGAGAGAGAGAGTATGACATTATTTAATTCATCAAGGAAACCTAAGGCAAAAAGAGAGAGAGAGAGAGAATCATTTGGATGAAACATATGAAGAATGGTGGCAGGATCTGGGTATGACCAGTCTAATGAAAAGAAGGACTAGGAGGAACATAATAGCAGTGTCCCAATATCTGAGGGTTTGTCACAAAGAAAATGGTGGTCAACTTATTTTCCAAAGCACCATAAGGTAACAATGGATGGAAACTAACCAAGGAGAGAAGCAACCTGGAATTAAGGAGAAACTTCCTGACAGTGAGAACAACTAACCAGTGGAACAGCTTGCCTTCCGAGGTTGTTGGGGCTTCATCACTGGAGGTTTTTAAGAAGAGGCTGGACAGCCACTTATCTAAAATAGTATAGGCTCTCCTACTTGAGCAGGAGGTTGGACTAAAAAACCTCTAAGGTCCCTTCCAACTAAGCTGCCAGCTGCCTGCAATTACTGCGAGTTCAAATCTCACCAGGCTCAAGGTTGACTCAGCCTTCCATCCTTCCAAGGTAGGTAAAATGAGGACCCGGATTGTGGGGGCAATAAGATTGTTTTGTATAAATAAAAAAGAATACTGCTTGTGGAGGGAGGGGGGGCAAAAGCCCTACTAAGCAGGTATATTCAAAAGTATGAAGGCTATTGCTTAATGCATTGTAAGCCGTCCTGAGTTTCCGGAGAAGGGCGGCATATATAAATCGAACGAATAAATAAATAAATAAATAAATAAATAAATAAATAAATAAATAAATAAATAAATAAATAAATAAATAAATAAATAAATAAACAAACTCTTTTCTGATTGATTGAAATCTCACTTAGAAATATTCAGAGATACTCTTCTCAAAATACTGAAACTGTAATTACTACCCTTCCTGAAATGCTTCCCTGATGGAATGGCATGTACAATTGAATGATAGAAGATTTGATATTGATAGTTTTAAGTATCATTTTCACCCTCCGCCCTCTAAGATTCTGTTCAGAAACAGCTGGATATGAAGTCATTTTCACGATGGGATTATACTGCATTTGTGCTACTTGAGCTATTTTAAAAGTCTACGGGTCATTACATTAATATATTTGGTTGAAAGCTAACACTTAAGATTCATTTTCGAGCAATTCTTCTTCCCTGCAGTTTCTTCTTTCTATGGAACAGCTGAGTGTTGTACATCAACATTGTGAATAACCTCTTTCTTGGTAGTAAAACATGAAGTGCAGTTCATTTTTAATTTTTTATTGTATGCAAAAATAGAAGGAAAAATACTCGCCAACACTACAAATCTTATGCACTAAGCAAGATCATTTTTACTTGTACACCAGCAATACAATTAAATTATTAGCATTTCAATCATCAGTTGAATAATAGAATATATTTAAAGAACATTTCTAAATAGGTCTCTGAAAGAAGTTTCAGCAATAATAGAATAGAATAGAATAGAATAGAATAGAATAGAATAGAATAGAATAGAATAGAATAGAATAGAATAGAATAGAATAGAATAGAATAGAATTTTTTTATTCCCCAAGTGTGATTGGACACACAAGGAATTTGTCTTGGTGCATAGGCTCTCAGTGTACATAAAATAAAAGATACGTTCATCAAGAATCATAAGGTACAACACTTAATGATAGTCATAGGGTACAAATAAACAATCAGGAAACAATATCAATATAAATCGTAAGGATACCAGCAACAAGGTTACAGTCATACAGTCATAAGCAGGAGGAGATGGGTGATGGGAATGATGAGAAGATGAGAAGATTAATAGTAGTGCAGACTCAGTCAATAGTTTGCCAGTGTTGAGGGAATTATTTGTTTAGCAGAGTGATGGCACTCGGGAAAAACCTGTTCTTATGTCTAGTTGTTCTGGTGTGCAGTAGTCTGTAGTGTCATTTTGAGCGTAGGAGTTAAAACAGTTTATGTCCAGGAGGTGAGGAGTCTGTAAATATTTTCACAGCCCTCTTTTTAAAATGCTTGTTTTAATATTGAAGGAAAGCTACTTCAAACTACTTACTGGAAACTGAGTGTGTCTTTTAGATTGAAATAGTTTGTTTTGTTCTGTTTTTAAAGGGGAAAAAATGTGCCATATTCTTTTTTTCCTGTTAGTAGAACAGAAGTTGTGCTTAAACTGTCATAACTCAAGAACATATTAGATGAATTAATGTTGCATTTGAACATCTAATAATAGGTCAATCCATCAGTTTTGTGCTGAAAAGATGCATAGGTTTCCAGAGGGTGCGAAATGATCATTTTGAAATTTTGAAAAATACAGTTTGGGGAAAGTAAAATAGGGAACTTTCTGTTAAAATACTAATGAAGTGAATTTTTTGGGGGGGTGTCTAAATTCTGGTAGGTAGTCAGTGGATTGTATGTGGTATGTTGGAAGGAAGCAATGTAAAAAAAGAAATTTATGAGACTGTGTTTAAGAGGACTTCCACTTTGTTATATGGAAGTGAGAGTTGGATATGCCAACAGAAAAACAATATTTAGAGGACAATAATATTTAAGAAGCATAGGTGGGTAAGGGAGGGAGGAATAGAGACAATAATGAATGGTGGTTAAATGAATACAGATTGACCGTAAAAGTTAATTACGGAATGAAAGAAGTTGATGGAGGTAGTTTGTAGAGAGAAATTGATGATAAAGGAGAATATTTGTAATTTAGAGTTGAAATGGGGGAGGGTCCTTGATGGTCTCTGAGCTTGGTTGTTTTCTTGCAAATTTTTCATTTCCCAAACTGTGGGTACTGCATGATGCTACATAGTTTGGACAATGAAATGGCCACAAGAAAACAACCAAGCTCAGAGAGCATCCAGGGTTAGGATTAGAAATGAATAAGGATTTATTTGTGAAATAAATAATTGAAGGCAAAGAAAAAGGGTCAAGACGAAGAGGAACTGTGGCTGGTTGGCCCTAGAGAGAACCTCAGAAAGAGCTGAGCAGTTAAAAGAATGAAAGCAAACATATGAAGTGATTTGTGCGTCATGTCGCAGTGGTGGGATTCAGCAGGTTCGGGCCAGTTCAGGAGAACCAGTTGTTAAATTGCTGGCTGGACCCACCCCTCCCTGCCCCTCCCTGCCCCTCCCTTTCCAGGAATCCCCACATGCTCCATTTTGGCTCCCAGGTAAGTGCAGGGAGGCCTACTAGGCCCAAAATGGGGCATGAGGGGGGGCAGCATGCCTCCCCCATGGCCTATTTTTGCTCCAGCAGGGTGTGGGGGGCCGAATGCTGCCTGTCACACCCCCTGGCCAGGCCCACCATGGCCACATCCAGCCAGCCAGTCATTAGGGCAGACAACCGGTTGTTAAATTATTTGAATCCCACCACTGGTCCTTGTGATGTATGATTTGTGGACATTCCTTGAGCGTGGAAAGATTGAAAGATATGTAGCAGCATAGTGAACAGTATTTTATTTTTGTTTTGTTTGCCTTTAATGTGCCTGACTTGCTATTTAGGTATCCTGTACAACAGTATTTCTTAGCCTCAGCCAACTTGAAGATGTATGGACTTCAATTCCTAGAATTCTGGCTATATGTATATGTATATGTATATGTATATGTATATGTATATGTATATGTATATGTATATGTACATGTACATGTATATGTATATGTATATGTATATGTATATGTATATTTATACACCCATCCATCTGTATGGATGAGAATTGGCATCTTTTTTTTTCTCCAGGAAATTGCTTGTAATAAAGAAGAATCAATTGAACTTTATGGTTCAGAAACTCAGAGGGATTATGGGGCTCTCCGAGAACTTAATTGAATCTGGGGAATGACTATCGTGAAAGAATGCTATTTTTTCTGATCTTTGCAATCCATCTCCTCAGCCCAAAAGGGTGGAAATTGTTTTTTTTTTTCCTTTCTCCTCTAAAACAAACAAAGAGCATAGGTAAACCTCTGTGCCATATGTGATCACTCAGTGTATTGATTGGGATTATTCACAAGCCCTGTCCTATAAACAATGCCCCCAAAATCCTGTCATTTCAATGTGAAAAGGAAGAAAATCCCTCAGATTTAACATTGTTAAGAAAACAACTTCCCAAACTCTGCCCAAACTCAAGGTAATGAAACATATAAATGTTGTCTCTTCTGTCATATGTTGCATCCTATTGTGTTTAATCCGCTTATGGTGGACTCCAGAATTATCTGCCATCCATGTCAGAATAGAATAGAATAGAATAGAATAGAATAGAATAGAATAGAATAGAATAGAATAGAATAGAATAGAATAGAATAGAATAGAATACAGAGTTGGAAGGGACCTTGGAGGTCTTCTAGTCCAACCCCCTGCTTAGACAATCACTTCAGACAAATAGTTATCCAAATCTTCTTAAAAACCTCCAGTGTTGGAGCATTCACAACTTCTGCAGTCAAGTTGTTCCACTTATTAATTGTTCTAACTGTCTAGAAATTTCTCCTTAGTTCTAAATTACTTCTCTCCTTGATTAGTACCCATTGCTTCTTGTAGTACCCTCAGTGCTTTGGAGAATAGCTTGACTCCCGCTTCTTTGTGGCAGACCCTGAGATATTGGAAGACTACTATCATGTCTCCCCTAGTCCTTCTTTTCATTAAACTAGAAGGTTATCCATTCAGCCGTGTGCAAATCTTGATGATTCTATGGGCCGTGTCTCTCCTCTTCTTCTGATCTTGCATTACCTCTTTGATGTCTGTGGAGATTCTCAGTCATCCAGATTATGGTTGTCTTAAAAGGTGCTTTTTCAGAAGCATCCAGACTATGTTTTTTCCCTTAAGGGAGAACAAGACATTTCGCTTCTCATCCAAGAAGCTTCATTCGTTCTTCATCAGCTTTTTGGATGAGAAGCGAAATGTCTTTTTCTTTCTCAAGAGAAAAACATAGTCCAGATGCCTTTTGAAAAAGCACCAGTGAGACACCTTCAAGTTTTTCTATACTCTGGCTGGTGGCAGCATTAACGGCGTCCAACCGCCATGTTCATTTGGGCAGATGGAATTTAGAGATTCAGTCTCCGACTAAAAGTTAATTTGTCATTAGACATATTTACATATCGCGTGCAACCCCAGTTGAGATTTCTGCAAAAAGTCAAATCTTTTTAAGTGTTTTTTGTATTTCGCAACACCTTTTGGAGGTGTTAGGGATGGTAAATTGACATTATATGAGGAATACAGTACAGGTCATCCTCGATTTACGTCCACATTTGAGCCCAAAATCTCTGTTGCTAAGTGAGACATTTGTAAAGTGGGTTTTGCCCCATTGTACAACTTTTCTTGCCTCAGTTGTTAAGTGAATCACTACGGTTGATAAGTGGGTCATTCGGTTGTTAAGGGAATCTGGCTTACCCCTTGACGTCGCTTGTAGAGAAGGTCATAAAAAGTGACCACATGATCTTGGGACACAGCAACGGTCATAAATATGAGTCGGTTGCCAAGCGTCCAAATTTTTTTTTTTTTAATTGAAAAAGTTTTACAATACAATTTAAACCCCAAGCGTCCAAATTTTGATCACATGATCACAGAGATGCTGCAAAGGCTGTAACTAAAAAATGGTCATAAGTCCCTTTTTTCAGTGCTGTTGTAACTTTGAATGGTCACTAAATGAACTGTTGTAAATCAAGGACTACCTGTATATAAGATTGATTTTAAAATCGGGTAAGGATCCTATATGCCACCCTATCAAGGAGTTGGGTGGCAAATAAATTTAATAAAGTTATTATAAACCTAGTTCATTAACTAATATGATAGCAAGATCTTAACTACCATACTGATTAGATAGTTGCAGAAGGTCTTACTAGATCCATTTTTGTTGAGGTTTATCACAAATTGGCAGACACTGGATAATTTATAATTATTAATTGATATATTAGCTACAGCCAAAGATAAAATGGAACCCACATTATGAATATCTAAAGAGATTAATAGAAGCAGAAAATGTCTTTGATTTGGTTTGGATTAAAGTTTTAAAGCAAGTGATGATTAGATTGATGATTAGATTGATGGATTAGACTTTGTCTAGTGGATTGAGAGCCGTTATTTGCAACGCTGCACCAGAGTTGTAACAAATCATATGATTTCAGATGCCTTTCGATTATAAAGTGGTACTCGGCAGAGCTGTCCATTTTTCGAGAGAATAGCACATTTTACTTAGGGTGTGTGGAATGGCTTTTAAAAGATGGATGGATTTTTGGTGCTGGAGGTATAAAAATGACTCATATGATATGGTCATGTGATCATTTGGTATCTCTTTGGGTTAGTACAGGGGTTTCAAACTCAATTTCACTGAGGGCCAAATCAGGGTTGTGTTTGCCTTGGAGAGCTGGGGTGGGCGTGGCCAGAGTGGGCGTGGCCAGCTCGACGTCACTTGTGTCGGGGACGCCTGTGGGGACTGTAGCACTCTGCCAGAGAAAACGGGCTCCCAAACTCCATTTCAGCTGCCACGGCCTCCTGCAACCCTCTCCCAATGAAAACAAAGCTCCATTTCTGTTCCGATCTCCTTTTTCTCTGGCAGAGGCACCTTTGCTGTTTCCAGGGTGGCCCCGCGGGCCAGATCTAAGCACCCCGCAAGCTGGATCTGGCCCCCGGGCTTTGAGTTTTACACCGAGTTAGTGTATTAATGTATAAAAGCAGATTAATGGGAGAAAAAAAATATTTAAATGTTCAAGATGTTGATGTAATGTTGAACTATTTACCGAAGCTTTGAAATTTGACTATTTATCAGGAAATACGGCTATCTTTTGCATGGGAAGAAGAGTGGTTAAAAAAATCATATTGAAACAGAAATGTGAAATTACTTCAGATGTCAAGAAATGGTTATCAAAAATGTTTAGTCTGTTTTGGAAAAGGCAATATATTCTACTAATAAAGGATGAAGCAGTATGTGTTACTAGGGTAGAGACTTCACAGTAAGATTTTCTACTGCTCATATTAAATAGTATATATTAGTCAACTACGGACTATTGATAATAGTAAAATAGAAGGGATTTTTTCCCCTTTTCTTTATTAATTTGCATTTTTAGTTTTTTTAGTTTTTAGTTTTTTCTTTTCTAATGTTTTTTAAAAGACTTTTAAGTTTAAGATTATTCTGTTAATTGTGTATGCCCAAAATAAAATATTTATGAATTCTGTAAAGCGGCATGGAATAGTTTACTTATTAGCAAAACCCATTACATGCATGGCATATTTCAAAATAAATATGCTTAATATCTATATGTCTTATTGTATGTGTGTGTTGGTGTGAGAATGAATGCCAAAACAGCTCCAAATGAAGATGAAACTAAAGAGTTCAGTTAATATAAAATAAATATAGAAGAACAGTGTGTGTTAAAAAGAAAATCAACTGATCAATAAGCATAACAAATACCTGCCATGGATTCATTGCTTCCAGATCTCTAAGGAACTGACGCTCAGAACCATTTCCTTTCCACAATTTTCAGAATTTCATTTCTCTGCGGTGATAATGGTCTGAATTATCTGAAACCCATGCAGACAATTTCTCAGTAATTGTGGACTATGTTATATATTGGGAGGGGCATTTTGATGATCACTGAGGAACACAGCAATTAAAGAAATGATGACAGGCTGGCTAGAAAATGGAGAGGAGAGGAGAGGAAAGGAGAGAGAGGAGAGGAGAAAACAAAACCAGAAGAGGGAAAAGAGGGAAGAAACCAGAAGAGAGAAGGAGAGGAGAGGAGAGGAGAGGAGAGGAGAGGAGAGGGAAGAGACCGAAAGAGAGAAGACAAAACCAGAAGAGAGAAAAGAGGGGAAAGCAGAAGAGAGGAGAGGAGAGGATATAGAATAGAACAGAACAACAGTGGCTAAATGTTCAAATTGTTTGGTTCAGGAGAACTGAGACCCAGGGTTGTATCTCCTCACAAAGCTCTAGTAAGAGATGTTTACTCCATCCGATACATGCATATGTCCAAGGCTTTGGAGGACTCATCTCCCTCTTGTGAAGAAGTCCCGTTTGGCTGAGGATCCAGAAACTGGCAATCCTGGAAAATGTTTAAGAGCCTGTTGGGTCTTAGTTCTTATATGTGCGCACATCTATTCTATTGTCTACTACAAAGAAAAAATAGTAACTGCAACAGAAACAAAAAATCTCACTCAATGTCCTATGATAACCTTGTTTATACTACAGATCACTAAATGATCACTGATTAAAAAGGTAAAGATTTCCCTGTCAATCATGTCTGACTCTAAGGCACTGTGTTCCTCTCCTTTTCTTGGCCCAGGGAGCCAGCATTGTCCATAGGCAATTTCTGTGGTCATGTGGCCAGCATGGCTATATCTCAAAGCAGTGGTGAAATCAATTTTTTTTTACTACTGGTTCTGTGGGTGTGGTGTGGCTTGGTGGGTGTGGTGTGTCTTGGTGGGCGTGGCTTGGTGGGCATGACAGAGGACACTGCAAAATCTCCATTCCCACCCCACTCCAGGGGAAGGATACTGCAAAATCTCCATTCCCACCCCACTCTGGGCCAGCCAGAGGTGATATTTGCCAGTTCTCCAAACTACTCAAAATTTCCACTACTAGTTCTCCGAACTGCTCAGAATTTCTGCTACCGGTTTTCCAGAATCTGTCAGGACCTGCTGATTTCACCCCTGTCCCAAAGGCTCATAAATGCTGTTACCTTCCCACTGAAGTGGTACCTATCCTGTTTCCCCAAAAATAAGACCCAACCGGAAAATAAGTCCTAGCATGATTTTTCAGGATGCTCATAATATAAGCTCTATTCCCCAAATAAGTCCCAGTTAACTGCTAGATGGTCAGGTGCTGGAGCAAATAATGGGAGCTCACCCCATTGCATGGAGCTCGGGTTTCAGCTCTCAACTGACAAGCTCAGCATCTTTAACCATCAAGTCATCAAGCTCCTGATCATTGATTATGTGCCATCGAAACAGTTTTGACTCTTAGCGACTCCATAGATAGATTTCCTCGAGCAGGACATGTTTTCAATCTGGGCCTTCAGGTCTTCTAACATTGTCCTATCATCACCGTAACTAAGTCCATCCCTCTTGCTGCTATCATTCTCTTCTTCTCTTCCTTCCACTTTTCCTAGCATTAGAGCCTTCTGCAGAGAGCGCTGAGTTTTGCAAAATGTACCCAAAGTAGAATAATTTAAGCTTTGTCATTTGTGCCTCTAGTGAGAACTCTGAGTTCGATTGGTTTGATGATTCATTTGTTTGTGTTCTCAGCTGTCCACTGTAAAATCTGATAAAATGGGCTCAATCTAACCTTGCAATCCAATCTTGGATGGTTCTAGGGCAAGAGAAGCACATTATCTTTCCTTCTCTTGTCAAATGCCCTGGCAATCGGCTTCACTAGAAAGCAGAGAGAAAAACAGAAGCCAGCCTCAAACTTGAAGAAGGTAGTAGCAAGTCACCAGAATAAATTAAGATGGCTTGGAAATCAGCTTGTATTATTTTCTAAGCTGATGTTACACTTGTCAGCACTGCAACAAGTCCAATTGTGCTTAATTGTACAGATTCCTTTACTCTGTTTAAAACTACAACACTCATTTCTGAACTGCTGACCGTATCATTTCTATTTGGCCCCCATTACTCTGATTTTTCAGGTTTAAAAATAAAACAACTCACCTAATTTTTTGTGTTTTTTTTCTTTTTATGTACACTGAAAGCACACGCACCTAAGATAAATCCCTTGTCTGTCCAATCACACTTGGCCAATTTCTATTCTATTCTATTCTATTCTATTCTATTCTATTCTATTCTATTCTATTCTATTCTATTCTATTCTATTCTATTCTACAAATTAAAAATCAGACTTCTAAAGGAAGGGATGGATGTGATGCCTGATCGGTCTTCTGGAAACTTTTACAGATTCATTTATTTGAGAGACATTTTCCTTGACCTATATCATCTTATATCCTGTTTCCTATTTTATTTCCTCATTTCTTGTTGTTTATGTGTTCTTATGTTTTTATCATTTTCATTGTGATAATTGGTTTGATTGGTTTTAGCCACACAGCAAATGTTTTCATTTTTGTTTAGGTAACGTGTAAGCTACCAAAAGTCATTTTATTGTTATGGGATAGAAATACATATACATATAGCTAGAGTGGTAGCTTGGTACCTCAACTACTTTCAAACTCATCCTTTGTTTGGTACTCAATGTACAAGCTAGAACTTGTTGGTGTCGGCTGCTTTGTGCTTCACTAAAGGTAAAGGTTCCCCCACACATGTGTGCTAGTCATTTCCAGGGTGATGTTCATCTCTGTTTCTAAGCCGAAGAGCCAATGCTGTCCGAAGACATCTCTGTGGTCATGTGACCGGCATTACTCAATGCTGAAGGCTCAAGGAGCGCTGTTACCTTCCCACCAAAGTGATCCCTATTTTTCTACTTGCATTTTTTACATGCTTTTGAACTGATAGGCTCGACAAGTAGCTGGGACAAGTAACGGGAGCTCACCCTGTTATGCGGCATTAGGGATTCGAACCACTGACCTACCGAACTTCTGATTGACAAGCACAGTGTCTTAGCCACTAAGCCACCACGTCCCTCATAATGTGACTCACTACATTATGCCTTATGGGGAAAATGTGTTTGGTGTTCATCGTTTTTTGTATTCACCATGCCTCCCAGAACCAAATAACAATGAGTACTGAGGTAAATATATATAAGGTAAATATATATATAAAAATCCTTTCTCAGCTCAATGGGTGGTATCTTCTCACAGACTTTTTCTTACTCAATTTGGGTTCCTTGACCAGAGGCCTGGGAATTTGAGGGTTCTGTGCTGCCTCTTAGCTTATCCTAACACTGTACTTTTCTGGACAGAGAGCTCTGATGTCGTTCATGGGATCTGTTGTGGCCACTATCCCAGCTTAGGAGTCATAGCTCTGAGTTCTCCTACAACTACTTGGCCTTAACTTTCCTCAGCCTCTTGACTTCCTCCTTGAGGCCCTGGTATTTCCCCAGCTTCTTCTTCTCCTTCTTCCTGATCTTGCGGTCAGTTGGCACCGCAACCGGGATGGGATTCAGCTGGTTCAGACTGGTTCGGCTGACCCGGATGTTAATTTTAATCTGGTTTGCTGAACAGGTAGTTGCAAGGACTGGCTGACCCCTCCCACCCCTCCCAGGAGTCTCCACGCAGCCCATTTTGGATGCCAGGTAAATGCAGGGCCCACGTGGAGGCTCTGGGAGGACGAACAACGGGCCTACTAGAAGTCTGGAAATGGGGCTATTTTCTGCCTCCAGAGGGCCTCTGGAGTCCAAGGGAAACAATTTTCGCCCTCTTTGATGCTTGAGGAAAACCTCCAGAGCCTGGGGAGGGTGAAAACGCCCACCACTACCATGGTGCAGGAAGGCCCCATGGCCACGCCCACCCAGCAATCGGGCAGAGAACCGTTTGCTAAAATTTTTCAATCCCACCCCTGACTGCAACATCTATCACCTCTGCTTCTTTAGACTTGAGAACATTACAACAAAACTGCATTAAAAAATCCATTTTTGAATAATTGCGTGCCACCAAATCAACACTGACTTTTAGCTGTCACATAGATGTTTCTCCAGGAAGATCTATCCCCAACCTGGTCCTTCAAGACTTCCAACCATGCACCTTATATAGAAAAGCAAACATTGAGTTTATGGATATTTGCTTCATTTATAAGATGCCATTCATTTCTCCAAGAATGCTTTCTCGGTGTATTTATATTCCACCATCTCCCTCGAACATGATGATTTATCGTGTCTTCTGAACACACATCATTAAGATGATCATGTGCATTTACCAATGTGGCAAGGCTAGTGCTGAAAATTCATTTCATAATGACATCTGAACCCTTGCTTTCTCCACCGCTGCTTTGCCATGATTTAGTACTGGCATACATTGCTTATCAGAAAGTGTCATGTTTGATGTCCTTATTTATTTTCCTTTCATTGCTGATTGGTATAATTTATACAAATGCTTTAAACCTCCTACTGTGCTTTGGCTATTTAAAATGCACATCTAATTATGAACCTTTCTTCCTCGTGGGGTTTATAGAAAAGAAAGTTAGCATTTTCCCCCTTCTCTTTCGCTTTCAAGGTTGCCAAATTTTTAATGGATTCCTGCTCTTCTGCCATGAAAAAAGCTGCTTGATTTAGGGACATGAAGGGATGGAAATGGTTCTCTTTGAAGCAGTGAAATCATTGACCGCTGATTTTTATAGATGAAGTTCAATCCAGGCAAAAATAGGAATATGTTGTTCTTCTTTTAATGTTTATTAAGGTTTTATTTTATTATATAAAATTCAGAGAAGACAAGAAAAAATACGAAATTTAGGGAAGAAAGGGGAACAGGGAAAAGGCAGTGTGAGATACAAAGGGAAAGAGAAAAAGAAAGAAGAGGGGCATTGACTTCCAATTCTTTGTAGCACAGTACAAGATAAACACACTCCAATCTCAACTTTTTGCTTTTACACATTAATATATAACTAGCCTAAGATTTCCTATAACAGCAAATCTTTCTGATCAACAAAAACAAAGTCCAAGTTCATTTTTTTTATTCACAAGCAGAGATTCCAGAAGTGATATCCAAAGAATAGAATAGAATATGCTTTATTATTGATTATTAAAGCATAGCAATTAAAGTATTGAAGCGGGCAAGAGACGATGGATAGATCATTTCTCTTTTTTGTTGTTCTGATTTGCTTTTCCTTTTCTCTCTGTTTCTTTTCTTTTTTTAGGTAGGTGACATGACTAGAAGTTAGGTGGGATAGAAAGAAAACGTCTTTTAATAAATGGTGGCATGATTAAAAGTTAGAATAAGAAAGAAATAAGAGAAGAGGGAATATTAGTGTATACACTTTTATATAATAAAATAAAAGTAACAAGAGAAAGCATGGAATAATGGAATAATGACAGACTGCAACTTAATATAAATGTGTATCGTTATTAGAAATATATAAGTTGATTGAATGTAAGATAACAAATAAAAACACGTTTTCCTCTTTGAATAAAATAATTAATTTAACCAATCCTGAATTCCAGGAATAGGTAGTTCTTGAATTACAGCCATTTGTTTAGTGACCGTTCAAAGTTACAAAGGCATTGAAAAAAGTGACTTGTGGCCATTTTCAGACTTATGACCTTGCAGCATCCCCATGGCCACAAGATCAAAATTCAGATGCTTGGCAACTGACTCATATCCTCCTAACGGTTGCAGTATCCCAAGGTCATGCGACCTTTTTGGCCCTTCTGACAAGCAAAGTGAATGTGGAAGACAGATTCGCTGTGTTACTACTTAACAACTGCGGTGATTCACTTAACAAATGTGGCAAGAAAGGTCATAAAATGTGGGGGAAACGCACTTAATAAATGTCTCACTTAGCAACAGAAATGTTGGGCTCAATTGTCATCATAAGTCGAGGACTGCCTGTATTGTTTCCCCACCCCCACCCCAAAATCCTTGGCATTGAGTAAGGATTTATTTGCCAGTTCACTTCACCCTAGGCCAGTTCCTCTGAGGTTGAAGATCTGAGCCAAAACCAGCTGGTATTTAATTTGATTTTTAAAAAGAAAAACTATTTGATTTTAATTGCTGTTAAGAGCCTCAGCCAGGAGGAGAAAACTATAGACCAGTGTTCCGTATAGAACAATAACTTCAGATTATCGCTCAAGGATGCAGTTAGTAATCCGAGTCTCAATAACTTGTCGCTCAGGGAGATGAATACAGCCCACCAATGTTTGTATTGTGTTGCTCTAGATCAGGGATGTCAAACTTGAGGCCCTTGGGCCAGATCCGGGCCGCAATGTGGTTGGATGCGGACCGCAGGGCCATCCTGGAAAACATAAGGGGCCGGCCCGCGTCGCTTCAGCCCGGTCTACCCAATGCAAAGAGGAAACATGCCGGCATTTTGGGGAGTGGCGTCAAGCTGACTATGTCCACCCAGTTGGCGAAACCCACCAAGTCGGTCATGCCCGCCTGCCCCTCCCCACAAGGTCAACCCTGATGTGACCCTCAATGAAATTGAGTTAGACACCCCTGCTCTAGATGGCTGACAATTTGCTTACTTGTGAATCTCAGACAGTGAGACAGAGAGAGTGAGAGAGAAAGGAAAAAAATAAAGAATATTTTAGATCTTTGGAGTCTCCTATGACTTGCTGGAGAATTACTTAATATGTAATTCTGTAATATGGCTCAGCCATAGTTCAAGGATTAGAGTACCCCTTGATGGGCCTGATTTTATATTTATGTTATCCAATCATGGCAGTTGATTGGGGGGAAATCTCTTACCTAGGAACAAGCTGCCATTTTTATTCCCCAGAATGCCCTGGAGTATTGTGAATCATTTCAATGATGGTTTTGCTTCTCCTTTGATCAAAAAACAAAGGAACTACAATGGCTCTGTCTAAGCCTGGCCTTTGGTTTTCTGGCTAATGGGTTGTGCAGGCCTACATTAATCTATGGAAAAAACAGAAAATCTGTGGATTTGAATCACTTTGGCTACACCTATATTAGCTCTTTCACCTGACCTCATATTAATCTAGTTTCCTGTGCCCAAACTGAGTTTCCATTTCTGCAATGAATGTTTCTAGTCTCTGAGTTGTGTTGTGCTGTGTGTGTGAGAGAGGAGGGGGGAGAGGGAGAGGGAGAGGGAGAGGGAGAGGGAGAGAGGGAAGGAGGGAGGGAGGGAGGGAGGGAGAAAGGGAGCAGGGGAAGAAGGAGGAAGGGAGGGAGAGGGAGGGAGGGAGATGGAAAGGGAGAAGGTATATATAGAGAGAGGGAGGGAGAGAAAGGGAGGGAGAGAGGGAGAGAGGGGGTAAAGAGAGGGAGAGGGAAAGAGAGAGAACTGTTTAATCATGTCTCCTCACTAGAGTAACATCAGAACAATCTTCTGTTTGAAGGTTTTCTTGGAAAAAACAGTTCTTCTCAAAACATCCATTGTTTGAAGAACTGTGTGGCCCTGGTTAGTTTTAAACATCAGAAATCCTAAATTAGTTGAATTAGGGAGCGTGAAATTGCCCACCAACAGGTAGCCATGCAGATTATAATTTTAGCAGTGTTCTAAGCTTCTAATTACACACAGAGAGAGACAGATAGCTTCTGCTACAAACTCAAGGTATTTATTGCAGTCGTAAATTTTTAATTGAAGTAACACAAAGCATGTTGTGCACTTAAAACATACTGCAACGAAAATGTAGATACCAAAGCTTATCTTTCCAAAATGTCTGGAGACACAAATCCAGGGCGCAAAAGGCAATGTCTAGACCATGGGTCAGTCAGGCAATCCAACCCAACAGATTTTCAGAAAACAGAATAGAACGTTATTTGTCATAGACAGCCAGTTAGTCTGTGGTCCTTTTTCAATAGCCCAAAGAGAAGCAAAGGCAGAAACTCGCTAGCATTTCAATATCTTCATTGTCAGACTAAACCAGGCAGTCACCATGAATTAAGACTGACTTGAAGGCACAAAGCTAACTATGTTTATTTGTTTATCATCTATCTCAATCTATCTATCTACAGTATCTATGGTAGACGATAGATAGATAGATAGATAGATAGATAGATAGATAGATAGATAGATAGATAGATAGATAGATAGATAGACAGACAGATCATCTATCAACTTCTGTCTAATTATCCATCCATGCATGCATGCATGCATCTATTTGTCTTAGCATTTTTTAAAAAATATCATCTCCTTTTCTGGGTTTTTAAATTATTATTAAATGTTCCCATATTGCTTTACAGTGTCATTTTATTACTGTGTGATTTCTGTCTCTTCTTTAGAATTGCATATTTGCTTTCTTTTAATCCTGGTTTATCTTGAGTATACATTTAGTATTCAAAAATGGGATATACATCAGTAAACGAAATAATACTTTCTCAATTTCTTCTCTTTCTACTTTTATTTATGCACACTTATTTAAAGCGGGCTGCCCTATTTTAAAAGCAAACTGCTTACATAGTCAAAAGATATCAGAGGAACGTATCAGCACTGGGAAATACAGTGAATCACAAAGATTCACACTGTGTCATGTGCGTGGCAATAGCATCATGCAAATATCGTCCTTACATACCCTTGTTCCAATGTCTTATACAAGAACCTAAATTAGGGTTTCCCAGCCTTGGCAACTTTAAGATGTCAGCTTTGGAAGCCATATTAGGCTGGAAGCTTCCATGCTGCCACCTTCTCATGTGTGGGAAAGTAGGAGGGGGGATTTAGGAGAGGGGTTGTCTGTAGACATAATAGCATTCTTCCTGTCGGTCAAGGTCAGGGCGATCCTGCATCTGGAGAAGGAGTGGTCGGAGTGATGCCTCGAGATGGGAAGGCAGTTGATTGGAGCATGTGATCGACTGAGGAGTGAGGGGATGGTTTTAGGGGTTTTGATTTACTGAGGGAAAACCCGGACCTCTCAGGTTCGGGTTTTCCCAGATGTGCCAGTTTACCTATTCTAGTAAATCGGACTTTGAAAAATGCTTGCTTCAGAGTCTTTACTTGGAGTTGGGGGTTTTCTGGAACGATGACATTAACCCGAATCTCCCTTAAAGCATAACGGCACCCCGAAAGGAGGCTGTCAGGGGTGCTGAGCCCCAGGATCTACCTAAACTTCGGATAGTGCAAAGACGCAGTGAAAATGGAGGAGAAAAGAGAGATCGCAGAGGTGGCCGTGGGGACGGATACTCAAGGATTTACCGACACCCTGCTTTCTCCTTCTGAAGAAATGGTGCGAGCCATTGAGGCTGCAGAGGAGGCCCGAAAGCTAGGTGCTCGGCCCAAGGAGTCCGATTCCTAGAAAAATTGCCAGTCTGACCCAACTCCAGAAAGGGGACGAGAAGAGAGACCACCTGGATATAGTGCTGCTCCCAGCCCAATAAAGTCACCCCATGACTGGGGAACTCTGGGAGTTGACGTCCACATGCCTTAAAGTTGCTAAGGTTAGAAAACCCTGACCTAGATAATGGTGTCCACATGATGACATCATTAAGAATATTTGATCATCAAATCCACTCATTTTTCCATCCTTCCATCATATCAAGGATCTTGAAAGCACTCAGGACAGGAAGTTATCCATCTTTAGAGAGAAGAAAACCTTTATTGGGATGCCATAAATCCTGAAATCCTGATTGGTTCTTGTATGGTCTGATGAAGAACAACAGAATATCTGTCTGAAAGAAACTAGTCACCTAACAAATTGTTGGTGCCCCAACCAGGCCTACTTAGTTTCCCCTCTATTTTCTTCTTCTGTTTTCTTTCCAATTTCTCAGGGCAGTGTAATTTCACATTTTTTAAAAAAAAGTATCCATCCTACGGGGTTATAAAGTCATGTCTGCCAAAACTAGTAAATTTAGCAGAAGCAGCAAAATATAAAAGCATGATGTACATCTGGCTGGCTGGCTTGACCCAGTTATGGCAAATGGTCTGCTGTTTACAAGGGCCTAGTCTCCGTTGCTTCAGTTAGAAATTCTGTAACCCAGACAAGGTTTCTGTGGTTAAATCAGGCAGTCAAGGATCATTGTTCATGGCAACGAGCAGATTAGCTCTCCCTGTGAGAGGGTGAAAAGATTTTCCTTCAGGAAGATTGGCTTTCTGTCAGAGAACTCAACGAAGTATGAAGCCCAAGGGTGGAGTAAAAAAAAAAAAAAGGCAGCATAGTAAAAATGCAACAGATTGATATGCAAGGGAGATCATTACAGTCTCCATAATGTGCTTGGAAAAGTTGAAGAACTAAATAAACCATGATTGAGTAACTTCCTGCATTCTCTTTGGAAAATATACATGAAAATAGTCTCTTTCCTGGGTAAGAGGAATATTATGGACACAAGGATAATACCTGCTTGGGTATTATCCTCATATCCATAATCTTGGTTGAATTTTCCCCTTCATGGCCAGTGGCATAACTATGGTGGAGGAAGGGAATCTTGAAAGCGTTGTAGTAGGCAGTGGCGGAAAGCCAAACCATCTAACGTTGTAGGAGAAGAGCAGGCAAAATCTGGTGGTGGAATCCAATGCATCATCAGCTCAGAGCTGTTACATTGCCGCAATCAGTCCAACCCCCCTTGAATTCTGCTGACCTTTAATTGACTAGATTCTTGTCTGTAGCAGTAGATATAGCACTTATATATGCTTCATAGTGCTTTACAACCCTCTCTAGGAGGAATAACAACAACAACAACAAGCGATCAGAAGGAATGTAATCAAAGCCAGAATAGAAAAATCTGCTGATGACCCCAAATGCAGACTCTGCAAAGAAGTGGATGAAACCAATGATGATATAATGAGTGATCGCAAGACAATAACTCAGACTGAACTACAAACAACGTCATAACACTGTCTCTCAGATGGTCCACTGGAACTTGTGTCACAACTACTATCTGCCTGTAGTGAAGAACTGGTGGGATCATAAGCCTGAAAAAGTGGTTGAAAATGAGCATGCAAAACGATTGTGGGACTTCCAAATACAGACTGACAAAATTTTGGAACACAATACCCCGGATATCACGATTGCGGAGAAAAAAAAAAGTGTGGATCATTGACATTGCCATACCTGCTGACAGCAAAATTGGCGAGAAACAACTTGAAAAAGTCACCAGATATCAGGACTTGAGAATCGAATTGCAGAGATTCTGGCATAAACCAGTGCAGGTGGTTCCAGTGGTACTTGGCACACTGGCTGCTGTGCCTAAAGACCTAGGCAAGCACTTAAAAACAATTGGCGCTGACAAGATCACCATTGGTCAGCTGCAGAAGGCCATCTTTCTGGGATCTGCTCGCATAATCCGCCGATACATCACACAGTCCTAAACGCTTGGGAAGTGTTCGACTAGTGATTTGGGATACGAAATCCAGCAGGGTCATCTTGTTTGCTGTGTATACTGTCATAATAATAATAATAACAACAACAACCACCACCACCACCACCACCACCACCACCATCATGACCGCGTTGCTAAGATCATTCACTGGAAATTGTGCCAGAAGTTTGAATTTGAGTACAGCAAAAACCACTGGGAACATCAGATTGAGAAAGTTTTAGAGAATGAGAAACTCAAGATCTTGTGGGACTTTAGGATTCAGACTGACAGGCACTTGGTCCACAACATAACAATAGTTGAAAAGAAAAAAGTAAGGTTCATTGACATTGCAATACCTGGTGACGCACAGATTGAAGATAAGCAGCAAGAAAAAATTACAAAGTACTGGGACTTGAAAATTGAAGTTGAGCGACTGTGGAAAAAGAAATCGTGTGTTGTCCCGATTGTAATTGGAGCCCTTGGAGCAATACCCAAAGAGCTACCTCGCTATTTAGAAATTCTAAATTTACTAGACTTGAATATTTTGACTCTACAAAAAACCACCTTACTCGGAACAGCTTACATCCTCCGACGATACCTTAACAGTTCCTAGGTCCTTGGTTAGGACTTGAGCTGCTGAGCTATTAACCAGCCTCAAAGGCTGTGAATCTCACTACAGATTTAATAATAATAATAATAATAATAATAATAATAATAACAACAACAACAACAACAACAACAACAACAACAGCCTTTATTGTCATTGTACATCATGTTTACAATGAAATTGGTTTACTCAAGCAGTATAGGCTTGAGTAATAAATCCTTTCTGAACTGCAACTTAACATATGGTCCTGTTCAGGGGTGCTATTCAGCAGGTTCTGACAGGTTCTGGAGAACCAGCAAATACCACTTCTGGCTGGTCCCAGAGTGGGGTGGGAATAGAGATTTTGCAATATCCTTCTCCTAGGAGTGGGATCGGAATGGAGACTTTGTAGCATGCTTCCCCTGCCGCACCCACCAAGCCACGCCCACAGAATTGGTAGTAAAAAAAAATTAATTCCACCACTGGTCCTGTTCCTTGAGGTCTGACATTTAACTAGCCAACTACTCATCAAAATTGTTCACTGGTTGTTTCAGAAGTGGGAGAAGAAGATTCCTTTAAAAATGCTTTACTGCCTCCTCAGTCAAGTTCTGATGAGAACTTGGACTTCAAAGATACCATTCAGGAAGGGGAGACCTGCTACGATGACTCATGGAAGAAGGAGGGGGCCACGTTGGAGGGGAGGGTGATGTAGGAGAAAAGCAGGTAGAGCTGGAGGAGGAGTGAAATGCGTCATCAGTTTAGAGTCATTAGATTGCCACAAATGATCCTAGTTCAATCTTTCTTTAATTCTATTGACCTTGATCTAGCACCAATTTAGTACTGACCTTTAGTTGACTAGATGCTTGCATAGAGGGTTGAGTAATCAATCCTTGTTGAACTGCAACTTAGCATATGCTCCTGTTCCTTTATTTATTTATTTTATTATTTATTAGTACAATTTATATGCCGCCCTCCTCCAGAGATTCAGGACAGCTTACAATGCACTTAGAGCAATAGCCTTCATTCTTTTGTATATACCTGCTTTTTAGGGCTTTTGGCCCCCCATAAGTGGTGTTTCTACAAAGTCAACTTATTGCCCCCACAATCTGGGTCCTCAATTTACCTACCTCGGAAGGATGGAAGGCTGAGTCAACCTTGAGCCTGGTGAAATTTGAACTCGCACTAATTGCAGGCAGCTGGCAGCTAAGTGCTATTTAACAGCACTTAGTCTACCGCACCACTAAGGCTCTTTGTTCCTGACAACTGTGTCCCTATTTTTATTTTTTATTTTGGAAAATCAGCATAATGCCATCATCCCTCCTTTCAACTTGGCCTTTCAGGCATTGTGGTACTGAATATGTCGTAGCCTTCAGAGGGTGAAAATGACATTTCTCTGAAAATTGGTTATGCACACAGCCAGTAGAAGTATATTTTTAAATAAAGTCAATAACAATTTCAAGTAAGCAACTCCATGGGGATTTAAGTTAATGTGTGGTATTTCTTTATTGGTATTTATTTATTGTACTTTTTATACAGCTCAATAACAAGGAGTTTCTGGGCAGTTAAAACTTAGTGCGGGCGTTAAACAATGCATAAAATTAAAATGAGAATGGTGGGGCAGATATATAAACCCAAGGAACAGCTGTAATGTAATAAATGCAGAATAAAAACTCAAATAATGATGAAAGTCATTATAATAAAGTGACAAGAAATCAATAAAATTAACTACATTTGCCTGTCGTTTTCTTAGCTTTCAAGTAATAAAAAAAACTGATTCCATAAAATAGAAGAACTGGACAAGAATTAAAAAAACAACTACTCCGCTTCAAGATTAAGTGGCTTCAGATTGGGGACTTCTATCAGCGTTATTATTATTATTAATTTATGGAAATCTATTTCTATGCCCACCTATCTCACAACAGCAACTGTGGATGGCTACCATAGAATTAAAACTGAATACAAAAACCCACCAGAATAATAATAGTCGATATATGCAAGATATATAGTGGCAGCCAAGAAGAAAAACTGCCACAACAAAGCATCTGTCAGGTGTGACGAATAAGGACCACTAGTTAGGTTGCAGCATAGAAGATTTATTCAAGCCTATACACAAGAATCTGTTCAGCACTAAATTGGCAGCAGATAAAGGTCAATGGAATTCAGGAGGGGTTGAACTTGGACCTTTTATGGGAATGCAATAATTCTAAGCTGATGATGTGTTTAACTTTGCCCCCTAGCTCTGACTGATGTTCTCCTACGGCATGGGTGTCTAACTCCTCCACTCCTCTGCTCGCAACAACATACCTTATGCTACCAGACTTGAAATTCTAGGCTTAGAAAACTTAGAACTACGCCGCTTTCGGTATGACCTAAGCATAGCTCATAAAATTATCTGCTACAATGTCCTACCTGTCAATGACTACTTCAGCTTCAATCGCAACAATACACATGCACACAACAGATACAAACTTAAAGTGAACCGCTCCAAACTCGACTGCAGAAAATACGACTTCAGCAACAGAGTGGTCAATGCCTGGAATGCACTACCTGGCTCTGTGGTTTCATCCCCCAAACCCCAAAATTTTAACCTAAGACTACCTACTGTTGACCTCACCCCATTCCTAAGAGGTCTGTAAGGGGCGTGCATAAGAGCACCAGCGTGCCTATCGTCCCTGTCCTAATGTTTCCTCTATTCGTATTTATTTTACGTATTCAATTCATGCTTATACTTATATATATATCACCTAATACATTGTTGACAAATAAAATAAAAATAAAACTTGCCGTGCCACATTGCCAAGACGTGACATTTCGTGGCAGTTTTCCCTTCACGGAGCTGGGGTGGGTGTGGCTTCCATGTGATGCATCTGTCCCGTGGGCCGCCAATTTCACACCCCTGTCCTACGGCATCCTTCTCACCAGTCCCATTTACTCTCCAGCCCCCACCAGGAAGACAGTTGTGTGCTTTTAAGCCTTTATGAAATGCCAGCAGAATTGAAACCCACTTCATCTCTGGGGCAGGGAGTTCCACATGCATCCCGTTTCCTATTTCCTGACAGTTGATATTCTCTGATAAACAGCATGAACCTTCATTCTTGGAGGTTTTCAAAAAGAGACTGAACAGCCATGGTATAGGATCCCTTGCCTGATTAGACTGCAAGACCTTCAGGATTCCTTCCAACTCGATTACTCTATGTTCTGTGTTGTTGGACATAGTAAAGAAGATAAAAATAATTAGAGAAGGGTGGACTTACAAATAACCCAGCCTCTCTTTATAGATGGCAATCAGGATTTTGGATTGTATCCAGAAGGACATTCAAAGCCACTGCAGCTCACAGAGCAGAAGTGTAACCTGGGTGTAGTAAGATGTGCCCATATTACTATCCCTTCTTGTACATTCTGGACTAATTGAGGCTTTGGGATGCTCTTCAAGAGTAACCCCATACAGAGTGCATTGTGATATGCATATATCGGTATCCCAAAATTCTAGCTTATTCAAACATGTACATGGATTTGAACACTTAACTGTAGCAAAAAAAAATAAAATAAAGCGAGCATTTCAAAAAAAAATATTACTGAGATAAGAACAAAAGGTATTAAATCAACTCAACAGCACTGTTTATGCTAATTGCAAAAAATAATCAACAGTTATTGCGAAGCAGCTGGAATTAAATTCTGTAAAGGTGTAATAAATTTTATCTGATAACACTACAGAATTAATTTGCTGGTGGAAAATGATACCCATTCCAACCATTTCTTTGTCTCCTTGGCATTTTCTTCCTCTCCTTAGAACTCCAAAATAACCTTCAAAAGGGATGGCATTTTAAAAACTACATGAAAAAAACCCCAGAACGAACAATTACTTCTAAATGTAACCTTGCAAAGTAGGGAGCAAGCAACTTGTTTGGGGTTTGTGGGTACATGTTTTAAATTCCACATCAATGCCTGCATGGATGGTATACACAACTTCTCCTTGGCATGGATATGATATCAATTTGCCCTTTTTCATTATATAATGTAAAGGCATTTTATGGCCTCCCAGGGCATTTTATTCCCCCCTCCCAGTACACAACCAACTCTTTGCCTGTCCCTTCCAACCAACGTGAGGTCAATCCAAAATTAGAAATCCAATGTAAATAAGTCTATGCCAATCATGCAATACAACTGCACTGCTTTTGTTTTGAAAGTAACTGCTATTTTTTTCCACTTTGCATAGCAATAGCAATAGCACTTAGATTTAGACACCGCTTCACAGTACTTTACAGCCCTCTCTTAAGTGGTTTATAGAAGCCGCATATTGCCCCCAACAATCGGAGTCGTCATTTTACCTACCTTGGAAGGATGGAAGCCTGAGTCAACTTTGAGCCGGTCAGGATTGAACAGCTGGCAGTGAGCTGAGTTAGCCTGCAATACTACATTCTAACCACTGCGCCACCATGGCAATAGAATAGAATAGAATAGAATAGAATAGAATAGAATAGAATAGAATAGAATAGGAATAGGAATAGGAATAGGAATAGGAATAGGAATAGGAATAGGAATAGGAATAGGAATAGGAATAGGCACTTAGACTTAAATACCACTTCACAATGCTTTACAGCTCTCTCTAAGTAGTTTACAGAGTCAGCATACAATCTTCATTTTACCCACCTCGAAAGGATGGAAGGCTGAGTCAACCTTGAGCCAGTGAGAGTCGAACTGCCAAACTGCAGGCAGCTGGCAGGCAGCAAAAGTAGCTTGCAGTACTGCATTCTAACCACTGTGCGACCACGTGCATGTATGCATGCTTACACACCTTCACAGGCCTATCTTTTCAGCCCTTTACAACAGTCGCAGTTTCTCATGTGGCCCCTTGGGGAAATTAATTGCCCACCCTGGGTATGATATCCAGTTATATATTTCAAACAAGTGAGGCCACCCAGATTCTTCTGAGCCATGCCTTGAAGGCCATAGGAATTAGATGAGAAGGAACCACCAAGGAGAAAGCTACACCTTGACTAACCACACCTCCACCAATACTGACAGGGCAAGCTACTGTGTATAAACAGAGAGTCAACCCCATGTTCTCTAACACGGATAGCATTACCTAGTTGGGTAATGAAACGTCTGCAAGCAAATAGTTAACCTTGGAGACCCTCAATAACTCCACCGTTAAACCCCTCAGCTGTATATATTCTCCTCTGTTGGAACTTTGTTTCTTTATGATTCTTTATATTTGCAGCATGAGATTAGCTGATAAAAGACCTGCTGTGCCTTTAAAATTAAAAGCAGACAAATGCAGCCTTTTTATTGAAGAAATAGAAAGTGCCCAGCTTCAATTGCATATCTGGAAGGTTGGCTTCGATTCCATGGCAACCTGAATACCGGTGAGAAGCAGTTAGTTATGGAAGCCAAGGTCAAAGGGCAGGTATTTACTGTTCATTTCTCCCAATGACCTGCTCAGAGCTACCCATCCGTTCAACTGCTGGCAATAGCTCCACAGTACTGCATTGAAGTGGATATTGTATTGAACAACAGCACTGGACAGAAGCAATATCATTCATTCAAAGCCCACTCAGTTCTGAGTATTCAGTACTAAGCAAATTGAGGGCAAAATAGACTTCAATGGGTGTCAGCTGGCAATGAAAGCAGACAGCTGTGCAGCCTTGCTGAAGTTTTAATATCTTCCAGGTGAATGGAAGGATAGGAAGGATATTAAAATGCATCTCACCTGGAGGATACCTGGTTCAAGAAGACTAAAATGGAAAGTACAGGTAACAGTACAACAATCAAAACCCTATCAAGAAATGTTGCATCCTGGCAATATCTAAGTTACTTGAGAATTGTGTTCCAGGAATCTTGGCCTAAGCCGATTCCCCCACACCCCCCATGTTGTATTGCACACTGGATGCATGGACCCAAAATGGTGGTTTTGTTTAAAGCTGAGTTTTCATCATTCATGGCTTGCATAACTCGGATATTGTCTGTTTTGTTCTTCAGTTATTTGGCTGCCAGTTCGACATATCACTCGGGGAAGCGAAGAAGAATTTATAAACAGTGAAAACAAAAAATCAACAGAAATTAAAATGCATTACGCCAGAGGTGGAATTGCACATTTATTACATCAATAAGTCCTTAAAAATTAAGTCACGTAGCTACTAGGTCTGGAACCAATTTCTGGTGGAAAAGACAGTGTTGGAGATGACTAGACTGAGACTGAGGGAGGGGTCAAATGCATCATCAGTCTCAAATCCCTTCATGCCCACAAGAGATTTAAATCCAGCCCAACTTGAATTCCATTGACTCTTTTCCAATTTGCTTTGACCATTAGTAGTTCAGATTCTTATAGAGAGTGTAAATCTGTAGTCATTTGAACCGCCTTGCTTCCTGGTTTCTTGCTTCTGACAGGCACGTTCTCAATGTTTTATGAAAGATTAGTGGGGTTAACATTTTGCAGGGAGTTCTGGGCCATGCAATATGGTCTCACTACTGGGTTCTACTCTCATATCTGGCCAAGCTTTATTTATTAAACTGGTTTGTGGATGACTCTGCTCATTTACGTGAATAAGAACTCCTGTTTTATCTGTCCTGGCATGCAAAAACATCCCCTCACATTCAATCAAAAAGGAATAGAAACCCTGTCATTATGCCTTATAAACCCTGTTAATAACCCATGTATGTATTACATTTATTTGCTCCCTATCTCACTCCAAGCGACTAACAACAATTTTAAAAAAATGAAAAGAGCATAAAGAAAACAGACGTAAAATAATAGAACAATAAAATAACAATGACAAAGAAACCCAATGAGAATAATACATCAATACGATAACCTAAAAAGATGGATGGGTGAAGAGCAGAGAGTGAGCAGGGAGGTAGAGTTTGCCATCAATCCAGCAACTATCTCCAGCATGATACTCCCCCATTTGGTCTCCAGTCCAAACAGTGGTGCCAGGTCTTCAGAGTCTTTTGGAAGGAAAGAGGGGAAGGGCAGATCTTACACACGGTAGGATCTTCCAAAGGGCAGGTGCTGCAGCAGAGAAGACTCTTGGTGACGGGGGTCCTTGATGCTCTCTGAGCTTGCTTGTTTTCTTTAACCAAACTAGGTAACATGATCAGTGCTAGTAAGGAGTGCTACTTGCTGTCAGTTTGCTTTTTGATCACTTGCTTGTCTGTGTGAGTGGAGCCAGTCTTAGAGATTCTTTGGTTGGGCTGTTTACTGATGGCTCTTTGGCAGTTTCTCGATTGGGGTGTTGTTGACTTGATTCCTGGTCTGACGTTAACTTTGGAGTTAATCTATGCTGATCTAGGTGCTGATTAGTGGTGGAAAGGTGCTGGAGTCTTTTTGTTCTTCTTTGGGGCTGGTTGATTGTCTCTTTTGCATAGTCTACAGCATCATTGGTATCCTTCAGTCTCAAGAGACTATGGTATTGTGCTCTGGAAAGAGGTCCTAAAACAGCATCTAGTGTGACTAAAAAAGCCAATTCGAGAGTGGCAATCCCTTCCACATGGAGGGCAGATACATTCTGTCCCCTGCCCAGTCCTCAGATTTCGCTGGTTCCGGGACGGCCTCTTTGCCTCAGCCTGCCGAACATGTGTCTCTTCCAATTGGAGAAGGCCATGCTGCGTCTTTAGCCTCCAAGCTGAACGATCGGAGGTCAAGGTTTCCCAGTTGTTAATGTCCATTCCCAGGGCCTTTAGGTCCCTTTGCAGATATCCTTATATCGCAGCTGTGGTCTCCCTCTGAGGTGCTTTCTCTGCACTAATTCTCCATACAGGAGATCTTTCGGAATCCGACCATCAGCCATTCTCACGACATGCCCCAGCCAGCATAGACGTCACTGTCTACAGATAGTCTACAGGTGTTGTTAAAATCTATGTGTCTATTGATGGCTGATTCATCAGAGTGCTAGCCTTCTAGAAATTCCCTGGCATTTTTGGATTTGGACTGGTCTAAGGACTGTCACATTTTTTCCAATTGAAACTATGGTTAAATCTGTCTACATGTGGTGAAATTAAAGAATTTTCGTCATGTCTTCTGACTGCCAGTTGGTGTTCATGGATGCGTTCTGCCAGTCTTCTCCCTGTTTGTCCTACATAACGGTTGTTGCAGTTTTTACATTGTATGTTGTGGATTACTCCTGTTTTTTTCTTCTGGCGTTGTTGGGTCTTGAAGGGCTTTAGTTGGCTTGTGTGCTATGCTGATTCCTTGTGGTTGTAGTAGTCTGTTGGTGGTTTCTGAGATATTCTTGCTGCATGGCAGTGTAATTCTTTATAGGGTTTGTCTTGGTTGTGCTATATTGGGTTGAGGGGTTAGTGACTCTTCTTCTGGACTCTTCTAGTCAGAGTTATCACTAGTTATCAATACCGTGTGGAGTCAGAAATCCACAGTAAAAATGCAGAGTTCAGTTGTGTATCCCAAACTATGTCCTTCTCACTTTCTCTCTGCTAATTCTGAAAATTCCTCAACTCTTAAAAATAGACTCTATTGGGTTTGCTGTTCCTTCTCTCCTGTTATCATCTAGTAAAGGGCAAAGGCTAAAAATTCCTCAGCAGCTGAGACTGAGAACCTTTAAGAAGAGGTCATGTTCAATGTAACTTCTTGTGCCAGTTCTGAATTTAGAACTTGCATTATGGTCACTGCAGCATGGAGAAGCCAACTTTTGCATCTCTGAAATAAATGTGCCTACTGTAAGATCAGAATATAGTGAGACATTTGGCATGTGGGTAATTAGCAACTTTTTTAAAAAAAGGAAAAAGCCATTTGTGTGTGTGTGTGAAAGATCTGAAATAAATAGATGCATGTTTTTCCCTGCTAGCTTTTGTTATGCGAATTGACACGGTTCAGGAAGGCGAGATATTTTGCCACTTGAAATTAGAATTGCTTGCAGCTAGTTCCTGAATATTTGAGATAATCTAGGAAAGGTTTCAGATTTTAAGACCTCGCCTTGGGTTTGATCCAAGGTTGAACTCCACCTTGACTCAAGCCAGATTAAGCTGCTCTATGAATCCTTGAATCTGGATTCAAGCCAGAGTTATGTTCTTATTTCATTTTCAGAGTTGTCTTGGGATGTAAAACTGATGGAAAGTAATTACTATTCTTTTATAAAAATTGGCCCTTGGGAGCCAAAACATAGTAGTCCATATTTTGAAGCTTCTTCCTTCAAGGTAATAATTGACTGAGATAAAACATCGTTGCAGTTTTAGTTTAAAAGAGCTGAGGTGGCGCAATGGTTAGAGTGCAGTACTGCAGGCTACTTCAGCTGACTGCTAGCTGCAGTTCAGCAGTTCAAATCTCACCGGGCTGAAGGTTGACTCAGCCTTCCATCCTTCCAAGATGGGTAAAATGAGGACCCAGATAGTTGGGGGCAATATGCTGACTCTGTAAACTGCTTAAAGAGGGCTGTAAAAGCACTATGAAATAGTATATAATTCTAAGTGCTATTGCTAATGCTACTTTAATGCATGGGTGTTCAACCTTGGCCACCTTAAGACCTCTGGACCTAAATTCCCTGCTGGGTGGAGAATTTTGGGAGTTGAAGTCCACAAGTCTTAAAGTCACCAAAGTTGGATACCTCTGCTCCAATGATTCCAGTAACAGTGGGTATTTCCTATAAAGAGGCCATGTAGGCAGTCCTTAACTTACAACTATTCATTTAGTAACAGTTTGGTTACAATGGCATTGAAAACAGTGCACATTTTTCTGCAGCATTCTTTCCTCAATCGCCATTATCGGCTCAAGAGCAGTCATTTTTACCGACGTATTTCCTACTCTGTATTTTCTTCCACATGGAAGGACAGATTGTCAATAAATGTACTCTTGATGCGAGAGTGAATTTTCACACCAGTAAACAAACAGGGAATGCTGGTGTGAACACTTCCCAGGTGTGGAGCATGTCCGATTCCCCCCAGCATATCACCTTATTCTCTAAAGCACCTGAAGGCAAAACAAGAAGCAATGGATGAAACTTATCAAAGAGACAACCAAGCTAGAAATAAGGAGGAATTTCCTGACACTGAGAACAATTAACCAGTAGAACGGCTTCCTTCCAGATGTTATGGGTGCTCCATCACTAGAGGTTTTTAAGAAGACATTGGATAGCCATTTGTCCAGAATGGTATAGGGCAATGATGGCTAAGCTTTTTGCCATCACGTGCCAGGAAGGGAGGGCGGGGGAGATTCGTGCACGTGTGTGCCCACACCCATAATTCTATGCACCCCTCCCCACATATGCATGACACCGCCACCACCACCCTGCTCCTGGCACGCGATGGCCCAGTAGGCCTGTTTTTCTTTTTCACCTGGCTCCTCTCTATGCATCTGGGGAGGGTGAAAACAGCCTTCTCCACCCCCTCGGAGGCCTGAAACAGCTCATTTCCCAACTTCCGGCTGGACAGGAAGTGACTTTTTTGCTGTCCACAGCCTCCAGAGATTCATAGAGGGGCTCTGGAAGTTGGGGACAGCAAAAAACGTCACTTCCTGTCCAACCGGAAGTTGGAAAATGGGCCATTTCGGACCTCTGGAGGGCCTCCGAGGAGGTGGGGAAGGCTGTTTTTACCCTCCCCAGATGCATAGAGAGGATCTGGAGCCAGGTGAGAAAGAAAAACGGGCCTTCCCCACCCACCCCCACCCCCAGGCCCTCTGGAGGGAGGAAACAGCCTCTTTCCCTACTTCTGGTGGGCCCAGAAGGCCTGAAAATCAGCTGGCCAGCACACGCATGTGTGCCAGAGCTGAGCTGGCATGCCAGGCGACATGGCTCCGCGTGCCACAGGTGCCATAGGTTCACCATCACAGGCATAGGGTGTCCTGCTTGAGTAGGGGATTGGAGTAGAAGACCACCAAGGTCCCTTCCAATTCTGTTATTCTTAGAAAGGAATAATTGCATCCCCCTCCCACAAAAGTAGATGTTAATTCTTTTGGGTAGGTTTGGGTGTGTGTGTTCTCCATGTGCAAGCCAAAATCCTGGCTGGAATTCTTAACCTTTTCCTTAAACATTCAAACAAATCAGAACTCTTAAGAGATTGCTAATTTTCTCTTTGCTTTGTTGGCACAGAGTTTCGACATTTGATAGCTGTTGAGGGAAACTATCAAGATATACAGTGAGCCTCAAGTCATAAAATTATGAGAACTATGAATATTTATATTATTTTTAGGAGGGGTTCTTCTTTTTTAACATTTGCAAACAACAATACAGGAGATTTTGGAACGAAACTCAAAATGTTATACTTCTTTCTTATATCATAAAAGCAACAATGCATGGCTTGGTATCTTTTACTAATGTGATATAACAATACAACTTCAGTAGTTATCTGTTCATTCCTAGATATCCCTGTTTTGAAAACACTGTTTTGTTTTAAATAAAATAAAAAGTGTATTGTAGGTTTTCTTTCACAGAAAGAAAAGAGAAAGAGAAAGATTCAAGAGTTAATTACACCCATTTTGGCCATCATTTAATGTTGCTCAGGGCAGCAAAGTCAGAACACTTTCCTTTCACTAGCTATAATGTTCTATTATCATCATTTTCTTTCTTCTTCCAATAAATTTCAGGATTGAAATCTTTGCTTTCCCTCAGAAGTCTCAGAAAATTGCCTCGCTCCCGTGTCCGGTCATAGCTTTAAAGAGAGGCCAAGCATTGGCTGTAAAATAAGCAGGACTTGTATATGAGATTGAAGTTGTGATAATCACATGTTGATCAAAAAGCAGGATGAGATGAACTCTTATGTAAATCATACCGTGGAGGAAAGGTCAAGTAAAACCAAGAATTCTGCTCTGTGGAACATAGTTGAGAATGTTTCTACAAGGGAATGACAACATGCATTATTGTTAAGGAATTCGCAAAGTAACCCTTGAATAGCAAGGGTGTACACATGAAAGCGATTGAGAGTAGGTATGAATAAATACAGTCAACACACAGATACACTGAGTTGTGTTTACTTTCAGGAAATAGTAAGGCACAGTCCAATAAACAGTCCAGGTCATATTCATATAAAGCAGGAGATAGTAAAACGATAGTCCAAGGATAATCCAATAACAAAGTCTTCTTACCAGTCGTCATAGTCATTCACAATAAACAGTTCTTCTTGATTTGCAAACAGTAGCATACAGAGATATCAGAGAGCAAGAACAGCAAAGAGAAACAAACCATGTTTCAAGCTCCCTCTTAAGGAGATTGGCTACAGAGCTAACCAATCAGAACCCAGTATGATGCAATACAGCAGTCTTAAAGCTATATTGATGGTTTAAATATTGCCAACCCAATAAGGTAGATAATACTCATTTCCTAACAATTATGCTTAGCAAGAAATTTTAATATACTAAAGGCATTCCTTGACTTATGATGACAATTAGAACCAGAATTAGAATTTCTGTTGCTGAACGAGATGGTGGCTCACTGACTTGTGTCCAATTTTTACAACCTTTTTTTGCCATGGTTGTTAAGCAAACCACTGCAGTTGTTAAATGAATTATGCAGCTATTGAGTAAATCTGACCATTGGAATGTCTATGGAGATTCTCAATCATCCAGGTCATGGTTGTCCCAGGTGCTTTTTTCAAGAGGCAACTGGACTTCCTTTGTTTTTCTTTGAAGAGGTTTCGCTTCTCATTCAAGAAGCTTCTTCACCATCTAGTCAGGGTTGAAGAAGCTTCTTGGATGGGAAGCAAAACCTCTTCAAAGAAAAACCTGAAAGTCCAGTTGCCTCTTGAAAAAGCACCTTTGGGACTGGCCATCTGAAGTTACAGCAACAATGAAAACTATGGCTTACAACCATTGCAAGATTTCCATGGTCATGCGATCAACATTCAGGCACATAGCAACCAGCGTGTAGTTACGGCGATGGTTGCAGCATCATTGTTTGTGACAGTTTCCCAGCTGTCTTCCAACAAGCAAAATCAATGATGGAAGCCAGATTTGCTGAACAACCGCATGGTTCTCTTAACAACTGCAGTAATTTGCTTAACAGCCAGGCCAACAAGAAAAAGAAGAATAATGTTAAATTGGATGTGACTCACAAAGAACCATCTTGCTTAGCAACAGAAATCCTGATCTTAAATTATTTCTTAATTCTGGTCCACAAAGAAGTGGGGGTCAACCTATTCTCCAAAGCAAGGAGAAGGCAAGACAAGAAACAATGGATGGAAACCAACCTAGAACTGAGGAGAAGTTTCCTGACAGTTAGAGCAATTCACCAGTGGAGTGACCTGCCTCCAGAAGTTGTAGGTACTCCATCGCTGGAGGCTTTTAAGAAAAGACTGGACAATCACTTGTCTGAAATGGTATATAGCCGTGATGGTGAACCTATGGCATGCCTGCCACAGGTGGCACACTGAGCCATATCTGTGGGCACACGATCATTGCCCTAGCTGAGCTCCAGCGTGCATGTGCGCACCAGCCAGCTGATTTTCGGGCCTTCAGGGCCCACCAGACATCAGGAAAGGGACCGTTTCTGGCCTCCAGAGGGCCTCCGGGTTGGTGGGGAAGGCAGTTTTCACCCTCTCCAGGCTCCAAGAAAGCCTCTGGAGCCTGGGGAGGGCGAAAAACAGACTTATCAGGCCCACCAGTAACCTTTTTTTGCTGTCATGTGTCAAAAACAGGGGGAATGCAGGGGGCCATTGAATTATGGGTGCAGGCAACGCTCGCACGTGACCCCACCAGCACGCTTCCCCTGCTTTTGGCACGCGACGGCAAAAAGGTTAGCCATCATTGGTATATAGAGTCTCCTGCTTAAATAGGGGGCTGGATTAGAAGACCTCCGAAGTCCCTTCCAACTCCACTATTCTGTTATTTGTGATAATGTCGAGACTCCTTAAAACATTCATAGCATTCCGCTTTTCTCCATCAACCTTAAAAGAGACATGCTGCTGACTCCCTGAATGTGTGTAATATGTAGATGTACCCTAAATATTTACTGAAAAAAAGAGAGTGAGCAAATCCCTCCTATCTTTATGAATATTCATTCTGCTGCTTAATGGTTCCCTCTAGCATGGATTTGTGCTACTTCTTTACATTGGTATTTTCCCTGAAGTGAGGAAATAATTTCTTCTTGAATTTCCACCCCCACCCCCACCCCCTCTTTCTCTGCAACACATTAAAAATTATCTGTCGCCTCCTTTGCATTCAGTAATGCAGAAATTATTGGAACACTTAAGATGCCACTGTTTATGGAGGAGAATTTGGAGGAAGGGGAATAAAGTAGAAGTAAAAAAAACCCAAAAATTTCCTAGATACAATTTTCCAGCTCAGCCCTGAAAACTTTTAGAAAACCAAGAAATGTTGCTTGGAAAATTTGGTGGGAGGCAAACATCAGTCTCTCAAAGCCAAAGGGAGTAGTTTCCTACAAAGAAATATGTTCATGGAGTAACTGCCTCTTTTTTATTATTATTATTTTGTCAAACATGTAAGATAACAGATATAAGTATAAACATGATTATGAATACAGGGTAAGGATACAAATAAATGGGGACATTAGGACAGGGACAGTAGGCACGTTGGTGCATTTATGGATGGCCCTTACAGACCTCTTAGGAATGGGGTGAGGTCTACAGTAGACAGTCTAAGGGTAGACTGGGGGTCTGGGGGTTTGGGGAAGTAACCACAGAGTCAGGTAATGCATTCCAGGCGTTGACCATTCTGTTGCTGAAGTCGTATTTTCTGCAATCAAGTTTGGAGCAGTTTACCTTAAGTTTGTATCTATTGTGTATTCGTGTATTGTTGCAGTATTGACAGGTAGGATGTTGTAGTGGATAATTTTGTGTACTACGTTTAGGTCAGACCGAAGGCGGCATAGTTCTAAGTTGTCTAAGCCCAAAATTTCAAGCCTGGTGGCATAAGGTATTCTGTTGCAAGCAGAGGAGTGCAGTGGAGGACTCTTCTCATGAAATTATCTCTGGACTCGTTCAATTGTATTAAAGTCCAATATGCAGTGTGGGTTCCAGACAGATGAGCTGTATTCAAGAATTGGTCTAGCAAAGGTTTTGTATGCCCTAGTTTGCAGTACAATATTACCGGAGAAGAAGCTTCGCAAGATTAGGTTAACAACTCTTAATGCTTTGTTGTTTCAAATCCCCATGGACTGTGTAATTCTGCCCCATTAGCTCATTGATACACCAGCAGCCTCACTGACTTCATTAAGTACACAATGTGTGATGGAATTTGGCACCAACTCACAGGAGGGAGTAAAAAGAGAAACATCAGCCTTGAATCCTTGCCATGCAAGATGCAGCGCAGAAAAGATCCTCCTTAATTCTTCACAGCATTTATCAAATAGTTATGCAGAGAGTGCTTTAGTCTGTCACGATTGTGTCTATTTTAGGCAAACAGCAATAAAGAAAATGCTTTGAGCATTTACACTTGTCGTTCTTGGTTCTTTGGGCCCGACACAATGTGCTATATCCAATGACATATTTGCTGATCTCTATTTGCAATCAAACACCTTGCTATTCTCCCCCAAACGTATGTACAGGTAGTCCTCAATTTAGAGCAGTTCATTTAGTGAACACTCAAAGTTACAATGGCATGGAATTCAAGCAGTCACTAAAGAAATTAGTTGTAAGTTGTAGACTACCTATGAATGACACCAGTGGTGGGTTTCAAAAATTTTTACTACTGGTTCTGTGGGCATGGCTTGGTGGGTGTGGCTTGGTGGGCGTGGCAGGGGAAGGATACTGTAAAATCTCCATTCCCTCCCCACTCCAGGGGAAGATTACTGAGGAAATCCCCATTTCCTCCTAATCAGTTGGGACTTGTGAGGCAGAGAATAGATGGGGCAGGGCCAGTCAGAGGTGGTATTTTCCGGTTCTCTGAACTACTCAAAATTTTCGCTACCCGTTCTCCAGAACTGGTCAGAACCTGCTGAAACCCACCTCTGAATGACACGCATCAGTCACTGATAAGCTTGCTAAAAAAGATAAATGCCATTCTAGGTTGCATCAATGGAAATTGGTTTCAAGCTCATGAGAAGTATAAGTTCTTTTATCTTCTATCTCCTTCAGGCCTCACCTGGAGTCCTTGATCATATTCTGGGCAACACATTTTAAGAAAGATTCAGAGAAACCCGAACAGGTGCAGAAAAATGCAAAGAATTAGATCTGAATCTGTGCAGCTTGAGTACTTATTGCTAGAGTCAGCAAATGTTTTCTATAACTTCCCATGCCCCCAGGGACGGGTTCTCTTTATCTTATTTGCCAGATATGAACAGACTATGTTAATTTCCCCCCGAAATCGATGTAAAGCATTTCACTGTGGGGAATTGTGTCCTATCTTAATTGATTTTGGAGCTGACTTTCTCTTCATCACTGACTTTCTCCTCACTGGTACGGCAACTGATGCTTGCTCTGAAGCATATGGATGATCAATAGGAAAAGATTAAATTTCTTGAAATTCTAGGTCTTCGTATTTAACCTTCTGGCAGCCTCATAAGGAAGATTTGACCAAGGTGGCAGGGAATAGAATGGTTTGGAAAGGGTATTATGGCTCATTGCAGCCAGCCAGATGTTTGGAGTGGATTTGAAATTTTGATCTACCTATTGAGTCCTTTCCAAGAACTTGAGATAGACAGATATTGTTGTTTGATGGTGTGAAAGGTATTGTCACAGGATGTAAGGTTTTCCAAGTACAGCTTCCTTTTGATATTGACTAATGTGATCAGTGATGATGGTGTTGAAATGGTGCTCCAGATGTTTTGAGATTGCACACATGGTGCCTATTACTATTGATAGTATCTTGGATTTCTTTTGCTGCAGTCATTCTACTTCTATTTGCAGATCTTTGTATTGTCTGATTTTCCCTAGTTCTTTCTCTTCTATTCTGCTGTCTCCAGGTGTTATATACTGCAATAAGTTTCACGGTCTAAGACTGGTGGAAACTTAATGTCAGGTTCTAACCAATAATTATTAAGGTAGTGTCTAAGAATGTAAGCAGTTCAGGGGGATGGAGGGGTGGAAGGTTCCTAAAATTAGGATGTTCAGGTCCAATAAATTCAATATTTCCAGAGATCAAGGGAATTCTTCAAGTATTGCTATGAAAGATCCCAGCACGATTAATATAACAATAGATCTGTTTCCATAGGTTTTTTACTTCAGTCTGCAAATGTGGTATTTTGTTATTTTTATCCAATTGCTTTTTTTCAAGCCTAGTATCAGGTCTGCCATCAGCTTGGCGCCTTGTTGGCATCCTACCATCAAAGGCAAGGGGGAAGGAGATATGGGGTGAACATATGGGCATATGGGTATGTGATGGAAATAGGGAATGGGGATGACAGTGTGATGAAGACCAGAGATACACAGAACCGATTTGTACCAGCACTCAAGGCCATGTACCTGAAAGTGGAATGTGAACTATCCCGAAAATTGCAGCACTTCTCAAAACACCTATACTGCACCTTAATGGCTGAAGACAAACTGGGGGCAGGGCTGGAATAAGGGATACAATTTGTAAATTTTTTGTGTGGGAAAACTTAGTTCTAGCCTGTCTTTGCTGCAGCCAGTATTCTTTAGTAAAAGAACCTATTACTTCAACCAAATGGAGTTGAGGGTGTTTCTTTCCTAAGGGATTTACCTGGGGCAGACCTGACATCCAGCATCAGCCAGTATAGCAATATCAATGAACCAGACTTTCTTCTTTTTGAGTGAATGTTATCTGACATGTTATGAACAAGGCACTTGTCCATTTGGGTTTTAAAGTCCCGTTAGATCTTAGCCCATTCATTTCCCAAAACCTTCTCAACTTGATGATCCCAGTACATTCAAATCCAAATTTCTGCAAAGTTTCCATTTTTAAAAATTATTATTACTATTATTATTATTATCATCATCATCATCATCATCATCTTCATTCATTAAATGTGAAATTCAGTCAAGTGAACATTCAAAAATGCATCACAAATACCATTGATCGGTGCTAATGGTTGATAAGGGTTGCTGCCAGCATCCTAGGTATCAATCAAGTACCTTCTTAAGATGTATGATGTTCCAAGTAGCACAGCTTTTTGCAGTTCCACTGGTGTTATTGCAGAAAGCTGCAATTTGCTGATGTATGTTATAAAATTCTTGGACATGGTACCAAGTGCCCTGGTGACAATGGGTATCACTGTTACATGTTTCATCCATAGCCATGTAGTTTCGATGGCCAGGTTGCGATATTTCATGATTTTTTCCAGTACTTTTTCTTCAACTCTGGCATCTCCTGGTACCGCGATGTCAATAAATTGTACATCTTGGTTTTCGACAAATGTGATATCTGGCGTGTTGTGTTCCAAGTGACAATCCGTCTGTATTTGAAAGCCCCATGAGATCTTCACCTTCTCATTTTTTATAACTTTTTCCACTTTATGTTCCCATGACATTATTGTTGTTGTTGTTGTTGTTGTTGTTGTTGCATACACAAAAAATGTGAAATCACAGCTGCCAATTCTTTAGCTGGTGTTGGCCTTCCTATGCACTGAGTTATTTATCATTGAAAATAGCTAATCTATGCAGGGTGATCATATACTAGAAAAATAACCCTTTTGACCTGACAAGAAGATCATTATCAAATTTTATGGCTTAACAAAGCTCAAGAAAAAGACGGAGGGGGAAATCTGTGGGGGAAATCCAATCATGAATGAGGCAAAATTAATTTTGTAACTCAAGAGACCAACCCAATATTCATGGATATGTTGATCAGTGATATCTTGAAAATCTCTCCTCTGCTGCCTGGTTAAGATGCAGACAGTAGAACAACACCATGCCTCCCATTTGTCTAATTAAATAAGAAAAACTACCCCACCACTTCAGGCTCTAAGCAAGAGGGATGATCAGGGAGGACTGATCACCAGCGTTAAGAGGTAGGCAGAAGTTCAAATAGGGCCATAAAGAAAGAAAATAGTAGGACACCCTTCTAAAACAATGCTTAGGGTATGTTTTCTTGGTCTCATTAAAGGGAATTGTAGCTATTCTGCATAGCAAAGCATTTTAAAAGTTCAAATATGTACCAGCATTGCCTACAATGCTGAAGCGAGGCCTCATTTGCGGTGTGCTTAATACATGATGGCATTGGTGAACCTCTGGCTGAGGGCCAATCTCTGTGTGACCAAATAACTTTTCTTCGGTGCTTTTTAAATTAGAAAACAAAACAGCAAGATCAACATTTCATAGTACAACTTTCAAAATTGTCCTCTGATGCTAAATAAGTTTTATATGATTTGTCATGTTCTTTTCCCTATTCCTAGGGGTGGCACAGTGGGCTCAGTGGTTAAGGTGCTGGGCTTGTAGGCTGGAAAGCCAGCAGCCTGGCTGGGTTCAAGACCCGAGTGCCATGCATCGAGTGAGCTCCTGTCCTTGCCTTAGCTCCTGCCAACCTAGCAGTTTGAAAACATGCAAATGCAAGTAGATAAATAGGTACCAATTCAGTGACAAGGTAATAGAACTCAGTGATGTCATGCTGACCACATGACCACGGAAATGTCTTCCGACAGCACTGGCTCAATGGACTTGAAACAGAGATAAGCACCTACCCCCTAAGTCAGCAACAACTAGCACAGTAAAATCTGCAGGGATTCCTTTACTTTTACTTCCTATTCCTAAAATCCAGTGTATTGAGACAACCACAATTCATTCAGCCGTTCCTTTATCTTGTTCCTTCGTATTTTTTAACTGTATTTTTTCTTGTAAAATTATAAAAGAACTAATTGGTCAAATAATTTTGTTTTAATTTAGAAGTGCAAAACACTCAACCTAGGGGTCTGAATTGCACTGCGATTCCCCCCAAATCTCTGGGGGCAGAACCCAAGAATAATTCAAAGTTTATTGCCAAATTGCTTTTTTTTTTTTTAATTGTGTCCAAAGGATCAGATCATGAAATCCGTGAAAATATCTCTCACTGATGGTTTTACATCCAGTCTACTGAATGGTAATTATATTTAAATTGGGGTTAAATTAAATCAGGTTTTGTTCTACTCTCTTCTATCTTGGGATTATGGCACATAATTCAAAGGCCAAATGAATGAAAACATTTGTGAAAACATTTGTATATCCCTGGCTTGAACTAAATCAGCTTGCTATCCTCATATTGTATCTCAGAACAGCCAATTAGCCAGAGTAACCATAGTACTAGTAACCATAGTAACATAGTACTCCTTCCTTAACAACCACAATTGGGACTTGCAACCTGGTGCTCTCTAAATTTGGCTATTTTCTTGCAGACGTTTCATTACCGAACTAAGTAACATCATCAATACTAGAGGGGAGTCAGGTTTGCTTTCTGTTCATATGCAGGTGGCTCTTTTTTGCTTCCTTGGAAACAAAAACATCAAAACTCCTCCTCATCAGAAATCAATACATAGGTAAACAGAGATAAACATCAAGACCAACAATCAAGTAGTGAACAATATCTCTGTTATATAATAACAGAGTAATAGCGCTGTCCGAAGATGTCTCCGTGGTCATGTGGCCGGCATGACTAAATGCCAAAGGCACACGGAATGCTGCTGCCTTCCCACCAAAGGTGGTCCCTATTTTTCTACTTGCATTTTTTACGTGCATTTTTTCGAAACTGCAAGGTTGGCAGAAGCTGGGACAAGTAATGGGAGCTCACCCCGTTACATGGTACTAGAGATTCGAACTGCTGAACTGCCAACCTTTCGATCGACAAGCTCAGGGTCTTAGCCACTGAGCCGTCACGTCCCTCAACTTAGAAGAGAGTAATTGTAGCTCAGGGATGAACTGTGAGGTCCTTGGTGCTCTCTGAGTTTGGTTGTTCTCTTGAACACGTTTCATGACCCAACTAGGTAATATTATCAATGCTAGAAAGGGGTGAGATTTGCCTTCTGTTTATATACAAGCAGCTTCCCCTGAAATGCCTCAAAGCCACTTCCGTATGGGTGATGAGAGCATCAAATCCAAACACTGATCTGCCTGAATTCTTTCTGTGCTCTAGCTGGTTGTTCATAATATGCATACCATCTTCATTCTTTGATCTCTTGCAATTTAAAACTTGTTTGCTTTCCATTCCCTGACATCTTATGTCACTTAAATAAAATCTTGTAAGCACTTGAGAGAATCACAGAAGCTTTCGTTAGCTTCCTCCCCCCCCCCTCCCTCCCAGTCTTGTTTATTTTTTTCAATGGCAAAGATGCTATATATTTCTCAAGATGCTCACCTTCAGGAAAAATATTATATATTGCGAAGACGGTCACCCCATCATCTTTTACAATGCAGCCCATTTTTTGTTCGCAGTTGTTGGTGAAAAGAGAAAAAATCAGAAGAGCAAGCTAGGGGGGGAAAATATCTAATAATTTTTAAAGAACCCGCAAGGTTAGAAAAATGGAGGGACTGAAAAGAAATTACCAGAAAGACTAATTCATACGATTTACATTTGAAAGTAACTGTATGATGAAGTAACAACGTGATACATGAATGATGCATCACACAGCTATTACACCAGGAGTCATTCCCTGATTAGAACAGTATACAAATAGGCTAAATAAACACTAGATTTATTTTAAAAAATGAAAACTATAGAGTTTTAAATGTAAAAATTTTATGTATGAAGGTTTATCACACTTTCCCCATAGCAATAGGAATCTGTAACCATCTTCTAACATTGTTAAAAGTATGGTGTGATGAAGCATAGACTTTACAAGACAACAATTTTAAAAAGAATTGTTTAAGAAGACCACAATTCCATTTCTGACCCTGTGTGTTGTATTAGTCTTTACATTTACCATATTTTTCAGAGTATAACACGCACCCTTTTCCCACCTAAAAGGGGGTAAAAATTTGGGTGTGTCTTATACACCGAATGTTGCCCCTCCCAACCACTAGCACCCATCCTTTGGCCTCTGCTTCCCAGCAATTTACCTTCTTGCAGCAAGCGGCAAGAAGAAACAGCCCATTTCAGCTTCAGCACAGCCTAATTAGCACAAGCTGATTGTCCGCGACTCTCAGCTGTTTCAGGCTGCAGGGATTGCCATTGCCTATCGCTGCGTGGGCCTCTGCTGCTTGCTGCAAGGAGGTAAATTGCTGGGAGCAGATTTTTTAATTAATTAATTTATTTATTTTGTGCTAATCAAGCTATGCTGAATCTTTTGTCTGCCTCCCAAGTTCCAGCTGATCAGGAAGAAATGGGGATTTTGCAGTATCCTTCCCCTGGAGTGGGGAGGGAATGGAGATTTTACAGTATCCTTCCCCTGGAGTGGAGAGGGAATGGAGATTTTACAGTATCCTTCCCCTGCCACACCCACCAAGCCATGTCACGCCCACTAAGCCACGCCCACAGAACCAGTAGTAAAAAAATTTGAAACCCACCGCTGACCTGTCTATCTCTGAATAGAGGGCCATAAGCCTCATCCCTTGCTGAATGGATTTGACAGAGAAAAGCCACAGTTGGAGGCTGAATGCTTGGCAAGAGTGATGTCTAGCCCAAAATTACAGGTCAGCTTTCTTAGCTATAGTGTGAAGGAGGTTCTGTGCCCAATAGACCGTGATCCAATTACGCACACAAATGCACTAAAGCATGCAAGTCGAGAGAGGAGTCTTGAGAAACTATTTGTTTTAATAAAAACACATAAAAGCAAAGCCTGCAAGAAAACACCAACATCCAAAAGCTCTTCTCTTAGCGAAGTCCCTCAGCTCTTCATGGAGTCTTCCCTCAGCATAGGGAGTTCTCAGTCCTTTGTCTGCTTCCTCGGGAGCAAGGCAGTGACTCAGCTCTTTTGCTCCATTGAAGTGACTTCAGCCCTGGAGGCTCTGTGGCGTATGCAAGTCTCTGATTCTCTCTTCATCTGTGTGAGCCTGTCTCTGTGTCTCTCTCCATGTCAACACTTTGGGCTAGGAAAGCCTTCCCTTATATACTTCAAGAATGCCGGTAGGAGAAAGCCTGGGAAAAGCTTGAAATCAAATACTGCGGCATGATTGGCCAGTTCAAACTTACAAGCTGATAACCAATCAATAGTTACAGCTAATCCTGAGAGAACTTATCTCTCACATATAGGAAGAAGACCTCAAGGAACATAGTTTAAAGTGTCCAAACAAACATAGGACCCCAAAACCAATCATCAAGGCTCACTGTCATATTTATTTATTTAAGAGTGTGAACTAGAGGAAATCCCTACAAAAAATAATGGGGGAGACCCTTAAAAGTGAAAGGATCATCCTCTTTTAATGATCTCATAATCCCCTGCGGGGTGGAGTCTGGGCAGCTGAATGGAGATGAGTGTTTACTGGCTGGATGCCCTTCCTGTCACCAATGCGGAGTTATATTCAGCAGACATATTCTCATCGTGCCCAGAGAGAAATATCTGCCTCTACCAAGGATTGAACCCACAGCCTCCTGATTGTGAGGCGAGGACTCCCCCTCTAGTCCACCACACCACTCCTAAAAGTGAAAGTATGCACTCATATTTATACATTTCAGGAAAGGAGAAGAAAGGGAACCATTCATACATATGAATAGGAATTAGATGATGTAAGCATAGACATTCATCATTATCAAATGTCTCTCCCCTTCTGTTTATACTTTCAAATTTTAGGGAGTGTCAAATTTTTCAACTTTCAATTTCCAAACATTAGGGGTGCTCAAAAGTTGTGACATGCCTTGGGAATTGTAAAGGTATTTTGGTTACTTTAATATAATTTAGATCTGCTTGGTGTGCAACAACATAAATATCATAATTTTTTAACATTTATTGGTTTCATTGTCAAGTGTGTGTAAATCAGGAAATCTGGGCAGTTAAATAAATATAAGGGTATATTAAGCTTTCTACAAGAATCTGAACTACTAATGGTCAAAGCAAAGGCAGTAGGTAAGAGTCAAAGGAATTCAGAGTGGGCTGGACTTAGATCACTAGTGAGCATGAAAGGATTAGAGACCGATGACGCATTTGACCCCTCCCTTGAGCTCAGCCTGCTCGTCTCCTACACAGGGGTGAAATCCAGCAGGTTCTGACAAGTTGTGAAAAACCGGTAGTGGAAGTTTTGAGCAGTTCAGAGAATCGGTTGCGGAAATTTTCGGAGAACCGGCAAATACCACCTCTGGCTGGCCCCAGGTGGGAATGGAGTTTTTGCAATATCCTTCCCCGAGGAGTGGGGAGGGAATGGGGATTTTGCAGTATCCTTCCCCTGGAGTGGGAATGGAGATTTTGCAGTATCCTTCCCCTACCACGCCTACCAAGCCACATCACACCTACTAAGTCACGCCGACAGAACCGGTAGTAAAAAAATTTGGATTTCACCACTGCTCCTACAGGTACAGTCTTCAAGAAAAAAAACATGTCTCTGAGTATTACGCAACATGGGACTTATTGTACAAGTGGTTAAATAACAGGTGCAGAGATTAGTAACTCAATAACAATAGAAGATCAACAAAATAGAAATAGATACAGTTATATATAAGAGTAGATATCGTAAGTAACAGTAATATCGGATTGTATGGGATTATAGATTAAAACATATAGAATGATAAAGGTATAGAAAGTTATCGTACACCTATGAAAATAATGGTTATAATTATGACATACAACATTATGTATTGAAAAGAGATTATATTGTATCATTACTAGAGTAATGATTATATTCAGGGTGTATAATACTATTTGTACTTAAAAAGGACTTGGTACAGCCAGTACACTGGCGTTGCAAAACTGGAAATGTGATGTATAATAAAGGAAAATACATAATAAAAATATTTTTTAAAAAAAACATGTCTTAATAAAAAGAAACAAACTGAGCACTTCAAGGTTGCTCCAGTTAGTTCAGATTCCTTCCATGTTTCTATTCCTCCACTCCTCCAAGAATTTGTTTTCTTCACAAAAGACAGGGCCTATCTTATTTGCAGGAGATGGTTTTAGTTAAAATGAAAAGGATTACCAGAGAAACACCAAAGGACAATTTTGGTGTCATGCATTGGAGAAGCATTTGGTCCACCGTGCATCCTTCTGTTGCACCAAAGTTTACAGATGGTGGAATCTCTTTTTGTGCAAGATATTGTACACTTTCCCTCCCTTTGGCTTGGGAACTTCAATAAACCAACATTTTCACATATGTATATATTAAAAAAAGAAAGAAAGAAAAGTTCCTCTCAGTGGCAAGACAAAAATTTCAGCCATGAAAAAAAATGTCCATTTCATAAAAAACTTAATAGTCCTGCTGATTTCAGTCAATTGCCAATTAATCCGACATTCGGTGTCAGGAAATGGCACATGGCCATCAAGATTAGTAGCCATTGACATCTCAATTTGGTCTGAATTCATCCAGTCCCCCTTTAAGCGCTGAATTCCAATTTAATTCTGTTCTCTATAAAGGAGGACTGCATTGGATGGGCAACGCATAATGATGGTGGCGGTGTTGGTGAAGATGAAAGTTATTGCACTCACTCGTACTTTGAAAATGCTGCCTTATTTCAAGGGGATGGGGAAATGTCCATTTAGTATGCAGAGCAATTAGGAGCTGTAAATTATACTTGCAAATAGCGTGAGGCTGGAAAAATGAAAGTGGTTTTAATGTGTTTTAGCGATAGTTGGAATAAAATAGGAGGGATTGGAAAGCTCTCTCGCACTACCTCTTTTAATCAAATCCTTTCAACCCTTAGACGTATCCCATAATGAGCCATTAGTTTCAATGGGAGATTCCAAATTCTAGCATCATGAGACATGGAGAAAAACTAGATCCATGTTTTCTATTTGTCGCCTATATGCATCTACCTGCACATCCATATTCAGTAGTTACCCTTATCTAGGCATGCAAAATATATAACAGAATAACAGAGTTGGAAAGGACCTTGAAACCTTATATTATTTCAGACAAATGATTGTCCAGTCTCTTCTTAAAAACTTCCAGTATTGGAGCATTCACAACTTCTGGAGGCAGGTCGTTCCACTGATTAATTGTTCTAACTGTCAGAAAATTACTCCTTAGTTCTAGTTGCTTCTCTCCTTGATTAGTTTCCACCCGTTGCTTCTTGTCATGCCTTCAGGTGTTTCGGAGAATAGGTTGTCTTCTTTGTCACAGCCCCTCTATTATTGGATCACTGCATTGGTGGGTTTCAAATTTTTTTGCTACCTGTTCCATAGGTGTAGTTTGGTGGGTATGGCATGGCTTGGTGGGCATGGCTTGGTGGGCATGGCAGGGGAAGGTTACTGCAAAATCCCCATTTCCTCCTGATCAGCTGGGACTCGGGAGGCAGAGAATAGATGGGGACGGGGCCAGTCAGAGGTGGTATTTACCGGTTCTCCGAACTACTCAAAATTTCCGCTACTGGTTCTCCAGAACTGGTCAGAACCTGCTGAAACCCAACTTTGGATCACTGCTATCATGTCACCCCTAGTCCTTCTTTTCATTAAACTAGACCTGCCCAATTCCAGATATTGTTCTTTATATGTTTTAGCCTCCATTCCCCCCTAATCATCTTTGTTGCTCTTCTCTGCACTCTTTCTAGGATTTTCTTAAACACTGAGTATTCCTCTGGAACATTTCCTATGGGGCACCTAGTGCATATAGTGGTTTTCCCTGGATTTTTAGTACTCATTATGATCATGCAAATTAATTCTAATGGTGAGAGCCTGTGCTAAAATTAGGCAGGACTTGAACTTGCTAAGCTGAATTTATGAATACACACATATAGATAAAGTCATATATATATATATATACATATATATATATATATATATATATATATATATATATATATATATTATATTATATATATATATATATATATATATATATATATATATATATATATATATATATATATATATATATATATATGTTTTCTGAGCTTTTTGCAGGTGTTTGTATGTATGTCTTTGGTTATTCGGGTTTTCTCCCACATAAAATTGGAAGTGTCTTGGCGACGTTTCAATGAAATCTCATTCGTCATCTTCAGGCTGGTGATTTCGGCTTTGTGCTCCTAGAACATATGCTCCCATATATATATATGTTTTCTGAGGTTTTCGCGGGTGTTTGTATGTAGGTCTTTGATTATTCGGGTCTTCTCCCGCGTAGAATTGGAAGTATCTTGGTGACGTTTCGACAAAGTCTCATTCGTCATCTTCAGGCTGGTGTTCTCACATTCCTCCTGGAAGCACGAAGCCGAGAACACCAGCCTGAAGATGATGAATGAGACTTCGTCAAAACGTCGCCAAGATACTTCCAATTCTACGCGGGAGAAGACCCGAATAACCAAAGACCTACATATATATATATATATATATATATATATATATATATATATATATATATATATACACACATATATGTATGTATGTATGTATGTATGTATATGTATATATATACACACATTATTCAAGTATGTGTGCATGTGTGTGTATAACATCTGTTTGACTATCATGCTTTTTTAACCTGCTGTACTTTATATAATTGACTCCCATAATTCATTATATTTATCCATGCAAGGTCTACATCTGTAGGCAATCTGTTCATAGGCAGTAAATATAATCAGGTCTTCAATCCATTGAGTGACATTTATTTTTCCAAAGTGGCAATATAGCTATAATAAGGGCACAGAGAATGCATGTACATTGTCCAGTTGTCAAATTTCGTACATTAGATTTGTAATTCAAGAGAACATTATCCTCTGAAAATTACACAATTTGTTCCTTAGCCATGTTTGTATAGTCTATGTAGTTACAAAGGGCAATTTTTCTCAACCTTGGTGACTTTAAGATGGGTGGACTTCAACTCCCAGAATTCCCCAGCCAGCCATGTTGAAGTCTTAAAATTGCCAAGCTTGGATATCCCTGCTCTACACATTCAAAGTAATAGCTAAGGATTTTTTTAAAGGAATTTTCCAGAAGCCCATGAAAAGAAGCATTTTTGGTTCCTTTAAAAAAAGAGAGAGATATTATAATATATAATCCTGGTGGGAGTCTATTCCAAGCAAGAATAAATAAAAACAGGAGAAAAAAAAGTTGACTCCCAAGTTCCAAATTGATTTGTTTCATTCTCGCAAAGCTTTGACATGAGCTCAAAAATATTGAATAGGGAAGGGGGGAAAAACTTCCAAGAGAATAAAACCTGTTGTGTCTTAAAGCTAAATGAGGACAGAATATCCTCCAGAGCTGGAGAATTCAGTCTGGGTATGGAGAAAGGAGAAAAAAACTGGATGGGAGGAATATAGAATGAAATAATCGAAGCATGATGGAAGAAAAAAACAGATAATAAAATATCTGTTTTATATGTTACTTTATAATATTTATATGTTTGATGGTATTTTTACTCCCATTAGCTGAAGTTAGAATAATAAATCCATAGATTTATGAATATTTTGCAGCAGAAAACATGTGAAGGGGAAAAATATAGAACATATAAACATAGGTCTAGAAGAGGAGGAGTTCTAGTCCAATCCTGTGCAGAAGAGGCAGGAGGACTTATACCAAGAGAAGAAGGAGAAGGAAAGGAAGAAGGAGAGGGAGGGGGGAGAGAGAGGGAGGAGGAGGAGAGGAAGAAGAAGAAGAAGAAGAAGAAGAAGAAGAAGAAGAAGAAGAAGAAGAAGAAGAAGAAGAAGAAGAAGAAGAAGAAGAAGAAAGTTTCGCTTCTCATCAATTCTTATGGCAGGGGGATGGAACTGATGAAGCTTCATGGATGAGGAGCAAAATGTTTTCTTCTTCTTCCTCAAATCCAGTTGCCTTTTGAAGAAAAAGGCACCTTGAGACTCCAGTGACGGAGCACCCACAACTCCAGGAGAAAAGCTATTCCACTGATGAATTGTTCTCACTTTCCCAAAAAAATAATAATCCTTAATTCTAGTTTAAATATTTCTTTAACAAGCTTCCTCCCATTACTTCTTGTTCTGCCTTCTGGTGCTTTGGAGAATAACTTGACCGACCTCTTCTTTCTCGGCCTCTGCAAAAACATACAGTATGATGAATGGTTGCAGGAACTGGGCATGGCTAGTCTAGTGAAGAGAAGGGCCAGGGGAGACATCATAACAGTGTTCCAATACTTGAGGGGCTGCCACAGAGAGAAAGGGGTCAAGCTATTTTCCAAAACACCTGAAAGCCAGACAAGGAATAATGCATGGAAACTGAACAAGGAGAGATTCAACCTAGAAATAAGGAGAACTTTTCTGACAGTGAGAACAATCAACCCATGGAACAGATATTGCCTTCATAAGTTCTGGAAGCTTCATCACCGGAAGGTTTCAAGAAGAGACTGGACAGCCGTCTGTCAGAGATGGCATAGGGTCTCCTGCTTTGGCAGGGGTTGGACTAAATGACCTACAAGTCTAAATTTTGACCTACAATCGTTTGACCTACAATCTTCAGTACTGGAAGATAGTTAGCATGTCCCCCCAACCCTTCTCTTCAGAAGGCTAGCTCTCTCAACCATTCATTATACGATTTAGCCTCCAGACCTTTACCATCTCTGTTGCTCTTCTCTGCACACTTCCTTGGGTCTCAGCACTGAGCCAACTCCTACTATCAATGCAGTTGCATTTTCACTTGATTTCTCCCCAGCCAGCATTCACACACCAATTTGCCCTCTTGCCAGTTGGCGCTCATCCATGCATTCATTTTGGTCAAGGAGGAATTGCTGAGCCTCGCTGATTATTATGCAAGTTACTTGTCCACATTTGAATTAAGTAATTATTCTCAGCCTTAAGAGCTTGGAGCATGCATGCTGAAATGGAAATATGTATTTGAGTGCACATTCAAGAGGGCTACTTGAGAATTTAATCTCAGAAATCTCTCATTTAACTCATTTGCAGAAGCGATGGCACAAGTATATTTAAAAATATTTCCATTATCTGTTACTTAACACACTTGAGGCCCTCAAACACATGCACGCACACGTACACACACAAAAAGCGTAATGTTTAACGTTACTTAATGTTCACCTCAATGTGTAACAAGGTGCAGCTTCATTAAAATATTTCCACTATATTCCACACTTAACATCTGTAAATACATTATTGAATGATCTAATTTAAAAGGTTTGAATGGGTTTGCATTTTCTGTTTTCCATTCAGTTCAAAATGTTGGTGCATGCAATTATGTTCCTCTAATGTTAAAGAGCATCCAGCTATCTGCAATTGACTTTTATAATACAACACAGATAGACTTCATTTTAGGACCACAATTGAATCTGAAATTTCTGTTGCTAAGTGAGATCTTTGTGAAGTGAATTTTGCCCCATGTTAGACCTTTCTCGCCACAGTACTTAAGTGCAGTGGTGGGATTCAAGTAATTTTAACAACCAGTTCTCTGCCCTAATGATTTCTTCCAACAACCAGCTTGCCAAACTGCTGAGAAAATTAACAATCGGTTCTCCCGAAGTGGTGCAAACCGGCTGATTCCCATCACTGCTTAAGTGAATCACTGCAGTTGTTACGTTAGTGACACAGTTGTTAAGTGAATCTGGCTTCCCCATTGACTTTGCATGTCAAAAGGTCGCAAAAGGGATCACATGACCCCAGGACACTGCAACCATCATAAATATGAGTGAGTTGCTAAGCAGCTGAATTATAATCATATGACTACAGCCATACTGCTATGATCGTAAGTGTGAAAAATGCTCATAAATCACTTCAGCTGTAACTTTAAATGGTCACTAAACGAACTGTTGTAAATCAGGGATTACCTGTATAGACATGCCTTCCTATCATGAATGATTATAATGCACTTTTTCTACAACATAAGAAATAGGACTCTGAGCATTTATGACAATTACCAAGTCAAGCACAGCTTAGAATTGAAGTGGCGCAGCTGTTAGAGTGCAGTACTGCAGGCTACTTCAGCTGACTGCCGACTGCCTGCAATTTGGCAGTTCAAATCTCACCGGCTCAAGGTTGACTCAGCCTTCCATCCTTCCGAGGTGGGTAAAATGAGGACCCAGATTGCTGGGGCAATAGGCTGATTTAGTAAACCACTTAGAAAGGGCTGTAAAAGCACTATGAAGTGGTATATAAGTCTAAGTGCTATTGCTATAGCTATTGCTTAGGGTTTTCCAGATATGTTGGATTTCAGTTGCTTGTCCCTACAATAATTATCCAAAGAGCTTTCCGTTGGTGAGCTGGCTAACAGCAGATCATTTATTTCTGCCTTATATCTTTCCATCCAGATCCCCTTCCCAAAATAGCTCTGCCTGAACTAAGAACTCCTTTAAATGGCCCCTCTGAAAATTAACTTCAGTTTGTCAAATGGTAACAGCTCAAGGTTGACACAGTTACATCTTAACCCACGTATTTATTTCCTCACTTTTGCTGGAAGCAGGAATGGCAGATTTATTTTGTTTTGTAGGATTGTTTTCTTTTCTGTAGAAAATACATGCAACTGGATGAGAAAAGTACTGTCTGGTTTAAGAAAGTGGAGATGAAGTCAAAACTCTCGGGTTTTTTAGGAATTAGGAACTATTGTCAGGGTTCCAAGTAATACCCCAGAGGTGGGTTGCAGCAGGTTCTGACCAGTTCTGAAGAACCGGTAGTGAAAAGTTTGAGTAGTTCGGACAATCGGTAGTAAAAAATCTGACTGGCCACGCTCCCATCTATTCTCTGCCTCCCAAGTCCCAGCTGATCAGGAGGAAATGGGGATTTTGCAGTAATCTTCCCCTGGAGTGGGATGGGTATGTAGATTTTACAGTATCCTTCCCCTGAAGTCGGGTGAGAATGGAGATTTAACAATATCCTTCCCCTGGAGTGGGGTGGGAATGGAAATTTTACAATATCATTCCCCTGGAGTGCAGAGGGAATGGAGATTTCACAGTATCCTTCCCCTGGAGTGGGGAGGGAATGGAGATTTTACAGTATCCTTCCCCTGCCATCCCCACCAAGCCACGGCCACCAAGCCACACCCACAGAACTGGTAGTAAAAAAAATTGAAACCCACCACAGTAACACCCCCAATGAAAAAAGACTCTGAAGCTCGAAGTTTCTCAACGTTCCATTTTATTAGCGATGTCATATTGGCACAGCACTAAGTGGGGCAGCCCTGAAGATCCAAAGAAAAAGATGGCCTCCAGGACTAACAACTTTCCCCCCGAGAAGGGGGAAATTAGTTTTATTTTGAACATGCCTCCATTTTGTTTAGGTGTTATTTCCGATTGAGGGATAGCATTCTGACAGCATTATTGGTATAAACCCCTTTCGCTTCCCTTTGATGAGAATTCCAAATTGGAGGGCATTTTGGCTAACAATTCTAGATTTGTTTTAGTCTATACAAAGTTGGGGATAACCGTTTGGGGAAAGCTTAAACTATTGTTGGAAGAAATGTCCATCTGGGTTCAGTTCCAAGTGGGGAGAAAGACACTGGAAATATGGAAGCTGCTTGGAAAGTTGGTTCAATAATGAAGCAGGACTACATGGTTTGAGGCCCTGGGCAAAAAAGCAGGTGTGTGTGTGTGTGTGTGTGTGAGTGAGAGAGAGAGAGAGAGAGAGAGAGAGAGAGAGAGAGAGAGAGAGAGAGAGAGAGAGAGTCAGTCAGTCAGTCTTGGGCTTTGAATTTGAGCTTGTATCTGATTGGTTGTCAGACTCCCATGGGGCCATGCAGGAGCAATTTTGTAGGTTGTCTTTTAAGTCCCAGGCTTGGTTGAGCCTTGCTAGGTGATGCAATCTCCCCAGGTACCATGTGTGAATTCTGTTGCTAGATGGGCAGAAGGCTAATCCTATCATGTCCTGAGGACCATGTCTTAATCCCATCATCCTGGAATTGAAGTTGGGGGGGGGGGGTGGACAGGGAGCTGCAAAAAGCTGCTTTGTCTTTAACACATGTTTCTCCTTTTCTCATCCAGGGAAATATAATATTCTCCCTTTTTAATATTCCCTAAAATATTTCATTCTTCTAGGAGGGGAGTGGGTGCTGACTTTCTTCAATATGTAGCATATGAACTCCAGTTCTTTATATATTATAACTGATATATATCATATAATCGGTGTCTGTCATGGAGAAAACATTGCAATCTTTCTGGAGAAAAAAGAATTTTAAAACAGACCATAGAGTGCGTGTAGTGACCCTGTGAAAATCATTGCTATGAGGTGTAGTAATGAACCCATTATCTTGGATTACTTTAGATGGGGATTGGGTAACCGAGGACAAATATATCAAGAATTACACTGCTCAAAAAAATAAAGGGAACACAAGCAGAAGACATCCGAGATCTGAATGAATGAAATAGCCTTATTAAATACTTGGTTCATTACATTTATTTTATTTATTTATTTATTTATTATTTCAACTTATTTACCGCCCTTCTCCCCGGGCGGGACTCAGGGCAGTGAACAGCCAAACTTAAAACACACATAGTACAAAAGTTAAGAAAAACTAAAGTAAATCAAATCATCGGCACTACCAATTTAAAATCCCAAATCCACAAATCGAAAAATTCCCAATTTAAAACCCAAAATCAATAAAATCAAATGCTCCATCACTGGAGGCTTTGGAGAAGAGACTGGACAGCCATTTGCCTGAAATAGTTTAGGGTCTCCTGCAGGGAATTGGACTAGAAGACCTCCAAGGTCCCTTCTAACTCAGTTGTTCTGTTATGTAAGCCCAGGACAGGAAGAGATCATTAGAAAGAAACTTTCACTCTGCAACTGAAATATTTGATTATGCAGTGTCTGTTACATGTCTCCTGGAACTGAAGATGCTAACACCAACCACGGGCATTCATTTTTTTCAGGAGTAGGCCTTTATCAAAATTGGGATAGAATTATTGAGAGATGACACTGTTAATCCTTTCCCTCGTCTTGATAATGTAGAGGGTCTTTTAGATCATAGATGTGAATGATCCATGAGACGGATAGCAAATAAATTTAATGATAAATTTTTTAAAAAATTGTCACTGCAAGCAATTTCCCCCCATTTGGCTTGCCTTTCTCACTGATTCATTCTTCTCTTTAATGTTTCATTCAGATTCGTTCAGACAAAGACAGTGAAATCCATATAAGATACAGCATCACAGGGGTGGGAGCTGACCAGCCCCCTATGGAAGTCTTCAACATTGACCCCGTGTCAGGGAGAATGTACGTGACCCGTCCAATGGATAGAGAAGAAAGAGCATCCTACCATGTAAGTTTGTGCTTCTCATGTCTTGTGTATTTTTTCCTTCCTTCCTTCCTTCCTTCCTTCCTTCCTTCCTTCCTTCCTTCCTTCCTTCCTTCCTTCTTCCTTCTATCTTCCTTCCTTCCTTCCTTCTTCCCTCCCTCCCTCCCTTCCCGTTCTTCCTTCCCGCCTTCGTCTGTCCATCCCTGCCTGCCCTTCCTTCCTTTCTCCTCCCTCCCTGTTCTTCCTTCCCTCCTTCCTCCCTCAGTCCCTCCCTGCCCTTCTTCTGTCCGTCCCTCCCTTCCTTCCTTCCTTCCCTCCTCCCTCCATCCATGCCATCCTGCCCTCCCTCCCTTCCTTCCTCCTTCCTCCCTCCCTACCATCTCCTTCCTCTCACCTCCTTCCTTCCTTCCTTCCTTCCTTCCTTCCTTCCTTCCTTCCTTCCTTCCTCCCTCCCTCCCTTCCTTCCTTCCTTCCTTCCTTCCTTCTCTGGCAATTTCAAGCACATCTCAGTCATAAGTAAAAGTAGAATGCAAAGTTCTGAAGGTCTAGAAATTCTCTAATGAGAAATTCTGTGTGTGCATACACACACACACACACACACACACTGTATATGCACACACTTCTATGTTGACTGAATAACAATAAAAGTACCTGTATAAATAACCAAAAATTAGATATAAGAATTTTTGCAATAACTCCAAATTTGGATCTTTTAGATTACATTTGTTTACATGTATTATATTTCTGTTCTTGTTTTCTTCTTAGCTCTGTCTACCAGCTGTGAGTTTGCCAGCTATTTGCTGTGTTTGTGTGACATGTGGCTCACTGTTTCATTCAATTGATTGTATTCATTTGCATAACACACTGAATTATACAGCAACCAAACTGTCTGAGTTTATAAATCTGTGTGACTGAAACGCAGTTGCCTAGTTAGTTTTTATGGGAACTGCCTTACCAATATCTTCCCAGGATTTTAAAGTTTTCTTTTCTCTTGCCGTTGTCCTGCAAGGTTAGAAGCTCTGGCGACATTATGGACACATCTTCCCAAAGGCGCTTTTTTTTTCAACTGGACTTTCTTGTTTTTCTTTGAAGATGTTTTGCTTCTCATCCAAGAAGCTTCTTTAGCTCTGACTGGATGAAGAAACATAACTGTCCAATTAAGATGATTCTGAGAGTGATTCAGATCAGCCTGGCTGATCAAAGGGAGGAAGAATTTGAATTTGAATGCTTCCAAGTCCATGAAAGCCAACATATATCTGTGCTGATAGACAGAGATAGAACCTCTGAATCCAAGTAAAATGTGTGAGGGGGAGATTTCCTGATTCTATCCAAATTATGAAATAAAAACTGAAATAAAGGCAGAACACGAGAAGGGCCAAAGATAAATATATCATAAGAGCCAAAGACGGTTGTACCAAAAGTGCCAATGATAAATATATCATGTGCCAAAATATCATCTCGCACACAATTGCTAGAATCAACCACCATCATTCTTGCCTGTATATCATTCTCCCATTTGCTTCACTTCCAGAATCTCAGATTTCTCTTTAGCTCGTCTTCGTGATTTCTGAATTGGCACCTAGTTATACCTGGGTTGCTCGTAACAACTTCTGGCTTTAACATCTGGCTATTTGTAGACTGTGTTGTGTGCAAGTTTTGCTTGCTGTCTGCAAACTTTGGTAGACATTTGGCTCTAGTCTGAAAAACTCATTGTGATTCATACTGTCTCTCCGGGATTTGAGATCAGAATCGTTCTGTGAATCTGGAGGTGATTGATTTTTGTACTTCTTGCATGCAGAGGAAATGTGTTCTTTCATTAAGGTCCAATCTTTCCCCAAGGTTTTGTAAACCAATTGTTTCTCATATATTGGTGGAAACTTTGTCATCTTGCTGTAAAGTGAATTTCCCCTTGTGCCTAGTAAGCCCATACAGCTTTTAGTCTTCTGCACTGACTTTGGGTGCATAACTGTGAGACCTCTAAGCCATCTGGATTTCCAAATATGTTACAAATTGCCCATAAAGTAATACAGGTCATTTCAACCGACACTATCTTCTTAAAGAGTTCTGCAACAGATATTATTTTCAGCAAGGTGTGTTTGGTAAGGTACGCTTTAACTATGTTGGCACCGACTATGGGCAAAGGTGGAGAGGTCAGGAAAGTAATATTAACTCCTTAGCTGCATGGTGGAAGAAATTTCTTTAAGGCTATAGGGGCATCTGGGGAAAAATTATTTCATATTCCTTGAACAAAAGCAATTATTTTCTCCAGTGACCCGGGCGAAATCAGAAGCAAAAGGATATCCTTAAAAAAAAAAAGTCAGGAAAGTTAGAGATGCAGGTCTTGTGCTGCTTCAAAATGGTCAATTATATCTCACTGATGGAAGGCCATTATAACTTGGACGCTAATTTAGGTAGAGCATCTCAGAAGGAAACTTTGATGGACTCATTAGGATTCTAGCATGAGAAACTTTCGGTCAAGAAGAAGTAAATTTGCTGGTCATAATGATGGCTTTCTCTGACCTTGGGACTATTTAATAACAAATGTTCATTATTAACTATCCCGGTTAAGACAATGGCTTTTGAGAGATGCTTCGAAATGGCTATTCAGTTCTTTTTATGACCCATGTAGGTGAAGAAAAAGGACAAGCTGACTTTCTTAAGTCCAAGAAGAACTTCCTTTCATTACTGATCAGAGATTTCAGTATTCTGCCCAAAATACTCTAGCACAGCGGTCAGCAAACTGCAGCTCTGGAGCCGCATGTGGCTCTTTCATCCCTCTGCTGTGGCTCCCTGTTGCTGGTCAGTTCCACAATTGGTCAGGTCTTTTAGTTAGGACAGGTAGAGGAAAAAGGATGCCGTGCTAGGAGGAGACTCTATGGTAGGGGAACCGGACTTCCGGTTGGCTCCAGAATTGAACAGGGGGCTTCTGGTTAGGAGCTTTCTGGCTCATTGAGTGTTTAAGGTTGCTGACCCCTGCTCTAGCATGCATACAGAAAGAAAGAGAGAGAGAGTTTAATTGAGAAAATTTCAATTAAACATCCCAAAATGAGGTTGAGAACTCTGTTGCTGGACAAAGTAGAGCAGTGATGGCTAATCTTTTTCAGTTCGAGTGTCCAAAGCATGTGTGTGTGTGTGTGCGAATGCACGTTCACATGCCCAAATCCCCAAAATGCAATGCGTGTGCGACCCCCCCCACATGTGCCCCATCCCCACCTGCCACCTGCCCCTGAACATACATGCACAGCCTCCTTGCATACGCACGTTCCCCATATGTACACATCCCCCGCATGCACGCACGCCCCTCCCCCGTAAGCGCCCCATCCCCGCACATGCCTGGCAGAGACTCGAAGACCAGGTGGCTGGCAGGAGGGGCACACACATGCGCAGTGGAGCTGAACTGAGGTGGTGGCTCGCATGCCCACAGAGAGGGTGCTGCGTGCCACCTCTGGCACGCATGTCATAGGTTCGCTATCACGGGAGTAGAGTGTATCCTGTGATACGCTTTCATGCACATTTTTTTAGGGCTGAGGTCCAGGTGATTAAAAGTGCATTGAATTTTTTTTGTCTTTTAATGACCCCATAATCCCTTGCATCGGGGTGGAGTCAGGGCAACTGAATGGAGCTGAGTGTTTACTGAGAAGAGCCACAGTGGAGCAATGGTTAGAATGCAGTACTGCAGGCTACTTCTGCTGATCACCAGCTGCCAGCAACTTGGCAGATCGAATCTCACCAGGCTGAAGGTTGACTCAGCCTTCCATCCTTCTGAGGTGGGTAAAATGAGGACCCAGATCGTTGGGGGCAAGATGCTGACTCTGTGAACTGCTTAGAGAGTTGCTGTAAAGCACTGTGAAGTGGTATATAAATCCAAGTGCTATTGGTATTGCCGGATGCCCTTCCTGTCGCCAATGCGGAGTTTGTTTCAGCAGATACATTCTCCGTGTGCCCAGAGAGAGAGAGAAATCTGCCTCTACCTAGGATCGAACTCACAGCCTTTTGATTGTGAGGCAAGAGCTCCACCTCTAGGCCACTGCACCACTCGTTAAAAGTGCAATGAATCAGTGCAGCAAAACACCCTGATATTTTCCAGTGTATTCCCTCTACAGGTAGTCCTCAACTTACAACCATTCATTTAATGACCATTTAAAGTTACAGTGGCTCTGAAAAAAATTGACATGATCATTTTTTTACACTTACGACTGTTGCGGCATTCCCAGGATCTCATGCTCAAAATTCGAATGCTTGGCAACTGGCAAGTATTTATGATAGTTGCACAGTCCCAGGATCATGTGATCACCATGGCATTGCAACCTTCTGACAAGCTAGGTCAATGGGGAAGCCAGATTCACTTAACAATCCATGTTACTAACGTTAACAACTGTAGGGATCCAAGGAAGATCATAAAATGGAGCAAAACTCATGCTTAACAATTGTCTTGCCTAGCAACTGAAATGTTGGGCTCAATTTTGATCATAAATCAAGGACTACCTGTACAAACTTGCTTCTCAAGGATCTCCTATTGATTAAGTTGGCAACAAACCAAACCTCCTTTCTAGAATATATGAAATCTATCTATCTATCTATCTATCTATCTATCTATCTATCTATCTATCTATCTATCTATCTATCTATCTATCTCTTAGATTTACAGCCAGTTTAAATCAGTAAACTTAGATTTACTGAAAGTTTACTAGACTTAGTAGTCCTCAACATACAATCATTTGTTTTAGTGACGAAAGTTACACCGATGTAGTGACTTAACAACCGGTCATCACACTTGATGAACCTCTGGCCCTGTGGGATTACCTTGTTGCATTTTAAGGTCTGATCCTAGAGCAGGTAGGAGTGCCTTGGGATCTGCAATGCTATATTCATTTCCCAACTTTCTCATCTATAACTGTGACTGTGGTGTTTGAAGCATACAATCCTTCTCCTAATGTTGAGAGCAATCAACCAATTGTTGGAAGGAAAATCCATCTGGTTCAGTTCCAAGCTGAGAGAAAGACGCTGGAAACAAAATGGAAGCTGGAGGCTGATTGGAAAGAAGATCCATTTATTGATGAACAGAACCACCAGAGTTTGTGGTTCTGGGTCAGCTGAACAACTGGTTTGATGAGTACATGGATTTTTATAAGTTTCAGAGATGCTGCTAGGGGTGGTGGGTGGGGGTTGTGCAATGTCTGACATGCCCTTACGGGATTGTGCAATGTAGTGAGTTCTGTGCCTTCTGCTAAATGGTAGTGGGGTAATCCTATTATGTCCTGAAGGATGATGTCCTGTTCTTGGAATTTGGGTGGAGGAGAATGTAAATTTTTAATCCCATCACTGGAAGTGAAGGTCCTTTGTTTCTGAGTAGCCTTGCCCAATCTTTCCTAATGGACACAAAATATCTGCTGGGGGCTATTAAGAAAGACTGAGTCTGCTTTCTGTCTTTAAGAGCATGTTTCTTCATTTCTCCTTTAGGGAAATATAATATTCTGCCTTTTTAAAATATTTCATCTTTCTAGGAAGGGGGGTCTTCCCACAATTAGAATAACTTGCATTCAGAAGTTGGGTTCCTTCATCACTGGAGGCTTTGAATAAGAGACTGAATGACCGTTTGACTGAAATGGTATGGGACAGGAGTCAGCAATCTGCGGCTCTGGAGCCACATGTGGCTCTTTCATCCCTTGCTGCAGCTCCCTGTTGCTGGTCGGCTCCACAATTGATAGGGCTTTTGGTTAGGGCAGGTAGAGGAAAAAGGATGCTGTGCTAGGAGGAGGCTCCTTGGAGGGGGGGGGGAACCGACTTCCAGTTGGCAGAGGAAAAAGGACACCACGCTAGGTGGAGACTATGATGTGGGAACCGGACTTCCAGTTAGGACCTTTGTGGCTCTTTGAGTGTTTAAGGTTGCCAACCCCTGGTATAGGATCTCCTGCTTAAGCAGGGGGTTGAACTAGAAGACCTCACGCCTGGACTACTGTAATGCTCTCTACATAGGGCTCCCCTTGAGGAGCACCCGGAGGCTCCAACTGGTCCAGAATGCGGCTGCACGGGTGGTGATGGGAGCGACGTGGCACTCCCATGTGACCTCCCTCTTGCGCGAGCTGCACTGGCTCCCAGTGGTCTTCCAGGTGCGGTTCAAGGTCTTGGTTACCATCTTCAAAGCGCTTCATGGCTTAGGACCAGGGTATCTTCGGGACCGCCTTCTGCCACAAACAGCCTCTCACCGACCAGTCCGCTCCCATAGAGAGGGGCTCCTTAGGGTGCCGTCGGTCAAACAGTGTCGACTGGCGGCCCCCAGGGGGAGAGCCTTCTCTGTGGGGGCACCTACCATCTGGAATGAGCTCCCCCCTGAGATAAGGAGGTTACAGGACCTGTGTACTTTTTGCCGCGCCTTAAAAACATTTTTATTTGAACAAGCTGGGCTGGCTTAACCTCCTTTATATTGGGTTTTAAATTTTTATAATTATAATTGGATTTTTAAACTGTTGAGCCAAATTATTTAACTTGTTTTAATATGTTTTTTTAACTTTTGTATTTATTGTATCTTATTCTGGCTGTTCACCGCCCTGAGTCCCGTCTGGGAGTAGGGCGATATATAAATTTAATAATAAATAAATAAAATAAATAAAGACCTCCAAGGTCCCTTCCAACTCTATTATTCTATGTCCCAGGAAATATGGTAGATATGGAGAAAAATGTGTCTAATTTATTTCAACTGAAATATTTTCAGCACAAATCTTTTGTACTGGCACCTAAATCAATATACAATTAGTATTTGATATCCGCATGCTTCTAAATTTGGAAAGTTTTTTTTCTGAACAAAATATTCTTACTAAAAATAAATAAACCGGATGCTAAAATATACAAATTTAGAACAGGTATCACAATGACTGGAGTAAAGGTGAAAAGATGATACTGAAATGCACAAAGTTGGGCAACTGTATAGGTACACATTTTCTAAAGGAAATTGCCAACTCTTGAAACAATAGGATCAATTATCCTTCAGACTAAAACTAAAAAAACAAACTGATCATCCATCTGCGTGGCTGATCTTTGCTTTTCTGCCATCAATTTGCAAACCAATTAAAATCAGAATTAGTGTTGATGTTAATCAGTCTTCCCTTTAGTAATATTCTGTTTATCAGCACATGCTTTCCTGTTAGCTTAATTGCATGACTGTGTGATCATAATCATTACATTGCAATTTTTTTTAAAAAAAAATTATACATGTTCATTATCAAGTTTCTTAATTAATACTGACTTCTTTCTCTTTGTTTTCCTCTTCTTTTGGTTCTAAGGCAAACTGAATAATTTTCAGATTAATTTGTTAGATATGAGATATTTATTCAGAATAAAACAAGGTTAAAAAGTTGTGGGGTTTTTTACATTTATGACAATGGGTGAGTGACCTACTCATTATTTTTTCCAATTCCAGTGCCATCTCCATAGATAAACAGAACAATGAAGTCCAGACCTCTCACCTTTTTTACAGGTTGAAGACAGAAAGAATTTCCGTAGCTCTAATTCTCATCTCATACAATCTTATCATATTGAAACTCAATACATTATGAACAAACCAGGAGATAAGTCTGTGTCAGGGTTTTGACAGATGCCCTAATTAATTCATGAGCCTCGAGCCAAGTTTCAAAAGAAATCCGGTTATTTATTAGAAGCAACATGTCGGCACATACCCAAGTTGTGTCAGCTCTGCCCCACATAATTTACGTCCCAACTATGACCCTGTTTCTCCCCTCCTCCCAGGGTGTGTCATAAATCACATTCTCCAATGGAGCACTTTCGCGGGCTGTACAGAACACGCCTCTCCAGCTGGCTCTGGTAACCTAGGCTTCAGCCTTGAGAAAGGTATGCGTGGAATGCGCTTCTGGTTGCTGCCGTGTTGCTCCCTCAATTTTCCCCACTCCTGCCTATGGCAACTCGAGAGCTGGCCAGGAATCTTGGGCTAAATCATTTCACATTACAGAGAGTTGTCACATATGACCAAATAATCCTTGAAACAATTTTACAAAATCCACCCCTATAGAATATAAAAACTCATAGAAATTGGTTTTGGCTCAATTTATTTATTGTTGGGTGGAGGGCATTGGAGACTGTTGGAAAGAATTAAAATATGTGACCTTGCCATCTGAGAGTTATGCTCATATTATCATAAAGTTGGAAAAACCCAGTGGGTCCAATATTTAATTATATTAAGTACCATATTTTTTGGGGTATAAGATGCACCTTTCCCCCCCCCCCAAAAAAAGAGGGTGAAAATCTGGGTGTGTCTTATACTGCAAATGTAGCCCCACCCAGCCTTGCAAACGGAGATTTCAGAGGCTGAAAAAAGCCTCTGAAAGAAAGTTCAGAAAAAAAGCCTCCAAACAGAGCTTCAGAAAAAAAGTCTCTGAAAGAAGCTTCAGAAAAAAAGCCTTTTTTTTTTCTGAAGCTCTGTTTTGGAGGCTTTCAGAGGCAGAAAAAAAGTTTTTTCTGAAATAGAATTTCAGAAGTTTCTGAGGCAGGAAAAAAAGCAAGGCACAGAGCTCACAACCAAGGAACCTGTTGCTAAAATTCACCTCTGGAAACAGCTGATTGGGGGTATTCCGGGAGGCAGATCCACCCACCAGTCAGCTTTTTTCTTATTTTCCTCCCCAAAAACTAAGGTGCATCTTATACTCCGCTGCGTCTTATACTCCGAAAAATACAGTATGTCTGGTGCTCTCTGAGCTTGCTTGTTTTCTTGCAGATGCTACATTATCCAACTAGGTAAAACCATCAGTGCTAGTCCTGATGATGTGACCTAGAAACATCTGCAAGAAAACAAGCAAGCTCAGAGAGCACCAAGGACCCCTCACGTCAACCCTGAGATATAAATATTCCCTTTTATTAGTATTAATTATGTCTGTCAAATGTTTCCCAGGAATATTTGGAAATCTCATCCCCAGTGACACTAAGCAGTCCACTAAAACAGACATTTTTTGTTTTATCTATTTTTTATTTCTTCTTAATTAATAGTGAAAGGAAAAAAGAGCGAAACACAAAAATAATAGTGATAGGCTGAATCATGACAACTGGACCAAACTTCGTTAATCTGAGAGGTTTCATTGCTCATCCAAGCAACTTTCATCAGTCAGAGCAAAAATTTTTTAGTCCAGTTGCTTGAATGAGCAACGAAAGATCTCCGATTAACCAAGCTTGGTCCAGTTGCCACGATTAAACTTTTACACTTCTTTGGCCTGGATGATTGAGTTTTCATTTACAAATAGTGATAGTGATGTAGAGCCTTGGTGGTGCAGCGGACTAAAGTGCTGTTAAGTAGCTCTTAACTGCCATGTGCCTGCAATTACTGCGAGTTCAAATCTCACCAGGCTCAAGGTTGACTCAGCCTTCCATCCTTCCGAGGTAGGTAAAATGAGGGACAATAAACTGATTTTGTATAAAAAAGAACAGCGCTTGGGGAGGGGGGCAAAAGCCCTACTTAGCAGGTATATACAAAAGTATGAAGGCTATTGCTTAACGCATTGTAAGCCGCCCTGAGTCTCCAGAGAATGGCGGCATATAAATCGAACCAATAAATACAATAAATAAATAAATAAATAATAGTAATAGTTGTATGATTACTGTTAAGAAAAGAATACATAAAAAGTACTACAATAAAAAAGTGGCTGTGGGTACTGGCATCTGGGCCAATTGAGATATTCGATCATTGACCATCGGGGGTGAGGTGTTACCCCCTGTGGATAGGGCCCACAACTTGGGTGTCCTCCTGGACCCCAGGGGGGCATTTGCCCAGGTTCGCCTGGTGCGCCAGTTGCGGCCTTACTTGGACCAAGATGCCCTACGCACTGTTACTCATGCACTGGTCACCTCCGGTCTTGACTACTGCAATGCTCTCTACCTAGGGCTGCCCTTGAAAACCACTCAAAGGCTTCAGCTGGTGCAAAATGCAGCCTCGCATGTTGTGATGGGAGAGTCCCGACACTCCCATGTTACACCCCTCCTGCGTGACCTGCATTGGTTACCGGCAGGGCCGGATTTAGATGAAAAGAGGCCCTAGGCTATTCCACTTATGAGGCCCTTTCACCTCCCCTTTTTAAGTTTGTAAATTACATGAGAGATAATAAAATACATCATTACATCATTAATTTTGCTAACAATTTGAATGTTAGCAAAATTATAATTTTGCTACTAGTATAATTACTAGGCTGAAGCCTAGTTAGCCTATAGGAAAATCCGGCCCTAGTTACCGGTTGCCCTTCAGTTGAGGTTCAAGGTGCTGGTTATCACCTACGAAGCCCTTCACGGCCTAGGCATGAAATATTTGTCGGATCCCCTGCAGCCAGCGACAATCCCCAATCACCCGGTACGTTCCCACAGACAAGGCCTCCTCAGGGTGCCGTCGGCCAGACAGTGTCGGCTGGCGACCCCCAGGGGGAGAGCTTTCTCTGTGGGCGCACTCACCCTCTGGAACCAACTTCCTTTGGAGCTCCGGATGGCTCCTGACTTCCACTCATTCTACTGCAATTTGAAGACCTGGTTGTTTTGTAGTTTGGACTGATGGGGGATTTCTTGATCAATTTTAATTGTTTTAAATTCGATTTTAAATTTTATTGTTTTAACCAGGAATTATGCATTTTATTGTTGTGAGCCGCCCTGAGGCCTCGGAGATAGGGCAGCATATAAATTGCATATATTGCATATATTGCATATATATATATATATATATATATATATATATATATATATATATATATATATATATATATAAATAAATAAACTAACTAACTAACTAACTAACTAACTAACTAACTAACTAACTAACTAACACATGGAAAATATGATATGTAATAATTACAATAGCAGTTTAAACTCTATATATATTAGCCTAATGCAAATATTATTCAGCATGTAATTCTGATACATTTATACAATTATCTTTTATTGGTCTCCATACATCGTATGGACATCGTGGGCTGTCTCCTGATACCACTAGATGAAATCATTAGGGTTCGTTGCCTTAGAAGAGTGAGGAAAATTTTCAGGGACGACTCTCCACTTCTTTACCCTCCTACCATCGGGAAGGAGATATAGAAGTATAGCCAGCCGCACAAACAGGCTGAAGAACAGTTTTTATCCATGAGCTGTCAGACTCCTGAATGAGAAATAACATCATAACTATGTAGTATGATGGACTGCAATGTGTAACATGTTCACACTGGTGCAATAGGACTGGATGTTTTGTTAATATGATTTATTGGGTTAGGGATTTTCTGTCTTTGCTGTGACTTGTATTGTGTTGGGGAGGGGGGTGCACTGAGCTCAACCAATCTCATTGTACATATGTTGTGCACTGACAATAAAGATTTGAATTTGAATTATGTCTGTCTAGAAAATGCTGTCAAAAAGAAACATTTTGGTGGAGATATAATAAGGATAAAGCTTTAAACTGCCTGTTTTTACAATGTCCTATCCTTACTGAGTTTAGAAAGTACTGAAATGGATTATATAAAGGTAATTGTGTGACAAATTTTGAGAGGATAATATTCTTTGGAACTACATATCCAGTACATGAAATTTGACAACTAGACAACTTAAATGGATTTTCCATGCCCTTACTATGGCCAAAAGATTGATATTCTAAGCATTGGAAAAATAAATGTATGGCTCCTTTTACTCAATGGATTGACGATCTGATTGCACTTATCAACTATATATGGCTGGCCTATAGACATAAACTTTTAATTGATAAGTGCAGTAGTGGCCAAAATTGTGAAACCTTTTGGAAAAACTGTATTTTCTAAAACTAGCTAATAAAACCACTTTTTTTTAAGTAGTACCATAAAATCATATATCAATGGAAAGATAATTTAATCAAGGATGTAATGCAATAACTTTTATGAAGGATTTGCTATTAGAACAGCAGTTATAGTGTAAAGAAGAAAAGTGAAACACGTATAAAAAACCGAGATATACAAAAATTATCACCATAGAAAAAACGAGATAACCTTTAGCATGAATTACGGCCTTACAACATCTTCCCATGAAGTGAACCAAGTCTTTTAGTTCTGCAGCTTTTATAATGTGAAACCAAGATCGAATGATTGCTTCTATTTAACTGGATTTTATTGCTATGTCGCTTCTGACTAACAAATTTCTTTAGTCGACTCCATAGATTTTCAATTGGGTTAAGGTTTGGGCTATTCCCAAGCCATTCCAGCAGTGGAATTTGATTATCTTGAAACTCGAAAAAAAAAAAGTAGTGTTATTAGCCATCAAACTTCAAAAATACACTTTTCCCAAAACGTTTCCACAATTTTGGCCACTACTGTATAATGAAGTATGGCACTCATTTATACAGAATATAGTAAGTTAAAAAAACAGGCACTAGAACAGACTTACTAGAAAGATGGCCCACAGAAGTGAGCTAGCTAAAGACATGTATTCAACGAAGTTAAAATCTATATACCGGTAGTCCTCAACTTATAACCATTCCTTTAGTGACCATTCTAAGTTATAATGGCACTGAAAAAAAGTTACTTTTGACTGTTTTTCACATTTGCAGCCTCTCCATGGCCACAGGATGAAAATTTAGACACTTGCCAATTGGCATGTATTTAGAATGTTGCATTCTTCCAGAATCACATGATCCATTGACCTTCCCAGCTGGCATCTGAAAACCAAAATCAAGGGGGGGGGGTGTTTCCAGATTCTTTTAACAGCCACATGATTCACAACATAACTGCAACGATTTGCTTAGTAAAAATGTCGTAGAATAGGGCAAAATTCACATAAACCTGCCTTGTTGAGCGGTTGAAATATTGGGCTCAATTGTGGTCATTAGTCAAGAACTTACCTGTATTGAATAGAATAGAATAGAATAATAGAATTGGAAGGGACCTTGGAGGTCTTCTAGTCCAACCCCCTGCTTAAGCAGGAAACCCTACACCACTTCAGACAAATGGTTATCCAGTCTCTTCTTAAAAACTTCCAGTGTTGGAGCATTCACAGCTTCTACAGGCAAGTTGTTCCACTGATTAATTGTTCTAACTGTCAGGAAATTTCTCCTTAGTTCTAAGTTGCTTCTCTCCTGGATTAGTTTCCATCCATTGCTTCTTGTCCTGCCCTCAGGTGCTTTGGAGAAAAGCACCTTGACTTGGTTTAGATTCCAAGGTTATTTTTCAATTTTCCTCCTTCCTTTACGAGACAATGGTTTTTGATAATTTATTTATTTATTTATTTATAATTGGATTTATATGCTGCCTGTCAGGTTTCGAAGTCATCTCAAATAAATTGCATTTCAAACAAAATCTTTGATGAAAAAAACTCTTATTTATTAAGCACAAACATTCTACTCTGACTCATCGCAGCCAACTCTGGCTTCCTCAGCCAAAAAACCTCCTTTTCCTCTCCCCACTCCTCTGCACTCATTGGCCATCTTCCCAGTCACTCTGCCCCTAATCTACTGCTCCCACTCAAAGGAATTTCCCCCCTCCCATCCCATCTCCTAGGTGATATTCTCTCCAGGGAAAATAAGTAGGTGAAGAGTCAACCGTCCCTTTCCAGATGCCTCCGCTTCTCCTTCTTATGTCAGCATTAGAGTAAGTGCAGCGTGAAATGCTGACACCGCCCTTTCTCAGCGAGGACTCAGGGCAGCTCACAATAATAAAACCAGTCCAGATTAAAATTCAAACACTAAAATCTAAAATTCCCATTAAAACCCCATTCAGTCCAGGCCAGCCTGGTGAAACAACGAAGATCACGGCGGAAGGAGCGAAAGTCGGGGGCTACCCGGAGCTCCAAGGGGAGCTGATTCCAGAGGGTAGGTGCACCCACAGAGAAGGCTCGCTCTCTAGGGGCCGTCAGCCGACATTGCCTGGCCAAGTAGGCCCTCTCTGTGTGAGTGCACCGGGCGATGGGGAGCTCTTGCGGACCACAGGTGTTCCACCAAATACCCCGGACCTAAGTCATGTAGGGCTTTCTAGGTGATCACCAACACCTTGAACCTCACCCAGAGGGCAACCGGTAGCCAATGCAGGTCACACAGGAGGGATGTGACGTGGGAGCATCAGGACATCACTACCATCCCATCACTACCCGCATGGCCGCATTCTGCACCAGCTAAAGCCTCCAAGTGGTTTTCAAGGGTAGCCCCATGTAGAGAGAGTTGCAATAATCCTGACCTTGATAATCCTGACCTTGAGTTGGTAGTGCTGGCATAATGTGTCTTTCCTATAAACAACAAGTTCCTGCTTGGGCAACTTTATCTCATATGCCTCCATTATTATGCTACATATCTCTTTGATAAGGGAAAACGAAATCATTTCCTCTAATTATTTAGCCTAGGAAGTAACTCAGAACAGCATGAGTTGTGAACAAATAGCCATTACTGTCACTTGTATTTATACCAGACTGAGCTTCTCTAACTGATGCAGTTTTTTATCAGCAAATATACTAATTATTTCGGTTGACCCCTTTTCTGCTATGGGCCTCCACTATTCAAAACATCGAAGTCAAGTCCCAAAATACAGACTCATTAATTGACCACTTTTCCAGTCCATTGATGAAACGCGATCACCCCTTAGTAAGCACTGTACATTTCTAAATAGTGAAAGTGAAGTTCAAATGTGCAAGGATTTCCTTTTTAATCTTCTTTGCCTTCTTGAGTTCAGAAAAAAGTATTGTAGTTTATGGATTTTAATTAATCTCATAGACAAGCTCATAGACTCTGGGCTTAATTAACTCCCAAGGCCATCAACTTGTAATTAAGAACAGCTTTACAGAGTCAGACCGATGGTTGATCTAGAAGATATTCAGGCTTCCACTAATAACTATTTGCATTTGTTTTTAAAATAAACCCTTCTTATCACAGGACAATAACTAGGGAGAGGTATTCACCGAACATCCAAGCTTTATTATAAACCACATATTCCTAAGAAATTATTCTTTTAAAAAAACCCCATGCAATGAAATTGCTGCTTTTGCACTTCAAGTAATTGCCTTTCACAATTAATAGAAACAATACATTCTAGATTTTTAAAAAAACCCACAAATTTCCGCCTTTTACTATTCGGTATTTTTATTTAGTTTATACTTGCATCTAAATGCCGCACAAGTCCTACAGATCCTCACCCACAGCATTTTCATGCTAAATAATTACATTCCAGAGTAGTTATAAATAAAACATTCTTCATCATTTATTCTTTTTTAATCTATCTTCAGTTCACTGCAAAATTCACAGAGTATTTATTTCTTACACACAAATGCTCATATTGTCAACTCTCAACAAGACAAGACATACCTAAGATGTTAAATTACCAGGTGTACCTATGAAGTTGTTGGATACAACACCTAGCAAGGACATTCAACAACTGATTCCCATCCAGGAAGTCCCAGATCAGTTTGCAATCAAAATGGGCTAAAAGGCTGAATCAAGGATAATACTGCTGCTTGTCCTAACTCACCCTTGGTGACTAGGAATGTAAAATGAAATTGCAGGAAATTTGTAAAATACGATTTATAAGTCCTATCAAAACAGGTTTTTGCACAGCATGGGCTACAGCCTCAGTTGTGGTTTATTGGCTTCCAGCTTTCTCTGTTAAAAAAATGCATCCGTAAAACATGTGTTAGCATTAAAAGGTAAAGGTTCCCCTCGCACATATGTGCTAGTCGTTCCCGACTCTAGGGGGCGGTGTTCATCTCCGTTTCAAAGCCGAAGAGCCAGCACTGTCTGAAGACGTCTCTCTGGTCTTGTGGCTGGCTTGACTAAATGCCAAAGGTGCACAGAACACTGTTACCTTCCCACCAAAGGTGGTCCCTATTTTCCTACTTGCATTTTTTACGTGCTTTCAAACTGCTAGGTTGGCAGAAGCTGGGACAAATAATGGGAGCTCACCCCATTACGCGGCACTGGGACTCAAACCGCTGAACTGCCGACCTTTCGATTGACAAGCTCAGCTTCTCAGTCACTGAGCCACCGCGTCCCTTCTGTGTTAGTATAGATCTTGGTTAAAAGAAGTAATTTCATCTGAGATAAATTCACATAAACAAAGAAGAATATTTAGAAATGTTGAGTTCAGTTTTGCTGGCAGAGTAAAGAGAGACCTACACATTCCTGGGTGCCATGTTTCCTATATTCCCATCACCACCCCCATTCCCGCCCCCTTATCTTCCTAACCTTGCACTTTTCACAAAACACTTTTGCACGTGTTCTGCAAAAAATTTTCCCCTCCCTTAGCGTCATGAAACTATTATTTTTTCCCTGCCCATCCCTCCAAAGATTCACATGTTAGGGAGATGTTGCTACCATAAACAAATGACAGATTTTTTTTAGAAAATATTCCTGAAATAAAGGATGGGAGAGAAAAATGACTTAGCAATGCAACCTATGGAAAGGGCCAGTTTGTGAGAGGCAGTTTGATGTAATGGTTAAAGTGCTGAAGTAGAAACTGGGAGACTATCAGTTCTGTTCTTCTTTAGACATGAAACCAGGCAAAGTGACTATGGGTCACTAAGTGTTTCTTACCCCATCCTGCATCAGAGAGTTGTTGTTATGGGGAAAATAGGTGGGAGCATTAAGTATAATACCTGATGCAAAATAAAGGCTGGATAAACAGCTAATCGTAATAAACAGGACCAGATTTCTGCTTTTAGGCACTTCCCTTCTGATCTTAAAGCTATATATCTCTTCATTATTCTATTTTCTTATTTTTTTCAAAGTAAATGGTTATCTCAGAAACAAACTTTTAGTTTAAGTACAGTACATGGAAGAGGGGGTCTGTCTGTCTGTCTGTCTATCTATCTATCTATCTATCTATCTATCTATCTATCCATCCATCCCTCTGTCTGTCTGTCTAATTTATTACTTCTCTATATATCATCTATCTAATCTATCATAGTTCTCTTTATATCTATCCAGCTATCATCCTGTCTGTCTGTTTATCTGGCATCCATCTATCTATCTATCTATCTATCTATCTATCTATCTATCTATCTATCTATCTATCTATCTATCTATCCATCCATCCACCCACCCACCCACCCACCCATCTATCCATCCATCCATCCATCCATCCATCTATCTATCTATCATCTGTCTAATTTATTACTTCTCTATATATCATCTATCTAATCTATCACAGTTCTCTTTATATCTATCCAACTATCATCTGTCTCTATCTATCTCTATCCAACTATCCATCTTTATCTATTCATCTTTATCTCTCTATCAATCATCTATCTATCTATCCATCCATCCATTCATCATCTTGTGGTATTCCAAGTTACAATAGCACTGGAAAAATGAGCAATGTCCATTTTTCCCATTGCAGCAGCCCCAAGGTCACATGATCAAAATTTGGATATGCTGCCTATCCATCTCATCACTTACATCGCTTTTTAATGAGTTTTTAAAGCCAAACATTATTTTAATCTCGACATTTATGACTGTATTTTCGTAATCAAATCATGAAATGTGAATGGCGATATGTGTATATCAAGCCTTTCTGTTTACTTACTGTTTGGATACTGTTTGTATCTGCAGAGAAATCCCCCATTGTATTCAAGGCCGCTTTTTGATCATGTCAAAGGTCAGGTTAGCTTGGGAGAGAAAAGTAATTTGTACCTGGAATTAGAGTTATTATCTTCAAACAATAAAGAAATGATTTCTTCACCCTCTGTCTTCTGCTTGGAAAATGCCTCTGTTTCTGAGATGAAGTGGAGAACAAAGCAGAGAGCTCACTTTTTTTTTCAGATTTGTTTTTGCTTCACTCCCTTCACAAGCCAAAGTTCTAATTATATTTGATAGCTTTTGTTTGAAATCGCCAGAAGTTAAGCTGTTTCATTGCCCTGTAAATACAGTAGATAGTTTGTACAGTACACAGTAGATATATATGGTATATAGTAGATATATACAATATGTAGTAGATACACATGATATAGCCTATATATAACCTATACACATGTGCGTGTGTGTGCACACACACGCATATTTGATCACAGTTTGCACTTAAGCTAAAGCAGTTCAGTGAACCAGCATCTTGTGATTCAACCTGCTGCAATGATGCATAGCAAGAAGCAGTGGCATCCCATCTGTTTTAATGGAGAATTTGTATGAGAACTGATTTGGCAAGAGCAAATTGCCCCCAAAGAGACTTGGAAGTTAGCCGAAATGCTGCAGGGATACGATCTTTGTGAATTCCAGATCAGACTGACTAACTTACGGCTTCCAGACAAATTGGAGTAACAACTATTCTCCATTTTGTTTTGACAAAATGGAGAATAGCTATTTCCAAAGGGAGAGTTAATAACTCAGGAAATCATTTAAAGTCAAAACAGACTCACATGTTCTTCTCTAGCATATAGACTACCATGTTTCCGCCAAAATAAGTCTGGGTCTTATATTAATTTTTGCTCCAAAAGACGCATTAGGGCTTATTTTTCAGTTAGGTCTTATTTTTCAGGGAAATAAATGCACTCATCTGTTTGATGATCTTAACTGGGGCTTATTTTTGGTTAGCGCTTATTTTTGAAGTAGGTCTTATATTACGAGCATCCTGAAAAATCATGTAAGGCTTATTCTCCTGCTTGGGTCTTATTTTCAGGGAAACACGGTACTATATTGAGTTTGAGTCATAGCAACGTCATCTTTAAGAAGAATTGGAACTGGTGCTTTAGTTCTGCAAAGACTGTTGTCCTTATGAAGGTCTAAAAACAGGGCTGTCAAACTCCCGGCCCATGGGTCAGATGCATCATGTGCTGGCCAGAGCCACACCCAGTTTAGCGAAGAAGAAAAACATCCTGATACATCACGTGACGATGCCATGACGCCATGAGTTCGACACCCTTGTCTAAAAACATACAGAACTCCTTGCAATAAAATGTCCTTGTAGTAGAACATTGGGAAAAGAGTATTTTAGCTACTCTGAGAGAAGGAATATGAATAGTCTTCAAGTTACCATCACAATTGGGACCAGAATTTTGATTGCTAAGCAAGGCAATTTTTAAGTCAGTCTTACCCAATTTTACAATCTTTTTGCCATGGTTGTTAAGTGAATCATGGCAGTTGTCAAGGAAATGATCTGATCATCTGCTTGACATGCAACTTCATCATTGATTTTGCTTGTTGGAAGACAGCTGGGAAGGTTTACAAATGGCATTCACAGGACCCTGGAGTGCTGCAACCATGGTAAATAGTGCTCCCTATCAACCTGACAACCACTGCAACACTGTGCCTCCCATTCCTGGAGATTGACGGGATGGAGATTCTCAATCATCTAGGTCAGTGATGGTTAACCTTTTTGGTGCCGAGTGCCCAAAGTGCGCACATACATGCGTGAATGTACATACGTGTGCCAGAACCCCCAAAATGCAATGTGAGCACCCCTCTGTGCATGCAGCCCAGGCATACACATGCATCCCTGTGCATGAAACCCCCAGTGCATGCACCCAGCCCCCCCACCCCCCATCCCATGCCCTGTTTTGGCTTCCAGGTTGGTGCAGGAGGCTTTCCAGGCCCAAAATGGGGCAGGCCCCTCTGTGCCCTGTTTTGGGCCTGGAAAGCCTCCTGCACCAACCTTCAGCCCTCATGTATGTGCCCCCTCGCATGTGCATGCCTCTATCATGCGTGTGCAGCAGAGACCCAAAGACCAGCTGGTTGGCAGAAGGCACATGCACATGTGCAGTGGAGCTGGGCTGGGGCGACAGCTGGCATGCCCATAGACAGGGCACTGCATACCACCTGTGGCATGCGTGCCATAGGTTCGCCATCACGGATCTAGGTCATGGTTGTCCCAAAGGTGCTTTTCCAAAAGGCAACTGGACTTCCTTGGGTTTTTTCCTCGAAAACATTTCACTTCTCAGCCAAGAAGCATCTTCATTCTGTTCCTCAGAACTGAATAAGCTTTTTAGATGAGAAGCAAAATGTTTCTTCAAACACATTTGAAAAAGATGCTTTTCCAAAAGGCAACTGGACTTTCTTGGGGGTTTTTTCCCCCTTGAAACCGTTATGCTTCTCATCCAAAAAGCTTCTTCACTTTTGTTCTTCAGAACTGAAAAAGCTTCTTAGGTGATGAAAATGTTTTCAAGGAAAGAACCAGAACTAAAGAAGCTTTTTGAATGAGAAGCAAAATGTTTTCAAGAAAGTCCAGTTGCCTTTTGGGTTCCCATTCCTAATCTACAAAATCAGTCCAGAAGGATATCATGATCCCTGGTATCAAAAACCAATGAGATATCAAGTACATATCGATATTATTTCCATGCTATGCCCTGACACCAACTAGAAATTTTCTTGACTCTCTGCTCTTATTTTAGTATAGATTTCTTCACATGGTACCCTCAGGATTGTTGCTGTTAGTTGCAAAGTCGTGTCCGATCCATTGCAACCCTATGGACAATGTTCCTCCAGGCCTTCCTGTCCTCTGCCCTCCTCTGGAGTCCATTTAAGCTCATGCCTACTGCTTCAGTGACTCCATCTAGCCACCTCGTTCTCTGTCGTCCCCTTCTTCTTTTGCCCTCAATCTTTCCCAGCATTAGGCTCTTCTCCAGTGAGTCCTTCCTTCTCATTAGGGGGCCAAATTATTTGAGTTTCATCTTCAGGATCTGGCCTTTTAAAGAGCAGTCAGAGTTGATCTCCTCTAGGACTGACCGGTTGGATCGCCTTGCAGTCCAAGGGACTCACAGGAGTCTTCTCCAGCACCTCAATTCTTTGGCACTCAGCCTTCCTTATGGTCCACCTTTCACAGCCATACATTGCAACTGGGAAAACCATAGCCTTGACTATACGCACTTTTGTTGGCAGGGTGATATATCTGCTTTTTAGTATGCCTTAGTATGTGTTAGTATGCACACATACTGTGAGTATGTACACATACTCAGGATATGTTGAACCAATTCCCATAATCTTTCATGAGCTGTTCCCATGCAAAGGCATAAAAAAAAAAAGGAATGGCAAAGTTACACAATTCATGGGGTTTGTCATTTGAAGACAAAGAATTCTAGGATTAAATTGTTAGATGTAATAACAAGAAACAAGAGTAACAATACTATACCAGAAAAGGAATGCCTGCCTAGGTGGGTTGGGTCATTAAATACCAAAGTGGAAAGAAAGAGAAAAAGAAAAAGAAAATTGCAGCAAATGTAGTTAAATGTTTCCATTTGTTTCTACATTAGGAAATGCTGGAGAAATATGCAAATGAAACCACTTCTTTTTTCCAGGTAATGCTTCTGAAGAAGTGTGTCAAATAGAGGTGACAAAGGATGACATTTTAAAAAATAATGAGTCATGGAAAATTAGTGGCATTCAGGAGGGCTATTAAGCAGTGCAGAAAGGAAATTGCCAACTATTACCTAAAATTTGCAGCTTTACAAAACCCCAGCCTCTGTATTTAAGAACTGGAAGTAACACCAATTTATAAAAGGGCCCAGGTAGGATGCAAAGAATTATAGTGCTGCCACCCTATGTACTCTCTCTGATAAATTGGTTGAAAATATTATGAAGCGTAGAACTGATAAGTCTTTCCCATTTTTTAAGCTTCATTGAAGAAGGAAAAAACCCATGTCTTTTGGAAAAGGTAGTTTTGCTTCACTAATTTTTTGCCTTTCCTTGGAACACGGACAGAGAACTGAACAGTAGTGGGTTCCACTTACCTTTGCTACCGGTTTGAAACTGTGCACGTGCGCAGAGCATCCAGGATGACGTCCAGATGGGTGGGCGGAGCCTACCGCTACTGGTTTGCCCGAACCGGTAGAAACCCATCACTGGAGCTGAAGTTTAAAACAGCCAACATCCTGGTGGTGCAATCATAGAAATGGGTTTGATTGGTTTTTAGATCAGAGCTTTTCAATTTTAGCAGCTTTAAGAATCGTGGGAGTTGAAGTCCATACATATTAATGTTGGTGAGGTTGCGAGATCCAGAGTGAAGGGTTGAGCAGACTTCTCTGGTACTGCATGTCAGGGATTGTATGTATCTATCATTCCAAGAAGGTTACATAGATGTTCTCCTTATATTTGTGCAAATATAATATTTTGGCCAGGAGACATTCAAACAGCAAAGCACAGAACAGGAAGTTGAAGTAATCTATCAGCAGGTAGGCCATGCCCAACACAGAGTTGGGATTTGGGAGGTGAGCACATCTCCCCATCTGCAGCCATCTGCAACCTACACTTAACCCCATCAAGCCCTTCTCAGCATAGCTATGCTCTAACTTTAGGGGACTCTGCCTATGTCTGAGTAGACCTCCTTGAGTTGTCTGTCCTACATCTGAAAAGCTTCAAAAAACAGACAACTAAAATAAGATATTACGATGATGGTCATTATGGAAAGCAGGATTGATCAGTCATGGTCAGTGGTGGAATGTTGCCGGTTTAGCAACCAGTTTGATGAGCGCATGCTTCGCTCACTTGCACTAAAAATGGAGAATTTAGAAGCTCAGCTGCTTACCTTCCAAGTGAGCAATAATAATTAGAATAGCAAGGAGCGGGGAATCAATTGTGCTGCGTGATTGAGATAAGCTACAAAGCAGGAAATAAAGGACAGGATAGAACAGGAGTGGGTGAGATCCAACCGATTGTTGGAATTATTGCTTCACCTAAAATGGCTGAATACCACCTCTGGTCGTGGTCCCATGGTCATCAGTTGCCTTCTTCTGGCCCTTCCAACTATAATTGTAGATAACTACAGCTATTCCTCCACTTACAGTTTGTTAAGCGACCATTTAAGTGACCATTTTTTCAGCACTGAAAAAAGTGATGTGACCATTTTTCATACTTACAATCATTGCAGCATCCCCAATTACGTGATCGAAATTCAGACGCTTGGCAACTGACTCATATTTATGTCGGTTGCGGTGTCTCGAGCTCATGTGATCACTGTCAATCGTGTTTCACGACCTTCTGACAAGCAAGATCAAATGGGGAAGCCAGATTCACTTAACAACGGTGGCGAGAAAGATCTTAAGATGGGCAAAACTCACTTAACAACTGTCTCACTTTGCAACATAAATTTTAGGCTCAACTGTGGTTGTAAGTTGAGGTCAACCTGTAATGGACATTTTCTGCCATTTGAGTCTGGGAACCAGAATAAATTATAATGGAAGCCCTAAGATATAAACGTATTATATCCCAAAACTCAGTACAAACATAAGAATTCCAGTGCCTCTCACATTTTTTATGAAACCCTATAGCTATTTGCATCATTTCCTCCATACCCCAGATATGTCAGCTGTAGCCTTGGGCACTTAGACACTGTCCTTACTGAATGCAGGTGCTACATAAAAGTGCTATATAAATTACTATTTAATAAATGTAGAATGTGAATAAATTAATAATTACCTCGCTTCCTGCAGCTGTCAGCCAGATGCTTCCACGAAGAAGGCTATTATATCCTTACCAGAGGGGACACTTCACTCGTACTTGGTTTTATTTAGAGTTTCGCCTTTGTGTTTGCGGTTGGTTGGTTGATTGGTTGGTTGGTTGGTTGGTTGGTACTATTGTTCTGATGTATCTCTTTTATGGAATGATTTTCTATCTGTCAAAAAATACATTGCCCAGAGACTTTAGACTTGGGGCAAGGATAAGCAGGCTTCTGCAAATAATTAAATAGATAAATATTTTTGCTTGCTGAAGCTCGAGATTCTTGTCAAAAAGTGGATCTTAAAATGTTTCAAACCAGATAGAAACTTAAAAACAATTGTACATTTGTTCATCGCATCACTTATCTGCAACAGATTGGTGAGCTTTGCATTGTAATAATGTGTTTGATGTCAATTAGTATCAGTGTGAACAACAACAGAAATGACAACCTGGAAGTAGCTTCGGAGACAATATACAAATAGAAGAATAAGCAACCATGGAAACTTGAGAGAGAAGCAGATGGCATTTCTAAGGAGATACCTTCTTGATATTTGTATTGATAACTGAGTGTGAGAAAAATAAAAAAGAAAGTTGCAGTAATTTTTCCGTCTTCTTGGCTGACTGTTTATGACTTTATAAGTTTCTGGGTGAAGCTTTGATGGGAGCAAGTTTCTCTCTACAACTTTTCCAATAACCAGGAGAATGGTGAATTCCCTGATCAGAATGATCCCAATCAAGGAAGAATCAAGGTGGTATTCAGCCGTTTTGGATCAGTTTACCCAAACCGGTAGCGCAGGGGTCAGCAACCTGTGGCTCTGGAGCCACATGTGGCTCTTTCACCCCTGTGCTGCGGCTCTTTGTCGCTCAAAATATGCATCACAGCCGCCAATATGCAACACCCGCCGGCACGTGATTTATTGAGCTTTTCAACCCCGGGTAAGCCAACCATGGATAAATCCAAGAAAAGAAAAGTTTCAGAAGAAAACAGAACGTTTAATTCAATTACATATGCTAGTTTTCTTGCCGCTCAAGAAATAGTCAGGCACGGAAGAGTTTTGTGGCTCCCGGAGTTTTCTTTTCTGTGGGAAACGGGTCCCAATGGCTCTTTAAGTATTTAAGTTTGCAGACCCCTGCGGTAGCGGAAATCACAGGTGAGCCCACCCCAGCTCTATGCATTCCTATTTAGGCATGTTTTAGAGGCTGGGCACGTGGGTGGATGCACGCGCTCACATTTGTGAATTGGTAGGAAAGTAAGTGGATATCACCCCAGAAGAAACACATTTTGAGGGGTCCTTGGTGCTCTCTGAGCTTGCTTGTTTTCTTGCCGATGTTTCATTCCCCTAACTAGGTAACACCATCAGTGCTAGTTTTGCAAGAGAACAAGCAAGCTCAGAGAGCACCGAAGACCCCTCATTGCAACCCTGAGCTATAAATATTCTCCTTTATAAGAAACATCTGGTCTTTGATTTTGACCAGTTCAAATGTTCTCCCTCAAAATAATCATCAAAACCTGAGCCTCTGCTCTCTGCAACTCTCCCGCCCACAAAAGTATTATTAGACAAGGATGTTACCACAGTCACGGTGTTAATAATTATACAATAATAAAGATAAGCTAGAGTTTGAAATAAATCTATCAAAGTACAGTCACGTTTCCCCATGGTGCCACTTTTTGCCTCTTCTTTTTGGTTTGTCTTCCTCTTGATATCTATGGAGATTCTCAGTCATCCAGGTCATGGCTGTCCCAAAGGTGCTTTTTTCAAGAGGCAACTGGGCTTTCTGGTTTTTGTTTGAAGATATTTCACTTCTCATCCAAGAAGCTTCTTCAGCTCTGTTTAGATGGTGGGGAATGGAACTATTTATACTCCTTCCAGACAGCTGGTTATTTGCATTCTTTTAGCGAGTCGTTAAGGCCACCTGGAGGTTTATCTGTGTCATCAGGTGGTGCAAATGAGTGGTGCAAATGTGTGTGGAGCCTTCTTGGAACTTCTGAAAGGACTGCATTGTAGACTGGAGATAGATGATGTTGTATCCCTCCCCCACTGTTAAGAAAGGGCTGTTCAATTTCATAGATGGCCTCCACTCTTTTGAAGACAGTAAAGTCCACATTTTGGACAGAGAGGACACTGGTTGGAAAGAGGGGGTCAAAGAGGCCATCTGTGTGAAAACTGAACAGCCCTCTCTCAACAAAGGCAGAGGGATATGACATCATCTGTCTCCAGTCTACAGCAATTCAAGAAGGCTCCCACCCATTGTTGTGGCTCCGTTGCCTGAGCCTGTGTCATCGGCAGATGCAGACTCTGAGAGTGAGGGGGAGGAGTTGGCAAGGCCTCCCTTTCCAGGACCCTCCTCTCTGGCAATGCCTCCGGAGGACACCGAAGGGCAAGAGATAGGCCCAGAGCCAAGCACGTCCACGCAGCCACAGGTGGACAGTGATGAGGGTAATGAGTCTTGGCTGGATCCTCGGCAGCATCGCAGGGATAAGTGCGCGCAACAGAAGAAAAGGCGTGCCAGAGATTAGGCTGAGTCACTGGACCATACCCCACAGGGCATAAAAGGGGGTGAGTTAGCCATTCAGACTCTGTGACGGACAAAACTAACTCCTATTGAGTCACATTGCATCTCTGGAAATAATATTATCGGCCTTGGATTTATTCTTACGAACTGGACAATTCTTACTGTGGGTATTTTGTTTGTTGATAAAAGTTCTTGGCAAGCAGCTACTGGATGGCTGCCAAGCGTCTTATCGGAAGAATTAGTTGTCTGCCAGTTTATTTAATCCCCGGCTCTGTGTTTGTGTGTGAGACGGGGACAGAACACCTATGTGTACCACTCAGGTGACCCAGATGACACAGATAAACCTCCAGGTAGCCTCAACGACTCTCTAACAGAATGCAAATGACCAGCTGTCTGCAAGGAGTATAAATCCTTCCATTCCCCACCATCCAGTCCGAGCTGAAGCAGCTTCTTGGAGGAGAAGTGAAACATCTTCAAAGAAAAACCAAGAAAGCCCAGTTGCCTCTTGAAAAAAGTACCTTTGTGACTTCATCTGGATAGTTTCTTTTTTCCAACTATAGATAAGAATACACAAACGTACATACAGATAGTCCTCCCACTTACAACCATTCATTTAGCGACTGTTTAAAGTTACAACTGGGAAAAACGGGACTTAAAGTGACTGGTCATTGCACTTCCAACCATTGCAGCATTCTCATGATCACAAGATCACAATTCAGGCACTTGCCAACCGGCATGTATTTACGATGGCTGCGGGGTCCTGAAGTCATGTGATCGCCATTTGAATGCTTCATTTAACAACTACACAGATTTGCTTAAGAACCATGGCAACAAAAAAAAAACCCTCATAATATCGAATGTTTAACAACCACCTTGCTTAGCAATGGAATTTCTGCTTTCAGTTGTGGTCATAAGTCGAGGACTACGTATTTGCATATATTACCAGTGAAATTCATGTACACCTCCAAAGCAGGATAGGATTCCTGTCTCTAATAGCTCGTACATGTCAACAAAATGATACAGAAGTCCATTAAACCAGCTACATGGTCATTAAACATTGACACCAATTTGAAGGCACATCATTAAGCCTTATATTTTCTTTTGTTTGTGCTTACCAAAATTAGCAGGGTAAATTTCAGTGTAAGAAAGAAAGCTTTTAAAAAACATTTCAAAGTATGCAAAGGTTTAGAGCAGGGGTCTCCAAACTTGGCAACTTTAAGACTTGTGGACTTCAACTCCCAGTATTCCTCAACCAGCTTTGCCAATTCTGGGGGTTGAAATCCACAAGTCTTAAAGTTGCCATGTTTGCAGACCCCTGGTTTAGAGTGTTAAAATGATTGGGTAGCATGGGGTTTTTTTTCCAAATATTTATTCAGATGTTTAAATTCCATAAAATGGTGACCTCTCTGTTTATTATTGAAATTTTTTCTTTATTTATTTTCTTTTAACAGCTTAGAGCACACGCCGTAGATATGAATGGGAACAAAGTGGAGAATCCAATTGATCTCTACATTTATGTGATCGACATGAATGACAACAGGCCGGAATTCATAAACCAAGTCTATAACGGATCTGTTGATGAAGGATCTAAACCAGGTATGCCTGAATGTCTCATAAAACTATTTCATTATTATTGTTTTAGATAATAGACTCAACTTGGTCTCTTGATCTGTTATTTAAGAAATCTGGCTTGTCTTAATTTAGAATATTAGGGAAACAAGATGAAGTTTGAAATTCTAAAGCAGAAATACACTTTTATTATTCTGAAATACACTTTTAGCCTGTATTGCTTTTGCTCCTGTCAGATCAGAGAATGGAGAAGACATTATACATTCAATTTTGCAGCTACTAAGATTGTTGGACGAGCAGGCACAAAAATAGCCAGGGAAGTGATTGAAGCCTGGGAAAGAGGCTGCTCATCAACAGGAATGCTGATTTAGTACTGAGCTATGGTGGCATAGTGGTTAGAATGCAGTACTACAGGCTACTTCTGCTAACTGCCGGCTGCCAGCAGTTCAGCAGTTCGATTCTCACTGGCTCAAGGTTGACTCAGCCTTTCATCCCTCCAAGGTTGGTAAAATGAGGACCCAGATTCTTGGAGGCAATAGGCTGACTCTGTAAACCACTTAGAGAGGGCTGTAAAGAGGTATATAAGCCTAAGTGCTAGTGGTAAGTGCTACTTAGAAGGTGAGGCCTGGGCAGCACGAACAAATGATAGCCAATGACTTAATAGCCAGGGGTGTTATTCAATAGGTTCTGACAGGTTCTGGAGAACCGGTAGTGGGAATTTTGAGTAGTTCGTAGAACCAGCAAATACCACCTCTGGCTGGCCCCAGAGTGGTTTGGGAATGGAGATGCGTGGGGGTCCTCATGCACAGGGATGTATGCACACACATGGGCTGCATGTTCAGGGGGATGCTCACATTGCATTTTGGGGATTTTGGCGCATGCACATACATTCTTGCATGCATGTGCGCGCTTTGGGCACTTGGCACCAAAAAGATTAATCATCACTGACCTATACTATTTCAGACAAGTGTCTGTCTAGACTCTTCTTTAAAAACCCCAGTGATGGAGTGGCCACAATTTCTGGTGGCAAGCTGTTCCACTGGTTAATTATCCTCACTGTTAGGAAGTTTCTCCTTAATTCCAGGTTGCTTCTCTCTGGATTAGTTTTGATTAGCTTCCAACTGTTGTTTCTTGTCCTGCCCTTCGGTGTTTTGGAGAATAATTTGACCCCCTCTTCTTCGTGGCAGCTTGATCACTTGCAACCAAGGGGAAGGTATCACTTGACTTTGTCATTGGTTTCTTTGTAAGCATCTCTTACTGTTACCATGATTTGTCCTCCTAGCATTCAATCTGCCTCTCTTCAATTTAAACCCACTAATCCATGTCCTGCATTTTCATCAACACATTGTGATACCCACTGATAAATGTATTAGACTCCTTTGTTCTTTCAGAGATACACTGAGCAAAGAAAAGCTGCCCATCCGCGTGTGAAATGATGTACATCATGCACACTGTTAGACAGTTGTGGTCAGCAGCAGCCAAGAATTATTATATATTCTTGGGGTCGTGTGTTCCTTTTTTGTATTTTCTCAGAAGTAAATCCAGCTGAGCTTAGGCCTTTTTTTTTCAAAGTAAGAATGCCAGGTAAAGTTAGGTTTGTGGAATTGCTATTGCAAATGCTTCTCTGATATCCCAAAGACTTTTTTTTTTCCAAAAGGCAAGTGGGATTTCTTTGTTTTTCCTTGGAGACGTTTCGCTTCTTATCCAAGAAGCTCATTCAGGACTGATGAAATGGTAGAAGATAGAAAGATTCAGTCAGAAGTGAAGAAGTGTCGCGTCTGAGAAGTGAAACATTTTCAAAGGAAAACAAAGAAAGTCCAGTTGCCTTTTGAAAAAGCACCTTTGGGACCTCTGGATGACCGATGATCTCTGTAGACACTTCTCTGATAGTTAAGTAGATAGTTACAAAGCAGACATTTGTCACCACACAGTGGCATGCACAGAGCCCCCCTCCTCAAAATATTAAAGCAGCTGCACTGTTTAGAAACTCATGCAGCTGTTTTGAACTGACCCCATCTGCCTTCACCTGCATGCATATCCAACAATGCTTTCAGAGCTGGTATTCATCCACCATTCAGAGAACCGGCAAATACCACCTCTGGCTGGCCCCACCCTCCCACCTCCGCCGTTCCCTGTCATATATTCCCTTGTTTTTTAGCTCAACTGATTCGCATGGCAGAACGGATTGCTGCGCGTCAGCTGAGCTAAACAACAGCTCAGCTCGCCAGTGTTGACACTGGGGGAAGTCTTTGAGTGCTGCACATGCGATCTCTCATAGAACCGGTAGGAAAAGATTTGGAATCCCACCACGGAATGCTTTACTTTGCTAGCATTCTCAACAGAAGAGAAGGCTGGTCCTAATCGAGAATAACTTTTCTAGCAGCCAATCAGTGGTGAAATTCAGCCGGCACGATCCGATAGTGCCGGCGGCGAGAGGCTCCGCCCACTTGCCCGGACGTCATCACATCCCGTTTTTGACCCTCTGCGCACGTGCAGAAGGCTCTTTGCATATGTGGTGGAGGTGTGCATGCTCACATTTGCGAACCGGTAACGAAAGTAAGTGAATACCATACCTGCAGCCAATCCTCTGTAACGCTTTTGAGAAAGGTGTGTTTCCTCACACCAAGACTTTTTGTGAAGCCTCTCTTTAAGATTCTTTGCATGGATTTGCACTGCAGTCTGTGACAAAGAGGATACAGGGGGTCCTCGACTTACAACAGTTCATTTAGTTGTTTTGTCCGTCCAAAGTTACAACGGCACTGAAAAAAGAGATATGGCCGTTTCCACACTTACAACCACTGCAGCATCCCCGTATGATCATGTGATCCAAATTCAGATGCTTTGCAACCGGTTCATATTTATGACGGTTGCAGAATCCCAGGGTCGTAGGATCCTCTTTTATGACCTTCTAACAAACAAATTCAGTGGGGAAGCCAGATTCCTTTTACAGCCTTGTGGCTAAGTGAACAAATGCAGTGATTCACTTAGCAACTGTGGCAAGTAAAATAGGGCAAAACTCACTTAACATCTGTCTTACTTAACTACAGAAATGTTGGGCTCAGTTGTGGTCGTAAGTCGAGGACTACCTGTACTTTTGACAACATAACGATATGAAAGAAAATGATGGAGATAGAGGAGGAGGAGGAGGAGGAGGAGGAGGAGGAGGAGGAGGAGGAGGAGGAGGAGGAGGAGGAGGAGGAGGAAAACATGTTCATTGTGAAATATACCCAAACAGTCTTTCTTAACACCATCTGGTTTAGGCTCAGCATGTAAAATCATACCAAATTATTACATATCGTATATCCATTTTGATCCAACGCAGAATTTCATGAACTGAACGAACAGGAACTATAACCATTCAAACCTATCAATGTTGCATTTATCTAAGATATCCCGAATCCAGCTATGTTAGCATTCATTCTGAAAATAATCATGATATGATAAACCGAGGTGTCCCTTTACTATGCAATAAAATAATACCTCAGGGATAAAATATTGCACTTGTCCATTCTAATAGAATGTGGAATTATCTACTCGCTGAATTTTATGCAGAGCCAGAATCCAGCGCATTGCTTCCCCATCAATCTTATTACAATCAGTCTGTTCTCCAGACGAGGCCTACTTCATTTCTGAAATTTTCAGAGGAATCAAATGGCGACACCCTCTATATGTAATGTTCCCATCTTATTTTACTCCTTTTTTCATCGTATTTCATTCCCAAGGGGGGGAAAAATATTGAGAAAGAAAAGGAAGTATCTCCTTCCTTTTCGACTTCTGGTGTTAGGAATTTTCTGGTGGAATCTCATCCAGTTGGGGAATCGACAGTGGGTCACAAAAGTGGGTCAATAAGTTGGTTATGACCATGTGATCAAAGCTACTCCCTTTTTTTACACAGATTCCATAATACACAGAGAGACGGAACTTTGATTACAGGTAGTTCTCAACTTATGACCACAATTGAGCTCAATGTTTCTGTTGTTAATTGAGACATTTGTTAAGTGAATTTTGCCCTGTTTTATGACCTTTCGGCCTTCTGCTGTTAAATGAATCACTGCAGTTGATAAGTTAGTAACCCCGTTGTTAAGTGAATCCAGCTTCCCCACTGCCTTGGCTTGTCAAAAGTCACAAAAGGGGATCACATGACCTTGAACCACAGCAACAGTCATAAATGTGAACCAGTTGCCAAGCATCTGAATTTTGATCACATGCTGGAAAGGCCATAACTGCGAAAAACGGTCATAAGTCACTTTTTTCAGTGCTGTTGTAACTTTGAACGGCCACTAAATGAACGGTTGTAAGTTGAGGACTACCTTTACTACTGTTCTGACATGTTTTGACAACCCCTCTATCCTCAAGGATGTCTAGATTTGCAAAGTATAAAATAATTGGGGGAGAAAGTTAGAAGTACTGATTTCAAAATAATATACAGGTTATCTTCCACTTACGATCATTCATTTAGTGACTACTCCAAGTTACAGTGGCACTGAAAAAAGTAACTTAAGACAATTTTTCACCCTCATGACTGTTGCAGCATCCCTATAGTCCCAGTATTGTGGCCAGCGGAGCTGGCAGCAGATGTGGACAGTGAAGAGGCTGGGGAGGAACATGGACCAGTCCTGGGGGCTGGGGAAAGCTCGGATGAGGGCTCTGTGTCGGAGGCAGAGAGGGAGATAGACAGCAGTGAGGCAGAGGAACAGCTGGAGCTTGTTCCCAGTGTGCGCATGTGCAGACCTGCCAGAAGACAAGGACAACTCAGAAAGCAGGTTCAATTTGGGAGTAAAGCCACACCTAGGAGGTGATTGGCCTCTCCCATAGGAAACAAAAGAGGAGCGAACAGGAGTGGGCTTTTGCAGGAAACAATTCGTTCGTTCCGTAACTCTGAGAGACTCTGTGCCAAGTTTTGCCTTGTACTGCATTTGGAAACTACAGTAGTTACATGGCAGCTTGCCAAGCAAGATGAGGTCTGTGTCGATAAATATTCCTTTGAAGAATATTCCTTTGGACAGGCCTTCCTGACTGTGAATGAAAGGAATTCACAGTCGTGTAAATAAAAGAGGTTTTGCCAGAACCAAGACTCTGCTTCCTGCTTATTAAGGGAGCCTAGGTCAGAACACCCACGCTGAAAAATTGGGACACTTAGCAATTGCATATTTAAGACATACATTAATAAATAATACACACATATTTATGATGGGTGCTGTGTCCCGGGGTCATGTGATCACCTTTTGCAACCTTCTGGCAAGCAAAGTTGATGGGGAAGCCAGGTTCACTTAATAACCGTGTTACTGATTTAAGAACTGCAGCGATTCACTTAACAGCTGTGGCAAGAAAGGTTGTATAATGAGGCAAAATTCACTTAAAACTCTTGCTTAACAACAAGTTGAGGACTGCCTGTAGTACATTCCAGATTCCTGAATTCAAATGGAGATCAGTATTTTGTAGCAATAGTTAATCATTAATAGAGTAGTTTGAGACCTATATTTTATTCCCTTTTCTCAAATCTCCAAGCTCTACAGGCTGCTCTCTCGGTTGAACCCTTCTTTTCCTTGACCAAAGTTTGCATATGTTATTTTTGGTGCCCATATCGTAACGAAGAGGAGTTTCTGTTTCAAACGACATCCTGTGAAAATGTTAACAGATATTTTGGGATTTGGAAGGAGATTAATATTCAATAAGCAGACAAGTTGCTAAATCTTTGCTGCCACGTTTAAAGATTTATTTTGAAGCGTCAGTTGTTTTCCTAGTTTCTTAATTAATGCAGTCTCAAAGACGGTCAGTTATTTATGCTGTTTTCTTGCCTTCTCAAGCATTTTTTTTTAAATCCTGTGTTTGGGAATGTGAAAAAGAAAAGTTCTGATTTTGAACTGCATTTCTGTATATGGCCCTATATCCAGATCTGGAATACAGTGTTTCCCTGAAAACAAGACATCCCCTGATAATAAGCCCAATTGGTCTTTTGAGCACATGCATTAAAATAAGCCCCCCCCCCTAAATATAAACCCTCCTTGAAAATAAGCCCTCCCTAAAAATATTTAAACGCATGCACAGCCAGTCCCCACCATTTCCTCTGGTTAGGGTTAGGGACACAGAGCTGGAAATCAGGTAAGACAGCAAGAGGAGTCCCATTTTGCTCCATGCACCCCAAAATAATAAGGCATCCCTGAAAATAAGTGCTTATTTCGAAGTTCAGAAAAAAAGTATAAGACAGGGTCTTATTTTCGAGAAAACACAGTATATCAACTTTGGCATTTTGACCAACTTTTAAAAGTGTCACTTGATTCATCCTTCCTATATAACCAAAACAATAAACTAAAATATGCTTCCATTTATATTTATCTAAGCTTCAATACGCTTTTAGTAATATTATGGATTCCTACCGTCTTTCCCCAAAAATAAGACCCTGTCTTATATATTTTTTTGAACCCTGAAATAAGCGCTTGGCCTTATTGCCATGCACTCAAAAGCCTGATTGGGCTTATTATCAGGGGATGCCTTATTTTGGGGAAAACAGAGTAGAATAATCTTTGCCTTAATTTTCCAGGTCATGTGTATGGAATATCATTAAGACAGATTTCTGAACAGTTCTAATTTGATAAGGTTTTTTTTTTCATAAGGCAGCGGACTCCAATCTTTTGGATGGCATGGGCCAGTTCTGTGGAGAGCGTTTTTTCCATGGACTGGTGGAATGTGGTTTCACGTGCTGCCTGCATCCTGCCCTCACGTGGATGGGGCTTTGCTTGCTTGTGCAGCCTGGTTCCTGCCAGGCCACAAACCATTGTCAGTCCACAGCCTAGGGGTTGGGGACTCCTGCCTTAAGGAATATATACAGGAGAGAATAACAAGAGTTGGACACCCCGTCATTCATTGGATGTCTGCTAGTCCAACTCCCTGCTTGAACAGGAGATGCTATACCATTCCAGACAAATTGCTGTCCAACCTCTTCTTAAAAACCTCCAATGATGGAACAGAACACCCACAACCTCTGGAGGCAGGCGTATCCACTGATTAATTGTTCTTACTGACAGGAAATTTCTCCTTAATTCTAATTTGCATCTCTCTTTGGTAAGTTCCATCCATTACTTCTTCTCCTGTCTTATGGTGCTTTGGAGAATAGGTTGACCCCCTCCTCTCTGTGACAGCCCCTTAGATATTGGAACACTGCTATCATGTTACCCCTAGTCCTTCTCTTTGATAGCCTAAACTGGGGTGTCAAACTCAAGGCTCAGGGGGGCCAGCCTGTGGAGTGCTTAGATGTGGCCCACAGGGCCGACCTGGAAACAGCGAAGGACCAGGCCACAGTGCCTCTGCCAGCAAAAATGGAGCTTTCGCTGTTAGTGGGTTGGCAGGAGGCCATCACAAGTGAAACCAGAGCTTGGGAGCCCATTTTCGCTGGCAGAGCACTTGGGCGACCAAAGGCGCCCCTGACACAAGTGACATCCACCCTGGTGATGCCCCCCCCCCTGGTTCCACCCCGAGGTCAAACACAACCCTGATGCAGACATCAATGAAATCGAGTTTGACACCCATGGACTAGACATACCCAGTTCCCACAAATTTTCATCATACGTTTTAGCCCCCAGTTCCCTAATCATATTTGTTGCTCTTCTCTGCACTCTTTCTAGAGTCTCCACATCTTTTTGTATCCTGGTGTTCACAACTGGATGTCTTGCCCAACTTCCCTCAATTGCAGTAGAACTTCCCTAACTGACAATGGGGAACATTGTTAGGCACCAAAGCAGGCCCAGATAAAGCAATACAGAGAGATTTACAAGCAGGATAAGACAATGGAGGACACAGAAGTGTTAAAAAACCAGTTCCTACAACAATTCAATGTTTGCTTTAGCCTCCAGCCCCCAAATAATCTTTTCTTCCCTTCTCTGTACTCTTTTTAGAGTCTCAATATGTTTTAGAGTATTCCACAGATTCTTCTTCACTTTTAAATTCAGATTGAAATTGGTGCCTTGTCTTACAATCTTGTGTGTGAAAGCATTTAGAAGACTTTGCCAGTCGCTTGCATTAATTTTCTATTGTTGATTTCCTCCCTCCCCCCTGCCCTTTTGTGACTATTTCAATACTTTGCAGTGAAAAGCAGATTGTAGTATAATTTTTGCTTCTCAGTTTTATTCCACTGATGAAAAAAAAATAACATTTAGAACCATTTCCTTTTCTATTTTAATTCCTTACCTCTAATGAACAAATCTTTGCAATTTTCTCCTTTGGTTACAGAAATACATTCCCAAATAATAATTATATGTCTTAGATTAAATACTGTAAATTTTGTTTAAAAGGTTGGTCTTTATGATCAGATTGTTATAAAAACCTGATAATCAAGAAGACTTCAGAACTCTGTATCTACCAAGGCTATTTGCTTCTTTAAAAATATCTGTGAAGAGAAATGTCTAAGTTAATCATCTGTAGAATACAACCACCTGCCTTGAGATAAATCAATTATTTTCAGCAATTAGTCAGGTAAATCAATTTTTCTGATAAAATAAGGCAGTTAATTAGCCATAAGGATCATGTGTTGACAGCCTGTATAATAATTAATCTTTTTAAAAAAATAATGAGAAAGACACATTATTTCATTTCAGAGGAAAGATGCTATAAAATCTCAGTCCAGTCTTAATAAAATTATTTTTCCTGTATAAATGAAGAGGTCGATTAGATCTGGAGGGCAACAATTTCAGCTGAGACACTAGATGGCAGCAAAGAGGTTTCACTTTACTGACATCTTATGGTTATTCAGATTTTTGCAAAATACGTACCAGAGACCAAATCAATGGTGTTTTTTTCCCAGTTTGGCCCAGTTCCGCCGAGCCGGTAGCAGTGACGATATGACATCACCGAACCGGTTCTGCCCACCCCCCCATCCCACCCCTCCACCACATTATTCTTACCTTTTATTTGGCCCCACCCCCAATCTATTGCTGCCTCCTGAATTCCAGCTGATGGCTAGAGGGAAAAAAACGGTTTAAAGTCTCGCCGCGGGGCTTCAAAGGGCTGTCCTACAGCTGATCAGTTTTAAAAGAAAACAAATTAGTAGACTGATGCCTGCAAAAATAAATGGGTAGACCAGTGCCTGCAAAAATACTTGGCCAGACCAGTGCCTGCAAAAATAAATGGGTAGTTTGATACAGCTCTGCAAGCAGTTAAAAGCCTGGTAGACCAGTACCTCTGCTAAATCCTAAATAATTGTCACATGACCATCAAGCCACGCCCACAAAATAAGCCACACCCACAGAACCGGTAGTAAAACAAAAATTAAATCCCACCACTGACACATTCCCATTGGCCAAACTGTAAAGCCAGTACTTTCGTCTTACTACATTGTCAGTGATTCCATTGTTTTTTCCATAAAACATGGCAGGGCTTTCTAGGTTTCATGGTTAGGTATGTGTAACTGTTACCACACACAGGTAGTAGAACACAGCCAGAAATACTCCTATTGAACCACATATATCTCAGACAATATAGAGTGGCTGTGTTCCCATAAAATATATAGTTGTAATGGGAAGAAGGAAGAGGAAATGGGAGGAAGAACTGTAATCAACGCAATGGCTAGATAAAAGAAATCTTGGTCTGGCCCACAATTGTAACCTAAGTAAGCATCTTAGACAAGGCCCTCTGTAGCTCTCATTAAAATAAAGGGAAGGGGAAAGCACATTCCCACTTGGGAAATTCTGTTACTATAGCTTTGTAATATGGTAAAACAGTATTAACATGCATGGTTTGATTCTAGTCTGGTCTATCTTGAAGGGCTGACAGCAGGGGTGGGTTTCTACCGGTTCGGGCGAACCCGTAGCTCCAACGATCAACTCGCTCCGATAATCAGCAGGCTCACCCCTGCGCTTTACTTACCTTTATCTTCACAGCTGATTAGTGCCGCAGAGTGGATTGCTGCACTTCAGCTGTTTTAATTCTCTAGCACTAACGTCGAAAGTGATTTTCCATTCAACTATGCACACGCATGCAGCAAAGCACCGATCACCAAACCGATTGTTAAACCGGAAGGATCCCACCACTGGCTGACAGTAGCAGTTAAAGTTTAAGCTACAAAGGATCTGTCTTCCACATAGGATGATGATGGAGGAGGAGGAGGAAGAGGAAGAGGAGAAGCAGGAGGGAAAGAAGGAAGATTGGGCAGCATTCAAAAACATATTCAGCTTTGCAATTCTTATATTTCTTTTATACATCGACCTGAAACAGCTATTTTATCAAGGGCCAGCTATTTTTAGCATGAGTCCAAAAGTGCCTAATCAAAAGTAAGAGCTTGAATAGATACGCAAGTGAGCCACTATCATGGACTAGTTTTAGAGTGTTGGGTTACAACTAGAGAGACTGAAAGTCAAATTCCTTCTCTGTTGTGGGAAACAGCTGGGTGACTTCCAGCTGGTCACCCTGCCTTAACCCAATTTGTTTCACAGAGTTGTCATCGTGAGGATAAAATGAAGGGAGATCCCCTTCCTTGAGATACTTGGAGAAAAGGCAGCATTATTTTCTCATTCATTAGTTAATTACCCTGTTTCCCTGAAAATAAGACATCTCCTGATAATAAACCCAGTCGGGCTTTTGAGTGCATGCACTAAAAGCCTCCCACCGAAAATAAGCCCTCATCAAAAATATTTAAACACAGAGCTGTAAATCAGGTAAGATGGCAAGAGGAGCCCCATGTGCCCCAATATAATAAGACCTCCCCAAAAATAAGGCCAAGCGCTTATTTTGGCATTCAAAAAAAAATATAAGACAGGGTCTTATTTTGGGGGAAACACGGTAATTTATTTATTTATTTATTTATTCATTCATTCATTCATTCATCTCGCCATAGAAAATGACTCTTGGGGGAGATCAGATTCTGTCATCCTATGCCCACTCCCCAGTCCACCCTTTCTATCAGAATTCAAAAGCCATGGTGGCGCAGTAGTAAGAATGCAGTATTGCAGGCTAATTCTGCTGACTGCCAGCAGTTCAATCCTGACCGGCTCAAGGTTGATTTAGATTTCCATCCTTCCAAGGTTGGTAAAGTGAGGAGCCAGATTGTTGGGGGCAATAGGCTGATTCTGTAAACCGCTTAGGGCTATAAAGCATTATGAAATGGTGTAGAAGTCTAAGTGCTATTGCTATTCACCAAGCATGTAGGTGCACATCATCTGAAATAAGCTGTGATTGTCTTGACACTTGCATGGCGAATCAGATATCCCACATCTTATTCTGAAACAAATCAATACAGGGAAAGAGTTACAAATGTTCAACTCACTGTGCTCATTAGGATGATTGATAGACTAAATTGCAGCCCCTTCTTGTTGAAAATCCAGATAAGCCTTTTAAGCTATTAAATCAGAACTGGATTCTTTTGACTAGAAAATGTTTATTCTTCAGGTTAGAAAAAGTCAGGTTTTCTCTGCCCTTTCGTCCTGTTAATTTATTTTTAATAATATTTTTATTAAAAGTGTTAAGGGCAATAGTAAAAGAAAATAACAAATTAAAGAGAAAAAGAGAAATAGGAAGCAAGAATCAAGTGTACAAAAAAGTAAAGAAGAAAGAAATAAGAGAAGGAGAAAAGACAAGGGGAAAAAAGCTAAGAGAGGGACTTACCACCCTTTGAAAGTATAAACAATTCAAAATGTCACCCCCTTTTTGTTAACAATTATAAAGCTCTTCATCCTATATCTCAACTCTTAACTAAAGGAAAATGCAACAAGCAATCCAGGTTCTCATCAAAAATCCAAAGAGAGTCCTAAAATAAACATACTCATTAACAAAGTCATCATTCCATACCTTAACTCCAGGGGTGAAATGCTACCGGTCCAGACCGTTCGGGCGAACCTACAGTAAAAAATGCTACCGGTTCGGGCAAACTGGTAATTCTGACAATCAGCTGGGCAATGATCAGCTGTGACACAGGGGTAAGTGCTACTTACCTTTACTACCAGTTTGTAGTGGGGCCGCGTGCGTGAGTTTTGGTGACATTGGGGTCAGTGGGCGGAGCCTCCTGCCGGTTTTACTACCGGTTCTATAGAACCGGTGCGAACTGAGGGCAAACCACCACTGCTGTGATGCGTGATTTATATTAACTAGAATTGTCAAATTTCCTGCTTTCTACCTAATCTAAATCATGTTGCACAGTGGATTCCCCCCCCCCCCCTGTTCTACTTACCTTTGCAGACTTGGAAGGCAGCTTAGGCATGCATGCGCGCAAAGCGTGCACTCGGTAGCAGACTCACAAAACTGGTAGCAGACTTCAGAGGACTTCACCCCTGCTTAACTCTTAACTGTAAGCAAATCCAACTCACGTATTTCCTAGTTCAGATGTCAGTAAGTCTAGAAAAGAACCTCCTCCCCAAGTTACATCATATCCCATTTTAGCCCTGATCAAATAAACCAACTTTATATTCCTTCTTTTTACATAAAAGATGTTTGTCCTTTAATTCATTCCAACGTTATCCCTTGCCTTAATTTTCTTCAAAACTTTAACAAGCTTTTTGTAAGTCCAACTAGGAAGAAATTATTCCAATTACTTTCTTGAACTGCCATTTTTATTTCCTTTCCTCCTCAGAAATATCTGAAATCAGATCAACTGAAGAGAATCACATCTCTAGCTCATTAGAATAATAAATGAAATAAATACAAAATTTACTAATAGCTTCTATACAATTTCTGATGGATGGCAGTTCAGTCTCTTCTTGAAAGCTTCCAGGAATGAAGCTCTCACAACTTAGGAAGCCAAGCTGTTCCATTAGCTGATTGTTCTCACTGTCAGAAAATTTCTCCTTATTTCCAGGTTGAATCTCTCCATGTTCAGTTTCCATCCATGATTCCTTGTCTGGCCTTCTGGTGCTTCAGAAAATAGCTTGACTCCCTCCTCTCTGTAGCAGCCCCTGAAATATTGGAACGCTGCTATGATGTCTCCCCTGGTCCTTCTCTTCACTAGACTAGCCATGCCGAATACTTGCAACTATTCATTGTATGTTCTAGGTCCAAGTCCTTCTAGAGAACATTGAAATCAGTGGTTTCTGGTTGCCTTCTTCCTAAGGTAGGGAGACAAGTATTATCACAAAGTCACACAATTGGCTTTGGGCCTAAGGCAGGACTAGAATTCAGGGTCTCTTGGTGTCTAGTCCAGTATCTTTAACCACAGCAAACGGGCTCACATGGTTGCATTTACTATGTGTGTTTGAAAGAGAGGAGGGAGGGAGGAGGGAGAGAGAGGGGGGAGAGAGAGAGAGATTTTATGATGCCAAGCAATGCATTATTCCACTAAAAATGTTGATTCTTAAGAAATAAAACCATGGAAGCAAAGTTCTATCATGCCGATTGTATATTACACCCCATACTTGCATTAGAAAGAACCACCCCTTCCCTTTAAAAACGCCGAAGGATAAATTCTCCCTAACAACTTCTAATAAAGTTTCGTGTACACTTATGCAGATGAAGCTTTTAGTGTTTCTTGTTTTAAAAATGTATAAAACATGGCGTTTCTTTGCCTAGCTTACAAGTGCAGGACATGGAGAGATGTGAGCCATTTTTAAAACACACACCTTCTGAGTCAGCACCTCGTTTTTTTCTGGGTGGTTTTGATTTAACGTGCTGCAATTGATTGAAAGTGTATCTTAAAAGGCCATGTTTTATTTGCCTCCAATAATGTTCTGCTTCTTTGAACTTTGCTTCTTTGAAGAAGGCAACTCAGCTTCCTAAATAAATAAATAAAGTAAGCAAGCATCCACAAAGCTGCATTTGAACATTGCCACTGATTCTTGCAAGGATCTTATTCAATGAAGATTTTTTTCCCTCTCTCTGTCTCTCCCCCCTAGCTCCATAGGCTTTCTTCCAAAAAGAAATAAAACTCTTGAGGAATCCACTTTCTTTGCCCCAATGACCAACGTAGACAAATTAGCCTTTGAAAGTAGGTAGCCACTTCAGTCCCACTGATTATTTGATGTATTTTATTTTATTATATCAATCTACATGACTATTAATCATGACAAAAATTGTGTTTACTCCATTAATGTAATATCCGGGGCAATCTGCTGATTCTGTAAACAGCTTAGAGAGGGCTCTAAAGCACTGTGAAGTGGTATATAAGTCTAAGTACTATTACTATACCAAAATTAATGTTCATAATAATAAAATGAGGGGAAGGATTGGAATATTACATTTTAAGGATGCATTCTCATTTTAAGAAGAATAAACCCTAATGTATTTGAACATACTACGTACTGCTTGGCCCCAAACAAACCTTCATTCAATTGTTGACAAAGAATACACATCAATGTCTAATGGTCTAATGATTAAGGCACTGGGCTAGGAACCAGGAGACTGTGAGTTCTAGTTCCACCTTAGGCATGAAAGCCAGCTCTGTGACTTTGGACCAATCACCAAGAGACTGTGAGTTCTAGTCCTACCTTAGGCATGAAAGCCAGCTGGATTACTCTGGGTCAATCACAAAGAGACTGTAAATTCTAGTCTTGCCTTAGGCAGGAACGCCATCTAGGCAACTATGGGCCAATCACTCTCTCTCAACTCAATCCACCTCACAGGATGGTTGTTGTGGGGAAAAGTATTAAAAACGTTTGCCATCTCGAGTTATTTATAAAAATAATAATGGGGGGATAGAGAGAGGGGGGATGTTAGAGAGAGGATAGAGAGAGGATAGATGATAGAGATGGATGGATGGATGGATGCAGTGGTGGGATTCAAATAATTTAACAGCTGGTTGTCTGCCCTAATGAAGAGAATGCTGGGTGGGTGTGGCCATGGTGGGCGTGGCCTGGGGGTGTGACAGGCAGTACTCAGCCTCCTGCACCCCCCCCCCCCGGAGCAAAAAGAGGCCGGGGGGGGCACACCGCATCCCCCAAGCCCAATTTTGGGCCCAGTAGGCCTCCCTGCAGCCTCCTGGGAGCGAAAATGGGCCACGGGGGAACTCCAGGAAAGGGCAGGGAGGGGTGGGCCGGCCAGCAATTTAACTACTGGTTTGCCCAAAGTGGCCCGATCCAGCTGAATCCCACCACTGGATGGATGGATGGATGGATGGATGGATGGATGGATGGATGGATGGATAAATTGAGATGATAACCACAACTGTGAAAAGTCTGTCCCCTTTTTTACATGCACATGCAAATAAACGGGGCATGGATTTGTTTGCACAGCTTCAACCGTAGAGGGATCCTAACCATTTAAATTTGATAAAAAATAAATAAATAACCAAACATTATTAAATGTTCTCTGTGAGTCCAACATTCCTTGAGCATTTTATTGCTGTTGAATCATCTCCATTTTAAGGTCATAGGTAAGTAATTTTCCACTATTCAAAATAATCCCCTGCTTGTTTACCAAAAGGGGACTATTTCATGTCCTCTGTATGAACTGGAATAAGCAGAGCAATATTTATTAGCAGCAGAATAACGTAAAGTAGAAATAGAAGAATCATTACCTGAATTGCACCGAAATGTAGAAGAAAACAGGGAGAGGTCTTGGGAGAATTATTTCTCCCAAGAAAATAGATTCCTCCCCTCCCACACACACACACAACACTTTTATAAGCACTGCTGTAATTTTTTTTTTCGATGTGAAGTAGTGACTTGGATTTTGAATTAGGAACAGGAAATCCCATTTCAAATTTATCTCCAACCGTGGAAGCTCAACAATAACAAGGAATTTGACTGGTCAGTCACTCTCTGGGCCCTATCTATTTCATGGGGATATTATACGGATTAATTATAGAGAGCCGTAATGGTGCAGTGGTTAGAATGCAGTGTTGCAGGATAATTCTGCCGACTGCCAGCAGTTCGATTATCACCAGCTCAAGGTTGACTCAGCTTTCCAGCATTCCAAGATCAGTAAAATGAGGACCCAGATTGTTGGGGGACGTATGCTGACTCTTAAACCGCTTAGAGAGGGCTGTAAAGCACTATGAAGCAGTATATGGCTAAAAGCTATTGCTATTGCTATTAATTAGTTAAATGTGAATGTAATTCCTAAACTAAAGATTTCAGCTTTAACCATCAGACTTTAAAAATTAGGGTTATGGGGAAGAATGGTGGCATCATACATTAAGAGAAAGAAAAGAACATGAGACAATTATGCCAAAATAAGTGGAACAGATGTATAGGAATTCTTGATTTAGAATATACAGTATATAATATGCAAGACAGATGGTGGATTTTCAAGGTGTCTTTTAATGCCCTCTTCAGAATTAATTATCATACAATAGCTATGTGGCTTAGAGAGACCTTTAAAGAGTTTTGGGTAAGAAAAGATGGTCACCTAATATTAATAACGACATGATGATTTATTCCTATTGTATATAATGGAAGCAGTTGAACATAAATTAAATGCAGAGGTAGCTTCAGCTTCAATCTTTTGGTTTATTGGTAAACCCTAGCATAATTAGTGAAAATAAATAGCTTGAATATTTATGGCACAGTGTATCTCCTTAAGGTTAATCAAGGTAATATGCAGATATATGCGAGGACAAAAAAACTGGGAATAATTGGTTGGAAAAGTTCTATCTGAGAAATTTTGTGGTAGGGCCAATGTCCCAAAGGGGGCAGTTCAAAAGGCAACTGGACTTTCTTGGCTTTTTCCTTGAAAAGGTTTCACTTCTCATCCAAGAACCTTCTTTAGTCCTTCAGGAGAACTAAAGAAGCTTCTTGGATGAGAAGCAAAATGTTTTCAAGGAAGAAAGCAAGAAAGTCCAGTTTCCACCTGAAAAAAACACCTTTGGGACAACTATGACCTGGATGACTGAAAATCTCCATAGACATTTAGTCAGCCAATGATTAAACCAATATCCAGTTTGTTGTAGTAATTGAAGCATTAGGCTTCAATTGGAGCCTGTGAGTTCTAGTCCCACCTTAAGCACAAAGGCAACTAGGTGACCTTTAGCCAGTCACTCTCTCTCAGCCTATATGGGCTTGAGGTAGGACTAGAACTCACAGTCTCCAGTCTATAGCCTAATGCTGTGGAGTGGAGTGGAGTGGAGTGGAGTGGAGTGGAGTGGAGTGGAATGGAATGGAATAGAATAGAATAGAATAGAATAGAATAGAATAGAATAGAATAGAATAGAATAGAATAGAATAGAATAGAATACCGTGTTTTCCCGAAAATAAGACCCTGTCTTATATTTTTTTTAACCCTGAAATAAGCGCTTGGCCTTATTGCCATGCGATCAAAAGCCTGATTGGGCTTATTATCAGGGGATGTCTTATTTTTGGGAAAACAGGGTAGAATAGAATAGAATACCCTGTTTCCTCGAAAATACAACTTACCCTGAAAGTAAGTCCTAGCTTGATTTTTATCAGTGCGCCCAATATAAGCCCTGAAGACCTCTGACAGCAAAAAGGAGGCTGGGGGTGACACGTGCAAGTGAGGTGAGTCAGTGGACGACATCCCCCAGCCCCAAAATAATACCTGCTGCCTTTTTTGGTGGAAAAAATATAAGACAGGGTCTTATTTTTGGGAAAACATGGGTAGAATAGAATAGAATAGCTGGAAGGGACCTTGGAGGTCTTCTAGTCCATCCCCCTGCTTAAGCAGGAGAAACTATACCAGTGATGGCTAACCTTTTCTGGACGGAGTGGCCAAAGCGTGCCCAAACCCCCAAAATGCAATACACGTGCGTCCCCCATGCATGCACCCCACCCCCCGCATATGCATGTGTGCCCCGTGCATACATGTGGAGGCCCCCTGCACACACCACACCCCCAATGCATGTGCACATGCCCCCCCCCCACGTATTCACAGCAGAGACCCAAAGACCAGCTGACTGGCAGTAGGCACGCATGCATGCTCAACAGAGCTGAACTGGGGCAACGACTCATGTGCCATCAGAGAGGGCACTGCGTGCCACCTCTGGCACATGTGCCATAGGTTCGCCATCTCAGACCTATACTATTTCAGAAAAGTGGCTGCCTGGTCTCATCTTAAAAACCTCCAGTGATGGAGCTCTCAGGATTTCTGAAAGCAAGGAGACCAAAGTGAATCACTTCCAAAATCTTATCAAAACAACTGGAGAGACTTGTTCAGGTTTAGCCCGGAATCAACACCGACATAAAGGAAAACAAAAAAATGCAAACAAAACCTATTTGGAGAATAGTTAGCAGAAACACAACAAGTGAAACATCTGCCTTGCCTCAAGAAATAGGGTAAACCTAGACAGTTAACATCTGGATTCAGCGTATTTCCACATTAGACATTATATGAATCGTTGATGACAATTGCTCAGTCCTTTTCCAGACAGAATTCAGGACATAGTAATCCAAAGTATTATTTGTTGTGTTTTGTTGTGTTTTGCCCAATTATTCAGTGCCAGGTTCTTTGCCTAGATTACATTGAGTAAAGATTGAATAGATTCCAATAAGGAAGTAGAATAAGCAGCAAATAAATAAGTAAGACAATAAGAAGTTAGAGATTAAGCAACATCAAACATGCTCCAGGTTTAATAGCTCTGAGGAGAAATAACTTGAGGGCTCTTTTTCACCGGTACCTGACTCCTTTAAAATTGTTTGAACTACAAACCATGAATGCAAAAAATTAAAAATGATTAGGAGCAGAAGCAGATAGATAGATAATTTTCTGGTAGCTCTTGATGAACTTTTGCTGATTCGGACTGAATGATGAAGCTTGTAGTAGTATCAAAGAAAAAATACTAAAATTGTTTGTGCTTGTTGAGAAAGTTATTTCTTTATATAACTCTTTTCTTTACTGTGTTTTATATTCTTTTTATTGTTGTCCGCACGTTCTCTTTTTTATATATTTTTAATTTGTGTTATTTTTCTTTCGTATGTGTGCATTTCTTGTATTTAAAAAAGAAAGATTGATACGAGAGCACCAGGTAACTAAGGTGATTGAAAAGGAATTTGCAGAACAGAAAGGAAGGTTTATAAACTGCAGGAACCATGGAGAAATTAAAGAAGGGCAAGCTGGAAGTTACGACATCATTATCCAAGCTCCATCCTGTTTGTAAATATTTGGATGTTGCCTGCACATCCAAAGGGATACGGCTCTGGTTGTGATACCATAGCTGACATCTTACCTGATTTAATTTCCTGCAGGGACCCAATTTAGTAGAAACAATGTACAGGTAATCACAGCTGAGCCCAAATTTCTGTTGCTAAGCAAAGCAGTTGCTAAGTGAGTGATTGTTGTGGCCCCGTCCTCTGAGCCTATCCCATTGGAGGAAGGAAGCTCTGAGCATGAGGAAGAGGAGCCAGCCAGATCTCCCAGCCCGCCCCCCTGGCACCGTCTCAGGTGCCAGCTGAAAGAGAGCAAAGTAGTGGGGAAACAGGTGTCTCAGATGAGAGTGAGGAAGAGACGTCATTCCTGGACGCACGTCAACGAAGGCGAGATAAGCGCTTGCAGCAGCTGAGGAGGCGTGCGAGGGAATAGACCTGAGTCACTGGACTTGAGTCACAGGACCAATGAGTCACTGGACCACACCCCAGAGACTATATAAGAGAGGGTGGTGGTCAGTGATCCCTGTGACGAACAAAACTCAATCTGGTAGTCATTGTAGCCTGAAGCTGCTAAAAGAACGGATTTTGGCAAAGCTACGTATGTGATTTTCTTTCTGTGAACAATTAAAGCACTTGGCAGACGGTGTGAATATCGCTGCCAAGTTGGAGATAAGGACTGTGGTGTGTGCCAAGTGCTTCTTTAACCCTCGACTGGCTGTGTTTTTGTGGGTGTGTGTAGAGGGGGACAGATCAGTGATGCCCCATTTTACAATCCTTTTTTTTTTTTTTTTGCCAAAGTTGCTAAGCGAATGGCTGCAGTTGTTAAATGAATCATGAGATCCTTAAATGAATCTGGCTTCTCCCATTGACTTTGCTATTTGGGAGCCAGCTGGGAAGGTTACAAGTGGTGATCATGTGATTCCAGGATACTGCAACCGTCATAAATACATGCCATTTGCCAAGTGCCTGAATTTTGATCGCATAGAATTTACAGTGGAATAACTTTATTGTCACTTTGAATGTACACTAATCGGCATACATTAAAATGAAATTTCGTTGCATACAGCTCTCAAAAGGCCATGGGGATGCTGCAACAGTCATAAGAGTGAAAAACGGTCATAAGTCACTTTTTCAGTGCCATTGTAACTTTGAACGGTCACTAAACAAATGTTTGTAAGTAGAGAACTGCCTGCTGTATTTTTCTTTTATTGTACTCTGGGCTGACTCCAGTGGTGGGTTTCAAAAATTTTTACTACCGGTTCTGTGGGTGTGGTTTGGTGGCATGGCATGGCATGGCTTGGTGGGTGTGGCTTGGTGGGGCATGGCAAGGGAAGGATACTGTAAAATCTCCATTCACACTCCACTCCAGAGGAAGGATATTGTTCTGCCCCAGCTACGGACCCCAAAGAACGCAGCACATATAGTCCGTTCAAACTTTAGTTTACTAAATAAACCAGTTTTTTACAACAACGGCAGTTAATTAACTGCATTAACAGCTGCCAAGAATTCAAAGAATAATACTGAAAACTTACTGTGATTGGTAGAATGCCAGAAGCAATTTGCAGGAAGCTGATAAAATAAGCAAGACAAGACAAGATAAGAAGGTATGTGAATGAAGTTGTTCCTTGCAAATTGCTTCAGTTGGCATTCCTCCTTAAATAGGCTAAGGGAATGGCCAATTAGCCTCAAGCCTTACTCTCGAGGATACCTCCTCCTGAGGAGCCACTCCTGCCTTTTGGCAGCTCTGCACTCCCGTGCATCGAGTAGAGACTCCTCCTCTTCATCCTCTTCACTTAAGGGAGCTTCTGGAGGTTCTGAAGGCCCTGGCTGAATCCCCGCCTCTGGCACCACATCTTCTCCAGCCTCCTCATTGTCTGACTCGAGTGCCAGCTGCACAGGCTGCTGGCGCAGCACCACACCAGTCTCCTCGCTGTCGGAATCAGCTACTAGCTGCAGAGGCCGCTGATGGGCCACAACAGATATTACAAAATCTCCATTCCCTCCCGATTAGCTGGGACTTGGAAGGCAGAGAATAGATGGGGGCGGGGCCAGTTAGAATTTTTACTATCAGTTTTACTATTCAAAATTTCCAATATCGGTTCTCCAGAACTGGTCAGAACCTGCTGAAACCCATCTCTGGCTGACTCCTATAAAGAACCAAAGGAGTGAATTGCTAGTCTTGGTTCCAGTGGTGGGTTTCAAATAATTTCACCACCGGTTCGCCAAAAATGTGAAAGCGAGCAGAGGCTCCGGGGCAAGGCCGGAGCCAGGGAATGGCATGTCCCCAGGCCCTGACCTGAGGTGAAAGGCAAGTGGGCAGCATGCTTACCTTTGGTGAGCAGAGTGAGAGAGGCCCGGAGGTGAGGCACAGAGATTAGCTTGACGTGTGGTAAAGGCAAGATATATAGGGCAGGGTCGGGTGGGTGGGGCCGGGCAAGGTGGGGCCAGCTGGTGGTGCAATTTGCCGGTTATCCGAACTACTCTAAATTTCGGCTACCAGTTCCCCTGAACTGATCCGAACCAGCTGAATACTACCTCTGCTTGGTCCTTTTCAAAAACTTAGCTGAGGAATAGATCGCCTTTTAGCAGATAGTTTTGGACAGAATGAATTTGAGGGATTAACTCCAGCCAACTCTCGTTTCCTTCTTTTGAAAAACGGCGTTGCAAAAAGCTTTTAAGTACTAAGGGCACACCTCCAAAGCAGAGAAGCCACGCTACGGTTATTGCTTAAGTGAAGAATGTTGTAATTAAAATCCCCTGCCTTCTCTGACTGTGTTAGCTCTTCTCCTCCCTGGTACAGTTCCGTTTATTGATGTCCCTTTTAAAAAATTAAATAGCCGGGAGTGAGATCTACATGTCGCACATTAAACTGGAGAAATCTCGTAAAAAATAAATATTCTGCAGAATACCAGGGATTTGGAAGGGGAGGGGGAGGGACCCCAAAAGTTGATTATTCTATTAGTTCTCCTGCTGCTTATTTATTTATTTAATTTCTCTGCCAGCAGAGATCCCCCTGAGAGATTAAAACCGCGGACTAATGCACAGATGGGGGTGAAATACTTGAAAGTCATCTGGATATTAAGAATTTAAATCTTTTAGCCTCAGTGATTTGAACAGAAAGCCAATTATGGACCTGAATTAGTTTTCAAATTAAGCCCCAATTTAAAGGTTTGTGGAAATTAATCCTTTAAGGCATAGCCTAGCATTTTCTACATCACCCTACGCGAAGATGCAAGATTTCAGATTTACTGTCATGAGGGAGGAAAAAAGAAGGGGGAAAAAAGGAATGTTCCTTTTTACCTGATTGTGCACTTAATGAAGAAAACGCTCCACGTCTCGCCGCGTACAATCCTGGTAATAAAAAGACGTGGAAGAGAACTGCTCGAGTGAGTTGTCAAAATTACAAGGGGGGGTGGTGGAAAAGGAGAAGAAAATGAGAAACTTGCAGATGGCAGAATTAACAACTGCAGTAATTCACTTCACAAATGTGGCAAGAAAGGTGATAAAATGGGGCAAACTTCACATAACAAATGTCCCACTTAGCAACAGAAATGTTGGGCTCAATTCTGGTCGTAAATCGAGGACTGCCTGCTCTCAAATCAATTGTAACTCTAGCTCAGTCCTAATAGGAAAAGATAAAGGTTCCCCTCGCACATATGTGCGAGGTGCTCATCTGTGTTTCAAAGCCGAAGAGCAAGCGCTGTCCGAAGACGTCTCCGTGGTCATGTGGCTGGCATGACTAAACGCCAAAGGCTCACGGAATGCTGTTACCTTCCTACCAAAGGTGGTCCCTATTTTTCCACTTGCATTTTTTACGTGCTTTCGAACTGCTAGGTTGGCAGATGCTGGGACAAATAACAGGAGCTCACCCCATTACGCGGCACTAGGGATTCGAACCACTGAACTGCCGAACTTTCGATCGACAAGCTCAGCATCTTGGCCACTGAGTCTCTAGAGCATTCTGACTAGAAGAACCTGAGACTGTAGTTCCCAAACTCAGAGGCAACTAGAGAGGTTCGGATTTCTGGTTGCTTGGAGGATATAGACGAGATAGATGTTCCTTACTTGCCTAAAACTCCATTTTTTATCTATGCATCAAAGAACATGAGGTGGGCTTTTTGCTAAGGCGCCAGAATAGTTGATCTGAGAGATTTGGTGGGGTTTTCAACATAGAAAAAAAGCCATTTGGGGATAGAAAGAGATAGTAGAACACTGCAAAACTGCAAGTGGTACAGATAGTCCTTAACTTACAAGCGGTGATTTAATATCTATGTAGATTTCCAATCATCCAGATCATGGTTGTCCCAAAAGTGCTTTTGCAAAGGCAACCAGACTAACTTTTTTTTTTGAAAAGGAAAAAAAAATTTCTTAATTTAAGAAGCTTCTTCAGTTCTGACTGAAGAAACTTCTTGGATGAGAAGCAAAACATTTTCAAAGGGGGAAAAAACAAACAAGAAAGTCCAGTTGCCTTTGAGATGACTTAGTAACACTCCCCCACCCCAAAAAAGCCAAGTACTTATCATCCAATTCCAAAGTTATGATATTTTATTTTATTTATCAGACTTATATGCTGCCCTTTCTCCGCGAGGACTCAGGGCGGCTCACAACAATAAAACCAGTCCACATTAAAATTCAGACACTAAAAACTAAAATTCCCATTAAAACCCCATTCAGTCCAGGCCAGCCTGGCGAAATAACCATGTTTTAAGGTCGTGGCGGAAGGAGCGAAGGTCGAGGGCTACCCGGAGCTCCAAGGGGAGCTGATTCCAGAGGGTAGGTGCGCCCACAGAGAAGGCTCGCTCCCTAGGGGCCGTTAGGACCCCAAGTAGGCCCTCTCTGTGTGAGTGCACCGGGTGATGGGGAGCTGTTGCTGGCCCAGGTGTTACGCCAAATACCCCGGACCTAAGCCATGTAGGGCTTTATAGGTGATCACCAACACCTTGAACCTCACCCGGAGGGCAACCGGTAGCCAATGCAGGTCACGCAGGAGGGGTGTGACATGGGAGCATCGGGACATTCCCATCACTACCAGTGCGGCCGCATTCTGCACCAGCTGAAGCCTCCGAGTGGTTTTCAAGGGAGGCCCCATGTATAATAGCGGCCTTCTCCCACCCACAATCTGAATTTCAACCATTTGGGGTTGAAATCCACATTTAAAACCATTTGCAGCGTCCTACAACTCACATGACTGCAGTTTACGATACTTTTGTCAAAAACCGGTCTTTATTTTTGATTTTCAGCAAAAGCATCCTATAACAAGCAATGGGCTCTCTTAGAGTTGCCACACTCACATCGTCATTATGTTTGTAAAATCAAGTCAGTCACGTGATTTCCCGCTTTGTGGGGAAGGCTCCATAACGGTCGTAAATTGAGGAGTATCAGTATGTACGTCCTACCAAACATAAATAAAACTTAGTTATTATTCCCTAGTATGACATTTCATATGGAAATCCTGCTGTTTTGGAGTCAGGCAGCTTTCAAATCAACAATTGATTATCCAGGGTACGTGAAAGGTTTCCAGAATGTTGTCTTCTTCAGTACAAGGTTTGCGTTCATTTATTTTATTTTAATTTTATTTTTTTGTATAGACTTCCCTATTCGTCCTATGTCAAAAGCAGAAGGACACTGCTGGCTAGAGATAGCATAGATCATTTTGGACCTCCTCATTCTCCAGTGTGATGGATACAAAGGCCTGACAAGGATGTATCAACCTGTCTTCACTAACAATACAATTCTCAATGCCAGGTGGCATTGCTTGTCCAAGAGCATGAGGAGAAAATATTCCTGTTGAAGTTTAGACAGAACGAGAGAGGGAGAGGGAGAGAGAGGGAGAGAGATTTTATATATCAAATTTAGATATTGTCCGTTTCACTCACGGAATGATGCTGGCCGATTTAAAAGACCGATTTATTTGAAGGGCTGCCACAGAGAGGAGGGCAGCTTTGGCCAAGCTATTTTCCAAAGCACCTGAAGGCCAGACAAGAAATAATGGATGGAAACTGAACAAAGAGAGATTCAACCTGGAAATAAGGAAAAAGTTTCTGACAGTGGGAGCAATCAACCAATGGAACAGAAATTGCCTTCGGAAGTTGTGGGAGCTTCATCCCTGGAGGCTTTCAAAAAGAGACTGGACTGCCATTTGTCAGAAATGGTGTATGGACTCCTGCATAGGCGGGGGGTTGGACTAGATGACCCACAAGGCCCCTTCCAACTCTGTTAATCTAATCTAATCTAAAAGTAAGGGCATAAAAACCTTATTAAAAATGCAATACATCAATACAATTGGGGCCAAGTAAAAAACAAACCATCATGATAGAATACGTTATAAATTAAAGGGGGCTCGAGCTTCAAGCTTTGTTGAAAAATGATTTCTTTCAAAAAATAATTTCAGCCTTTCCACCCCCATCCTCTTATTTAGACTTTCAGTGAGGCTCTATATGAAAAGCTTTTTTTAAAAAAAAAGATCAATGAAATAAATATTGGACTTTCAAAAAGAACTACTAAACCTCTATTTGAAAGGAGATTAGCACAAGGAGTGCTCAACTTGCAACCTTTCGTTTAGTGACCTTTTGAAATTACAGTGGCACTGAAAAAAAAAAGAAAGGACTGTTTTTCACAACATCCATGTGGTCACGTGATCAAATTCCGGACCCTTGGAACTGGCATGCATTCATGATAGTCGCAATGTCCCGGGGTCATGTGAGACAGTGGTGGGTTCATCCTGGTTCGGCCCGGTTCTCCCGAGACGGTAGCGGTGACGATATGATGTCACCAAACCGGTTCTGCCCCCCCACCTCTCCTCCCCACCCCTGCATCCCCCCCACCCCCTACGTTATTCTTACCTTTTATTTGGCCCCACCCCCAATCTATTGCTGCCTCCTGAGTCCCAGCTGATGGCTAGAGGGGAAAAAACTGTTTAAACTCTTGCCGTGGGGCTTCAAAGGGCCGCCCTACAGCTGATCAGTGTTAAAAGAAAACAAATGAGTAGACCAGTGCCTTCAAAAATACATGAGTAGATCAGTGCCTACAAAAAATAAATGGGTAGACCAGGACATTTGAAAAACAAATGGGTAGACCAGGACACTCCAAGAACAAATGGGTAGACCGGTACAGCTCTGCAAGCAGTTAAAACCTGGTAGACCAGGACTTCTGCTAAATCCTAAAGAATTGTCACATGACCATCAAGCCACGCTCACAAAATAAGCCACGCCTACAGAACTGGTAGTAAAAAATTTTAGAATCCACCCCTTTGGATTCTTTGGATCACCATTTGTAACCTACCCAGGTAGCCTCCAAAAGCAAATTTGCTTAATGATCGAGTGATTCACTTAATGACTGCAGCGATTCACGTAATGACTGTGGCAAGAAGAGTCATAAAATGGGACAAAACTCACTTAAAAAGTAGCAACAGAAATTTTAGGCTCAATTATGGTCTAGTAATAGCAGCAGTAGTAGAAGTAGTAGTAGTAACTGTAGGAAGTTAGCACCCACCTGTCTCCTAGAAGAATGAAATATTTTGAGAAATATTAAAAAGGCAGAATATTATATTAACCTGGATGAGAAATGGAGAAAGATGCTCTTGGAAAGCAGCCCCCACCTTTCTTAACAGCCCTCAGCAGATGTCAGCACTTAAGAGATAAAAAGATAGTTAGCTCTATTCATAGCTAAAATACTGCAGGCAAATACTGCAGGCAGATATCCATTCAAGACGGGATATTTTGAAACAAAGGCAGAGTGATAGCATTAGCCGTCACTCAAGATCCAAACCAGGACAAAGCTATTAAGCCATAATAGGAATTGCCCAACACCCTTTCGCGCGCGTGGTTATGGGGGCGACACATCGCACCCACGTAACACCTCTCCTGCGCGAGCTGCACTGGCTCCCGGTGGTCTTCTGGGTGTGATTCAAGGTATTAGTGACCACCTTTAAAGTGCTCTATGGCTTAGGACCTGGTTATTTACAAGACTGCCTGCTGCCACCGATAGCCTCCCATCGGCCAGTACGCTCCCACAGAGAGCACCCTCCCACCTCAGGATGCTATCGGTCAAATTATGTCGACTGGCGACCCCCAGGGGGAGAGTCTTCTCTGTGGGGGCCCCCGCCCTTTGGAACAAACTGCCCCCGGATATACGTAGGATCCCTGACCTTCGCGCCTTTCGCCGAGCCCTGAAGACCTTATTATTTTGGCAAGCTGGTCTGATGGTATGAGGTTTTAGCCTTGGGGTTTTTAATATTTGACCATACTATTGAATCAGTTTTAAATTGTTTTAACTTTTGTATTGATGTTTTTTATTATTGGCTGTACATCGCCCTGAGTCCTTCGGGAGAAGGGCGGTATAGAAGTTTGATTATGAAATGAAATGAAATGAAATGAAATTAAATTAAATTAAATTAAATTAAATTAAATTAAATTAAATTAAATTAAATTAAATTAAAAAATTAAATTAAATTAAATTAAAAAATTAAATTAAATTAAATAATTAAATTAAATTAAATTAAATTAAATTAAATTAAATTAAATTAAATTAAATTAAATAATTAAATTAAATTAAATTAAATTAAATTAAATTAAATTAATTAAATTAAATTAAATTAAATTAAATTAAATTAAATTAAATTAAATTAAATTAAATTAAATTAAATTAAATTAAATTAAATTTCAGAACACAAGCCCCTTCATTGCATCCTCAGTTGCACCACCCTTAGCAGACTTCAACCAACCTTAGTTCAGACAAGCTCCTAGGATTTATACAGGGCCCCATGGGAGTTTGACAACAGCCAATAGAATACATGTTCTTGCACAGGAACAGGAAGCTCAAGTGCTAAACCCAAAAGAAAGTATAAATACCCCACATATTATATTTTGAGGATTTTTTCTGACAATGAGAACAATCAACCCATGGAACAGAAGTTGCTTTCAGAAGTTGTAGGAGCATCATCCCTGGAGGCTTTCAAGAAGAGATTGAGCTGCCATTTGTCAGAAATGGTGTAGGGTCTCCTGCTTGGGCACGGGGGTTGGACTAGATCCATGATGGCGAACCTATGGCACGTGTGCCACAGGTGGCACACGGAGCCATATCGGTGGGCACACGAGATTGCCCTATTTCAGCTCCAGTGTGCGCCAGCTGATTTTCAGGCCTTCCGGGCCCACCGGAAGTCAGGAAATAGGCTGTTTCCGGCCTTCAGAGCACCTCCAGGAGGGCGGGGAAGGCCCTTTTTGCCCTCCCCAGGTTCCTAGAAAGGCTATAGAGCCTGAGGAGGGCGAAAAACGGGCCCACCGGGCCCACCAGGCCATCATGTGCCAAAAGCAAGGACAGCACGGAGGCGTCGTGCACGCATGCATAGGGGGTGGGGTGCATTGATTTATGGGTGTGGCCACGCACCCATGCGAGCCCCTTGTGCTACCCCCACTTTTGTCACGCAACAGCAAAAAGTTTCGCCATCACTGGACTAGATGACCTACAAGGTCCCTTCCAACTCTGTCAATCTGAAATCTGATGCTTTTCCTATGATACCAGTTTTAGTCCTTTGCAATCTTCTCTCTCTCTCAAAAAACCAAAATGCAACCTCCTCCACTCCCCCTCCCTCTTCCCTTCCCCAAAGCAGTGATCAGATCCCTTCTAATGCCTACACAAAATGGCCTATTTGTTTTCTTAATCAAGTGCTTAATTTTCTTAACATAAAAAGTATGGCTTCAATCGTTCACAATGGGAGTCCTCTTGCATTCTTCATGCCATCTCTTCAGGCGGCTTTGTTCTGTTTTCCACTCTAAGGTGTCTCTCTGTGTAGCTCTCGAGAGGTTGAGGATCCAGCAAATCTAGCAATTAGGAGGCAACTTCCTTTATTAATTAGGTTAGCTTCTGGAAAGGTCATGGAGAACACCAGCTGAATTTCAATAAAAAGAAAAAGCCATGTCAAAAAGATGACAACACTTTTTCGTGTAAAGAATGTGCTTTATTGATTATGGGCCACAATCAGCGGTAGCATCTGGTTCACCTTGGCTGATCTCAGAGAAGCTAAGCAAGGTCAGGCTTGGCTATGATTTTGATGGTTGATCACTAAGGAAGCACCAGGGCTGTAGGCTAGACTAGGAAATCAAATAAAGATCAAATAACGCAGTAATAAATTACTTCCATATCATGGCCAGGAAAACTGAGAGCCCGTTTTGTCTAGTGGTTAAGCCTCAAAGATGCTTTTCCAAGAGGTGACTGGACTTTCTGGTTTTTCTTTGAAGACATTTCGCTTCTCATCCAAGGAGCTTCTTCAGCTTTGCTGAACTAGAAAGTCCAGTCGCCTCTTGGAAAAAGTACCTTTGGGACAACCATGATCTGGATGACTCCATAGACATCTAGTGGTTAAGGCACCAGGCTAGAAAGCAGGCAATTGTGAGTTCTAGTCCTACCTTAGTCATTAAATGATTATTTAGTATCCCATGATTATTATCCTATGATTCACGTTGGATGTCTTTATGATGACTATGATCATAATTTATCACTTATATTTTTTATGTGCACTGAGAGTTTATGCACCGAAGACAAATTCCTTGTGTGTTCAATCACACTTGGCCAATAAAGAATTCTATTCTGTTCTGTTCTCAGCCATGAAAGCCAGCTGGGGGACTTTGGGCTAATCACCAGGAGACTGTGAGTTCTAGTCTTCAACTGGGTGATTTTGACCTAGCCACTGTCTCTCTGCCCAACTTAACCTACAACCTTGTCCTTTTAGGGAAAATAGCGTGTGTTGGATATGTTTGCTGTCTTGAATTATTTGTAAAAAATAATAAAGGCAGGGAACAAATAATAAAGGCAGGGTGCAAATACAAAGCACCTGATGGTAGGACAAGAAGCAATGGGTGGAAACTAATCGAGGAGAGATGCAACCTGGAATTAAGGAGAAATTTCCTGAGAAGACAATTAATCATTGGGACAGCTTGCTTCCAGAAGTTGTGGGCGCTCCAACACTGGAAGTTTTAAAGAGTAGATTGGACAACAATTTGTCTGAAATGGTGTAGGGTCTCCGGATTGAACAGTGGGTTGGACTAGAAGACCTCCAAGGTCCCTTCCAACTCTGTTATTCTGTTCAATAAATAATAAGATTATTTATTTATTTTATTTTTATTTTATTATTAAAATTTATATGCCGCCCTTCTCCCGTAGGACTCGGGGCGGCTTACACAATAAAAACAAGAACAGGGATGACGACAATAGTATTAAAATCTAATGCAAAAATTAAAATCCCCAATTAAAAACCCATACTTGGTCAGGGAATTTGTTGGAACAGCCATGTCTTGAGGGCAGTGCAGAATGTGTGGAGATCGGGAGCTGTCTGGACCTCAGTGGGATTACATGGACATATTCTTATAATCTGCAGGAGCAGACGTCTGTACTGTTTCATGGATTATGTGTTATATGGGATGTAGTCATAAGCTCTTCACAAGGGGATCAGCACATCCTATTAGCGTAATTAGAAATGAATTGTTAAATAGTTAAGTGGGGGGGGGGTTGTAAACCCCAGATTGAGACCAATCTGCCAGGGAAGGTGCTGCCATGTTTTATTTCTGACAGATGTTTCCCCCGTGTCCTTTGGGATTTGCTATGGGATTAGCAACCAGGAAATAAAAAAACTGGTCTAGTTTTATCCAAGGAGTTATCAACTGATGGCCCCATATCATGGTGTTTCTTCCCCCCCTCCCACCAACTAACTCTAATGCCAATGTCCACATATCTCTAGAGAGTCTAATTCCAATCGTATCAATTCCCATCTGGAGGACTGTGGATAAGTCCATAAAGGAACCAGTGGTGGGATTCAATTCTTTTTACTACCGGTTCTGTGGGCGTGGCTTGGTGGGCGTGGCCTGGTGGGCGTGGCAGGGGAAAGATACTGTGAAATCTCCATTCCCTCCCCACTCCAGGGGAAGGTTACTGCATAATCCCCATTTCCTCCCAATCAGCTGGGACTCGGGAGGCAGAGAATAGATGGGGGCGGGACCAGTCAGAGGTGGTATTTACCGGTTCTCCAAACTACTCAAAATTTCCGCTACCGGTTCTCCAGAACTGGTCAGAACCTGCTGAATACCACCTCTGAACCAAGCCCTGTTTGCCATAATCAACAGAAGGAGATCAAGTATCATTCTCATAAACTGTCATCCTGAAGGTCAAAACCAGCATTTGTCCATTTAGTGCCATTCAGGTGTGTTGGGTTATGATAGCTAAGGAAGAGTATAAACATAATGGTGATGATATAAGGATTATATGAACAGGCTGCCTGGGAGTTATGCAAAAGGCAATTTCCTTTAGAAAACCTTTTAAAAGAATACAAACCTGGAAACCAGTCTCAAGCGTGCAATGTACGTTCTGGCATTTTGGCTACAAGACAGCTAAAGGGTTTATACAAATATTATTGTATTGTTATTGTGTATGGAAAGAAGAAAATGAATTTCGTTTCTTCACTCCTTAAGATTATGTTCGCAAGATAGGCTTACAGTATATAAACTTTGTCATTCTATTTACCTAGAGGCTGAAAAAAATATATTTAGAGGACTGAAATAGCTAACCAGGCCTGTTATTTTGATATTCAGTTTTAAAATTTCATCAATGTTATCAGTTCCTCTCAGACTGGAAAGGGGGATTTTCAATTGGGCTGGATGCTTAATACACGTATGGGTAAGTTTATTTTCTGTGCTAGGGCTTCTGAATATGCTTGGAATGTGTAAGGCCACCGGAACAGTTGTAGGTTGCCCCTGGTTCAGACCGGTTCACCAGAACCAGTAGTAAAACTGGTGGGAGGCTCCACCCACTGACCGGGACGTCATCATAGGTGATCTGCGCATGTGCAGAAGCTTCTCAGCATGCGCAGAAGAGCGCGTGTGTGGGCACGATGCGAACCGGTAGTAAAGGTAAGTAGAACCCACCCCTGCACCGGAAGCCCCACAGTCCTGCTGGTTTTTACTTGTTGTGTTCAGTAAATGAAGAGAAATAACTTAGAGCAATCTTCACCCAACCTCCAGTTCAGATCTACCATATAGTTCTTAGTTTACTCTGAAATCTCAATTGGAGTGCCTGAAAAACAAATTGAAACAACTCTTTTAACTCCCTGTCTTCCAGCTACAAACGGTACATTTATGAAAAGGGTGGAAACGGAGAAAAAGGAAAGTGATAAATGAGGGAGGAGGACATAAACTATTATGAGTTTATTCAACATTGGAAAGAGGGTTAGATCTGGTTCACAATGGCTTGGAAATGTCAGAATTGGAAAGTTTATCTCGTTTTATGTGCTTGTCTGTTCTGAAAGTCTTCCCCGTGACTAAACTTTTGCCTTTTCTCCTCAATTAACTATGTGTGGGGCGTACAATCTGCAAAATATCATATCTTCCCCAGGAAAATGGCTGGAAGGGAAAAATTTAGTCCAAAGCTATAATTAACTCAGGTTAATGGAGAGCTCATATGATATGGCTACTGCTACATATCTTTCTGTAATGAGTTGCATTTTCTTTTCCGGGGGAGGGAGAGATAATTAAATTAACCATCATGTAGTTTGAAAATTAGACCGAAAAGGTTAACAAAGCTTTAATGGTGTAGCAATAATAACAGTTTATAAACACAAACCGTAAGGTACAGGTCAGTACAAAATAATTATCATTGTCTTATGTTTAAATCACAGCAGTAGACAAACTGTTGTTGGGAAAGGTGACTTGTTGGGAAAACGTGACTTGGAGGCAAAAATTGCAAAGTGGAAGGATTTTGGGGGGGTGGAGGAAGGATAGCTTCTTGGTAAATGCCTCATTACTTCCCCGGTTTTATGCATTTTAAGTCTACCTAATGAGCATCAATCTCGCTCTAATGTAAGTTGGTATAATGGATATTCTAATGCAGCCATAAAAATGAAAATAGTGGGACGTAGCTGCTCATAGAGTTTAGATTTTGATGTCAAAAACAATTCTAAGGGATCCTTGGTACTCTCTGAACTTGGTTGTTTTCTTGCAGAGGTTTCCTCACCTAAATTAGCTAACATCATCAGTGCTGGTTTGGGAAAATGAGTACTAGCACTGATGATGTTGCCTAATTTGGGTAATGAAACCTCTGCAAGAAAACAGCCAAGTTCAGCGATCACCAACAATCCCTCATTTCAAGTCAACCCTGAACAACACATATTTTCCTTTATTAAAAACAATTCTTAATGTGAAATGTGTGTAATAAATTCAGTGAAGGTTAATCACCCCCTTTTTAGTCTATTGCCACAGTCAGAGGGATGAAAAACATCAAACATCCCCCCCCAAAAAAACCCTAACAACAAAGCCTAGCCAAAAAAGAAAAAAAGAAACAGGTTGTTAACTTTTTGTAGAAGAAAAAATGGAGCAGTATAAAACTTTAGTAGTTACAGATAGTCCTCGACTTATGACCACCATTGTCGATACGTGAATCAGCTTCGTTCCCCCCCTGGGGAAAACTGTGATTAGTTAGAGGTGTTTGGATCTTGTTTCCCATGGTGTATGTTCTCCAAGAAAGAAAACCCGAAGTACAAAATCTAAGAAACATATTTATTGTAAAAGTAAAAAAAAAAAAAACCTAGCTAATTACATCTTGCCGGGAGTGATATCTCAGAGACGGACAAAAGAGAAAGTAAGAATGTAGACATGCGCAGTAGCTTCAGAAAATCAGAGGACGGGCTTATTTTAGAGATAATGTTCTCTGGCAAGGCTACCGTAATGTTTAGAATGGAAGCTCAGCTGGCCAATACAAAATAACGCAGTGACCACCATTGGGACTGGAAAAGCCATTGTTAAGCAGTGCAGTCATTAAAGTGACAGATCGTATGCCCACAGCATTTTTTTTTTTTTTGCTGAAAATAATTCGCAAATCATCGCAATCATTAATAACATGTATTAATGAATTGCGATCACGTAACCACAAGGATGTTGCAACGGTCATAAGCGTGAGGCTCAGTCGTGAGTTACTTTTTTCATTGCCATTCGTAACATCAAACAGTTGCTAAATGAATGGCCATGAGTCGAGGACTACCTGTATCTTCTCCTTCACCTCCTATAACAGTGATGGCTAATCTTTTTGCCGTCGTGTGCCAAAAGCGGGGGGAGCATGGGAAGGTTGCCAATGTGCGTGCCCACACCCATAATTGTGCCCTCCGGTTTTAGCACATGATGGTACGGTAGACCCATTTTTCACCCTCCCCAGGCACCAGATGCTTTCTAGGAGCCTGGAGAGGGTGAAAACAGCCTCCCCCCTCCCAGAGGCCCTCTGGAGGCTGGAAACAGCCCATTTACCAACTTCTGGCGGGACTGGCCGGCTCACGCATGCCCGCCGGAGCTGAGCTACAGCAACGCTTGTGTGCCCACAGATATGGTTCCGTGTGCCACCTGTGGCACCCGTGCCATAGGTTTGCCATCACAGTCCTATAATAAAAGTCAGTTCAAGAAACAGCAACATAAAAACGGGGGAAATGATTTAAAAGTTCTCAAGCGTTCCAGCAATAAGTAAATGGCTAAATTTGCCAGACAAATTTCAGCACAGTACTACTAAATCTGATTAGGAACCAAGTCCTAATTGCTCTGTTGGAAAGGTCAGGCAGGCAAGCAACATCACAAATTGGTAGCTGGCAAGTCAGGGCACAGAACAATTTTACCTGGAAAAGAAAAAAAAACCCCCCACTGTCTCATTTTATTCGTCTGATTCTATGATTCTTCACCTGTCAGGAGTGGTTTAAGGGATCCTGTACTTCAATGTCATTTCCAACTCTTTGATCCTAACCGATTTAAGAATGGCACTTTTATCTTAATCCCCAGAATAACCCATTCACTGTTCTTTTTTAAGGAAAAAAAATCAATTTTTTAATTACTTTCTAGGTCCAGATTATTTGAGGTCACAAAAGCTGCTTTATAAAGGAACGGAGAACTTTGCATCGGTCATTTGATGAGAAGCAAAGTGGTGTAGCTGTGGGTGACCAATTTTGAAGAAGAGCTGTAAACCCAACTTTTTTCAGCTCTGCAATGGAATTTTTCATCTTCTGGAGTGGGACTTGCAAAATGATTCCTTTTTTTCCTAAAATGCATATGGCTAGTATTGGGGAATAGTCAGCTGTATTTACCATAGTTGAAGAAGCCAAGGTCATCCATCAAAAGTAAAACCCTTCAAATTTAGGACCCAAAGAAGGAAATGTTTTTTCACATGGGGCATAATAAGGATGTGGAATTCACTGCCAGCAGTTGTAACGGCAACCAATTTAGATGGGTTTAGAGAGGGATTGGACAGATTTATGAAGGGTCAGCCTATCAATAGCTATTATGAACAGCCATTAACAAGCACACATAGATAAACAACAGTTACATAATATTTAAAAGGGACAATCAAAAATTTTAAAAAAGGAAACAAAAAGAACAAAACACCAGTAATAAACACCCAGAACAGCAGAGATTAACATCAATACTAACCTAAAACTCAAGAAATAAGCCATAATCAAGGAACTACCATTCAAACAAGTTCACAGTAAATAACAGTCTAATCAAGGAACTACCAAGAACACTTCCACCAACATTGAGAGGGCAAGTCATTAGTGTATAAAAAGAGAGCAAGCCTCACTCCCTTTTAGCACTGATAATATTACCTAGTTTGGTAATGAAACATCTCCAAGAAAACAACCAAACTCAGAGAGAGCACCAAAGATCCCACATAGTTGAACCCTGAGCCACAAATATTCTGTCAGTATTAATTTTGATGGTTGTTTATATTTATTTATTTATTTATTTATTCAACTTGTATGCCTCCTTTCTCCAAAGACTCAAGGCGGCTTACAATGCATTTAAAAACCATATATAAAACATTAAAAGTTAAACCATTAAAAACAATTAAAACCCATTCACACCATTCATGGCCGGATCTCGCCAAATCACAACAGCGAGATCAACGGCCCCAGGCCTGCCGGAAGAGCCAAGTCTTCACCACTTTTCGGAAGGTCAATAGGGTAGGGATGGTCCGAACCTCAGGAGGTAACTGGTTCCAGAGAGCTGGGGCAGCCACAGAGAAGGCCCTCCCCTGCAGGCCCACTAGCTGGCATTGTTTAGCTGACGGGACGCTGAGGAGACCAACTCTGTGGGATCTTACTGGTCGCTGGGAGCTATGCGGTAGAAGGTGGTCTCAAAGATACCCTGGCCCTGAGCCATGTAAGGCTTTAAAGGTAATAACCAACACCTTGAATTGTGACCAGAGACCAATAGAGAGCCAGTGCAGCTCGCGGAGGATTGGTGTAATGTGGGTGTACCGAGATGCACCCACAACAGCTCTCGCGGCTGTGTTCTGGACCAACTGTAGCCTCCAAACACTTTTCAAGGGTAGCCCCATGTAGAGCGTGTTGCAATAATCTAACTGTGAGGTGACAAGGGCATGAGTGACTGTGAGGAGAGCCTCCTGATCCAAGTAGGGTCGCAATGTCGGCTGGCAGCCCCCAGGGGGAGAGCTTTCTCTGTGGGGGCACCTACTATCTGGAATGAGCTCCCCCCAGAGATACGGAGGATCCCGGATCTGCCCACCTTCCGCCGCGCTCTTAAGACTTTTCTATTTCGCCAGGTGGGCCTGGCCTAACCACTCCCCGTTTTTAGTGTCAAATTTTAAAAATTTTTAAATTATATTGGGGTGTTTTAATTCTGTCCGGGCCAAATTCATTTAATCTGTTTTTAGTTGGTTTTTAAATTTTGTACGTATGTATTTTTATTGTTGGCTGTACACCGCCCTGAGTCGTTCGGGAGTAGGGCGGTATATAAATCCAATAAATCTAATCTAATCTAATCTAATCTGTAGAAAGCTGGATTTGTCTCAGAACGACCATCTTCAGCTTCAGTTTCATTTCGCTAGATGCCAACCGGCATCAACTACGGAGGTGGGAATTGCTGGACTTGTGGGGAAGGGGGAAACTGAAAGTACTTATTGTGCTCTTCCTGAGACATCACCCCAAGGCCAGAGGCCTGGGAACAGAAGTGCCACAGCTCACCATCAAGCCCGCCAATGCAGGGACCATTAGCAAAACAAATTCTCTGAATGTAACTGGACAATAAAGAGATAACCTGTAGGAGGAACAGGAAAGGGAAAATTAATTAAGGAATGCAAATGTTAGTTCTGACTTTGCTGTACTGTAATCACTTGGTCTTTAGTAAAAGTCTACTTTTCTCACAAATGGAGCTGAGGGTCTTTCTTTCCTAAGAAACCAAGTCGGGACAGGTGTGACAGTTTGGCAGATTCTTGGGCCGATTTTCATTACTGATTATTACACTTTTACCCCGCCTTTTCTTCAAGAAATTGACAATTGTGTACACTGTCAACGCTAATGCTCGCTTCTCACTCCCACCTGCATTTCTATAGGCAACATGTATTATTTTCACCGTATTACTTTAGATTAATCTTCTATGCGGAAACTTGTCAAGTTGAACAAGTGCAAGAAGTCTGTGGGAACTCAATCCTTGCCAGCTTCAGAAACAAATGTAGATTGATAAGATAGTAGTTCACTGGTTTGGAAAGGAGAGGGCAGTCTATCTGTGTGCACCTTGTAGATTTTTCCCCCCTGACAACTGTGAGACTTCTTTTCTTGTTGAAAAATACAGTTGCAGTTTGGTTTTTATGCTGTCACTTGAGGTAGCTGCATTGTTTCCCACAATGCCTCTGGTGCCCCATGGTAAACCTTTTCAGTGGCATCATCAGAGGAAGATGTGGAATCCCTGCTAGCCAATAGTAGACTTTAGTCAAAAGTAGATGGGGATTCTACTCAATAAAGACATCACAAGAATTTCTGTAAGACTTCATTCCATTAGATGATTTCCAGTGACAAGCTTTGTTCAGTTTTCTCAGAGCTTGAACGGCAATTTGTTGAGTTAATGTCTGACTTTTTCCATCTTATACTGGGATCCTTATGGTTCTCAAATTAGAAGACATTTTTCCTTATGTCCTCCTCCTTAATGTTACCAAAATTCTCCTCTACTTTAAGAAAAGAAAAAATTACCTGGAGACCTTCTTCATCTTCTGATGCCCTCCAGCTGTGAAAGAGTTCTACCATAATTCATAGCCAATATGATCAAAAATTCCCTTTTTACAACCCTGTAACCCCTTAATTTGGGGTAGAGTCGGGGCCACAGGATGGAGCTGAGCATTTACTGACCAGATGCCCTTCCTGACACCACGTGGAGTTCACAGCAGATATTTTTCTTCATGCCCTAGGCAAGAAATACCTGCCTCTACCTAGGATTGAACTCTCAACCTTCCAAATGGGAGGTGAGTGTCTTCATCACTAAGCCATCATGCCGCTCATGACAAGTATGACCAATGGATAAATAATCATATAACTTAGAATTGAAGAGAATTAAAATGCTGGAGGGCATCAGCTTTAGTAAGACTGGACAAGATGACCCACAAAATTCATCCACTGGCCTCTAGGAATTGAATTTTATCAGTCCCATTTTTGTGGAACATTTGATTGATTCTGTTGTCATTTCTATCTTGTATGAAGGAACCTACGTGATGACAGTGACGGCCAACGATGCTGACGATGCCACCACAGCAAATGGGATGGTGAGGTACCGAATTGTGACTCAGACTCCACAAAGTCCATCCCAGAATATGTTTACCATTAACAGCGAGACTGGAGATATAGTGACAGTGGCAGCAGGACTCGACCGAGAGGTAAGAGAGCAACTTCTTTGATTAAAACAAATTAAACAGTTGGTATTCCCCACTTCATAGCTACAGGTAGTCCTTTGCTTGCAACCATTCGTGTAGTGATCGTTTGAAATTACAATGGCACTGAAAAAAGTGGTTTATAATCAATATTTTTTGAGCCACAGTGGCACAGTAGTTAGAGTGCAGTACTGCAGGCTACTTCTGCTGACTGCCGGCTGCCTTCAATTTGGCAGTTCAAATCTCACCAGGCTCAATGTTAAGGATATTGTTGTTGTGTTACCAACCAGCAGAGGGCAGAACAAAGAGAAACATTGCTGAGAGCAATGAATAAGAGATGTGCAAACTGGTTTATCAAAAGTTTACTTTATAGTGAAAAAACAATCTCATAGTCTTTTAAACAATACAAGTCTTTGCCAGTTAAATCAGTCCAGTGATACAAAAATCTTCTTACCAAACAAACAGTAGTTGGTTAGAATAACAAGTTCACTCTGGTAACAAACCACGATGGTAGCAGATCCACCCACGATGATAGCACGATGATCGCAACTCCTCATACAATGGTAGCATATCATCAACTGACTTCATTACAGATCCCTTCTTAAATACATTTACAACTAGTGATTATCTAATTACAGCATGACTCAGCATTACAATGATTCAGCAGTAAAACTTAAAGTCACATAATACATATCCATGTTAAAGTCATAGAACACTCAGCCTTCCATCCTTCTGAGGTGGGTAAAATGAGGACCCAGATTGTTGGGGGCTTTATGCTGACTCTGTAAACTGCTCAGAGAGGGCTGTAAAAAGCAATGTAAAGTGGTTTATAAGTCTAAGTGCTATTGCTATTGCTATTTTTCACATGACCCTTGGAGCACCCCCCCCCCCCGTGATCATGTGATCAAAATCTGGAGGCTTGGCAACTGGATCATATTTATGATCGTTGTTGTGTCCCAAGGTCATGTGATCCCCTTTTGCAACCTTCCAACAATCGAAGTCAACATGGAAGCCAGATTCATTTAACAACCATCTTGCTTACTTAACCGCTACAGAGATTCACTTAACAACTGTGACAAGAAAGCTTGTCAAAGGGGGCGAAACTCATTTAACAAATGTCTTGCTTAGTAACAGACATTTTGGGCTTATTTGTGGTCGTAACTTGAGGACTATCTGTATTTTTATTCTCTCCAAAGTAGATTAACTCAGTCTGCACAAGGTGTCTTGTTGAAGAGTAGCCTCAAATTTATTTATTTATTTATTTATTGGTTCGATTTATATGCCGCCCTTCTCCGGAGGCTCAGGGCGGCTTACAATGTATTAAGTAATAATTTAAAAGGATATTTTAAATTCCAGTGTTTCCTTTAAGCAAATGTGACATATAAATTTGTTTGCTTTGTGTGTGTGTGTGTGTGTGTGTGTGTGTGTGTGGTGGTTCTCTTCTGAATTTCTTTACCATGTTTTATCATCTTTAAGTTCTTGTTTCAGTGAAGGAACGAGAAAGGTCAAATAAAAAATAGATAATAATGGAGCGCTCCTGTGGCCTTCAACCCATCCTCACTGTCCAAAGTGAGGATGCTTAAAGAGCTTCAAAAAAGCCTGAGTATAGCCTAATCTATTTGAAGATTAGGAGCATATGGCACGCTGCATATGCTCTTTTAAATTGGGATTGTCTGCCAATTAAGTATTTATTCTTTTTACTCAAGCAGTAAAGCCTGAACGAAATAATCGGCTGACCTATATCTGTGAATTTTAAGTGTACTTTGCTGTTGCAGAATGATGGAGCAAACAATTTACTACTAGAGGAATAGCAATAGATGCAAAACAATTTCTTCATTCCTCCTGCTTTTCTTCTGCTGTCTATCTCCTAGTGTTTGTTTTGCCTTTTGATGCCTTCTGCCACTTTATCCACCATCTTGGGCTCTCACCCAATAAGCAATCAAGAGCTATCGGAGGTATCCGTTAATAGTTTATCTCGTAAATGGCAATTAAATCCCAGGTGGCAAGAAAGTTAGGGGAAAACAGTTCAAAATGTTCTTAGGCTTTTCCATTTTAATGAACTTAGTATAAAAGGAGGATGGGAAATTCCTCTTGCAGTTTTCCAAGGTTCTTCCTAATGTTCACAATTAAAAAGATATCTTCTTCTCACTTCATATGGGGCTTGGGATTGTTAATTCTCATAGTTTTTTTTAATTATTTCAGTTTGACTGCTGTGTTTCTTCTTCTTTTTCTTCTTCTTTCCTCCTCCTCCTCCTCCTCCTCCCCCCATCCCCTCCCTCACTCCCTTCTTCCTTCTCCTCTCTCCTTTCTCTCTGTCTCCATCTCTCTTCTTTCTTCCATTCTCATTTCATCTCTTTCTCCTTCTCATTTTTCTTACATTTTTCTGACTATACCAAAGTTACATTCTGATTTTTTTTTCTTTTTGTAATCAGCAAGTCCTGTTTTTTCTATCCTAAAACAGGGGTGAAATCCAGCAGGTTCTGACAGGTTCTGGAGAACCGGTAGCGGAAATTTTGAGCAGTTCGGGGAACCAGCAAATACCACCTCTGGCTGGCCCCAGAGTGGAATGGGAATGGAGATTTTGCAATACCCTTCCCCTGAAGTGGGATGGGAATGGAGATTTTGCAATATCCTTCCTCTGGAGTGGGGTGGGAATGGAGATTTTGCAGTATCCTTCTCCTGGAGTGGGATGGGAATGAAGATTTTGCAATATCCTTCCCCTGGAGTGGGGTGAGAATGGAGATTTTGCAGTATCTTTCCCCTGGAGTGGGATGGGAATGGAGATTTTGCAGTATCCTTCCCCTGGAGTGGGATGGGAATGGAGATTTTGCAGTATCCTTCCCCTGGAGTGGGGTGGGAATAGAGATTTTGCAGTATCCTTCCCCTAAAGTGGGATGGGAATGGAGATTTTGCAATATCCTTCCCCTGGAGTGGGATGGGAATGGAGATTTTGCAGTATCCTTCCGCTGGAATGTGGTGAGAATGGAGATTTTGCAGCATCCTTCCCACCAAACCAGGCCCACAGAACTGGTAGTAAAAAAACAAATGGATTTCCCCACTGTCCTATAACCAGATGTCACAAAGGGGTGTGTGTGTGAATTAAGTTTCCTTTTTTAGGATTTCCAGAATCCTGCCTCAAAGCTTGAAAGCCATAGTTCTGAAGAGCCCAATCTGATCTGCGTGGAGAAACTTATTGAAAAGTCCCTCTTTTTTACAGGGGCCTAGCAAGTTGTGGCAAAGCCACTACTCTCATTTTTCTCCTCTCCCATCAGTGTCTCTGCTTGATTCAGTCAAACACCTCAGGCTGATGTTTGCTTGGAGGGATGCATCAAGGTTTGAAGGCGCTCCAAGTTGCTTTGGGGCACCCCAGCACTGCCTCACGGCACAGATAAATGTCTAAATGCTGCCTCTAAGCAGGTTGGCACTGATGGTCACTGGTGGATTCAGAGAACTTGAGGGAAATATCGGCAGCAAGTCTGCAGCCAAGAGTGAGTGACTCATCAAAAAGATTTGGAGGTGACAAGGAAGATGGATGCCAGGTACTTGCGTCAGGCAGATTTTTCCAGCTGCACTTGACCTTCAGACAGGAGAGCTGGCTCAGACTGGGCCAGTTGGCCGAAGATGCTGGAGATGAAAAGGAGCTGGAAAAAAGGAGCCATGGTATTGGCTTCCTCTCCAGTGTCAGCTAATTTAGCACGGACGTTATTTTATAGTCCTTGTTGCGCCAAAAACCTCTCGCCTCCTGAGATTTGGAGCAACAAAACAACTGTTTTCTTTGGTTTAGCAAAATTCAGCAACTATGGCTTGACTTTCCCTTTACAATGTTATTTGGGGCAATGGCTAGAATCTCAAAAGCAAGAGCATTTAGACTTGTATTCTGTCCCATAGAGCTTTACAGCACTCTCTAGGCAGTTTACGATGAAGAAGTATTATTTGCATATGGGCCGTAATCATCTGGCTCCTCATTTTACTGACTTTAGAAGTATGGAAGGCTGAGTCAAACTTGAGCAGGTCAGGATCGAACTGCTGGAAGTGGGCAGAGTTACCATATTTTTCAAAGTATAAGACGCACCTTTTTTCTCCCTAAAAGGGGGTGAAAATTTAGGTGCGTCTTATACACCGAATGTAGCCCCGCCCACCACTGGCCCCCACCCTTTCGCCTCTGCCTCGCAGCAGTTGCATCCTTGCAAGCAAACAGCAAGAAAAAACAGCTCTTTTCAGCTTCAGCGCAGCCTAATTAGCACAAGTTGATTGGCTCGGCCGCCCGACTCTCACTGATTTGCCCTCAGCTGTTTTGCACAGGGCTCTGCTGCTTGCTGCAAAGAGGTAAATTGCTGGAGCAGATTTTTTTCCCCTTGTGCTAATCAAGCTGTGCTGAAAATAAAAATGAAAGTAAAGCAGGCTGTTTGCTGTTTGCTGCAAGGGGCAAAATTGCTCAGAGGCAGAGGCAGATTTCTTTTTCTACTTTTCCTCACCAAAAAAGGTAGGTGCGTCTTATACTCCGGTGTGTCTTATACTCCGAAAAATACGGTAGTCTGCAGTACTGCACTTTAAACCACTAGGGCTCCTTGATTAGAATAAGCTAAACCGTGATAGCGAACCTAAGGAACATGTGCTGGAAATGGCACATGGAGCCATGGAGCCTGCCAGCATGGCATCGCCCATTCCTCTTCTGGGTTTCTGGCCTGCATGGGCACGCGACAATCAGCTGGCCTTTTTGCATGCGGCAATGCCGCAAACTAGAAAAGCTGGTCTTCCGTTTTCCTGTGGGAGCATGCATGCCACCCAGCTGATCATCATGTGCACATGTGCAACAGTAACCCGGAAGAGTAGCTGGCTGAAACCGGAAGTTCAGTAGCTGAAACCGGAAGTTCATTTTCGGGCACACACATGTGCCCTGGGCAGCTCCTCTTTCGGGTTGCGGCCCAGACGCATGCACGCACACATGCTTCATCACTGGGCTAACCTCATTAGAATACACTATCTTTAGTCCTTCAAAATGGGTGAGCTTTAATAAACATAACCAAACAAATCACGTAGCTTCAACAAAACCACTTCCACGATGGCCGTTGCCCTGAAAAATATATGGAAACATCTGAACAGAATCAGGACAGGACAGGCCTTGCCAGAGCTAGGACCAAGTTCTTTAAGTGGGGAATGGCCAAGAGCCCACAGTGTGACTGTAGTGCCCCAGAACAAACAATAACACATATAGTTCGACTATATTTCCTCAGGAAATTTCAAAGCACCTGGGATGATCTCCTCGCAGGCACACCAGAAGCAATCAGATGTTAAGCTTCTTTAGATATTGCACAACTTCTATCCTATTGTGATTCTGTGGCACCATATTATGGCAATTTTATCTTTACCCTAATTCAGGGGTGTCAAACTCGATTTTTTTCAAGGGGCGGGTCAGCAGTGTAGTTGTATTCTGTGGGTGGGCCAGGAGAGGGGGAGATGGGACCAACGGTTCCTGCAGCACTCTGCCGGCCATAATGTGGTGTGGGGGGTGCGTGAGTCCCCTGTTACTCTGTTTTGGCTGCCAGAGTTCTGCAGGAGGCTGTCCAGGGCAAAATGGACTGTGGGGGGTGCATGAGCCCCCCCTGTGCCCTGTTTTTGCTGAGACACTGCGGGCTGGTCCTTTGCTATTTCCAGGCCACCCCCATGCGCCAGATCCAGCCCGCGGGCCTTGAGTTTGACACCCATGCCCTAATTAAATATTTTATCCCATCTACTATACTGTCCACATCTTTTACATACATATATTTGCTGATGCCTTATTTATATTTGGGTTTGTATGTATAATGTGCATTATTAGTGCTGTTGCATGACCTCTGTATCTGCCATAAGCTACATAAAATAAAAAAATAAATAGCAGTGAGACCAGAAGCCACAGATTATAAGGGGGGAGGGGGTGTCACTTGTTTTTAATCTGAAAGGAAGATTTTTTTTCCCCACCCCTTCCAATGTAATTGACTTCTAATGTAAGAGCATTACGTTAAGACGATGCTTCTTTTCGATGGGTAGGGCAATCTTCAGGCTTTCAAGGTCGATGTCAACGCTTGGAGGAGGAGCAGGTCACAAAACAGTCATGAAAGGATTCCAGGAATGTTGTTGATTGTAGTTAAGGAGCACAACAGAGTCTTAAAAGCCTGTCGAAGTTTCTTTCTTTCAGTCAGCAAAGCTCATTACGTTGAGTTACTTTTGCATAACTTCCTTTTTCTGCAGATTATGGAAGCACCCCCCCTTAACAGCTCATTCATTCTACAAGCTCAGCTCTAAAAAAAATCTTTTTACGGCATGTATATATGCATTACTGGTTTCATTTATGTATGTATGTATGTAAGTATGTATGTATGTATGTATGTATGTATGTATGTATGTATTTATTTGTTTGTTTGTTTGTTTGTTTATTTATATGCTGCCCTTCTCCGGAGACTCAAGGCAGCTTACAATGTGTTAAGCAATAGCCTTCATACTTTTGTATATACCTGCTTAGTAGGGCTTTTGCCCCCCCACCCCCCAAGCAGTGTTCTTTTTTATACAAAGTCAGTTTATTTCCCCTAAAATCCGGGTCCTCATTTTACCTACCTCGAAAGGATGGAAGGCTGAGTCAACCTTGAGCCTTTTTTAATTTTTATATTTATTTTTTTTTAAGTTTTATCATTCACATTTTTCTAATGGGCTTAAGAAGGTTTAAGAAAAAGAAAACCCTCAAAAATCCTTAAAAAGAAAGAAAACACGGATGCATTTTGCCACTGCAAAATGAGACATTCCAATTTTGTCAACAGCTTTGATTTTTTTTTTTCCTATCTCCCTTTCAAGTACTAATGAGATCCAGTATTGCATGGATTCTGAACCCAGGTGACAGTGGCTACAAATAAAGATTTGCCAAGATATCAGGGCAAGAAAGGCCCATGACGTCACTCCACTTGAAGAACACTTCACTAAGCAAGATTCATTTATTTAATTTTAGGCCCTCTGGCTCCAGAATGAGTTTGAGAAGCTTGCACTTCAAAAGCAACGAGGAAAAAAATAATAATATAAATCCAAACCACACTTCATATACTTTAAACCAGAATGGACACAACAAAGAACAGCCGCATTTTTAAAGATTTAAAATATAGACCATAGAATAATAGAGTTGGAAGGGATCTTGGAGTTCTTTTAGTCCAACCCCCTGCTTGAGCAGAAGACCCTATAGCATTTCAGACAGATGGTTGTCCAGTCTTTTTTTGAAAGCCTCCAGTGATGGAGCACCCACAACTTCTGAAGGCAAGCTATTCCATTGGTTGATTGGTCTCACTGTTAGGAAATTTATGCTTAGTTCTAGGTTACTTTTCTCCTTGGTTAGTTTCTAACCATTGTTTATAGAACACAACAGAACACAACAGAACAGAACACAACAGAATAGAATAGAATAACAGAGCTGGAAGGGACCTTGGAGATCTTCTAGTCCAGCCCCCTGTTTAAGCAGGAGAACCTATACCATTTCAGATAAGATAAGAGCCTTGGATAGCTCAACAGGCTAATAAGAGCCTTGGATAGCTCAACAGGCTAATAACCAGACTAAAGCCTGTTATTAACATCCAGCTGTCTGCAATTGCACCAGTTCGGGTCTCACCAGGCTCAAGGTTGACTCAGCCTAAATTGAGGACCCAGTTTGTGGGGGCAATAAGCTGACTTTGTATAAAATATACAAAAGTATGAAGGCTATTGCTTAACGCATTGTAAGCTGCCCTGAGTCTCCGGAGAAGGGCGGCATATAAATCTAATTTTTTAAAAAAATGACTGTCTAGACTCTTCTTAAAAACATCCAGTGACGGAGCGCTCATGATTTCTGTAGGCAAGCTGTTCCACTGGTTAATAGCCCTCACTCTTTGGAAGTTTCTTCTTAATTCCAGGTTGCTTCTCTCTTAGTTTCCATCCATTGTTTCTTGTCCTGCCCTCTGATGCTTTGGAGAATAACTTGACCCACTCTTCTTTGTGGCAGCTCCTCAAATACTGGAATACTGCTATCAGGGCAACCCTAATTCTTCTTTTCTTTAGAACTAGCCAAACCCAAATCCTGTAGCCGTTCTTCATATCATTTCGTCCCCAGGCCTTTGATCATCTTAGTTGCTCTTCTCTGAACTTTTCCCAAAATCTCGAACATGAATATCTGGAATATCATCAGCATGGGAGAGGAATCACATGGATCTTTAGGGAGAAATGATTCCAGATTTACAGACACCACAACAAAGAAAGCACACTTCCTAGACCTCAATAGATCGCATTGATCTATTGATGGAGGGGACACGAAGTGCACCAAGGTTTACTACGTAGAACGAAACAAGCAAAATGTTGAAAAGTTACGATCTTTATGTAGTCCCTTAGCAAACCTGTCTAAATTATATTAAAGTAACCAAAATATTTTTACAGTCCCCAAGGAATGTCACAACTTTTGAGCACCTCTAATATTTGGAAATTAAAAAGTTGATAAATTTGACATGCCCTAAATTTTTAGTAAACAGAAACCATGTAGATAAAAGTAGTCCTGTATCTCTATTCATTTAGCGACTGTTCAATGTTCCGATGGACCGATCTGGCGGGGGAGGGGTGTTACAACCTAGAATTGAAATTGGACACTCAACAACCACATTTACAGTCATTTGCATGTGACTTCATTTCACAATGGTTTTCCTGAAAACCAGCATTTGTTTCTGGTTTGTATGGTTTTATGACTATAAAAATTTCACAACCGCCACAGAAAAGGTCCTGAAATCAGTTATTTTATTTATTTATTTGTTTGTTTGTTTGTTTGTTTGTTTGTTTGTTTGTTTGTTTGTTTGTTTGTTTGTCAGATTTATATGCCGCCCTTCTCCCGTAGGACTCGGGGCGGCTCACAGCAATAAAACAACCCGACAATAGACAAAATTAGATAATATTAAAAGCCAATTTAAAATCCCCAAAATCCCCAATATGACTGTCCCATTTCATGACTGTCGTGAGTTACAGCCCCAGGATGGGCAGGCTCCATTACAGTTGTCACTTGAGTTCTACCTGTCGCTAGATAGATAACGAGGCCCTACTGGAAATTATTCTTCAATATTTAATAGCTTTCTCCTTTCTATATTGCCTCAGTGTATAAAGTCCTTTTGAGATTTCTCCTTAAATGTTCTGCCTCTTCTTTCTTTGACTTAAAAAAGAGGAGTCACCCGAACTATCTCTGACATTAGAGATAAGAAAGCGAAAACAGATCAAAGCCGTGTATAAACAACTAGTTTTCAAAGCCATCTCACCTGATTCCCACTAATCGGATGTAAATATAGTTACACAGCTCTGTGACCATTTACTTACCATGGCTGTGCTTAATTGAATGGATCCCCAAGGAAGATAACGATAATTGGACTCCACTTCATAAAAATTATTAAAGGGAGATGGTTTCGCAACAGACTGATTTTAAGCTCCATGCTCACACAGGGGTAAAAACAGCTGGAGGAGAAACAAAACAACATCAAAATCTCACTAAGCTAATGGAAGAAAAATATGGGGTTCCACTCAGGGATGCAAGAATTTAAACACATATCAAGATTCAGAGCTACACTGAATAAGAAATCAAGTTTAAAGCGAGTTCAAAAATCAAACATTTGTATGAAAATACCGAAAGAGCAAAGGAGAGGTGAGGTTTGTTAAGGAATCTTTGAAGATAAAAGCTTAGCGAGGGCCTTAGTGAGGTACTAATACTACTTTATAAAGCCTTAGTAAAACCACACCTAGATTACTACATCCAGTTTTGGTCACACTATAAAAAAGATGTTGAGACTCTAGAAAGAGTGCAGAGAAGAGCAACCAAGATGATTAGGGGCCTGGAGACTAACACATATGAAGGATGGTTGCAGGAACTGGGCCTGGCTACTCTAGTGAAGAGAAGGACCAGGGGAGACATGATAGCATTGTTCTAATATTTGAGGGCCTGCCACAGAGAGGAGGGGGTCAAACTATTTTCCAAAGCACCTGAAGGCCAAACAAGGAATAATGGATGGAAACCAGGGGTGAAATCCTACCGGTTTGGACCGGTTCGGGAGAACCTCTAGGGATTATGGGCATCAGTTCACCGAACCAGTAGTAATTACCCCTCCTTGGCCCTACCCACGCCCAGCTGGTTGCCGCTCATCTTTTCCGGCTGCTTGATATTCCACAGAATTCAATGTTAAATGCAGCAGAGGGAATGCTAACTTTTCTCCCTCCATTCAGAACAGAGTTGCTGCAGCCTGTCCGTTTAAGGTAGTCCCCAGGAGAGAGGGGGATGAGGGGGGAGGGGGAGCAGCTGGAATGGAGCCTTTTTTGTGAAAGGCAGGAAAATGGGGAAGGGGATTTTATTGCCTGTCATCCATTCCTCAATCTCAGCACAGACTGAGGGAAGGATGGTAGGCAGGAATATTTCCCTCCCCAATTTGTTTGTTTGTTTGTTTGTTTGTTTGTTTGATTGTTTATTATATTTCTATACCGCCTTTCTCCTGTAGGACTCAGGGCGGTGTACAGCCAAGATAAAAATATAGACACACAAACATCATAAAATTGCTAATTAAAATTATTACATAGTTTGGCCCGATTAAATAAAAACCCAGAATTAGATAACATTTTAAAAATCATTCGCATGTTTAGCCCCGCCTGTTTGAACATCAGGGTCTTGAGGGCACGGCGGAAAGCACAAAGGTCAGGGATATTCCGTATCTCCGGGGGCAGTTCATTCCAAAGGGCTGGAGCCCTCACAGAGAAGGCTCTCCCCTTCGGGGTCGCCAGTCGGCATAATTTGACTGACGGTACCCTGAGTAGTCCCTCCCTGTGAGAATTTTCCTGCCATTAGCGACAAGGAGTGGCCGGGAGGGGAGGGGCCGGTGAGGAGCCCCCTCAATGTGAGTGATGTTGAGTTGGCCATGCCCACCCAGTCACATGACCTCCCTCCAACAAGCCACACCCACAGAACCGTTAGGGGAAATTTTTTAATTTCACCCCTGATGGAAACTGACCAAGGAGAGATTCAACCTAGAAATAAGGAGAAACTTTGTGACAGTGAGAACGATCAACCAATGGAACAGAAGTTGCCTTCGGAAGTTGTGGGAGCTTCATCACTTGAGGCTTTCAAGAAGCGATTGGACTGTCATTTGTCAGAAATGGTGTAGGGTCTCCTGCTAGGGTGAGGGGTTGGACTAGATGACCTATAAGGTCCCTTCCAACTCTGTTAATCTGTCTGCCTCAAGAATGTATTGTGTGGATTTACTAGCAAAACAAAGAGCCAGGTTTGAGAGAGCGACAAAGGTGAAAATAAATAATGCTGCCCACCATCCCAGTAATTTATTTTAATTATTTAATTTTATTAACAGTTTAGCAATGCCTGACTCCAAACTAACTCTGTTCCAGATTTAGGTGATCACCATTTGCCACCTTCTCAGCTGGCTTCCAAAAAGCAAAGTCAATGGCGGGAGTTGGATTTGCTTAATGACCATGTCATTAATTTAACAACTGCTGTGATTTTTACAACTGTGGAAAAAAGGTTGTAAAATTGGACACAATTCCCTTAATAACCGCCTTGTTTAGCAATGCAAAAATTCTGGTCCCGATTGTAGTTGTAAGTCAAAGATTTCTGTCCAACTTCTGTTGGCTTTTCTGGATTCAACAATATAAAGGGGACCATCTTTATAATGTTTAATCCTAAATATAGGCCTTTATTACAAATTTATATGCCGTGTTTAATTTGGAGCCCAATGGAGGGAGATGCTAACATTTTGTTAATGAACTTCTAAGAAAATTGGAGAAGTGGCATTTTCCTCATTTGTTTATGTAGGCAATATTTCTAACCATTCAATTAAAAAAGACAATTCCAGGACAATACAGAAATAACAGGAATAGTAGCAATAATAATAATCTATAAACATTTGTAATCCCCAAATGAAAAAGAAATACTTCCAGATCTGCAATAGATTACAAGATTAAAACACATCTCCACACAGGGCAACAATTAAATGATGTGCCCCAGATGACGAAATAACAATAAAGTATAATAGCTAAAAGCAGAATTTAAATACATGCAGAAAACTGAAACACTTTCTATTACAATTTAAGAAATGAGGTTTTTTTTTAAGTATTTGTCTGAAAACAATACAAAGATCCTTACGTGAGCAAGCAAAAAATGTTTCTAAAGGATGGGCCACGTATATTTCCCCATTGGATTTTGGACTACAGTTTCCATGGTGCCTTACGATTAGGCCAAATTTATTCCAATCTCTCTAGTACAGCATTCATAACCAGTAGTTAGCAGTTAGATGCCTCTTGATAGCTTATCAGAAGAAAACCAGAGTAGACACTCGGTGTACAAATTCCTAAATGGACACCTCACATTTCAACTAATAAATCAAAGAACTGAAGCATTCCCAATGATAAAGAGATCACAAGAGAGCCAGATGACTCCCATGCTGATGATATTCAGGAAGCTATTAAAGATCTATCTATTCTTTGAGGGAGCAAAGTCATGGTTGTGCCCCCGGTTGGATGGGTTTGGGGAGGGTTATCCAATATCTTGCCTTCAGGCCACCCATGATATGTATTTTTGGTTTAGGGTTATTTTTACATCTATCTATCTATCTATCTATCTATCTATCTATCTATCTATCTATCTATCTATCTATCTATAGTATCTATGTATTTATCTATCAGAATTTATATGGTCACCCACTCACTCTCAATGATTCTAAGTGGCTTGCAAAAATATATACTCACTTTAAATTGTAAGCTGCCCAAAGTTGTCGAGTTAGGCAGCCTATAAATTATATTAATTAGTTAATTAATTAATTATCTATTGTAATTGTAGATAATTATCTTAATTATCTATTTTTGAATTATTTGATTTGTTTTTAATTAATCAATTAAAAATAAATCAAATAATTCAGAAACAATCCATTATGCCCCAAACACCTGTAAAAAAGCTCTGTCTTCAATTAATTTCAGGAGGCAACTGATGTCAGATCTAATAAACAGAGCCAATCCAAGGGGCCATCATATCTTGGCTCCTTGGTTCTCCTCAAGGTGAGGAACCATCACTGCTTCTCTCAAATTCTAGCAAACAGAAAATATCATGTAGATAACTTGGTGCCAAGCCATACAGTGATTTTATAGGTGTACTTACTACTCTAATTGAGCCTGTCAATAATGGTCAAAGGTTGTGATGGTCTTAAAGCAAGTCATCATGAGACTGGATATGATTTTACTCTCTCTTTTTTTGCAGTGGTCATTAAGTGAATCCAACAGTCATAAAGCAAAGACCACAGTCACTAAGCAAACAGCACTGTCACTGGTCAGTAGCCATTAGTCTAATTTAGCGGGATGGTTTTTTTCAGAAGAAGGAACACTAGTCATTTTTCTTTCTCTTTTTCTATTGCAAACCATGGAAGGGAATAAATTGTGAGAGTCTAGGGAAAGAAAAATGGCAGAACTACTTTTCCAACTTCTGGACCTATTGGAAAATCAAAGGGTTTTTTTAAAAAAAAAATCATGAGGGCACCTTAACTGTGTGAGTCCAACCACATTTTATATGCAAAAGACGAGGCACCGATTTCATGGTTGCAGTTGCCATTGTGACTTTTTTGACTTTCCATCCCATGAAGACTCAAGGAAATGGTGAATTCAACAGATTCAGCCCCGAATGATGAAAAGTTTCAGATTTATCCTTGTAGGAGAAGAACAGGCACAGCTGGTGGTGGAGTTAAACACGTCATTAGCTTAGAGTAATTAGGTTGCCACAATGGTCCATGTCCAACTCCCTTTGAAATTCCATTGACCTTTATATGACACCAATTTAGTAAGGAGTTTTAGTTGATTACATTCTAATGTAAAGGCTGAGCAATAACACTTTGAACTGCAACTTAATGTATAGTCCTGATCCTTTGTGCCTAACAACCAACATAATTTCAAACATCTTACAAAACTGTTGTAAATGGGAAAATATGTTATTAATGCTATATTTATTCTTTCCAATCTCAGAAGGAAAATATAAAATATCCTATAATCTTTTAATTCTCTTTCACAGTCATTTTTCCCCTTCTTCGGTGCCATTTCCTCTTATTTCTAACTTACATCCTGACCTTAGCTGAAGGCACAAGAAGTTCAACATTAATTGTTTATGATGAACTGAAAACCTCTAAGAGCAGCAATTATTGTAGTATATTAGCCTTGGTAGCATTTAACTCTGCAAGCCCGAGCAATAAAAATATAAATACAAAGGTTTTCGATGTTAATATGGTCAGAGACAATGACTAACATAATCAAATTATTGAAATTATTCCACTAGGAAATGTATCCATTTCCATAGCAAGCTTTCCTAGCAAAGAAAACAGCTGATTAATCCTAAACTGAATTTTGTTATCATAAGATTTCATTATAAACTTGAAGTTCAATGTTACTATGGAACATGAAGAAACAATGTTGTTTTATTTCATTTAGATATTGCCATTATATGCTGACATAACCTTTAATGGCATGTTATTGTAACAAGTAATGTCACTCATTAGCCAAAGGTTTTCTTTTATTAACCCAGGTTAATATTGTTGGGAATGGATTCTGTAGCTTCAAGTGGATTAATTATGATAGTATGCAGACAGGAAGAATTGAAGCCCTGATAAGAAAGGATGGGCGTGAAGAAGACAAAAGCAGCTTTAAAAAATTAAGATCTCTCATGTCCTTCCCTCACTTTTTTCCAACCTGGACCACGAAGATCAAATTTAATGGAATTAAATTATAAGCAGTAGTGTTTGTAACAAGGCAGGACCTAAAATTTATAACGCAACATAGAATATAGAAACATAGATGGCAGAAAAAGATGTAGTGGTCCATTGAATCTTCCCTTTAAATGTTTTGTTTTGTTTTGTTTTAGTATTTTATTATTATTTTATTTTATTTATGAAGTGTATCAACCTCTTTAGAATAAAATAGAATAGAATTCTTTATTGGCCAAGTGTGATTGGACACACAAGTAATTTGTCTTGGTGCATACACTCTCAGTGTACATAAAATAAAAGATACATTCATCGAGAATCATAAGGTACAACACTTAATGATAGTCATAGGTTACAAATAAGCAATCAGGAAACAATATCTTTATTTTTCTTTATGGGACATTCCAGTGGTGGGTTTCTCCGGTTTGCCCCAGTTCGAGCGAACCGGTAGTGGGGGGCGGTGGGAGGCTCCGCCCACCCACCCGGAGGTTATCATGGATGTTCTGCACATGCGCAGAAGCACCACATACGAGCTCATAGTTCCAAACCGGTAGCGAAGGTAAGTGGAACCCACTACTGGGACATTCAGTTGTTTCTTTTCCAAGCAATAGAATTAGATGGAGCCCCCTGCTAAATACCAACCAGAGCTATTAATATTCAAACTCATTTCAATCCAATGGCATTTTCTGCAGATCTCCCAATGTATCGTTGTTGCTACTTTGTCATTGTCACACTGTTTCTGGTTAGCCTATGCAATCTTCTTGCAGTAGCTAACTTGGTGGCCCAATGTTTCTTTGTTATAAATTTGATTTGCGTGGCTGCCCATGGCCAGCCATTTCTGGGCTGCTCACTACAGGTTAAAAACAAACCAATAAAACCAATTTTTTTTAAAAAAAATATACAAACATAAAAGCTGTCCATAATCAATTTCAAAACAGAAAATCGTGATCAGCAATAGAATTCCATCTATGTCAGCTCAGTACAGCCATTGTAAAAGCTTCCTAGCATGGCTGCACCCTCAGATCCTGTAGCAGAGCCTTATCTTCAGCGTCTTTCTAAACATTGGGAGGGTTGGAGTCAATTTGGGGGGAGGGGTCAACTTTTCACAGGGCAGGTGCAGTAGCAGAAAACTCTCCTCCCGGGTCCACTAAAATAATAGCATACATATCATTTTTTCAATAGGAAAGCTGACTTGACTTAACCTGACTTGACTTGACTTGACTTGACTTGACTTTTTTCTTTGTTTCTTTATTTATTTGTTTTGTAAATCTTCGTTGGATGATGGACATGTGCTTATATCAAGTATGTTTAATCTCAGTGACTGACCCACATCCTCTGCTGGTGATGATGAATGATGATGATGATGATGAACATGATGGCAAAGTACAAATTACAGGTAGTCCTCAGCTTATGAATGACCACAGTTACAACAGATCCAAAAAGGGAACTTACGACCCACATTTGTGGAGATTCTCAGTCATCTGGGTCATAGTTGCTTTTTCAAAAGGCGGCTGGATTTTTTTTCCTTGACGAAGAAGAAAACGTTTCGCTTCTCATCCAGGAAGCTTCTTGGATGAGAAGTGAAATGTTTTCTTCTTCCTCAGGTAGAAAAAAACAGTCCAGTTTCCTTTTGAAAAAAGCATTTTGAGATGACTTATGGTTGTATTCCAAAGTTCCTATGGTCAGGTTTCTCAACCCACCGACCCCCACAGCTGTGCTCATATGACTGTATCAGGGGTGGGTTCTACTTATCTTTACCACCAGTTTGCAACAGGATCGCACATGCACAGATCGCTGATGACAACATCTGGGGCAGTGGGCGGGGTCTCCCACTGGTTTTACTACCGGTTCTTGCAAATGGGTCTGAACCAGGGGCTACCCACCACTGGACTGTATGTTGGGTGCTTGTCATCTGGGACATACTTACAGCCATTTGCAGGGTCCATGGTTACAGTAGTTTTGATGAAACCAGTTTGACTTCTCGTTTTCAGCAAAACTGGCCCGTCACAAAAAAAGGGGGGGTTTCACTTTATGACGGTGAGGTTCATGTTATGACTATGGCAGTGATTGTGGGGGTGCTATGGGCCAGTTGTAACTTTGGGATTAAGTAGCTCTTGGGGCTGCCAAATTAAGTGATTAGTTGTTAAGCAAGAACCACCCATACCTGCCATAAGAAAACATGGTAAATTTGGTTAGTTTAGTCTTGGCTACATTTTTTGTAACTTAACTTTACAAAGCCAGCTAAGAACAGAATAACAGAATTGGAAGGGACCTTGGAGGTCTTATAATAGTCCAACCTTCTGCCCAGGCAGGAAGCCCTATACCATTTCAGTTAAATGGTTGTCCAATCTCTTCTTTAAAACTTCCAGTATTGGAGCACCCACAACTTCTAGAGGCAAGCCGTTCCAATGGTTGATTGTTTTCACTGTCATGAAATTTCTCCTTAGTTCTAGGTTGCTTCTCTCCTTGATTAGTTTTTATCCATTGCTTCTTGTCCTGCCTTCAGGGGCTTTGGAGAATAGCTTGCCTCCCTCTTCTTTGTAGTACCCCTTAGATGTTGGAACAGTGCTATCAGGTCACCCTTAGTCCTTCTTTTCATTAAAGTGGACATACCAAACTCCAGCAACCAATCTTTATATGTTTTAGCCTCCAGCCCCCTTATCCAGCCCCCTAATCTTTGTTGCTCTTCTCTGTATTCTTTCTAGAGACTTAACATCTTTTTTACATTGCGGTGGTCAAAACTAGATGCAATATTCCAAGTGTGGTCTTTCCTGAGCATTATAAAATGATATTAACACTTGACGTGATCTTGATTCTATCCCTCTGTTAATGCAAGCTCCCTTGGTTAGTTCGTGGACTACCAAGAAGGAATTTAAGCGATTTCCCAACCGAATCTGGATGCTATAGTTTATGCCAAATTTATTTCTAAAAATTCCTTCACCTTCTTCTTCAGATGGCTGCTTTTTGCCATTATTCAATAAATAAAATCCTGCTTGAAAGGGAAGAAAGATGCTAAGCATGCAACTGGAAAGCTCTCCAGGTTTAAACATATTCTTGACAATTTAAATCTGCTCCCTCCCACCAGCTACTTAGGAGGCTTTCTATCTCAGTAGAAAGCATAATACTCATCCAATTTCAAGTTAGAGAGAGTACTTGTGCCTCTCAAAATGGTTTTAAGTTTTCTTTTCATAAATCACAACCCCTCTGCCCCAATCCCACTTGCCTCTCTAAAAGAATTATTGTATAAAGCTGTACCAGGTCAAGTGGAATAATTAAACCCAGACTGATTCCACTAATTAACTTAACCATAGACCATCATTCAGTATTAGCATTTAAAGATAGAATTAGTCTGTTAACCCTTTGGAGTATGGAGAGGGGAACGTTCAAGTAAGATAAACATTTCATATTAATAGTAATGGTGTTGCAAAGGTAAAATGTTTTTCTCTATTACTCTACGCAGCTGAAGGAGAGCCTTCACTTTTAGATTAATACCGATCTTTAAAGTACAGATAGTCCCTGACTAACAACTATTCATTTAGTAACCTTTTGAATAGCAATTGCATTAGACTTATATAGGTTCGAGACCTGAGCACCGTGTGACGGGGTGAGCTCCCATTTCTTGCTCCAGCTCCTGCCCACCTAGCAGTTCAAAAGTGTTCTGCCCCAGCTTCGGATTCCCAGAGAATGTGACATACACCAAGCTTCGCAAACACCGTTTAATTCCAAACAAACCCCTTTCAAGAATGCAGGCTTTCCGTGCAAAGGGTCCTTATCAAAGTTATTAAGAACAAAGTCCGACAAAGGTTGGCAACAAAAAACCAGAAAACCAGATATGAGAAGTCGCTCGCTCTCCAAGATGCTCTGTAGTAATGAGACGTTGTTTCTAGAAGAAAGCACTAGCTGGGTGCAACTTAAATAGGCTAAGGGAGTGGCCAATTATCCTCAAGCCCTACTCTCGAATAGACCTCCTCCTCCTGAGTAGCCACTCCTGCCTTGTGGCAGCCCTGCATGCCCGAGCATTAAGGAGAGGCTCCTCCACTTCGCTCTCTCCACTGGAAGGAGCCTCTGAAGGTTCTGAAGGCCCTGGCTGAGTCTCTGCTTCTGGCACCACATCCTCTTCAGCCTCCTTGCTGTCCAACGCGAGTGCCGGCTGTGCAGGCTGCTGGCGCGACACCACACCAGCCTTCTCGTCATCGGGATCAACCACGATCCGCGCAGGCTGCTGACGGGCCACAACAAAAAGCATGCGTATGCAAGTAGATAAATAGGTGCCACTACAGTGAGAAGGTAACGGCATTCCATGGGCCTCGGTGTATAGTCATGCTGGTCACCTGACCATGGAAGCATCTTCAGAGAACGCTGGCTCTCTTGGCTAAGAAACAGAGATAAGCATTGTCCCCCAGAGTCGGATATGAGCAGAAAGGTGAAAGCTTTACTGTTGGATAGCATTCCTTTTCCCATAATATAAATCTACATTCATATAGAGAAGATGTAGATGAAAGTGTCATGCAAAAAATCTATGGAGATTCTCAGTCATCCAAGTCATGGTTGTCCCAAAGGTGCTTTTTCAAGAGGCAGATGGACTTTCTGTTTTTTTTCTTTGAAGACATTGAAGTCTTCAGAGCTGAAGAAGCTTCTTGGATGAGAAATGAAACATCTTCAAAGAAAAAACAGAAGGTCCAGTTGCCTCTTGAAAAAGCACCTTTGGGACCATAGTGTCACTTTTGTAGGAGAGGGTGATCTCTATTCAGCTTGTGTTGCCTGGAGATCTGAAAAATATTGTACATTTGTATCTTTAATAAGCATTAGATGAGTAGAAATTAGCAAGCAACACCAACACCAGGCAAGCTGAGCCGGTTGCTTGAATGCACCCTCTAGAGTTCCCTCTATCTTGGTCAAGCAGGTTGTGTGAACATAAACATAAAGTGAATTTGACAGAAGATCACACCACCTACAGTTTATCTTCTCCATTAGTTCTTGATGGGTTGTGTAAAGCTAGTCTCACTAACAGAGATTTTGTCTTTTAAATAATATGCTCAAAATTTGCCACCTCCACCTACCAGCATGCTTAGGGGAAAGCTATTGTGCCTATTCAGTGTTAATGTAAAAGAGCCTACTATTTAAGACAGATGCACAAGAGAGAGAGGGGGGGGGGGAAATCATCAAAATGAAAACTGATGAAAAGCAGGCAATTTTAATCACTTGAATGAAAGCATATCGTGTTTAATGCTCCTTCTGCTATAGTTTTAGGATGTACAGTATTTCACAAAACAAGGAACAAGATTATCTATATTTTTAGGAAGCCCCTTTTCTAGCTGCTATATTCCAGTGCATTCCAAGTAGTCCTCGATTTATGACCATTCATTTAGTGACAATGGCACTGAAAAATGTGACTTCTGGTTGATCCTTGCACTTAAGTCTGTCACAGTGTCCTCATGGTCACACGATTGGATTTGGCCATTTGGCAACCAATCCTAAGACTTCCTAGGGCCAAGCGATCAATATTTGCAACCCTCCTACCCAATTTTCAACAAGCAAAGTCAATGGGGGAACCTGGATTTGCTTAATGGTTTCACGATTCATTAACGACTAGTGATTCACTTAATGGCTACAGCAAAAAAAAAGTTTTGCCTTCATTGAAACTCTTCCTCCTGCCCTTCAAAGCCATTTCCTATGCCTCCACGTGTAAGCATTCTCTCATTCTGCATTTAGTAACTTCTCCTTTTTCTCAAATTAAAAATTACTTTTGGGATGGCCTTAGAAGATTTCATAGTTCACTTAGAACCTGGGGCCTCTGGTGAAGTTATTCCTTAACGGAGCTGTAAGGGACCTTAGAGGTCTTCTCATCCAACCTCCTGCTCGAGCAGGAATCTCTATTCTATTTCAGACAAATGGCTGTCCAGTCTCTTCTTAAAAACCTCCATTGATGGAGCACCCACAACTTCTGGGGGCAAGCTGTTCCACTGATTAATTGTTCTCATTGACAGGAAATTTCTTCTTAGTTCTAGCTTCTTTCTCTCCTTGATTACTTTCCATCCATTGCTTATTTTCCTGCCTGCAGGTGCTTTAGGTAATAGGTTTTCCCCACTCTTCGCCTCCCCCCCCAAATAGTGGCATACTCCCCTAGTCCTCCTCTTCACTAGACTAGACATATCCTTGGCTCTTGTTATCTAAAATAAAGAGGACGAATACTACCCTTAACCATGGGTGAAATCCAACAGATTCTGACAGGTTCTGGAGAACCGGTAGTGGACATTTTGAGTTGTTCGGAGAACCGGAAAATACCACCTCTGGCTGGCCCCAGAGTGGGGTGAGAATGGAGATTTTGCAGTATCCTTCTCCCAGGAGTCGGGAGGGAATGGGCATTTTGCAGTATCCTTCCCCTGGAGTTGGGAGGGAATGGAGATTTTGCAGTGTCCTTCCCCTGGAGTGGGGAGGGAATGGGGATTTTGCAGTATCCTTCCCCTGGAGTGGGGTGGGAATGGGAATTTTACAGTATCCTTCCCCTGGAGTGGGGTGGGAATGGAGACTTTGCAGTATCCTTACCCTACCACGCCCACCAAGCCACACCCACCAAGCCACGCCCACAGAACCGGTAGTAAAAAAAAATTGAATTTCACCACTGCCCTTAACCTCTTTTATGTGAACTAGTAATCTATTCGAAGGCCAGGGAGGTGCTCGTCAGGTATCCTAAAAGATGTTCTTATCTGCTTCCTCTGCCTTGGTGGCACATTTGCTATAATGCTTATGCTTCCATATTGCAATCAGCTTCTTCCATTCTTCAGTGTCTGAATGCTGACAGCCGGGAAAGTCAGCCTTCTTCCTCCTCCATTGCCAGGAGCAAGCTTTGTGGAGAGAAAATGACAACCAGATGTTCACAGCAGGATGGCAACAGGCACGAGCAAAGTCTTGGCATAACAGTTTATCCTTCTAAGTGAACTGACTCACGTGGAGCCTATCAAGATGTCTTCTCCTCTGGGTAGAAGTAGCCAGAAACAGCAAGCCTTAATTGCGACAACGCAGCTGTCTATCAAGATGGCTTCAGCATCACATACCTCAGCTTCCCTGGCGATGAAGAAATGGCTACAGGCTGCCCAGGACAAGAATGATTTTAATTTCCTTTTTTTTTTTTAACCCACCCACCCAGGGAGAGAGAGTCCATTTTGTCCCCATATAACTTACTTGCTATAAAAACAAGCAAGCTGAGGATACAAGGCCAGGAAAGCAGGCCTTAATTAAGACCTCAATAAACCTAGTTTATTGTAGCTGAAATTGTAGTTGAAAGAAGGCGGGGGCATGTTAAAGGCTTGCCGTGTTTCTCTTGGAAGGTTTTCATCTCAGAATTGCTCAGCGCCTCATGTTATTTTCTGAGTTCAGTTACACAATTAAACGGGCTATAACTGTGGGTGATTATTGATCATTCCCTAGGACAACAAAAGTCCATCATGGTATATAGATTCCTCTTGGCCTGAGGAATGAACTATTATTGGGAGGCATGGGGGGAGGCTTTGAGAAATATTATCTTCAGGGAAAGAGAGCATTGTGAAAAAGGAGGTCCAGATTGTGATGCTAGGTTTTGACATATTATTTTATTATTATTATTATTATTATTATTATTATTATTATTATTATTATTATTATTATTATTATTTTATTTATTTATTTATTGAATTTGTATTCTACCGAAGGACTCAGGGCAGTGAACAGCCAGGATTAAAATACATACAATATAAAATTTAAAATAATTTAAGACATAATTAAATAAATTTGGCTTCTCCAATTTAAAACCCATTTCCCATAAAATTAACCCATTAAAATTCTTTAAACCAGCCCGGTTTGCTGGAATAAAAAAGTCTTCAGGGCCTTGCAGAAAGTATGGAGGTCCGGGATCAGTCGTAACCCTGGGGGTAATTCTTTCCAGAGGGCGGGCGCCTCCATAGAGAAGGCTCTCCCCCTGGGGGCCGCCAGTTGGCATTGTTTGGCCGACGGCACCCTGAGGAGACCCTCTCTGTGGGAGCGCGTTGGCCGGTGGGAGGTTATCAGTGGCAGAAGGTGGTCTCGTAAGTACCCAGGCCCTAAGCCATGGAGTGTTTTAAAGATGAGAACCAATACCTTGAAGCGCACCCAGAAGACCACCGGGAGCCAGTGCAGCTCGCACAGGAGAGGTGTTACATGGGAGCGCCATGTCGCCCCCACAATCACCCGCGCAGCCGCATTCTAGACCATCTGGAGCCTCCGGGTGCACCTCAAGGGGAGCCCCATGTAAAGAGCATTACAGTAGACAGAATAGAAGAGGAGAGGAGAGGAGAGAGGAGAGGAGAGGAGAGGAGAGGAGAGGAGAGGAGAGGAGAGGAGAGAAGAGAAGAGAAGAGAAGAGAAGAGAAGAGAAGAGAAGAGAAGAGAAGAGAAGAGAAGAGTTGGAAGGGACCTTGGAGGTCTTCTAGTCCAACCCCCTGCCCAGGCAGGAAACCCTACACCACTTCAGACAAATGGTTATCCAACATCTTCTTAAAAACTTCCTGTGTTAGAGCATTCGCAATTTCTGGAGACAAATTCAGTGGTGGGATTCAAGTAATTTAACAACTGATTCTCTGCCCTAATGATTTCTTCCAACAACCAGTTTGCCAAACTGCTCAGAAAGTTAACAATCGGTTCTCCTGAAGTGGTGCGAACTGGCTGAATCCCACCCCTGGACAAATTGTTCCACTGATTAATTGTTCTCACTGTCAGGAGAAATTTCTCCTTAGTTCTAAGTTGCTTCTCTCCTTGATTAGCTTCCACCCACTACTTATTGTTCTACCCTCAGATGCTTTGGAGAATAGCTTGACTCCCTCTTCTTTGTAGCAGCCCCTGAGATATTGGAACAGTGCTATCATATAACTCCCAGTCCTTCTTTTCATTAAACTAGACATACCCAGTTCCTGCAACCTTTCTTCGTATATTTTAGCCTCCAGTCCCCTAATCATCTTTGTTTCTCTTCTCTGCACTCTTTCTACAGTCTCCACATTGTTTTTCCTCTTGACCTAAACTTCTTGGTTTTTTTATTTTTATTTAAGCCTCCCCCCCCCCACCCCCAGGTGGATTTTAAAATAAATAAATAAATTAGGATCAGCTAAGATCATCACTTAGGTATCTTTCTGCTGGCTAGCGAACAATGGGTAGCAATAGAAAGTGAAGGGGGGGGGAGAGAGATGGAGCAGAGATGAGTTTAAAATAATGCAACCCTAAGTGGAATAATTTCATGCAGAGATTTCATTTCGTTAAGCATTCTCCCTCTTTCCCGCTTCCCCACATGCCAAGTCAGCAGCTGTAAACGCTGCATTTTTATTGCACCTGCTTTCTTGCTGATGGGCATGCAAGCAGCCAACAGTGCACTCGGCCACTTATTCAGAAGTTGAAAGGTGTTATTATTTCGAGGTAGTGCAAGATCTGGGATGTTATTATTGAAGACTGCCTGTTAGTGCATAACCATCCAATACGGTTACCCGATAAATTGGGATATTTTCTGGAGCTTTGTGCTGGTTATTTTAGGAGCCCAAGACACAGGCTGTAATCCCATATCAAAAGTCTCTTAACCATCACCATCATCATCTTTTAATGACCCCATAATCCCTTGTGGGGTGGAGTCTGGGCAACTGAATGGAGCAAGCAGAGTCTTTTAATGGCCAGATGCCTTTCCTGTTGCCAGTGCGGAGTTTTGTTCAGCAGATATATTCTCTGTCTGCCGAGAGAGAGAAATTTCTGCCTCTACCTAGGATCGATCTCACAGCCTCCTGATTGTGAGGTGAGAGCTCCACCTCTAGGCCACCGCACCACTCCTCAAAAGTTTCTTAACCATCCCTAAAATATTCTCCAAGAGTCCCCAGTTTGATAAAATAAGGAAATAAACCGAGTGATTGGGCCAACAGAGATCTTTGTCTCCCTCTTGATTTCTGGTTGAAATATGAGAAAATAATCCAGAGAGTTGCTGGACTGTTATGGAAGATGCTATTAAGGTAGAGATGTCAGAATGCCACATTTCTGTCATCAGGTCAGCAACTAGTCAATAAAATGGGTGATTCTCAGTAATGGAGACAATTAGATATCTAGGGAGAGAGAGGCTGGGGGCCTAATCCATCAGGTCTTTTTCCCCTCCAGAAGCTGTAAGTATTTAAAAACGGTCATAAATCACTTTTTTCACTTCTGTGGTAACTTTGAACGGTCACTAAATGAACTGTTGTAAATCGAGGACTCCCTGTAGTTGTGTGCCATAATCTTACTAAGCTGTCATATCCCCAATTCCAGATCCAAAACTGTCTCCCAAACACTAAGTTCACGATGGTCAATCTGAGCCTTCTACATGCAAACATCTCGTCTGACCTCCATTCCTTATTTGGGCAATGAAATATGTTGGCATAATTAATTTTGGACATGGATCCTTGGAGAAAGTCTAGATATCACCTCTCTTTGTGCCAGCAACTCTGGCCGTGTCTGTATCATCTTATTACAGGCTATGAAACATGGTTGTATAATCCTTTGGGGTAATGAAATGAAGACACAATATTAATAGAGAATGGAGCGTTGAGCAGGCAAGAGAAAATTAATCTAATTCAGCTGCGTTCTGATTTTGAATTATATCTGCTCACAAAGGCAGGCTATCGTAACAGCTGTTAATATGGTAGAAAATCACATTAAAAGGAAACAAGACAAGAGTTGATTATATCCAATTCTGTTTTACTTGCGCCAAAAGTATTGATCAGTTTTCAGCATAGGGCTAAAAATTGAGCTCCGGCTTTGTCTGGGAATTCGGGTTGGTATGACAAAATTTAGCATTGGGATTTGTCAAGTGAGCATCTGTGTGTGTGTGTGTGTTTGTGTGTGTGTTTGTGTGCAGATTACCGTATTTTTCGGAGTATAAGACGCACTGGAGTATAAGACGCAGCTTAGTTTTAGGGAGGAAAATGGGGGGGAAATCTGCCTACTGGGGATTCATCTGGCTAGCATCCTTAATCTGGTCAGCTTCAGCACATTAGTTTGCTGGTTTTTATCCCCTGATTGGAGATAAAAAAAACAGCTTCTAAAGCATAGCGGATCTTTGGAGAGAGAAGCAATGAGAAAAGCAAGCAAAGCACGGAGATAGCTTCACTCGCTAGTGCCTATTAAGGCTGAGAAAAAGCTTCACAGCTGAGAGTGGGAGGGAGCAGGGGGGAAGATCGCTTCACTGAAAAAAAGCTTCTAAAGCACAGCTGAGAGTCAGAGGTAGATTGCTTCACTTGCTAGCACCTCTTTAGGGCTGAAAAAAGCTTCAAAAAAACTACATTCAGAGTATAAAAGATGCACCCAAATTTTCAGTCTCTTTTAGGAGGGAAAAAAGTGCATCTTATACAAAGAAAACCCCATCCTAGCCTGGTGGGGATTTGGGGAAGCATGTAGGAGGCTAAATTACCTTTAAAGCTGAATGACTCTGATTAGAATTGTTTATGTGGGAATTGTTGGAAAGATTGAGCTTTTATGACCATTGTAAATGACTGGAAGTGATGGTTTGTGTGTGTGTGTGTTTCCTTCCTTCTTCCCTTCCTCCTTTTTTCCCTCCCTCCCTCCCAACTATGTTTCCTTCCTCCACTCCACTCCACTGCCCCTCCTTCCCTTCCTTCTTTCCTTCCTTCCTCCTTCCTTCCTCCCTCCCTCCCAACTTTGTTTCCTTCGTTCACTCCGCATCCCCCTCCTTCCCTTACTTCTTCCTTCTTTCCTTCCTTCCTCCCTCCCTCCCTCCCAACTACTTATTTCCTTCTTCCACTCCACTCCAATCTGTCTCCCCCCTTCCCTCCCTTCTTTCATTCCCTCTTTTCCTTCCTTCCTTCCTCCACCCCTCACCCACACCTTAGCTTGAATTTTACTCCTCCTCATCCCACCTCGTACAATCAGATGGTGTGCATGGCTTAACTAGGCTTTATTCTTGGGGTAGGGCTTATATTAGGCACAGGCGTGAAAATGGGGCTACGGCTTGTTTTGGGGTGGGTTGTATTTTAGGGGAAACGTGTGTGTGTGTACGTGTGTGCGTGTGTATGCAAGTTTTGGTGTATTCGGGTCTTTTCCCATATAAGATTGAGTGTGTGTGTGTGTGTGTGTGTGTGTGTATGTTTATATGCCCCCTCCCACATGTTGGGGTAGACCAGGTGTCTCAATAGAAAAACACTTAATCTTTCCCCTGGCTCAAGCTGATGAAGGGAGAAGAACTTATGACTCAGAGGTTAATTCAACTGCCTAACATGCAGGAAGCCCAAGTTCGAATCCGAGTAAGGATATGGCTAGCTGATGAGAGCTAAATAGCTTGAAATAGATCTATACTACTCTCCCTTTATTTCTTTATATAAATTTGGTATAAAATGTTTTTTTGTGAATGCAACTGCTTGAGGGCTCCTGGATTGGAGCTGAAAGGCGAAAAGGAGCAGAATGCCCCCTCCCACATGTTAGGGCAGACCAGGTGTTTCAATAGAATATGTGTGTGTGTGTGTGTGTGTGTGTGTGTGTAGGTCTTTGGTTATTCGGGTCTCCTCCCGTGTAAAATTGGAAGTGTCTTGGCGACGTTTCGACGAAGTCTCATTCGTCATCTTCAGGCTGGTGTTCTCGGCTTCGTGCTCCCAGGAGCAATGTGAAATTGCAGCTGACCCTTCCTTTTAACTGCTAGTGGGGGTGGGAGCTGATTGGGTGGGAGCTTGGCTGTGTTCTGATTGGGTGGAGGTGTGTTCTGATTGGTTAGGGGCTTGGCTGTGCTCTGATTGGATGGGGGGTTGGTTGTGCTCTGATTGGCTGGGGGTGTGTTCTGTTTGTTCTGTCTTCCAATTCTACGTGGGAGAAGACCCGAATAACCAAAGACCTACATATATATATATGTATATGTATATGTATATGTATATGTATATGAATCCGACTTAACACTAGTAAGAGCTCATATTAAGACTTACTTAGTGGCAATAAAAGCGGCGAAATCTAATTATTTCACCGCTCTTATTGCGTCATCAGATAATCGCCCAGCCGCCCTGTTTAGGGTGACCCGCTCCCTCCTTCACCTGGGAGCGCGGGAGGACCCCTTGCAGGGTCGTGCTGAGGATTTTGTTCAATATCTGGATGATAAAATAACTCAGATTCGGGATGAGCTGGCCTCTGACTGGGTTAGTTCGGGCGAGGTGACTGAGCCCAGTCTTGAGAGTGTTATCTGGGCTGAGTTCGATCCTGTGGCTCCTGAGGACGTGGACAGGATCCTGGGTAGACTGAACGCTACCACATGTTTGTTGGACCCGTGTCCCTCCTGGCTGGTGCTGGCCTCCCGGGAGGTTACACGAGGCTGGCTCCAGGAGATTATAAATGCTTCTTTGAGTGAGGGTGTCCTTCCGCCTGCCTTGAAGGAGGCGGTGGTGAGGCCCCTCCTCAAGAAGCCCTCCCTGGACCCGGCTGTTTTGGTAAATTACCGTCCTGTCTCCAACCTTCCCTTTTTAGCGAAGGTTGTTGAGAGTGTGGTGGCGCGGCAGCTCCCCCGGTACCTGGATGAAGCTGTCTATTTAGACCCGCTCCAGTCCGGCTTCAGGCCTGGTTACAGCACCGAAACGGCATTGGTCGCGTTGGTGGATGATCTCTGGAGGGCCCGGGGTAGGGGGTACTCCTCTATCCTGGTGCTGTTAGACCTCTCAGCGGCTTTTGATACCATCGACCATGGTATCATGTTGCGCCGGTTGGAGGGATTGGGGGTGGGGGGCACCGTTCTGCGGTGGTTCTCCTCCTACCTCTCCGACCGGTTGCAATCGGTGTTGACAGGGGGGCAGCGGTCGACCCCGAGGCGCCTAGTGTGTGGGGTGCCACAAGGGTCGGTCCTCTCGCCCCTTCTGTTCAACATCTATGTAAAGCCGCTGGGTGAGATCATCCGTGGTTTTGGGGTGGAATTCCATCAGTACGCTGATGATACTCAGCTGTACATTTCCACCCCAGACCACCCCAACGATGCCGTGGAAGTGATGTCCCAGTGCCTTGAAGCTGTGCGGGTCTGGATGGGGAGAAACAGGCTTCGACTCAACCCCTCCAAGACTGAGTGGCTGTGGATGCCGGCGTCCCGATATAGCCAACTGACTCCATCGTTGGTTATTGGGGGCGAATCATTGGCCCCCACGGAAAGGGTGCGCAACTTGGGCGTCCTCCTGGATCCACGGCTGTCATTAGAGGATCACACGACGGCTGTGGCCAGGGGGGCTTTTTATCAGGTCCGCCTGATACGCCAGTTGCGGCCCTTTCTAGATCGGGACTCCCTGCGCACAGTCACTCAGGCGCTCGTCACGTCTCGCTTGGACTACTGTAATGCTCTCTACATGGGGCTCCCCTTGGGATGCATCCGGAGGCTTCAACTGGTACAGAATGCGGCCGCGCGGGGGATTATGGGAGCGACAGGGCGCTCCCACGTGACACCTCTCCTGCGTGAGCTGCATTGGTTGCCGGTTGATTTCCGGGTGCGTTTCAAGGTGTTGGTAATCACCTTTAAAGCGCTCCATGGCTTAGGACCAGGGTACTTACGGGACCGCCTTCTGCCACCTATTGCCTCCCACCGGCCGGTTCGCTCCCACAGAGAGGGCCTCCTCAGGGTGCCGTCAGCCAGACAGTGCCGGCTGGCGACCCCCAGGGGGAGAGCATTCTCTGTGGTAGCCCCCACCCTCTGGAACGATCTCCCTCCAGATCTGAGAACTATTGCTGACCTCCGGACTTTTCGTCGGGCGTTGAAGACCCATTTCTTCCAACTTGCCGGACTTGCCTGATCCCTCCTATTTTTAAATATTTTAAATTTTAAATTATTTTAAATTATGTAAATTTCTAGAGTTTTAGTTTTATTGATATTTTTACAGCCTAAATTTATATGGACTTTTAGAACATTTTAACTTACTATATTGTTATTGGTTTTAAATTGGCTGTTCACCGCCCTGAGTCCGGTAGGAGAAGGGCGGTATAGAAATTCGATTAATAAATAAATAAATAAAATATGTATATGTATGTATGTGTGTATATATATATACACACATACATACATCATACATACACACACACACACACACACAAATTTTTGATTGGCAAAACAAAAAAGCTATAAAGGTGGTTTTCTGTCATTTGATTTTCCAGTTTGTTCTTTCTGTTTTGACATAGTTGGACGGGGGGAATAATTACAACCATGTTTAATTAGGCATAGCTATGTAAATTTAGCATTTCTACATGATTATAAATGTCAAGAGAGTCATAAGACAAGGAAATTTGGTGTATTTCTAAAATGTCTCTATTGCTAATCCTATTAATCTGGAGCTACAGCCTAATTAGGGTACTTATGAACTAATAGGTTGCTGAACAATGCAATACAGTTTGGTTTCAAAGGTGAAAAAAGGCATTTGGTGGAAATTAGGGTGTTTTTTTTTTTTTTCATTAGCAGCTTTCCCCATCTGGTGCCCTTGAGATGTCTTGTTTCTCGTTCCCATCATTACCTACCCATTTGAAACTGATTAGGGAAAGTTGGGAATTTTGGTTTAGTGGTTAAGGCACCTGAGCGGTCTTTGGTGCTCTCAGAAGCTCAGAGAGTAAGGATTTTCTTACAGGCATTTAATTTCCCAGAGAAGAGAAGGGAAGGGAAGGGAAGGGAAGGGAAGGGAAGGGAAGGGAAGGGAAGGGAAGGGAAGGGAAGGGTAGGGTAGGGTAGGGTAGGGTAGGGTAGGGTAGAGGAGAGAAGAGTAGGGGAGGGGAGGGGAGAGGAGAGGAGAGGAGAGGAGAGGAGAGGAGAGGAGAGGAGAGGAGAGGAGAGGAGAGGAGAGGAGAGAAGAGTAGGGGAGGGGAGGGGAGAGGAGAAGAGAAGAGAGAAGAGAAGAGAAGAGAAGAGAAGAGGAGGGGAGGGGAGGGGAGGGGAGGGGAGAGGAGAGAAGAGTAGGGGAGGGGAGGGGAGGGGAGAAGAGAAGAGAAGAGAAGAGAAGAGAAGAGAAGAGAAGAGAAGAGAAGAGAAGAGAAGAGAAGAGAAGAGAAGAGAAGACACTAGATTAGACTAGACTAGACTAGATAGTGATGGCAAACTTGTTTGGCACCGAGTGCCCAAACCAGAACATGTGTGCAAGTGCGCACGCAAAAGCACCGGAATCCCGAAGACCAGTTGACTAGTGCACATGCGCACCAGCCAGCTGATTTTTGTGCATGCCGGAGCCCCGGAAACCAGAAGACCAGTTGCGCACTGGCCAGCTGATCTTCGGGTTTCCGGCACTCCAGTGTGCACCAGCTGGCTGGCACACATGCACGTGCCAGAGGTTTGCCATCACTGCCCTGTACCATTTCAGACAAACGGTTGTCCAATCTCTTCTTAAAAACTTCCAGTGTTGGACAGTGGTGGGATTCAAGTAATTTAACAACCGGTTCTCTGCCCTAATGATTGCTTCCAACAACCAGTTTGCCAAACTGCCCAGAAAGTTAACAACCGGTTCTTCCGAAGTGGTGCGAACTGGCTGAATCCCACCACTGGTGTTGGAGCATTCATAGCTTTTAACATCATCAGTGCTAGTAGGGAGTGCTGTTTGCTGTCAGTTTATATTCTAGTGCCTTGCCTGTCCGTGTTGGTGGGGCTGGCCTTGAAGATTCTTTGGTTGGGTTGTTTGCTGTTGACTTCTTTAACGGTTTCTCAATTGGGTTATTGTTTACTTGATTGTTGTCTGATGTTAATCTTGGAGTTAATCTATGAGGATGTGGGTGCTGATTGCTGGCAGAGAGGTGTTGGGTCTTTTTGTTCTTTTTTGGGCTGGGTGATGGTCTCTTTTGCATGGTCTGTAGATGTTGTTAATATCTATGTGTCCGTTGATGGCTGATTCATCAGACTTCCAGGCTTCTAGAAATTCCCTGGCGTTTTTGGACGTGGCTTGGTCTAGGATGGTCACATTTTTCCAACTGAAATTATAGTTAAGTCTGTCTATATGTTGTGAAATTAAAGAGTTTTCATCATGTCTTCTGGCTGCTAGTTCTGTTCACAGTGGTGGAATTCAATTTTTTTTTTGGCTACCAGTTCTGTGGGCGTGGCGTGGCTTGGTGGGAGTGGCTTGGTGGGCATGGCAGGGGAAGGATACTGCAAAATCTCCATTCCCACCCCACTTCTGGGGGAAGGATATTGCAAAATCTCTATTCCCACCCCACTCTGGGGCCAGCCAGAGGTGGTATTTGCCGGTTCTCCGAACTACTCAAACTTTCCGCTACCGGTTCTCCAGAACCTGTCAGAACCTGCTGAATTTCACCCCTGGGTGTTCATGGATGCCTGTCTTCTGCCTGTTTTCTGCCTGTTTTTCCTACATAGTGGTGGTTGCAGCCACCTGGCTGGAAAGCAGGAGACCATGAGTTCTAATCCCATTTTAGCCATGAAACTCCTTGACTTAAAACCATTCATTTAATGATTGTTTAAAATTACAAAGGCACTGAAAAAACTGACTTGCGAATAGTCCTCAAACTTACAATTACCATAGCACTCCCACCAATTGCCACCTTCCCAACTTGTTTCCAAAATCAATGGAAAGAGCCGAGGTGGCGCAGTCATTAGAGTGCTGTACTGCAGCTACTTTAGCTGACTGCTAGTTCAGCAGATCAGTGGATCAAATCTCACCGGCTCAAGGTTGACTCAGCCTTCCAGCCTTCCAAGGTGGGTAAAATGAGGACCCAGATTGTTGGGGGCAATATGCTATTTAGTATACTGTCGATTGTTGTAAGCCGCCCAGAGTCCTCGGAGAGTGGGCGGCATAGAAATATGATTAATAAAACATTTTTTAAAAAAGAATCTGGATTTGCTTAATAACTGCATGATTCGTTTAACAACTGCAGTTGTTGGTGCAGTGATTTTTCTTAACTGTGGCAAAAAGTCACAAAATTGTACGCAATTCTCTTAACAACCAACTTGCTGAACAACGGAAATTCTAACTCCACATGTGGTCATAAATCAAGGATTACCTTTACTCTGTACACTAACCCTCTGGCATTTGAAGGAGGAAAAAGGTGTAATTTTTAAAGTATATGAACAATCGCATCATTTAAAGATCTTCACAATATAAGAAATTACATTTAGGCACCATTTTTACAAAAGTAAAGATATATATAGCTTTGTTCCATTGCTGATGGGTATCATTAAGAGCCATTATCCAGCTTAATTAATATATTCATATTATTCAGATGTAGGTAAAAGATTTCTTTGTGGTGAAGACGAGAAAAATAGAAAACCTTCCTCTTTTGTGCAATATGAAAAGCATTGGATTCTGTGTAAGGTAGTTTGAGAAAAGGAACTATATTCTGTTTTGAAAAATATCTTTTCACAAAAGTTCTGCTCGAATTGATGGCTTGAAAGTTGCAGCTTAAGTTTCTGCTTTAGAATAGAATAAAATAACAGAGTTGGAAGGGACCTTGGAGGTCTTCTAGTCCAACCCCCTGCTTAGGCAGGAAACCCTACACCACTTCAGACAAATGATTACCCAACACCTTCTTTAAAACTTCCAGTGTTGGAGCATTCACAACTTCTGGTGGCAAGTTGTTCCACTGATTAATTATTCTGTCAGGAAATCTCTCCTTAGGTCTAGGTTGCTTCTCTCCTTGATTAGTTTCCACCCATTGCTTCTTGTCCTGCCTTCAGGTACTTTGGAAAATTGCTGGACTCCCTCTTCTTTGTGGCAGCCCCTGAGATATTGGAACACTGCCTAGTGAACAAACTTTCCATGAGTACAGAAGAGACAGAGATTTTTAAAAATAGCAGCCGTAATTTAGTGTCCTTTGAGTAGATACAGGTAATCCTTGATTTACAGCCATTCATTTAATGACTATTAGAAGTTACAACAGCACTAAAAAGGTGACTAACAATGAGTCAGTAAGTGCTCACACTTATTACCATGAGCCACGATGGTGCGGTGGCACAGTGGTTAGAATGCAGTATTACAAGCTACTTCTGCTGCCTGCAATTTGGCAGTTCAGATCTCACCAGGCTCAAGGTTGATTCAGCCTTCCATCCTTCTGAGGTGGGTAAAATGAGGAGCCAGGTTGTTGGGGGTAATAGGGCTGACTCTGTAAACAGCTTAGAGTGGGCTGTAAAGCTCTATGAAGCGATATATAAGTCTATTGCTATCTAAGCACCCTATGATCAAAATTTGTGATCAAAACTTGGGCACTTGGCAGTGGGCATGTACAGTATTTACAATAGTTGTAGTGTCCTATGGTTACATGATCACCATTTGCTTCCCAGCCAGCTTCAGACAAGCATAGTCAATGAGGGAAACTGGATTTGTTTAACGACCGCCCAATTTGCTTAACGGCAGTGATTTGCCTAACAATTTGCAAAAAAGGTCCTAAAATTGGTTGCAACTGACTTGCTTAGCCACAGAAATCCAGGACTTGATTGTGGTTATAAGTCAAGGACTACCTGTATTGTCTCGAATGGAATGGAATGGAATGGAATGGAGTAGAGTAGAGTAGAGTAAAATAAGAATAAGAATAAGAATAAGAATAAGAATAAGAATAAGAATAAGAATAAGAATAAGAATAGAATAGAATAGAATAGAATAGAATAGAATAGAATAGAATAGAATAGAATAGAATAGAATAGAATAGAATAGAATTAGAATTGTTAGAATTGTTAGAATTGTTAGAATTGTTAGAATTATTAGAATTAGAATCCATCTTCCAGGATGTTTTTGCTACTTCCTGGTTCAATGATAGCCCTCTGAATTTTTGGAGTCTTCCTTTCACAACCTCACACAGTGTGATCCTGCACAGCATTCAACCTTCACCCAAAGTTAGCTAGACACTGCCACCTGCTGATTGACTGAGGGACAGGCAGAAGGTGACAGTAGCTGCCATAGCTGGATGGATGGCATCAGTAGATGACAGAGCAGCTAGCTGATGGATGACCAGATCGATGAAAAGATAGCAGTACAGAAGCCCATCTAAGATATTTTTCTGTTTCACAGCATGATCAGTTGCAGTTGGTCAGAGGGTTTAGACGTGGAACGTGGAAAGTGATCACTTTTTTTCCAGCTAGCTCATCAACAGCTAACGTTTAAGCTATGCTGCATGTGAATCAAAAAGCTATGAACAACCTCAAGTCAGTAGTCATTGACAGTCTGATCCTCCTTTTGATCCTCTATCCCAGAGGTCTCCAGTCCCCAGGACCATGGCCTACTACTGGGCCCATTTGGAACCAGACTGCACAAGCGGCGGGTAAATCCATGTGTGCGCCCAGCCTTACTCCCATAAAGCTGTGCATCAGTTTCACTTATCTTCGCTACCGGTTTGAAACTGTGAGTGCGCGTGCATGCTCGTTTCACTCACGTGTGGCCCTTCTGCGCATGCGCAGAGCGTCCATGATGATGTCGGGCGGGTGGGTGGAGTCTCCCGCCGCCACCGCTACCAGTTCGCCTGAACCGGTAGAAACCCACCACTGCTGTGCACGTGCATGCATGCACCTGTCCCTCATGTAAAACTATCTCCCCTTCCCCACCCCATGCCAGGACATCAAACTGGAAAGGTTGGGAATGGCTGCTCTATCCAGTCCCCTTTAAAAACCATTTACGCCAGAGGTGTCAAACTCGATTTCATTGAGGGCCACATCAGGGTTGTGTTTGACCTTGGGGACCAGGGGATAGGCGTGGCCATAGGGCATGGCCAGCTTGACGTCACTTGTGTCAGGGGCGCCTTTGGCTCTGTCCCGAGCTCCTTTTTCGGCTGCGACGGCCTCCTGCAACCCTCTGCCAGGTGGCCCTCCATTCTCAGTGGTAGATGCACCGCAGGCCGGTCCTTCACTGTTTCCAGGGCGGCCCTGAGGGCCAGATCTAAGCACCCGCAGGGCGAATCTGGCTCACAGGCCTTGAGTTTGTCACTCCTGATTTACACTGTTGGTTTTCAGCTCTGAAGTCCATACAGTCAATCCTACAGTCTTTTTAAATAAATATGTCTTTTTATTGCTTCTTCAAACCTGCCCACATCTAGCATTAGTAACATCAAACTGGAGTAAGAGGAGGAGGAGGATGGTATCAATTCAGACATGATGTTGATGGTGATGATGGTGTTATCCATTCAGTCGTGTCCAATGTGACGATTCTCTGGACCAGGTCTCTCCACATTTTCCGATCTTGCTCTCCTTCTTTGAGTTGTTCTATGCTCTGGCTGGGATCAGCTTTGGTGGTGTCCAGCCACTGTGTTCTTTGGTGGCCTGGTTTCCTTTTATTGCTAACTAGCTGGATACCCGTGCTTTGCTATGAAACTATGTGATGGGGCTTGATAAATTGATACTTAAAGTTTGAAAATTAATGAGTAGTTACTATTGGGCTTGTTCTTTTCCTATGTTTTTATCCTTCTTTCCCCTTTAACTAGTGTTACAGTAGAAGGAACAGATTCATTTGAATTGAGGAGGTCAGTGTAAGAAGTGATTTGGGGCTGGGACACTACGCAGAAGAAATTCAGTTCACAATCCGTTGGCTCAGTGGTGGTCAGTGATGAAACTCATAAAGGAATATCTCTCCCACTGCCTTGAGTTTGGAAGCAGTTCCATAGGTGTAAGGCATAGACATTTTGGTTTGGTAGCGACATTTAGTACTATAAAAAGCCCCAGACTGCTCCTGAGTGAAGGAGTGGAATGTCTGCCAGTTTGAACTGAGGTAACGGAATGTGAGGCAACTGGCAGTTGGAACAGAGTTCTTATCAGGAGAGGAGGGGGAGTAGAACATCTAACTCCTTAGCATCACAGCATGTGAATATAATACTGTATATGAAATACTAATGATCTGATGATCATTTCGAAAAATCCTTTCTTAGCGAGCACCTAGAAGCCAAGAGGAACATATGTGCCAAATTTTAAGTTTGTAGGCTTTACCATTCTGGAGATTTTGTGATGAGTGAGTGGTATTTGGCTTATATATACTTCCAGTGACGTGTCTGGTATTATGCTATCCAGTACCTGTTTGTTAATCACCTTTGCTGTCTGAGGAATACATAAGAGCCTTCTCCAGCACCATAGTAAAACAAGTTGATTTTTTTCCTGTCTTGCTTTTTTAAGGTCCAACTTTAAGAATCATAGTCAAGGACCATTCAGATTGTGCTGAAAAAAGATGTTTTATGATGAATCTTCAGCAATCCAGCCATTACAATGTCTCCATAGTTACATGATTGTGATTTTCCTGCTATTTTCCCAGAAGCAAAATCAACGGGGAAACCCAAAAGAAAATCATAGGTCATGGGCATGTGAGGTCCTTACTTAATGACCCACAGTGATTCACTTAAGTGTGTAACTGGGGACTGCTGGAACTGCACCTTAGAATTGCACCCCTGAGCAGTGTAGTTCCCAGTCTCAATTGTCATTGTAACCTGAGGACCAGCTGCACTATGAATTATTTTATGAATGCATCATTCTTTAATAAATATACGCTCCTTTGTCCCAAGGTAAAAATCCCCAAATACTGTAGTCTTCCTTTATTTAAGGAAGCTGCTCAGGTCTTGAACGATGCATTGCAAAATTTAGAATGTCTGGACCGCTTTCCTTCTTCCTGTAAGCCTAATTGCACATGAATTGGGGTAGGAAATGTAGAAAATCATCAGTCTTAATGAGGCTGTGAAGACTCTTAAAAGAGTCTTTAAGAGCTGCAAAGGCTATTCGGGGGAAAAAATTCTGGACTACATTGTCAGTCTTTTTAAAAAATCTCATTTTTTTAAAAAAAAAATCCATTCTTCTTCAGACCTCCAATATGAAATGAAGCTAAGCTCTCAGTTTCATCTACTTTTTTTCTTCGGGATAGGTGGGCTCATCGAGTTTGAGGTTTCAGTAGAAAAAAAAACATACAGATGTGCATTTGGCACCAGTCACGCCAAACTGTTATTAATATGAAACCATAACGAGAGACACGCGGTTTAGAAAATAGGGCCTTGTGACAACTTTGAAGAATGAGACTAATTGCAAAGCAATATTTAGGTGCTAGAAAATCCTCTGAGTTTTAACCTCATTGCTTTTTTCATATTTCGATCTGGCCTTTCCCTATCCAATTCTTTCCCATCCCTGCCCCCACCACTCCTTTATCTTTTATTCTGGCTGTAAAATTATTACAGAATAACAGAGTTGGACCGGACCTCATAGGTATGTGATGGTGAACCTATGGCACATGTGCCATGGGTGGCACGCAGAGCCCTCTCTGCGGGCATGCCAGCCATTGTCCTAGCCCAGCTTCTCTGCGCATGCATGTGCCCCCCCACCGGCCAGCTGGTCTTTGGCTATCTGCCACACATGCGCAGGGGGCGGGGCCTTCTCCGATCGCTGGAGGTTCCCCCCAGCATGCCCTACCTTTCTACTCCATTTCTGCCACCTGTGACTTCCCTGATTTCCGCAGGTGTCCGTCTCCCACCTCCCCACCCCCGCAGTGCACCCTACCGTTCTACTCCATTCCTGCAGCCTGCACCAACCTGGAAGTCAAAACGGGCTGCGAGGGGTGCATGCATGGAGGGGCGGGATGCATGCATGGGGGGCACTTGCACTGCATTTTGGGAGTTCAGGCACACGCATGTGCACACACATGCTTTGGGCACTTAGCACCAAAAAGGTTAACCATCACTGGCATAGGCCATCTTGTGTCTGCACTTCTTTTTCATGTTCTGGAATGATTAGGGGACTGGAAGGTAAAACACATGAAGAACATTTGCAGGAGTTGGATATGTCTAATTTATTGGGGGGGGGGGAAGAAGTGTGTTATCTGATAACAGTCTTCCAATATCTCAGGGGCTTCCCCAAAGAAGAGGGGAGTCCACCTATTTTCCAAAGCACCCGAAGGCAGAACACGAAGCAATGGATGCAAACTAATCAAGGGGAAAAGCAACCTAGAACTAAGGAGAAATTTCCTGACAGTTAGAACCATTAATCAGTGGAACAACTTGCCTCCAGAAGTTGTGGGTGCTCCAACAGTGGAGGTTTTTAAGAAGAGATTGGACAGCCACTTGTCTGAAATGTTGTTGGGTTTCCTGCTTCGGGGGGGGAGGGTTGAAACCCTCCAAGATCCTGTAGGAGGTTAACACTCACCCCTTTCCTAGAAGAATGAGATATTTTGGGAAATATTAAAAAGGCAGAATATTTTGTTTCCCTGGATGAGAAATAGAGAAGCATGTTTTAAAGACAAAGCAGCTCCCACCTTCCTGCCCCCACACCCTATGTTAATGGGCCAGAGGACACGTTGCAGATGTCCTTTGTCAAAGGACACCTGCAACACAATGAGACCCATCTAGGATGAAACTCACAACATGGCACCTGGGAAGATTACATCAGCCAGCAAGGCTAGCTAGACCCCGACCCCCTGGAAGTCTGACAACCAATCAGGATACTCTTTCTGGGACCCAGGAAGTTCAAAGCCAGAGAGAGCATAAAACCCGGAGACTCACTGTATGTCCATTTTTTCTGTTCAGGAACTCAAGCCATGTGATCCTGTCCACCATTAAACCATCTTTCCAAGCAGTCTCCATGTTTCTTTTTCCCCACTTGGAGCAGAACCCAGAAGGATATTTCTTCCAACAATCCCTTGCAATTCTGTTATTATGTTAATGTGTTGTTCTTGCTATTATTATGAGTGAGCTACTTGGAAAAAATCTGCTATTGGTGTTTCTGTATATATTTCATGGACGATTATGTGTCTTTGGGTGTAAGAGAGAATGTAGGTGTATGTATTTCTTTCCCTTTGATGGGAATATATCAGTGAAAAAGAAAGATCATACTGTCCAGGTTTTCCCCATTACAAATTGGAGCACATCTGTGAATGCATAGGAAATTTAGCCAAATGTATCAGGAGCACAGCCTGCTACATGAGTAAAATTGTGCCAAAGTGAAAAACATCTATGAAATGCAAATTATTCCAGATAATCAAAACTGATGAACTAGAAACCGTATTCCTCAGTACCTATCCTGATGGTGGCAACTCACCAAGAAAAAGAAATGAAGTTATCACCTATGTTTGACTGCCATAAAAATTATAGCTCTGGGATCATTTGGAATGGAATGATAGTTAAATGTATCAAAATGGTTATGCCTTTATAGAATCATACTCTGAATAAAAATAAAGGTAAAAGTTTCCTGTATCCAGTGTCCGACTTTAGGGGTGCTCATCTCTGTTTCTTAACCAAGGGAGCCAACATTGTCTGATGTGCTTCCATGGTCATATAGTTAGCATGACTATACACCCAGGTCCATGGAGCGCTGTAACCTTCTCAACAAAATGGTACCTATTTATCTACTCACATTTGCATGCTTTCAAACTTCTAAGTGGGCAGAAGCTGAGGCAAGTAATGGGAGTTCACCCATCACACTGCGCTAAGGTCTCAAACAAACTCAGTGGCTTTAACTGCTGAACAATCGCACCGTGGTTAAACTTATACTTTGAATAGTTTATACAGTTCTGATCTCTACTCTTCAAAGAGAATAGTGCCTTGCTGAGAAAGGTGGAAAGGTCAATCAAAATGATTAAAAGGGTTGTAGTAATTCCTCTTGGATTAAAGGTTACAATGTTTTGGACATTTTAGCATAAAAAAAAGGTCAGTCAAAGGAAACATGATCAAGATGCTTCTCAATTTGTTATATTACTAGAACCTTGACTCATCTAATGAAGCTGATTGGAGCAGACTGATGACATGATGAGAAATCTGGGGCTGATTTTTAAAGAAATGGGTCTCCAAATTGAAAAGATGAAGATGATCGCCACGCAATGAAGCAATGGCCACAAAGTTTGGAGACATAAACGTAGATTGCACAGATTCATATGGCCGTGTGACAAGCATTGGCTTTGCCCATCCATCTTACGAGAAGAGTCCGAGTTCATGCTGTAGAGCAGTGTTTTTCACACTTGGCAACTTTAAGAGGTGTGGACTTCAATTGCCAGCCAGGTTAGGGAATCAGATAGATTTGATCCTAGCTTCAGGGATGGGTTCTACTTACCTTTACTACCAGTTTGCATTGTGCGCATTCGCAGATCACCTATGATGATGTCCGGGTCAGTGGTCAGAGCTTCCCACCGGTTATATTACTCTTGTGAACCAGTCCAAACCAGGGGCAACCCACCACTGCTCAGCTTGCTATACGTATGGGATATGGATGGATGGATGGATGGATGGATGGATGGATGGATGGACAGAGAAAGAGAAAGATTAGATGGAGGATAGATGATAATTAGAGAGAGAGAAAGAGAGAGATGATAGATTAGATGGATGATTGATTGATTGATTGATTGATAATAGATTAGATAGATGGATGGATAGATAGATAGATAGATAGATAGATAGATAGATAGATAGATAGATAGATAGGATGGATGGATGGATGGATGGATGGATGGATGGATGGATGGATGATAGATAGATAGATAGATAGATAGATAGATAGATAGATAGATAGATAGATAGATAGATAGATAGGATGGATGGTAGGTAGGTAGGTAGGTAGGTAGGTAGGTAGGTAGGTAGGTAGGTAGAATGGATGGATGAATGGATGGATGGATGGATGGATAGATAGATAGATAGATAGATAGATAGATAGATAGATAGATAGATAGATAGATAGATAGATAGATAGATAGATAGATAGAGCACTGAAAAAATTATCATGCTTCTCAGGAAACAATTCAAACTGCAGAGATGTTATAGATCTCAGAATATAAGAAATAGTCCTTGCCATAATGTGTGAGCTATATAGAAGGACAGTCTTTTTATATTCCTGTTCAAGCTAGCACTCAGTTGAGCAGTAAAACAGGCATAGAGAGGAGTTTGAATTTTTCTGAGCCATATTTTGAATATTTTGGACTAAATGATATTCCACAAAGATGCGGGATGCAGCATGCCCAATAATCAGACCATGAGAGTGGAGATCTTCAATTAACTGCTTCCCATACTAAATAAGTCTCTCATGCTGGCAAACTGAGAATTGTGTTTTTAAGTTTTCCATCAATTATTTTGGTGCCTCTTCTTCTGTTTGATCAATAGAAGAGAATATTTGTAGCTCAGAGTTGCTTGGGGTCCTTGGTGCTCTCTGAACGCGACTGTTTTCAGACTTTGCAGACATTTCATTACCCAACCAGGTAACATCATCAGTGTTAAAAGGGAGTGGGGCTTCCTTTTTGTTTATATACAGTACATCAACAGTAGACCAACAACCAACCAATAAACAATTCCCCAATCAAGGAACTACCAACCCAGACAACAGTAAACAGGCTTATCAAGGAACCACCAAGAACATTTCCATCAACACTAGGACAGAACAGGACAAGCCACTAGCATATGAATAGAGAGCAAACCAACAAATGACTCTCTCTCCCTCCCTCCCTCTCTCTCTCTCTCTCTCTCTCTCTCTCTCTCTCTCTCTCTCTCTCTCTCTCTCTCTCTCTCTCTCTCTCTCTCTCTCTCTCTCTCTCTCTCTCTCTCTCTCTCTCTCTCTCTCTCTCTCTCTCTTTTGTACATGGATTCTATAAATTCTGTGGAATAACAGCAGAATGTAGTTCCTGAAATCCACACATGTCAGTTCAGAGCTTAAGTTTGCTTTGCTCTCTTCAAAAGAAAGTTACTCCTAAGTAACTCAGGGTACAGCTACTAGGAGCAGAAGGCAGCAGAAGTGAGGACTTCTGCTTACCATGAAACCGCTGTGACAAATCGCAAAGCCACATTGAAATGGTAATTTTTCTGAATGACTCAATCATCAGTTTAAACGCATGAAAAGGTTGGGGGGGGTGTAGCATAGTTTTCTCATATATTAGGACATGCCTGAGTGGTGATTTAATTAGAAGTAACTGAAATGGTTTATCTAAAACTGCTGCCTGTTATGAATCCAAGCTATACAGTTTCATATCAATAGTATTTTTGATTAATATTTGAAAGCTCCTCTTTTTTTATTGCTTCTCCTAGTTAGGGTATTTTCTGACTTTTCAGGGATGTTTAACACTCCAAATAATCACATAGCGTGTTCTTTATTTCTTATTTTATTTTGGCCTCATATTATCTCCCTCGGCTAAAATAATATTACGCCAAGGACACTAAACCACCAATTTTAGTGAAATATTCTTATCATAGGCTATAGGTGGTTGGCTGCTGAGCTGTTAGCGTAAGGGCATCATATTGGAGCTGCAAAATATGGATATGCAAGGGACTCCACATTTTTAAAAATATTATTTCTGCAAAATGGGTGTTTTGGGATACATTTGCATGTTTGACATCATCGCCTTTTTCTGCAAAAAATGTTCAACCTTTCAGGAATGGATCTGGCTTCCTTTCACATTTCATGTTTTGTCAAAGTTTTTGCTTGAACAAAACTTTTTGTTGCTGCTTCTTTAGTCAACTGTTTGGGTTATTTTACATTTATTGTTTGTTTGGGTTTTTTTTTTTTTTCATTTACTGTTCATGCCTCAACTTCATTCCAGTTTCTTTCAGTGTCAAAACTTTTTCAGTCTCTCGCTTTTGGATGGACACACAACACACTTAAACTGATTTGGTCTTAGTCCTGACCCTTCGTTCCTGTCTTTAATCTACTTGGATCATTTGCAGGAATGTAAGGATTCCAGACTAGTTGCTCTCTTAACTCCATCCTCTGGCTCTTAACTAGCAATAAGTTCTTACCCGTTTCTGATTCAGGGTTAATAATTCGTGTGGCATTAAATGGGGCTGGCTGCAGTTTGGTGGAGCAATCTTTAAGCAGCCTCCTTTAGCAAGAATTCAGTGCCACTGTAAAGGTGTTGCCATGTTAAATGCCATTTCCTCCAGTGAGAGATTTCTGTAGCCTAGGATGACCTTTCCTTGCAGCTGAACGTGAGGTTCAGATTGCAATTTGCAAAACAGCACTCGCCGCCTTCTGACTTACTTTTGACAAAGAGACGACAGCTGCCTTTGCAGTGCCCTCGCTGGAGGCAAGACAGCAAGACCGGAGCAGTCAATGGCCCTGAAAGTCCCAGGTTGTTCCAAGTGATAAATATCTAAGTGATGACCTCTGTACCTAGTGGCTGCTTTTTAGGGGTCATGCTGCAAAGAAAATGGAATAGAAAACTGCCAAGTGTAAAAGAGAAGACATGCTTGATCTCTTAGTTCTTTGATGCTAAGGGGGGGGGGGAGGAGAATAGTAAAATCTCTTTTAAGTCAAGCTTGACTCCTGTTGTTTTCATAGATGGATCTTTACAGCAGAGGGAAAGTGATTTGTCATTGCCTTAGAATCATGGGATCATAGAGTTGGAAGCAGAGGTGATATTCAGCCGGTTCGGGCCGGTTTGCCCGAACTGATAGCGGAAATCACGGGTGGGCCTACCCACCTGCCCCGGCTCTATGCCATCCTCCTTAGGCAAATTTTTGAGGCTGGGCGCATGTGCGGAAGGCGTACGCTTGAGCAAAGCACATGCGCAGAAGGTTGGGTGCATGTGCGGAAGGCAGGTGCATGTGTGAACTAAGGGCTGGCGCGCATGAAGCGAGCACGTGCATGCGCGGCGAACCAGTAGTAACATAATCCGAAACCCACTGCTGGTTGAAAGGGACCTTGAGGTCTGCTAGTCCAACTCTCTGCCCAAGGCAAGAGTCTTCATATCATCCCAGACAAAGGGTTCCCCATCTTTTTTTGAAAACCTTCAGTGATGGAGCACCCACAATTTCAGGAGGCAAACTGTTCCATTGATTAATCAGGAAATTCCTCCTTATTCTGAGGTAGGAACTCCCTCTGATGATCCTCCACTCATTACTTCTTGCCCTGCCCTCAGGTGCTTTGGAGAACAAATGGACAAACACACCAGGGGTGAAATCCAGCAGGTTCTGATAGGTTCTGGAGAACCGGTAGCAGAAATTTTGAGTAATTTGGAGAACCGACAAATACCACCTCTGGCTGGCCCCAGAGCGGGGAGGGAATGGAGATTTTGCAATATCTTTCCCCTGCCATGTCCACCAAGCCATACCCACCAAGCCACACAACACCCATCAAGCCATGCCCATAGAACCAGTAGTAAAAAAAAATTTGAATTCCACCACTGACACACACCCCTTCCCTGTGGCAGCCCTTCAAGTATTGGAAGATGGCTATCGTGTCTCCCCTAAGCCTTCTCCTCCTTAGACTAAACATACTTAGTGTTGTAGCCTGCTGGTGGCCAGCAGAGCTGGCAGCAGACTCGGACAGTGAGGAGGTTGGGGAGGAACATTGGCCAGTCCTGGAGTCTGGGGAAGGCTCTGATGACAGCTCTGTGTTAGAGGCAAAGATGGAGCCAGGGCCGTCAGACAGTTATCAACTACCTTCGGAGTCGGAGATAAGTGTGGGGCTGAAGAACAGCTGGACTCTGTTCCCGATGTGCACATGCACAGAGCTGTCAGGAGAAGGGAACAATTAAGGAACAGAGGTTGACTCCAGAGTAAAAGCACAAGGGAACGCGGAATGGCTCTTCTCATAGGAAATAAATAGCAGCGAAAGGGGAGTAATGTTTGCAGGAGACAATTAGTTCATTTCATTAGTGTTCGTGACTGCCAGAGACTCATTGCCAAGTATTTTCTCGTACAGCATTGCGTTTGGAAGATATCGGCCTGGCAGCTCTCCAGGCCTGATAAGGTCTGTGGTTGTAAACTCACCCTTGAAAGACTGTTTGCCAGGACTTTGCTGGATGTGAATGAGAGGAGTTCACATTAAGCTTAATAAAAAGGGGTTTTCTCGGGACAAGGAGTCTGCTTCATGCTTTTGTGAAGCCTAGGTCAGAACACCCAGTTTCCTTAGCCTCTCATGATAATGATTTAGCCTCCAGACCCTTCCTCATCTCTCTTACTTGTCTCTGCACTCTTTCTAAGGCCTGAGCATCTTTTTTGGTATCGTGGTGACCAAAACTGGATGGAGTATTCCAAATGTGGCTTCACTGGTGTGGTCTAGAGCAGGGGTCGGCAACCTTAAACACTCAAAGAACCACAACAGTGGTTCGGTGGTTCCACACGCCGGCCAGCTGATTTTCAGGCCTTCTGGGCCCACTGGAAGTTTGGAAACAGGTCATTTCCGGCCTCCGAAGGGCCTCCAGGGGTGTGGGGCAGGCTGTTTTCGCTCTCCCCAGGCTCCAAGAAAGCTTCTAGAGCCTGGGGAGGGTGAAAAACGGGCCTACCGGGCCATCACATGCCAAAAGCAGAGGTCACGCCGGGGAGTTGTGTGTGCATGGGGGATGGGGTGCATTGACTTATGGGTGTGGGCACGCACATATGCGACACCCCTGTGTTCTCCCCACTTTTGGCACGCTACGGCAAAAAGGTTAGCCATCACTGGCCTATCCTGTCCTTGTGCATCTGTAGAAGGCGGGGGGGATTATCTGCCTAAATGCAGGACTTACTTGTCTTACAACTGAACTGCACCTTGTTGGATACCCTTCTTTCAGGATAAATGTATTTACTTCCCGTTCTCGTCTGTAGCCTTAGTATTCTCTGGTATTCTTCCTTCTAATTACAGACTCTGTTAGCTTATTAGGCATGGCTGGTAAGGATGGTTAGCGGGAAATGAATGCTGCATTGCTTCTTCCTTGAGGGGTCCTTGATGCTCTCTGAGCTTTGTTGTTTTTTTGCAGATATTTCATTACCCAAACTAGGGAACATCTTCAGGGCTAGCCAGCATTCTCCTTTATTGCTTCTTTCTTGTGGACTATGCTCTTGAAATGGTTACAACTGATCTATAGCTCAGATGTTTTCAGTGCTTCATTCTTATAGCATCAGAAGACTGGTGAGAAGAACATAAAATGGTCACCGTGGATTAAAGCTGGGGCCCTCGATGTGATAGCCGTCAACATTTATTTATTATTGTGATTTATACTTACAGGACCATCTCTTGCCTTCCTCCCTTCGTCCTATGTGCTCCCACAGAGTGGGCCTCCTCCGGGTGCCGTCGGCCAAACAATGTCGGCTGGCGGCCCCCAGGGGGAGGGCTTTCTCTGTCAGAGCGCCAACCCTCTGGAATAGTCTGCCCACCGAGCACAGGATGGCCCCCGACCTCCTCTCCTTTCGCCGCGGACTAAAGACGTGGCTGTTCCAGCAATAATCTGATTGAGGGGTGATATAATTTTATAATTTTAATATGGTTTTAATGGGGGTTTTAATTTAATTTTAATTGCTTTACTGTGATTTGTATCAATGATTGTTGTATGTAAGCCGCCCTGAGTCCTCAGGGAGAATGGTGGCATATAAATCACAATAATAAATAAATAAACATGCACTCATCTCTTGCACTTGTCACCTTCCAAGCTCCAAGTGACTCTTTCTTAAAATGGAATTCATTGCCATGATGTCAGCAATGACCTCCAACGTGGATGGCTTCAAAGAGGGATTGAATAAATGCAGGGAGGACCCATCCATTAAAGGCTGTTGGGTTTGAAGCAGGGGTGAAATGCTCCCGGTTTGGACTCGATCACCAGATCCGGTAGTGATGGCGGCGGGTGGTTCAGAGATCCAGTAGCAAAAATCCCTGCGCCCCTCCTCCCCACCACCATGCCCAGCTGAGCTGCACGATCATCAGAGGCTTTTTTAAAAATTATTTTTAAAAGTATTTTTTCTACAACTTCTTCCGCCGAAAAAATACTTTATAGGTAAAAAAAAAAAAGCCTCTGATGATCGCGCAGCTCAGCTGGGATTTCAGAGCTTTTCAAAGCATTTTTTTAACCACCTCTTCCGCTGAAGAGGTGGCAGGAAAAAATGCTTTAAAAGTCTCTCTGACGATGCCAGCTGAGTTGCCTGATCGTCAGAGAGGCTTTTCAAAGCATTTTTTAAAAACAACCAGGCAACTCAGCTGGGCTCATCAGAGAGACTATTAAAGCATTTTTTTCCGCAACCTCTTCAGCGGAAGAGGTGGTTTAAAAAACGCTTTGAAAAGGCTCTGACGATCCCAGCTGTGTACCTGATCAGCAGAGGCTTTTCAAAGCATTTTTTTGCATTTGCAGAAAAAATGCTTTGAAAAGTTAAAATAAAAAAAAAAGTTGGCCAGGCTCACCCAGTCACATTAACCCCACCACCACCACCACCACCAAGCCATACCCACAGAACCGGTAGTAACAAATTTTACATTTCACCCCTGGCTTGAAGACTTAATATCCTATAGCCGTGATCGCAAACCTGTGGCATGCAGCACCCTCTCTGATGGCATGCAAGCCGTCGCCCCAGTTCAGCTCCACCATGCATGCATACGTGTGCCTCCCTCTGGCCAGCTGGTTTTGGGGTCTCTGCCGCACATGCATAGGGGGCAGGGGGAATGCAGGAGACATAGGGCTGCACGTGGGGGCGGGGGAGCGTGTGGGGAGTCGTGCACATGCACAGGGGGTGTCGGGAGCACGAGGGGGCATATGTGCATGCGCAGGGGTGGGGGAGCATTGGGGGTTGCACATGCATGCGTGGGGATGGGAGGGGCACAGGGAGTCAGGTGCGCCTGCGTGGGGGGTCACAGTACACGGTGGTGGTTGCACGTGCATTGCATTATGGGTCGCTTTTGGCATGTGACAATAACAAGGTTAGCCATTATTGTCCTATAGGGCAGGGCTGTCAAACTCACAGCCCATGGACTGGATGCGTCACTTGCTGGCTACTCCCACCGCTGGTTTAGCAAAGGGGAGAAAAGTCACGATACGTCATGTGACAATGCCATGACGACGCAAGTTTGACACCTCTGCTATAGGGGTTATGCCTTTAAATTCTACTTCAAGATGTGTCTCCAGGTAGACCATGGTTGTCATAGCTCAGGGGGTTCAGCATTGCAAGAATTCCCACTGGCTGAACAGATTGCAGATCTCTTGAGGAAAACAGGTCCATTTTTACTAAGTTTCACTTTTGCCAGCAGCTGTGAAAGATAAATACGCCCTCCCACCCCCAGCTCCATTTTGGAGAGCCATATCAGTCTATGGTGGCAAAAAATAAGAAATTTGGTAACACCTTTTTCGAGCAACAAGTGTCATTGATCATTTTATGGGGAACATGTTATTCTCCATGGGGATGCTGTAACAATTGTAAGTGTGGAAAGCAGTCATAAGTCACTTTTTTTCAGAATAACAGAGCTGGAAGGAAACTTGGAGGTCTTCTAGCCCAACCCCCTACTCAAGCAAGAGAGCTGATACAATTCCAGAGAAGTGGCTGTCCAGTCTCTTCTTAAATACCTCCAATGATGCAGCACCCACAACTTCTGGTCATTTCACTGAATAATTGTTCTAACTGTCAGACTAAATTTCTCCTTAGTTCTAGGTTGCTTCTCTCCTTGATTAGTTTCCACCCATTGCTTCTTGTCCTGCCCTCAGGTGCTCTGGAGAATAGCTTGACTCCCTCTTCTTTGTGACAGCCCCTGAGATATTGGAAGACTGCTATCATGTCTCCCCTAGCCCTTCTTTTCATTAGACTAGCCATACCCAATTCCTGAGGACAGGAAGGCCTGGAGGAAAGTTGTCCATGGGGTCGCGATGGGTCGGAGACGACTTCGCAACTAACCACAACAACAACCCAATTCCTGCAATTGTGTGTGGTTCACAATTCCGTGTTGTTGTATGTTTGAACTGTCACGAAACGAATCATCGTAAATTAAGGATTACCTGTATCGCTTTGGGAAGAAACAACATTGCAAAAACAATAACAAAAACAAACTTGTTCCTAAGAATTTTGCTTTTCAATAGGAATAGTTCTCAATAGATTTGCACTCCGCAAAGGGAAAGAATAAAACACTATTTTACATTACGCGTTCTTGTCTCTTTTTTCCTCTTTTGTTTCCAGAAAGTTCAGCAATACACAGTCATCGTTCAGGCCACCGATATGGAAGGAAACCTTAACTACGGTCTCTCAAACACAGCGACAGCAATCATTATGGTGACAGATGTGAACGACAACCCACCCGAATTCACTAGCAGCACCGTAAGTATCAATACATCAGCGCAATGATCTATGGACACACAGCATGTTTGTAATTCATGGACATTTGATATGGCTTGTCTCTTGTTTGCTGGCTTGGCAGATAGGGAGCCCTTGACAGATAACGGAGTAACGAAGACTTTCAGCAAATAAAAATGGAGAGAGGCTGTGAAAAAATGATTCATGACCAAACAGAGCTATCTGGCTACCACTTTGTTCTGAGGCAGTGAAAAATGGCGGGTAGGGGCCAGCAGAGGGAGAGTGCCAAAAAAATAGCACAGCCATTGCCTCTCTGTGACAAGAGCTGATTCTTTCTCTCAGAGTGTTTCCACAGAAGACATCAATATCCCCTTTGATCTTCTCTTTTTCACAATGTGTGTGTGAATGGCTGAAACTCGTTGATGCAACTTATTAAAATGCCAGACCAAAGCAAAGCATAACAGCTATGCTATAGGATAGGATAGGATAGGATAGGATAGGATAGGATAGGATAGGATAGGATAGGAGTAGGAGTAGGAGTAGGAGTAGGAATAGAATAGAATAGAATAGAATAGAATAGAATAGAATAGAATAGAATAGAATAGAATAGAATAGAGTAGAGTAGAATAGAAAAGAGTAGAATAGAAAAGAGTAGAATAGAAAAGAGTAGAATAGAAAAGAGTAGTAATGGGAATAGAATAGAATAGAGTAGAGTAGAGTAGAGTAGAGTAGAGTAGAGTAGAGTAGAACAGAACAGAACAGAACAGAACAGAACAGAACAGAACAGAACAGAACAGAACAGAATAGAATAGAATAGAATAGAATAGAATAGAATAACAGAGTTAGAAGGGACCTTGGAGGTCTTCTAGTCCAACCCCCTGCTTAGGCAGGAAACCCTACACCACTTCAGACAAATGGTTATCCAACATCTTATTTAAAACTTCAAGTGTTGGAGCATTTATAACTTCTGAAAGCAAGTAGTTCCACTGATTACTTGTTCTGACTGTCAGGAAATCTCTCCTTAGTTCTAAATTGCTTCTCTCCTTGATTAGTTTCCACCCATTGCTTCTTGTCCTGCCCTCAGGTGCTTTGGAGAATAAGTTGACTCCCTCTTCATTGTGGCAGCCCCTGAGGTATTGGATCTTGTCTCCCCTAGTCCTTCTTTTCATTAAACTAGACATACCCAGTTCCAGCAACCGTTCTTCATATGTTTTAGCCTCCAGTCCCCTAATCATCTTTGTTGCTCTTCTCTACACTCTCTGCACACTTTAGCTAAGGGAAGTTTTAGCTTGTACTGCACAGGTTTGAAACAATTAACGTGGTCTACATGTCTGTGGAGATTCTCAATCATCTAGATCATGATTGTCCCAAAGGTGCTTTTTTTTCCGAGAAGCAACTGAGCTTTCTGCTTTTTCTCTGAAGATGTTTTGCTTCTCATCTAAGAAGCTTCTTCAGCTCTCCCCACCATCCAGTCAGAGCTGAAGAAGCTTCTTAGATGAGAAGCGAAACGTCTTCAAAGAAAAACCAGAAAGTCCTGTTGCCTCTTGGGAGGGAAAAAAAGCACCTTTGGGACCACATGGTCTACAGTTGTGGCTCAGTCACCTTACTTCAAGATGCACGTCAAAACTGGAGCCAGTTGAATAGCTTGTCTCCTGAACGTACACAGAGGGCATGGAGATGTTCAGAAATTATAGTGCACAAAAGCTTTATTTGTTAGCTGCCCAGCTTACTCATGGTGACCTGGGGTGGCTTACAGAAGCAAAACTTCAAATACAAAATTCAGTGAAATCTCACCACCCTTTTGGTGATAACAATCAAACAAACCACTTGATGGCAAAATCAAATCTTCGGGGCCTCACGAAAGACTAGCAAACTGGGGGACAATCTTTTCTCTGCAGGGATGATATTTTACAGGGAGGGAGCTACCAAGGTGGAGCAATGGTTAGAGTGCAGTACTGCAGGCTACTTCTGCTGACTGCCGGCTGCCGGCTGCCTGCAGTTTGACAGTTCAAATCTTACCAGGCTCAGGGTCGACTCAGCCTTCCATCCTTCCGAGGTGCGTAAAACGAGGACTCAAATTGTTGGGAGCAATAGGCTGACTCTAAACCGCTTAGAGAGGGCTGTAAAAAGCACTGTAAAGCAGTATATAAATCTAAGTGCTATTGTTATTGCTACCACAGAGAAGATCCTTCTTGGTCTCATTGGAAGTAACAGAATAATAACAGAATAACAATTGACCACAAATGAGACAGTTAAGTGAATTTTGCTGCATTTTATGACCTTTCTTGCCACAATTGTTAGGTGACTCATTGCTATTGTTAAATTAGTAATATGGTTGTTAAATGAATCTGGCTTCCCCATTGACTTTGTTTGTCAAAAGGTCACAAAGGGGGATCCCGTGACCCCAAAACATTGCAACCGTCATAAATATGAGTCAGTTGCCAAGCATCTGAATTTTGATCACGTGACTATGGAAAGACTGCAATGGTTATAAGTGTGAAAAACGGTCGTAAGTCCCTTTTTTCAGTGGCATTGTAATTTTGAATGGTCAATAAATAAACTGTTTAACTAGTGGATTAGCTAGATTTTGATGTAAAACTTCCCACAAGTATCATGGAGGGAGTTTGGCCTTTGGAAATTATGGAAGAACTTTCCTTTCTGAAGAGAAGGAAGAACATTCCAGAAAACAGTAGAATCTTCTATGATGGGAACAAAGTTGTACACACAATGCCTCCTGAAGGTAGTACTTCAATGCTCTAAGTAAACCTGTCACATCATTGCCCCTTACTATGGAGTGTAAAAACATTCCTTTTGTGTCAATCTGAATTTCCTTGAGTATCTAGTGCTTGCAGTACTGTGGAAAGTGAGATGGCAAGTAGTTTCAAATGACAGGTTAGCAAAGATCAAAGGGGTTTCCTTACTTCTTTTATTTGAGTGAAATGTGGTGACATCTAGTGGTTATGATTTTTTAACATTTACTGTATGTTCATACATTCTTGTCAAAGAAGATACTGCACTAATAAATAGAAGTTAAAATGTTTATCAAGGGTCAGTGGAAAACCAAGTACTTCTTGGGTATAATGTAAGAAACGTTCATTCTTGCTAGTTTTTAAATCTGATATATTTTATTGCAATTAGCCAATGAGAAAAGGAAAGGATGGAGAGAAGGAAGGAAGGAAGGAAGGAAGGAAGGAAGGAAGGAAGGAAGGAAGGAAGGAAGGCTCTACAAAATTAAAAAGGTCAATTTATATCAAATATAGAAACACTAGTGTTACTCATCTTACAGTATGGATTTAAATAATGCTTGTCTCTCAGAAAACAAACACTTTTAACATGGGTTTTACTGCTTTCAGTGTAAAATGTATATATAGCTAATTATTTCAAATATTGAAATTCTGAAGTCTCCTCTATGGTATTTTGAGACACTCTATCCCATTGTCCCAGCCCTTAAAGATCTCTGTCTTTCTCAATTAACTTTCAATTATTTACTTTCCATAGAAAATATCTTTCCTGATCAAGCAGTCACTAGACATTGTTTTATTTTTGCACATAAGGGGTAGTGGAAGACTTGATTCCGCAATCAGAATGACACCAAATAAAATTTCTAGGAATATTTTACACAATGCAAAAGGTCTATGGAGATTCTCAATCATCCTGGTCATAGTTGTCCCAAAGGCACAACTTTTTCAGGAGACAGCTGGACCTCCTTGTTTTTTGTTTTTCTTTGAAGATGTTTCACTTCTCATTCAAGAAGCTTCTTCAGCTCTGACTGGATGGTGGGAAATGTAAGGATTTATATTCCAAAGCGGGGCGTTTTTGCCCTCCCTAGGCTCTGGTGGTATTCCTCGAGCCTTCGGGAGGGCGAAAATGGCCTCCTCAGGCTCTGGAGGCCCTCCGGAGGCAGGAAATGGGCCCATTTCTGGCCTTCCTGAACTTCTGGTAGGCTCATTTTTCACCCTCCCTGAGCCTCCGCACGCCCCTGCACTTACCTGCATCCAAAACGGGCCACGTGGGGACTCCTGGGAGGGGCAGGGTGGATGGGGCGGGGTGGGGCCAGCCAGGAGTGGGATTTGGGGTTCTCCGAACTGCACAGAATCTTAGGTAGAGGTTCTCCCAAACCCCTGCAAACCCTCAGCAGCCATTACTGGGCAGATCCCTGCTCCTTGTTACCATACTTTAAATTAAAAATTAAAGCATTTGGTTGAAGGTTCATACTAACTTTCTTTACAGTAAGGGCAGTTATATAGTGGAATCAGTTATAATGACGTGAATTCTATCCTGTTGAATGTTTCCAAGCAAAGGTTGGACAGTCACGTGTTAGGAATGCACCAGGCACAGGTAGTCCTCAATCACAATTGTGCCCAAAATTTCTGTCCATAAGTGAAACATTTGTTAAGTGACTTTTGTCCCATTTTAGGATTTTTCTCACCACAGTTATTAAGTGAATCACTGCAGTTATTAAGTTAGTAACCTAGTCATTAAGTGAATCTGGCTTTCCCATTGTCTTTGCTTGTGAGAAGGTCTCAAAAAGTGATCATCTGACTCCTGAACACTGCAACCATCATAAATATGAGTTAGTTGCTGAGCATCCAAATTTTGATTATATGACCATGGGGTTACTGCAACAGTTGTAATTTTTTCAGTGCCGTAATAAATTTGGACGGTCATTAACTGAACTGTTGTAAGTTGAGGACTACCAGCATACATACTTTCACTGAGAAGGCCTTTGGACTAGATTCTTCAGACCATCTCCAGATATTTATCCAAGGTTGGCAGAGAACATAGCTGCACTGAGAAGGGGATATGGCTAGACCGATGTTTCTCATCTTTGGCAATTTGGAGATATGTGGATTTCAACTCCCAGAATTCCTCAGCCAGCACCGGTGCGTGATATTGCAGCATGATGGCTGAAGAATTGTGGGAGTTGAAATCCACACCTCTTCAAGTTGCCAAGGTTGAGAAACACTGAATAGACCAGAGATGGTCTTAACCTTTCTGGTGCCGAGTGCCCAAAGCGCACACATGCGTGCACGAATGTAAGTGCGCATGCCAGAACCCCCTGCATATGCGGCCCGCGAGCATCCCCCCTGCACGTGCGGCCCGCGCATGCACCCAGCCCCCCTGTGCCCCATTTTGGCTTCCAGGTTGGTGCAGGAGGCTTTCCAGGCCCAAAACGGGGCATTGTGCCCCGTTTTGGGCCTGGAAAGCCTCCTGCACCAACCTGGAAGCCAAAGTGGGGCGTGGGGGAGCCTCGCACGGTCCCCCGCACCCCATTTTGGGCCTGGAAAGTCTCCTGCACCAATCTGCACCCCCCACGCATGCGCCCCCCCAAGCATGTGCGCACCTCCGGCATGCGCTCCACCCCCCATGCATATGTGGTAGAGACCCAAAGACCAGCTGGTTGGCATGAGGTGAACGCACATGCGCGGTGGAGCTGGGCTGGGTTGATGGCTGCCGCGCCCGCAAAGAGGGCTCTGCGTGCCACCTGTGCCATAGGTTTGCCATCACGGACTTAGACTATGTGGAATATTATCACGTAAAGCGCTAATAAATTCAACTTTTTTACTTTTCTCTGGACTAAAAATGCAGAGATCATCTTCTCAATAATGAATTCCTGTCACGTATCAATGCCTCCCAGCACACAAGACTGGCAGGTCTATGCCCATATTATTTCGTTATTCTTGAAGCAAATAATGCAATTATTAACACCGTAAGGAAAACATAGGGAAGCTTTAGAAACTAAATATTATCATTGGACAAGCAGCCCTAGGATGGAATTTTGAAGCTGAAGTTCAACAGGTCAATAGGTCTACTCAAATGGAGACCATCCGAGAACACCGGCTTGATATCATGAAAAAAACATGTTCAGGATATAAATATGGTAAATCAATAGAAAAGCAAAGGAAATTTTGATTTTAGGCTAGGCATAATGGACAATGTTAGGCTTGGTCAATGCTTTTTGCATTGAATGGATCAACACTCTGACCTTCCCAGTTAGCTTCTCACAAATGAAGGCAATGAGGGAAGCTTTAGTATGACTACACTTGGAATATTTCATCCAGTTTTGGTCACCACAATATGAAAAAGATGTTGAGACTCTAGAAAAAGTGCAGAGAAGAGCGACAAAGATGATTGGGGGGAGGGGGCTGAAGGCTAAAATGTACGAAGAACAGCTGTAGGAATTGGGTGGGTTTGATCTAGTGCAGGGGTCTGCAACCTTAAACACTCAAAGAGCCATTTGGACCCTTTTCCCACAGAAAAGAAAACACCAGGAGCCACAAAATCTTGCCCGTGCCTGACTATTTCTTGAGCGGCCACAAAACTAGCATATGTAGTTAAATTAAACGTTCTGTTTTCTTCTGAAACTTAACTTTTCTTGGATTTATCCATGGTTGGCCTACCAGGGGTTGAAAAGCTCAATAAATCGCGTGCTGGTGGGTGTCACACAATGGTGGTTGTGATGCATATTTTGAGTGACAGGGAGCTGCAGCAGAGGGGTGAAAGAGCCTCATGCAGCTCCAGAGCCTCAGGTTGCTAACCCCTGGTCTAGTGAAAAGAAGGAGTAGGGGTAACATGATAGTAATGTTCAACTAATTAAGGGGCTACCACAAAGAAAAAGCACTCAACTTGTTTTCCAAAGTACCTGAAGGCAGGACAATACGCAATGGATGAAAACTAATGAGGGAGAGAAGCAACTTAGAACTAAGGAGAAATTTCCTGATAGATAGAACAATTAATCAGTGGAACAACTTGTCTCCAGAAGTTGTGGGTGCTCCAACATTGGAGGTTTTTAAGAAGACATTGGACAACCATTTGTCTGAAATGGTATAGGGGTTCCTGCCTGAGCAGGGGGTTGGATAAAAGACCTCCAAGGTCCCTTCCAACTCTGTTATTCTGTTATAAGTTGGATTCACTCAATGCCCACGTGACTTGACTGCAGTGATTTGTTTACCATTTTTGTGCAAAAAAGCTTGTAAAATTGGGTGCGACTCACTTAGCCCCTATCTTGTTTAGTAATAGAAATTCTCTCCTTACAAATTGTGGTCCTAGGTCAAGGACCATCTGTACAGCAAAGGTTTAACATTTTCTTAAAGGAAAGAATGTAACTCCGAACTTGGTTTATTGTTCCAAGAGCTAGATGATGATTTAAAATACTTGTGCCCTGAGTTATAGTAGAAAATATAGCACTAAAGCACCCGATGTCTCTTATTGTGTTCTTAAATTACCTGTCAATCACAAAAAGTAGTTGGAGACTTAATAGTTTTAGGATAAAAACGTATAGCAGAAGGACGTAGCCATGCATTGTTGCTATAGTCTGTGTGTTCCACAGCAGGAATTATTGCTTCAGTTCATATCAAAGGATGACGGCAGGTAATTGGATGGCCAGAGGTATCCATAGAGGGTTAAAAAAGTCAGTGTGGCAGATAACAGCCACACAACGGAAGCCTTGCTCATTTTGTTTTATGTGTTGTGCATGCAGCATAAATAAACAAAAGAAGGGACTGTCCTTCAAACATACAATCATGGCAGCCATCTCGACATTTTTTTTACATTTTATTTTATTTTGATTCAAACATCATCTTCCATTAAACAGTGTGTCACAATAACAATTACAATTTACAGTCATGTTTATTATTTTATCTGTTCTTAACTTAATACTAATATTAATATATACCATACCTAATAACAGTCCTCTTCTTAACTTATTTAACTTCATTAAAACATTTTCTCTGTTTCAACTCCTCTGCTCTTTTCCACTTTTCATATTTATTCTCTAACCATTGATAAAATATATCCATATGTTATAGTAATCAAATCGGTCCTTCTCTTTAATTTCAAATGTTAACCTATTCATTTCTGCGCATTCTAATATTTTCCTAATCCTATTAGGAAAATATCGACATTTTTAATCTATCCAGAGTGACAGTTAACTGGGAAGAATATAGTATAATATATGGGGAAATTTCCCCATATGAACTTGATTGTGTACAGGGTGGTCCCCAACTTACAACCATTTGTTTAGTGACTATTCAAAGCTCCAGTGGCATCGAAAAAAGTGACTTATGACTGTTTTTCATATTTAAAGCAGTTGCAGTATCACATGATCAAAATTCAGAAGCTTGGCAACTGGCATGTATTTATGACGGTTGCAGTGTCCTGGCTTATGTGATCACCTTTTGTGAGCTTCTGAGGAGCAAAATCAATGGGGAAGCCACATCTGTATTCCTAACTTTAGGAACAACTGCAGTGATTCACTTAACAACTGTGGCAAGAAAGGTTGTAAAACGGGGCAAAACTCACTTAACAATTGTCTTGTTTAGCAATGGAAATTTTGGCCTCTCTTGCGATCATAAGTCAAGGTCCACCTATATATTCTTTTCACTCAGAAAATATAACATCAGTGCAGATTCTGGCTCTAGATCCGAGGTGTCAAACTCAAGGTGCTTAGAACTGGCCCCCGGGGCCATCCTGGAAATGGCAAAGGACTGGCCTGTGATGCCTCTGCCAGCAAAAACGGAGCTCGAGAGGGCCACATGCAGCCCTCCTGAGTTCCATTTCCACTGGCAGATGGTTTCAGGAGGCCGTCACAGCCAAAAACGGAGCTCGAGAGGGCCGCGCACGGCCTTCCTACTGGCAGAAGATTGCGGGAGGCAGCCACAGCTGAAAATGGAGCTCGGGACCCCATTTTTCCTGGCAGAGCGCTTGGGCCACAGGCACCCCCAATATAAGTGTTGTCAAGCTGGCCACATCCACTTCGGCCCCCTTAGGTCAAACACAACCCTGATGCGGCCTTCAATGAAATCGAGTTTGCCATCCTGCTCTAGATTATTGTCTTGGCTATGACTATAAATAGATTTGGAAATACTTTAAAATATTTCCTATTGGGAGGAAGGGACAGCTCCTCATAAAGGCCATGGCGCTAAATCAGAACCTCTGCAATCAAGAACAATCAATTTAAGGAATAGTCTCTGAGCGGTGATGCTGCCCGTGACTGATAATTTTGACAGAAATGATCGCCTGACTGAAGCAGCGAGTTTAGTCATATCCCCACAGCTGTTTATCAAATAGAAAGTTATGCCTGCATAAGAAAGATAAAGAACTAATTATCTTATTACATAAATCTGCGCGCCTATATATCTCGCAGTCTGTGATGCTCAAAGAATTAAACCAGCTCAGGATTCATTTCTACCAACTTCCGATGAGCAACATATTTAATCCTATCTGCGCCATTATTTTCTTTAAAGGAAAAAAAAATAACTTTGTTTATAGCTTACCTCTCTTATGAGAAACTGCTAATGCTGGATTTCATTACTTAGGGATAGTTTACTTTTTGGGGGGAATATGATCAGATCTGTATGTAAAAGACAAAAAAAAATAACACAGAGTCAGGATCTGTGCTATATAGGTAGTCCTCGACCTATGATCACAATTGAGCCCAAAATTCCTGTTGCTAAGCAAGACAGTTATTAAGTGAGTTGTGCCTCTCCATGAGGGCATGGAGTCTTATCATCCAACCCCTTACTCAAGGCAAGGACCTTATAGCATCCTGGTCAAATGGTTGTCCAATCTTTTCTTGAAAACCTCCAGTGATGGAGCGCCCACAATTCTGGGGACACAAGCGATTCCACTTATTAATTATTCTGCCTGTCAGGACATTACTCCTTAATTCTTTTTTTTTTACTTTTATAGTTTTATTCATTTATAATATGACATGCATAAATAATACAAAAGCAAATATTAGGGAAATTAGGAAAGGAAAAAGGAAAGTAGATAGTGGGTGAAAGCAAGGGGGAAAAGGAAAAAAAGGCATTGACTTCATACTCCTTTGGTGCAGTAGAAGAAGGCATTAACATCTAACGTCAACTTTTTACTTTTTCTTAATAATAGAAATGACCCATTTCTATAACAACAAATCTATCTAATCGGTAAAAGCCAAAATCAAAGTTTCATTTTTTTTTCCACCTCAAGCACAAAGTCCAGAAGTGGTTTCCAGGTAGAAATAAAAGTATTTTTTTTTCTTTGATCAGAGCAGTAAATTTAGCCATCTCTGCTAACTCCATCGGTTTTTGTAGCCATTCATCCATTGTGGGAATCGAGGTGACCTTCCATTTCTGTACGTAGAGTAGTCTTGCTGCCATCAACATATATAACATCAAAGTTCCCAAAAATTTTTGCAAATCTTGTTCCGTTAAATCCAAAAGGAAAGTCTCTGGTTTTCTTTCTATATTCACTTTAAGAATTTTCTATATTAAGAAATGAATCCTACGCCAATATTTCTTTCCTTTATCACACGTCCACCATAGATGATAAAAAGTCCCTTCTTTACATTTACATTTCCAACATTCATAACTGAGTTATCTTTATACGTTCTTGACAATTTATCTGGAGTTAAATACCAATGATACATCTTCTTATAGAAATGTTCTTTTAAAATATAATTTAATGTAAACTTTAAACCTTTATTCCACATATTCTCCCACTGTTCAAGCATTACATTATATCCAAAATTACTCCTTAATTCTAGGTTGGATCTCTCGTTAGTGAATTTCCACCCATTACTTCTTTTCCTATCCTCAGGTGCATTGGAGAATAAGTCAGTTCCAGTGGTGGGATTCAGCCGGTTCAGGCCAGTTTGGGCAAACCGGTAATTAAATTGCTGGCTGGCCCTTCCCTTCCCCTCCCCTCCCTGCCCCTTCCAGGAGTCCCACGTGCCCTGTTTCACTCCCAGGAGGCTTCAGGGAAGCCTCCAAGGCCCAAAGTGGGGCATGAGGGGTGCAGTGCAGCCCCCCCATGGCCCATTTTTGCTCCCAGAAGGCTGCAGGGAGGCCTACTTAGGCCCAAAATGGGGCGTGAGGGAGCACCCCCCCCCGTGGTCTGTTTTTGCTCCCAGGGAGGTGCAGGAGGCCGAGTGCTGCCTGTCACACCCCATGGCCATGCCCACTATGGCCACGCCCACCTAGCTGGTCATTAGGGCAGAGAACGTGTTGTTAAATTATTTGATATATTGACCACTGGTCAATTCCCTCTTCTCTATGGCAGCCCCTCAAGTACTGGAAGACACTAATCATGTCCCTCCCCCTCAATCCTTGTCTTCAATTCTTTGAATTTCCTCAATCCAAGATCACGGTTGGCTTCCATCTGGCTTTTCAGAGCTTGAGGTAGAACACGTGTCTCTTCCTGTGCCTAGGACATGGTTATTAGCCATCTGTGGACAGCCATTTGAAGCAAACCAGTGTTTAATCAGAGAGAAGGGCATATCCATGCCCAGCGACGGTTCACATAAAGTCTATTTTTATCGTACTCAATCAAGAACAATCAAGCAACCAGGAGGCGACGCCAACAAATTTGCATGATCAGACTTCTGTGTCTTAAATGTTAATTAAAAGTTAGCTTAAATTTGCCTACTGTGCAGAACTTTTTTGTTTCCTTTCCATTCCGTTTTTTCTTCCTTCTCGCCTCTCTCTTTTCCAATAGCCCACGTGAAAGAAAAATATTATGCAGCTAGGCTGAAGTGTTCGTGTGATTAGCAGAGCGGTAGATTCTTGAGGGAGGGAATAAAAACTCTAGCAATCAAGGCCTTTTTTTTTCAAAGTAAAAAAAAGAAAAGAAAAATGCTTGCCTGTTTGACTTCTTGGAGCCTTAGGAGGCCCCATTAAAAGCCACTTTAAATTTTGCCCTTTGGCACGGCTTTGAGGTAGTCTTGCCGAGCATCGAAGCCAAAGCAAGAAAGGAGCTGCTTAAAAGCAATCCTGGGTTGCAGATAACCATTTCTTCCCATGTTGCTGCTATGCTTAATTGGACTTTCTTTAGTGAATCTGGAGGTAGAGGGACACCCGGGCTGTGGGAAGGCTGCAGAGAGGAATTGCGTTAAGGACCAAAGAGAAGAGCCACGCTCGGAGGCTGTATGATTCACTCTCTTTGATGCTTAAACAAAAACTGGGAAACAAGATGACTGGGTGCATAGTGAGCTTCCCAGAGAACCCAAAGCTATGGGGTTTGGAACAGAAGGGATGGTCTTCAGACAACTCATTCAGTCTGTGGACTAAATTAATCCCTTTTGTGGGCTTTCACAAGACACTGAATCTTCAAATACAATTCAGCACACTGGGTTGGTCAAAGGTGTCAAAGCCGGGGTAGGTTCTACTTACCTTTACTACGGTTCGCAATGGGATCTGTGCATGCGCAGATCACCTATGATGACATCAGGGGCAGTGGGCGGAGCCTCCCGCTGGTTTTACTACCGGTTCTTGCAAACCGGACCGAACCGGGGGCAACCCACCACTGTGTCAAAGGGTTGGAAAACGACAAGTCAGATCCAGCCATGGTGTAAGTTATTGTGACCATGAAAAAGAATTAATTTAGTGACTCCAAAGAAGGAATTGGGAGACAGACGTTAATCTAGTTTAGGAGTGGAATTAGATACTTGACTTGCTTAGGTGGTTTGACAGCAGGGGTGACAAAGCTGTGTCGTCATAGCGGCGTCATGTGACATATTGTGACTTTTTCCCACTTCATTAAACTGGGCATGTGTGTGGCCCAGCAGTGAAATCCGTCCAGACCTATCTGTCTCACGCGAGTCAGTAGGGCCAGTGGCAGGAGGCTCCGCCCATCCACTGGGACATCATTACGTCCCATTTTTGCCCCTCATCCCATGCACAGAAGGCTGTGCACATGCACAGAAGAGGCACACGCATGTTCGCATTTCTGATCCCGTAGTAAAGGTAAGTGCATTTCCAGCCCACATCCAGCCTGTGGGCTGGACACATCCAACCCACGGGCCACGAGTTTGACAGCCCTGTTCTACAGTATCCAACAAGTAGTGCAGAAGGAAGGAAGGAAGGAAGGAAGGAAGGAAGGAAGGAAGGAAGGAAGGAAGGAAGGAAGGAAGGAAGGAAGGAAGGAAGGAAGGAAGGAAGGAAGGAAGGAAGGAAAATTGATATTAGGATTGTCCTGTAGGCTCATAATTCAACAAGGAGTTAAACACACATCCATAGAATAAATAAGACCAGGAAAATTGAACACTAGCAATATCAGGTACTCGTTATATTAGTCTTTGTGTAATAACAAAATGCACTTTAGTTGGCATCCAGGCACCGATTCCAGAAGACCCTTCAGAAACACTCCTGAACAACAACAAAAAAGTACTCAACCCTGATATATCAGTCTGCAGAGAGGAAAAGGCTGGTAATCTGTGGTGTGATAAAAAATATATAAGCAAAACATTGGCTTGCACCAGCTCCAGCGTTTGCTATTGACAGTGTAACAGCTGAGTACAGCTTGAAAACATGTAACTGGAGGCATCTAAACTTCCTTTTTTTTGCGGTGTTGACTGCAGGGAAATTAGAGGGTGCTACCAACCGAGAGCTGTTCTCTTCTTTTTCCAAGCACCTGGTTGGGAGACAGGGGCAATCTTCTGGAAAGGGCCCACGCTAAATCCTATCTGTCCTTGAAATATACTGTCTAGACAAAGCCTTCTATAGAAATGCTACCTTGCAAAGGAAATTGACAGTCTGTAGGAATCCTTCTCCTGGATCAGATCCGTCTCAAACAGATGGCACCGATTAGGAGAAAAAAAAGAAGAAAACAAGTGTTTGGATGATTCCCAGATTCAACAACAACAACACAAAAAAGCTCTCTTTGGCCCAAAACTTTATCTTTGATTAATTTTCTTGCATTGTCATGGTTAACGCTTCTCCAACACTGCCCCGTTTTTGACCAGCTGCAGGTGAATGGTTGCTGATTAAAATACCTGGTAGTTTCTGTAGCATCAATACAAAAATAACGACACATCTCTACCTTCAAAACCATCTTTGTTTGCATTGGTTTTGTTGCTTTTAGGGGAAGGACTGTAGCTTTTTGGTAGAGCGCATCTTTTGGCGCACAGGTGCTCCAGGTGGAATATTTTGTGCAGAGCAAAAAAAAAAAAAGCCACTTGTTTATTTTTTGTTGCCTGCCTTAGTGCTGAAGGTACAGGAAGTGGGGATATAAAATGAATGGGACTGTGATTTTTGTGGTAAGGGGGCTATTTTTCTCTTGGATTTCCAAGGGGCAACTGGACTTTGTCTTTTCTTGAAGACATTTCGCTTCTCATCCAAGAAGCATCTTCAGTTCTGAATGGATGGTGGGGAATGGAAGGATTTATACTCCTTGCAGACAGCTGGTCATTTGCATCCTTTTAGAGGCTCGTTGAAGCACTTGGAGGTTTATCTGTGTCATCAAGGTCACCTGAGTGGTGCAAATGATTGTGGAGCCTTCTTTGAACTGTTGAAAGGATTGTGTTGTAGATTGGAGATAGATGATGTTGTATCCCTCCCCCTCTGTTGAGAGAGAGCTGTTCAGTTTCTCCCCTTGGAACCCTCTTTCAAACCAGCGATCCTCTCTGTCTAAAATATGGACTTTGTTGTCTTCAAAAGAGTGGCCTGTATCTTTGGGAATCAATCATGAATGCTTTTTTCCGTGCCATTGTCACTTCGAACAGCCATTAAATAAATGTGCGTAAATTGAAGACTACCTGTATTTAAAAGGCTGTGTATGATGTGTTGGGGTTAAGCAATTCACTTCTTTCCTGCCCACTTGCTGTCAGTCACTGGTAGGTTATCTAAAGAAAGAAAACAACAAGAATGATTAGGGTTATTTGATCAAGTTATTAAGAAAATTATGGAATGTGCTGAAATGAGTAAATTGACATTTGAAATTAGAGAACAAGAAGATAAACAATATTATAAGATATGGGTTTTATTTTACCAATGGTTAGATAAGAAAACATGGAAACGAAATATGAAATATGAAATGCATGTTATAAATATAATGCTGGAAAACAGTTTTTATGAAGCGGTAAAGCCATTGTTAAATAAATGATAAATGAGGATGTTTATTTGTTTGAAAATATGAGAAACTAAATAACTAGTAAATTCTGACTATGGAGATGAAGCACAAAAGATTTGTAACCGACCGACACACTGTTTGAAATTGTAGTGGAAAATGGATTTATGTTTTATGTTTTGTTTAAAAATAAAAAAAAAACATTATAAAAAATAAAAAGAATGATTTGGGGGCTGAAGGCTAAAACCAGTAGTGTGTTTCAGTTTCAGCCGATAACAGTTCGCTCATGGGTATGCGCGCACAACACTTCTGCGCATACGCAAAGACATCGGGGTGGGTAGGCAGAGCCTCCCCCCACCGCTGCTACTGATTTGCCCTAAATCCAGGGCGAACCGGTAGCAACCCACCACTGGCTAAAACATGCAAAGAATGATTACAGGAATGGGATATGTCTAGTCTAATGAAAAGAAGTATCAAGGGTGACATGATAGCAGTATTCAAATATCTCAGGGGCCACCATAAAGAAGAGGGGGGGGGAGCAAACTATTTTCCAAAGCACCAGAAGGCAAAGCAAGATACAATAGATGGAAACTATCCAAGGAGAGAAGCAACCGAGAACTAAGGAGAAAATTCCTAACGGTTAGAGAAATCAATCAATGGAATAGCTCACCTTCAGAAGTTGTGAGTGCTCCATCACTGGATGGTTTCAAAAAAAGATGGGATAGTCATGTGTCTGAAATGGTATAGGGCAGTGATGGCGAACCTTTTTGGAACCAAGTGCCCAAACTGGAACACGCGTGCATGCGTGACAGAGCACCGGAAACCCGAAGACCAGCTGGCCAGCATGCACATGCCTGTTTTTTTGGCCATTTTTGGGCCAAAAAGGCCCGAAAATGGCCCCCAAAATGGCCTGAAAACGGCCTGAAAAACCTGCTTTTTGGGGCATTTTCCGAACCATTTTTAGCCCATTTTCAGCCCGTTTTTTGGGCCCTTTTCAGGCACTCCGGCACCCACAAAACCCAGCTGGCATACCAGAAACCAAAAGAGCAGCTGGCGATGGCGTGCATGCCCACAGAGAGGGCTCTCCATGTCACTTCTGGCACTCGTGCCATAGGTTCGCCATCACGGGTATAGGGAGTCCTGCTTGAGCAAGGGATTGGATTAGAAGATCTCTAAGGTCCCTTCTAACTTTGTCATTCAATGTCGTACGTTCTATCTTGAACTACATGGACGAGTAGCCAAACTTCCAAAGATTCTTGCAATATCCCATAACAGCTGTGCTCTCTATGACAGATGCAGGCAAGTCCTTTGAAACCATTTCAAAAATGTTTCTGGAAATACCAAGCTGCTTTCCCTGATCCTGTTTTGCACAATATCCTACGTGCTTATCTTTCGAAGCAGCGGGTCTGATCATTAATCTAGTCCCCTGGCAGGAATATAATCCATCATAGAGAACCCCAACATGTTTGCAATGGGAAACCAATTCACAAGTGGCAATTATTAGAGGTTTGGAAAAAAAAAAACAGTACCAAAAAAAAAAGAAAGAAAGAAAGAAAGAAATCATTTTGGTTTGTAGTTTCTGGTCTGGGGCTCTTTTCAAAAAGTACACAAGTGCCAATTATACATGGATCTGAAAGAGTAATGCAAACAAATCATATTGGATTATTGTTTGTGGTCTGGGGCTCTTTGCAGAGAGTACTGTTCCCATTAAGGTTCTCCCTGACATATTATCACTCAGCAGCTAAGCATTAAAGATGGGTAAAACATTGTGTTGCTACATTTAATGGTCATTGGGGGCCTCATTCGTGTAGAAGGCCAGGCATTAGAGCTAGTTTTTTTTATTTCAGAGCAGATGTGATGTGATTTGGTAGAAATAGGAACATCTGTCCTTCTCCCAGACAGATCACTCTCTGCGTTAGAGCTGACCAGTGCCACCTTTCACAACAGGGAGAAAGGATCCATTGGATGACTCCACTTCAGGCATCAGATGAATTCCCCTAGGCTTCAAGAGAGCACCTGCGGAATCTTCGAAGGCTGCAGGGGGCAGATTGCATGATCAAGTGCCAGACAATGAATGGAATGGAATAGGAAGAGGAAGAGGAAGAGGAAGAGGAAGAGGAATTGGAATTGGAATTGGAATTGGAATTGGAATTGGAACTGGAATTGGAATTGGAATGGAATCAGAGGTGGTATTCAGCAGGTTCTGACCTGATCTGGAGAACCAGTACCGGAAATTTTGAGTAGTTGGGAGAACCGGTAAATACCACCGCTGACTGGCCCTGCCCCAATCTATTCTCTGCCTCCCAAATCTCAGCTGATTGGGAGGAAATGGGGATTTTGCAGTAACCTTCCCCTGGAGTGGGGAGGGAATGGAGATTTTACAGTATCCTTCCCCTGTCATACTCGCCAAGCCACACCCCCAAGCCATGCCCACAGAACTGGTAGTAAAAAAAATTGAATCTCACCATAGAGTAGAGTAGAGTAGAGTAGAGTAGAGTAGAGTAGAATAGAATAGAATAGAATAGAATAGAATAGAATAGAATAGAATAGAATAGAATAGAATAGAATAGAATAGAATAGAATAGAATAGAATAGAATAGGATGGGACCTTGGAGATCCTCAGTTCAACCCTCTACTTAGGCAGGAAACCCTATACCATTTCAGACAAATTGTTGCCCAATCTTTTCTTAAAAACTTCCAGTGTTTGAGCATCTTCTGGAGGCAAGCCATTCCACTGATTAATTATTCTAACTGTCAGGATATTTCTTCTTAGTTCTAAGTTGCTTCTCTCCTTGACTAGTTTCCATCCATTGCTTCTTGTCTTATCCTGAGGTTCTTTGGAGAATAGCTTGACTCCCTCTTCTTTGTGGCAGCCCCTGAGATATTGGAAGACTGCTACCGTGTCACCCTTAGTCCTTCTTTTCATTAAACTGGACATACCCAATTCCAGCAACCGTTCATCATATGTTTATGCCTCCAGTGCTAAATCATCTTTGTTGCTCTTCTCTGCACTCTTTCTAGAGTTTCCACATCTTTTTTACATCATGGCAACCAAGAACTAGAAAACATTAGAATCTTAGTTTAATAATGCAGCAATTAGGCCTTAGAAATTCTGGTTATCTGTGATATTTGTGGAGATTTAAGCAAAGCAATTATTTTAGATAATTCTTGTCTTTCAGACTTTTTTGCTTTTGTCATAACTATTGAGATGACAGACTGCAGGGTTTGAACTATTTGCTCCAAAAATATCTTAGAAAAAATGATGGAAATCCATCTGGTCTCAGCAATTTATTTAATTTAAGATTTTAACAGTTTTTCCTATCTCTTCCAGTGTAACTGGCCTATAGATTTCCCTTTTAAATTCTATCCAACGAAAGCTATTTGAATACTTTTTAAATGAAGCTCAATCTTAGTTTTATCCACTTGTTTAGATACATCAAGATTAGAATAAAATCTTAGAAATGCTATTGCAATATGTTTTACATTATTTAAAATCTTTCCCATACAGCCTGAAAGCTATTATAATCTAACTATAGTGATTCCTTTTCAATCTAATGGCTAGGAGTTTTGAGATTTTATTCAATGTTTCTCAGCCTACAGCCTTGGTAGGTTTATACATTCGTACTAATGTATAGTTATCTTCTATTAAATCATGTATAAAATGTACCACCATATTTTCTCTTTTTTAAATGTATGGAATATAAAAGGAAAACCTTCCCAACCCATCCCCACCTATAATTTCAGCACTCCTTAATATGAGAAGTTCCAAATACTATCTTGTTTTCCAGTTCAGCTATCCTTAAAAACTGGCAGCTATCCACTAGTTTTATGTATTTCTGGCAAGAAGATAATCTCAGCTTTCATAGCTGTTCAATGAGAAGTTATTCTGTTATTTTTAATACTGTCACCCATACCTCTTTCATCAAGAGAAAATACATTTCCGCTCTCTTGAAAGCAGCGCATTACACAACTTTCCCCCATACTGTTATCTGTTGTGGCCCGTCAGCAGCATGTGCAGCTAGTACCTGATTCCGACAGCGAGGAGGCTGGTATGGTGCTGCACCAGCAGCCTGTGTAGCTGGCACTTGAGTCGGACAACGAGGAGGCTGGAGAAGATGTGGTGCCAGAGGCGGGGATTCAGCCAGGGCCTTCAGAACCTCCAGAAGCTCCCATAAATGAAGAGGAAGAAGAGGAGGAGCCTCTTCTCGATGCACGGGAGTGCAGAGCTGCCAAAAGGCAGGAGTGGCTCCTCAGGAGGAGGTCTCCTTGAGAGTAAGGCTTGGGGCTAATTGGCCACTCCCTTAACCTATTTAAGGAGGAACGCCAACTGAAGCAAGTTGTAGTGAACAACTTTAGTTCATTCTCCTTCGCGTCTGGATTCTCTGTAAAATTGCTTTTGGGCGTTCTGTCAGCCTTAGTAAGACTACAATTATTTATTCTTTGGATTCTTGTAGGCTGTTAAGAAAGTTAATTAGTAGCCTTTGTTTGAAAAAAACCTGATTTAATTTAGTAAACTAAGGTTTGTACAGACTTTGTGGTCTGTACAGACTTTGTGGTTCTTTGGGGTCTGTAGCTGGGGCAGAACATTGTCCCACATCTTTTAATCACCCATTCCTGTTCCTTCCATCTGGAGAAACATTACAGAATGAGGCAATTAAACTAATACCTAGTAAAAAACATGTCTGGAGTCCTGAAAAAAGATGCTCCACATGGTCCTAGAGCATTAAAATAATTTTTTATTCATGGTGGAGAGTGAAGAACAGTAACCTAATAAGTGGAAAAACTAAGATGAAAAAAAATTCAATTCTATCCAGGGGCATCTTCAAAGGGAAGTCTACAAAATCAGAGTGGCCGCCATCTTGACTTTTGAACCTCACCACCACCCATGGACATCTTCTATTTGTTGTTGTTAGTTGCGACCCATCAACTTGTCCTCTACCATCCCCTGGAGTCCATTTAAGATCATGCCGACTACTTCAGTGACTCCATCCAGCCACCTCATTCTCTATTGTCCCCTTCTTCTTTTGCCCTCAATCTTTCCCAGCATTAGGCTCTTCTCCAGTGAGTTCTTCCTTCTCATACATCTTCTATACCACATTCTTTAGATCAGAGGTGTCCAACTTAGGTAAATCAGTGGTGGGTTGCCCCCAGTTCACACCGGTTCTATAGAACCGGTAGTAAAACCGGCAGAAGGCTCTGCCCACCGACCCCAATGTCATCAAAACGCTTCTGTGCATGCGCAGAAGAGCAAAGCGAGCGCGCACACATGGCCCTGCTGCAAACCAATAGTAAAGGTAACTAGAACCCACCCCTGAGGCAAATGTAAGATTTGTGGTCTTCAACTCCCAGAATTCTGTAAGATTTTCACAAATCTTACAGTTACGAAGGCTGGACACCTCTGCTTGAATACAGCGTCCATGTCTTGTTACAGTTAACCTTCCTCAGTATGTATGTATGATGTATGTATCAGTGGTGGGTTGCTCCCGGTTCAGACCGGTTCGCAAGAAACAATAGTAAAACTAGTGGAAGGCTCCGCCCACTGACCCGGATGTCATCATAGGTGATCTGCGCGCTCCCGATGACAACTGGTAAAGGTATGTAGAACCCACCCTTGATAAGTATATAGATAGGCAGGTAGGTGTGGGTGTGTGTGTGTGTTTGTGTGTGTGTGTGTGTGTGTATCCAAGATCTCCAAACTCTCCTCTCCTTCCATGTCTCTTATCATCTTGACTGCTGTCCTCAAGGTATCCTCCAGTTTGTCAGTGAAGGAGGAACAAAAAAGATTAAGCAGTTTCTGATGAATATCTCCTCCTCCTCTTCCACTTCCAATGTACTCTCCCTTTTTTTTCAAAAGACTGAACAAAAGATGAATCTGATTCTCCATAAGGTATTGTTTACTTGCGCAGGAGTTAAACAGTGAAGAATTCTCTCCCTATCCATACCATAACAGGTGGTTTGCAATCAGTGAGTAGGGTAGGAGACATATAAGGTCTTTAAATTCCCCCATTCTTATTAAAATGGGGTGGAGGGAATGCTAACATCCATCCCTTTCTGACAGCTCCGCTATTTGCTTGAACCCTATTTGTATGATTTATCTACTGGGATTGACATGTGGAAGAACTCAATAGAGTTTTGACCTCCTGGCTGCACATCTCAGTTTGAGCCTACACGGAACACGTGATTGTCACCGTTCCATGGGACTGTTGTGCCCATGGACAATCTGACCTTGTTTCTTTCCAGCTCATCTGTCAAAATTGAATGGGATTGTCAGCCTGTAAACCCACCACTACCTTCATACTCATTCCAACTGTCTAATACGGAGTGGCCTTACTTTGTATGTGTGCCTACAAACACACCCACACTCACCTATATACATATACACCCAGAGCTATCCCCTAATTATACTACCATTTGGGGGGTGGGGGTTGTGAAAAGTTCCATGCTAAAACTTAGCTTTGGCTTGTCAAACCCTTTCTGAGATTTGTGATCGGCATGTGGGTGAGTGTTTTAATAACATTTTAAAAGACTGAAAGCAGAGAAATTTGTCTTTTTCATGGACCTAGTAATTAGCAGCCTCATTTACATCCCAGTTAAATAGACATATCTGAATGTAAGCTGATTGCATCCTATTGAACTCTACTGCGTATTTCCATTTTATGTGTGCATTAATCTCATTGGCCAACGCACATAAAACATAGGTGTTTGCAAAGACAGAACAGCTTACATGATTTGACTTAATTCCAAGGATGTTGCCTTGACTGAAACACAAACCATACTTCACAAAAAATAACTCTTCTTGGTCAGGAAGTTGCACACAGTAACAGGAATGTGTTTTTTTTAATTTTGGTTCAGAAGTAGGAAGTCACTCACGTACCAGGTTTTGAACTACAAAAAATGATCTTGAGATCTTGACCAAAAGCCTTCTCTGCTATTCATTGGAGCAGGTTTCTCAACCTTGCCAACGTGCAGATGAGTGGATTTTAGCTCCAAGAATTCCCCACTCAGCATGATAGATAAGGAATTGTGGAAGCTGAAGTCCACACATCTTCAAGTTGACAACATTACATTGGAGCAACCCTCCTGATGATGGGGTCCTCTCTGTCTTAGGCTGAAACAGCTTGCTCATGCTTGACTCTGCAGAATAGTGTGTTGATTTCAGATTTTCATGTCCTTCTGCAAAGGTCCTTTGTCAGGGTTCCAAGTAACACTCCCAATGCAAGAAGACTCAAAGTCTAGAAGTTCCTCAAAGTTTTATTAGAGATGTCATATTGGCACATCTGGGGAAATCCAAATTTGAAAGCTTCCAAGTTTTCCCCACTCAAAAGAAAGCACAGGTCCCTTCCCCTGCACCCACATGTCCATCACATGGTCCAATCAATGCATCTTCCTAACTGGAGATGCCTCCCAGTCACGCAACTCCAGGTGCAGGCCGAATGACCTTGGTTCTCAGAGAAAGGAATGTTATTATGGCTAGATATCCTTGCAACTCCATGCAATCCCCACTCCCAGTTTCCCACAGCACTAAGCGTGGCAGCCCTGAAGATCCAAAGAAAAAGATGGCCTCCAGGGCTGACAGTTCTTAACAAACATTTTAACCATGACCTAAACCAGCATACCTGCCTTAGAAATAGGCAAGACTAATTAATTTAGATCGGTCCTTCAATAGATGATTACCTAGAAGCCCCAGGATTGTAGTTAGACTGGGATGTTAAAGAACACAATGACGAACAATCAGCATGTTAAGTAAGGAATTCTGGGAGTTGAAATCCATATGCCTTAAGATAGAGAAGATTGAAAAAGACTGCATTAGAACAACCCTCCTGGTAATATGGTCCCCTCTGTCCCAGGCTGAAAAAGTTTTTGTGTTTGACTCAGCAGAATGGTGGGTGAGGCTGTCCAACATTCTGGATTTAAAGGAGATCCAGAAAGCCTATGGGCACCAACGAATTGGCACCTCTTGAAACCAGTTACTTCTTTCCTTTGCATCTGGCAAAGTCAAGGAAACAGTATCTTTAATACTGTTTAGGGCTAAATACTGGAGTGCTGCTCAAAAACTGCCATGCAGAACAATCACAGCCTCCTTTACAGTATTTGAGGGGCTGTCACAAAGAAGAGGAGGTCAACCTATTCTCCCAAGGTTGTCCTAAAGGTAGGACAAGAAGCAATGGATGGAAACTAATCGAGGAGAAAAAGCAACCTAGAACTAAGAACCAACCTTCCTGACAGTTGGAACAATTAATCAGTGGAACAACTCACCTCCAGAAGTTGTGGGTGCTTCCATCACTGAAGATTTTTTTAAGAAGAAACTGGACAGCCTTTTGTCTGAAATGATATAGGGTCTTCTGCTTGACCAGAGAGTTAGACTAGAAGACCTCAAAACTCCTTTCCAACCCTGTTATTCGGTTCAGGCAGAGTCTTTTGGGGTGATTTGAAATGATGCTTCTCAGATTTCTCTCCACCTGGACCGAGTTGGTGTTCACAGATAGTCCTTGACTTATGACCATCATTAGGACCAGAATTTCCATTGCTAAGTAAAGTCGTGGTTATGGAAGTCACACCTGGCTTTATGACCTTTCTTGCCATGATTGTTAAGCAAATCACTGCAATTGTGAAGTGAATCACCTGGTCCTTAAGAGAATCCAGCTTCCCGGGTTAACTTTGCTAGTTGGAAGGCCACTGAGAAGGTTGGAAATGGCGATCATATGAACCCAGAATGCTGCAACTGTCATAAACACCTGTGCTTGTCCAGCACCCAAATTTTGATCTTGTGTCCATGGGGATGCTACTTGTAAGTGTGAGGACTGGTCATAAGTCACATTCTTCAGTGCCATTGCCACTTTGAACAGTTGCTAAATGAATGGTTGTTAAGTTGACGACTACCTGTATGAGATAAATGACCAACCAACTCACTTTGTGTCTTGTGATTGTGTATGCCTAATTTTCCATCCTTTCTCAGCTCCATCCAATCTCTCACACATAAATTTAGGTCTTTCACCCTGGATTCTAAATCAGGGGTCCCCAACAGTCCATGAACCAGTACCAGTCCACGGCATGCCAGAAACTGGGCTGCACAAACAAGTGAAGCCCCATCCATGAGATGCAGGCAGCACGTGAGACCACACCCCCTCCAGTCCACAGAAAAATCTCTGTCTACAGAACTGGTCCCTGGTGCCCCAAAGGTTGAGGGGCACTATTCTAAATAAACCAAGAAATGTTCTTTTAAAAAAAGGTCAACCACATAGAGAAGGTGAAAAAATCAGGAGTGAAATACTACCAGTTCAGGCTGGTTCACCTGAACCGATAGTAATAAAAGCTACCAGTTCAGGCAAAAAAAATGCTACCAGTTCGCACAAATTGATATTTCCAACGATCAGCTGTGCCACACTATTTATATTTGCTAGAAAGCAGGATTTCCTGCTTTCTAGCGAATCTAAATCGTGCGGCACAGCTGTTTCCCCCCCTGCTGTTCTACTTACCTTAGAAAAGGTTCTTAATACACCTTTTTGAGCTCTGTGCGGTAGTGCCTGTGGTGCACATGTATGCAAAGTGCGCATTTGGCATGCACCGTGCATGCATGCATAAAGCACACATTTGGTGTGCACCATGCATGCACGCGTGCAGCGAACCGGTAGCAGACTTCGGAGCATTTTGCCCCTGGAAAAAATCCAAAGGATGAAACATTTAGATTTAGGGAGAAAAATACTTTTATATTCATTCACTTGTACCTTCTTTCTGGTTAAAAGAAGAACTAAACTTAGGTCATTAAAGTTTCCCAAGAGACAAGCCTCAGATTTTAGTAGCAATCAGATTATTTAATGCAAAAGTGAAACTGCCTATCTTGGGGTGATTAAAACTTATTTTTATAGATAAAAATATCTAATTACTTTAACAGAGTCTGCTGTAGGAAAAGAAAAGAAAAGAAAAGAAAGAAAAAGATAATTGCAATAACAATTCAGAAAGTGATTTTTTTTTCCAAACTGAGATCTACACAGGAAGCTAAACGGAGTTGGTTAAGTCATTTTGATTTCTTGAACACCTTTGATTGAAGTTAATAATAATTAATTTTCCAGATTCCCAGAAGCTAAAAGTGCAAAAGCTCCGCAATTTAAAAAAAAGAAAAGAAAAGGGGAATTAACAGATTTCAATTTCCTGTTGCCAGAAAGGAAGACAGGGTTAAGGAAAGCTCACAGGGAATCAGAAGCTATTCTCTCATTTCAGAATCAAGTCAGTCAAAGATGAAATACGTTTCCTCTCCACACCAATCATTTTTCATTGAAATACGTTTCCTCTCCACACCAATCATTTTTCACCATAATTCATGATGGTAGATTCCAGAATCACAGAACTGCCTCTGATTATACCCATTTCCTATGGGTGTTCGTTGGTGTGTGACTTTAAGCATTATATTTTTATTTAAACCTAAATCCAAAAAAGTTTACTTTCAATATCATATGTTAGCTATCATAAAGCTATTTATAAAGCTTTCTTCTCATTATCCAGCCTCTATTCCTGTTCTCAACAAAATGTCTCCTTAGTTCTAGGTGCTCCTTAGTTCTCTCTTTAATAATCTTCCACCTACTATTTCTTGTCCTTTGGAGGTGCTTTGGAGAATATGTTGACCAGTGGTGGGATTCAGCCGGTTCAGTCAAACTGGTTGTTAAAGTTTTGCGCAGTTCGGTGAACCGGCAGATCCCACCACTGGCTGGCCCTGCCCCACCCCTCACCTCTCCCCTCCCCTCCCAGTCACTACTCACCTGGCTTGAGAAGGTAAGGATGATGGTGGGGGAGGGAGGGAGACTTGCTCTGAGTGGGCCTGGAAATCTCTGCTGTAGAGGGTTGTACAAGAAGTGGTGTGAGGAGTAGAACAGACCTCGCTGGCCAGAGCAAGGTAATGGCACTGTTGCAGCAAGGTGAGGCAATGCAGGTGGTCCAAAGCAGCGGTGGCAATGGCCAGAGCCTTAGTGCAGGAGCAAAGCGGCCATGTACTTGCCTTTGCGCAGCAACAGAATTCGGCCTTCGTCGCGGTACATTTACCTGCCCACTGGCCCATCCTGGCCATCGCCACCACCTTACAGCCTGCCCGCTGTTCTCGCAGCACCTTAGACAGCACAATGAAATTTAGCCCACTTCACTAGAAACGTTTGGAAGCAGATAAAACATTGGCTGGAAGAGATATTAAATCAAAACATAGATTTAAAGCCAGAACTTTTTCTATTGGGTATTACAAAAGGCAAATATAATAAAGGAACAATATATTTAATGTTGCAAATACTAACAGCAGCAAAGATTGGCATTCGCTCAAAATTGGAAAAGTAAAGACACACACACACACACACACACATACACACATACACACAAAGAAGAGATAATAAATAAGATGGTGACTTGTACTGAAATGGACAAGCTGACTGTAGAAATCAAAGATAAGGGTGAAACGGAATATTTTGACATCTGGAATAAAATGTATCAATGGTTGGAGAGGAGAAGGAATGTTGGGATAAAGGAATATTGATAAGTTGAGAGCAGTGGTGAAATCCAAATTATTTTACTACCAGTTCTTTGGGTGTAGCTTGGTGGGCCTGGTGTGGTTTGGTGAGCGTGGCAGGGAAGGATACTGCAAAATCTCCATTCCTACTCCCCTCCAGGGGAAGGATACTGCAAAATCCCCATTCCCTCCCCATTCCTGGGGGAAGGATATTGTAAAATCTCCATTCCCACCCCACTCTGGGGCCAGCCAGAGATGGTATTTGCCGGTTCTCCGAACTATTCAAAATTTCCGCTACCGGTTCTCTGAACTACTCAAAATTTCTGCTACCTCCAGAACCTGCCAAAACCTGCTGGATTTCACCCCTGGTTGAGAGTCTGAAAATTTTTATGCTAGTATTCTGTGAGGGAGCAATAGTATTGATATTGAGGTAATCTTCACAGACGAAAGAATTTGAAACGTGATAGACTGTACATACTTATATATCGAAGATGAATTGTATCTGTTGTAAAGTGGATGGAAATGTTGATTGAAATGTTTAAACCAGAAAAGTCACGCCATGTCTAATGTTTTTAATTGTATATTTAATAAAAAACTTTAAAAAAGAAAAAGAAAAAAAAGAAATTTAGCGCGCTTCACAATGGGAGAGACAGGGTCCCCTCCTTCTCCTGGAGCCCATTATGATGCGGACCCACATTGCGACCTTGCCCCACTTGCCCCTGGCAACAGCAGTGGTGGCGGCTGGGTCGGATCAGCGGGTAGGCTATAAGGCGGCTGCGGCAGCAAATGCAGCAGGCCAGTGTTTTGGGGTGGAGAGTAGGTTGCACGTCTCCCCAAGCGACCAAGGCAGGTCCAGCTGTGCCAAGAAAGGCCAGAAGTAGCCGCCCGCCATTTCCTGCTGCAAAAATCTTCTTTAAAAATCTTGACTGTCAAGCAGTGAGACCCAGCAAGAGATGAGATACTGGACAATCAGACCCAGCCACTTTTCACCGCCACAGTGCTTCCCAGACATGGCTTACAGCTCCGAACCCAAAACGGTGGGAGGTGAGGGCTGCCTTGAGCGCAAATGTCCCGTGACAAAGGCGGAATACTGTTGCTGTACAAAGGGAAGTACAGGGGCATTTCGTTCCTGCACTAAGGCTCCGCCCATCTCCATCACCACTTTGGCCCATCTGCACCACCCCACCTTGCCATGAGTGATGTTGAGTTGGCCATGCCTATTCAGTCACATGAACACCCCCCAGCCACGCCTACCCATCTGGTCATTAGGAAGGACCAGTTGTTAAATTACTTGGATCGTATCACTGGGTTGACCCCTTCTAATAGTTGGAGGGAGAAATTTTAGGATAGCCCAGAGTGGTAGACCAGTCTGGGAGCTAGTGTTATCTGAAGACATTTTTTTGTCCTCATGTGGCCAGCATGACTGTACACCAGTGGTGGGTTCCTCCCGGTTCGGCCTGGTTCTCCTGAGCCGGTAGCGGTGATGATATGATGTCACCAGTTCTGCCCACCCCCACCACCCCCTGCATTATTTTATTTGGCCCCAATCTATTGCTGCCTCCTGAGTCCCAGCTGATGGCTAGAGGGAAAAAAACTGTTTAAACTCTAGCCGCAGGGCTTCAAAGGGCTGCCCTATAGCTTATCAGTGTTAAAAGAAAACAAATGGGTAGACCAGTGCCTGCAAAAATACATGAGTAGATCAGTGCCTGCAAAAATAAATGGGTAGACCAATGCCTGCAAAAAATAAATGAGTAGATCGGTTCAGCTCTGCAAGCAGTTAAACACCTGGTAGACCAGTACCTCTGCTAAATAAACAAGAGCCTGGTGGTGCAGTGGACTAAGTGCTGTTAAAGTAGCACTTAGTTGCCAGCTGCCTGCAATTATTGCAAGTTCAAATCTCACCAGGCTCAAGGTTGACTCAGCCTTCCATCCTTTTGAGGTAGGTGAAATGAGGACCCGGATTTTATACAAAGTCAGCAATAAGCTGACTTTGTATTAAAGAAAACACCGCTTTTGGGGGGGGGGTGGCAAAAGCCCTACTAAGCAGATATATACAGAAGTATGAAGGCTATTGCTTAACGCATTGTAAGCCACCCTGAGTCTCTGGAGAAGGGCAGCATATAAATCTAACTAATAAATAAATAAATAAATCCTAAATAATTGTCACATGACCATCAAGCCACGCCCACAAAATAAGCCACGCCCACAGAACCAGTAGTAAAAAAATTTAGAACCCACCCCTGCTGTACACCAAAGGGACACACAATGCTGTTATCTTCCCACCGAAGTGGTACCTATTAATCTACTTGCATTTGCATGCTTTCAAACTGCTAGGTGGGCAGGAATTGGAGCCAGGAATGGGAGGTCACCCTATTGTGAGGTGTTTGTGTCTCAAACCCAGGCTGTCAGCTTTCCAGCTGACAAATTCAACATCTTTAACCCTGGAGCCATCACACACCCTACAATGGAAGAAAGGAATAGTAAATCCTCTCTACTATTTATTATTCCCTTTACTATGACACATGCTGGAGAAAGAGAGGTTCACTGAGGCTAGGTTCCAACCTGAACCCAAAAGCTTGGAAGAATAAACCTTTAGTCCCAGTGACTCACTCAGATTGGTTCCTGCAACATTATCCTCGCCTTCATTCATGAGTAAATTCCTTCCATATTGTTGCCAAGAAAACCACATGGATCTGTCCATGTAACCACAAGAGATTCAGGTTGTCTGTCTGTCTGCTTGTCTGTCTATCTGTCTGTCTGTCTGTCTGTCTGTCTATCTGTCTATCTGTCTGTCTATGTATCTATCTATCTATCTATCTATCTATCTATCTATCTATCTATCACAGTAGAAATAGCTGGATACATCTGTAAAAAATATAAGCAAATCATTTTCCCCAAAAATAATTAATATTCACATCTATGCAGTTACACGTGTCTAGAAAATCCCTGAATTCAAACAAACTACCCATTGATCGGTTGTTCAGTTTGGCAACCTTTCTATGCATCCCCAATCATATGACTCCAGGTAGCTGACAACTATAACTCCAAGTTATTTGGGAGTGGCGTCTCTTTTGGCATCATATACAACAGCTTCTTGGCTGCCTAAATCTCTATTCAAAGAAATGATCCTGCGGGTCACATCAACACCTCTTATTAATATTTGATCTTCAAGCAAAGTGGTTTTAATGGACCACGTGCTCAATTCCATCGCATCCATGGGTTCTCCATGGCCATTACGTGGCCCATCCACCGTAGAGCACAACCTGTTATTTAGCTTGGGCCCATTTGTTATGAGCCATTTCATTTGTAACATCTGTCCACATTACACATCTCCTGCTGTGATATTCTTCTTCCATAAAACCTCTTCCATTAACGTACGCAGAGCCAGGAGGAAGAAATCCATTAACCAACAGCCCTGTAATATGTATTATGCAATAGTGAGGATGAAATGTCCAAAGTGGAAATGAGATGCCAGTGCCAACGTGCTGAACTTCGAGATGTGTGCAATGAGATGTAACGTTGCCAGATGTTGCTGACAAAAATGTCCACAATTCAATTAAATGGTCTCCAACCTTTGCAGCATTGAGTTGCAGACAGGAAGCAAACCAGAGACACTAGACTTTCAGCTGCTAACATACATTCATGCTGGACTCCTGGTAACAGCAGTCTAGGGTCCATCTTTGCTACCATAAAGCAGTTTTGTTGGCAGAATAAAGCAAACAGTTTCTCCCCCTGGCTGGCAAACTCCAAAGTTAGGGCATCTACTGATTCAAAGGAAAGCACCTGTTCAATAAATTTCAGCAGCATCATAATAGAATAGAATAGAATTTTTTTTATTGGCCAAGTGTGATTGGACACACAAGGAATTTGTCTCGGTGAATAGGCTCTCAGTGTACATAAAAAGATAAGATACACTCGTCAAGAATCATAAGGTACAACACTTAATGATAGTCATAGGGTACAAATAAGCAATCAGGAAACAATATCAATATAAATCATAAGGATACAAGCAACAAAATTACGATCATGCAGTCATAAGTGGTAGGAGATGGGTGATAGGAACGATGAGAAGATTAATAGTAGGGCAGACTAGTAAATAGTTTGACAGTATTGAGGGAATTATTTGTTTAGCAGAGGGATGGCGTTCGGGAAAAAACTGTTCTTGTGTCTAGTTGTTCCGGTGTGCAGTGCCCTATAGCCTCATTTTGAGGGTAGGAGTTGAAACAATTTATGTCCAGGATGCGAGGGGTCTGTAAATATTTCACAGCCCTCTTTTTGACTCGTGTAGTATACAGGTCCTCCATGGAAGGCAGGTTGGTAGCCATTGTTTTTTCTGCAGTTCTAATTATCCTCTGAAGTCTGTGTCTGTCTCATTGGGTTGCAGAGCCAAACCAGTTATAGAGGTGCAGATGACAAACTCAATAATTCCTCTGTAGAACTATATCAGCAGCTCCTTGGGCAGTTTGAGCTTTCTGAGTTGGCACAGAAAGAATATTCTTTGTTGTGCTTTTTTGATGACGTTTTTGATGTTAGCTGTCCATTTTAGATCTTGTGATATGGTAGAAACTAGAAATTTGAAGGTCTCTACTGTTGATACTGTGTTGTCTAGTATTGTGAGAAGTGAAAGTATGGAAGGGTTTCTCCTAAAGTCTACCACCATTTCTACAGTTTGGAGTGTGTTCAGTTCCAGATTGTTCCAGTCACACCATGAGGCTAGTTGTTCAACCTTACGTCTGTATGCGGATTCATCATTGTCTCGAATGACAATGTGAATGACAATAACAAGAAGACGACTGCCAAAAACAGTATCTGTGGCACTTGCAGGATCCACCTAGCATATTCTAAATTTTATGGGCATAAATTGAATATCATGTCTCCAGAGTCAATAGTCCAACTGGGCCCTGAAGGAGCTCAAAAAATTCCCAATCATCCATGATTAAGAAGTCGTCTTCAACATTCCCTCTTTTGCTTTCCCAGAGCAAAACCTTGGGAAATGATTCTTCTGTTCTTCATTGCCACGGAGATGTCAGAAAGAGCCAAATATCCTTTAGAGGCAGCCTCAAACACCCAGTGGAGCTAAGATGGAACTAAATAGCACTTGACCCTGCCAGTTTACTTAACATCTCTTGGAGGATAGATGAGCATTGGGACAACAGCTTCTTTGTTGAGTGTAACCCTGCCGAAGTGTCTTTATTTTGTAAGAATAACCAGCTCTTAGTTGACTTCTCAAGACCATTCACCAGAACAAGACATGGGAGGATTTGTGCCTTTCCAGATGTTGATGGGCATGATCATCGGTTACCCTGGCTGCAGATGATGGCATTTATAGGTCAATAACGTTTTTTTAAAAACCCACAGGATCTCTTACTCTTTTATATGCCTGTATTGATCTTCACTTTTCATTGGATCATATCATCTGAATGTCTAGTTCCCTGATGGCGAATCTATGGCATGCGTGCCAGAAGTGCACGCAAACCCATCTCTCCAGGAATGCCAGCCGTCGCCCATTGCTCTTCTGGGTTCTGGCGTGCACATGTGCGCCGGCCATCTGGCCTTTGTGCACACAGGAGTGGCAGAAACCGGAAGAGCAACTCCCTGGTGTGCATGTACATGCCAGAGCTTCTGGTTTCCAGAGCTCCACGCAGTAGTGAAATTCAAATATTTTACTACCAGTTCTGCAGGGGAAGGATACTGTAAAATCTCCATTCCCACCCCACTCTAGGGGAAGGGTACTACGAAATCCCCATTCCCTCCTGACTCCTGGGGGAAGGATATTGCAAAATCTCCATTCGCTCCTCACTCTGGGGCCAGCCAGAGGTGGTATTTGCCGGTTCTCCAAACTGCTCAAAATTTCCGCTACCGGTTCTCCAGAACCTGTCAGAACCTGCTGGATTTCACCCCTGCTCCTATGCATGCGCGCTGGGGAGCTGCTCTTCCAGTTTCTAGTGCTCCCCCATGTGTGCGTGCACTCCTATTTCGGCACTTGGTGCCAAAAAGATTCGCTAACCCTGGTCTAGTTTATCTAATCAAGTCAAGTCAATATTTATTACAAAGACCAGAGCAAGTTAAAAGGAATATCTCAAGGAATATCCAGTTAAAAATTCCAAAACAAAATAATAAATAACAAATAAAATCTATATTAAAATCACAATTTGGCATCCAGTCTGTCAGTTGCAGATGAACAAAACACAGCATGCCCTAACGATAATGTGATATCAATCTTTAAACTATGAGGCCCATAGTCATCAGATACTAAAATGCAAGAGGGTGATAATGCAAAAGGATTTGCTGCATTAATGCTATAAAATGATTATGACAGATTAATCATCTATTTCCAAGAATCCCAAGTGCTGCTGAATGTCTGCTTTAACTATTGATCTACTACTTATTTATACTGTGAACCTGTCTTGGCCAGAAAAAATTACTTCATTTTGCATCAGTTCTTTAGACCTTCAGTAGATAACGTTCTTTTAGAGTTACAAAGTCTTTAAAGATTGCCTTTTTAACATAACTCTCTTGGCCATTTCATTTTATCACTGAGTGAATTTGTCATCTTCTGCAGAAAGTATAACTTTTTTCCCCTTTTAACATTACTGTGACTTCTTGCAAACATTGTAGAATGTATTTAATTCCCTAATTTTATATAAATTTGCCCATTTGCAATGCAAATGCAAGTAAAACTTTCCTGAAATTAAATTAGAAAGATGGACTGGCATGCACGCATTCATTCTAAAATAACAGCCGTTAAAATAGAAACACAGGAGAAGACACGAGAGATTATATTGTATACATTTGAAAATATCAAAACTTCCTTGATTATGACTTGAACAAAAGCTAAGGCCCTCCCATTACGAAATCCCATGACACTCTGCTAAAGAACATTAGTATTCAAAAATGAGCTTCTCCTTCCCATATTTATATGATTAAAAATGCTAACTTTTTCTGATGTTCTACAGACATATTGGGAGATGGAGTGCAAATATGCTAGTTGTTATTTTCACATCGGGTGTGGAAAATGGCTGCAGCTTCAATATTGTGCAAATGAAAACCGGCTATTTGCTGCATTCGCTTTAATTTAAAACCATCCCTTTAAATTGTTCAGTTGCCCAATTGGGATATGGCACAAATTATCTTTGCATTTACGTACACGCCCTTTTCTAATGAGGCAATTAGCCTTAACTAATGAGCCCATTTACCAGCAGCAGGGCTGTCTGTTACTTGTTCTATCTCTCCAGCGCTTTGCAGCCATATATGGATATGGTGGCTTTATCCAAAGCTTGTGGAGCAAAGCACGAAAGATCACTTTTGCAGTTTATAGACCTCAACCATAAAAAGAAAAGCTTGGATTGACTTTGCACTGCACTTTAGTTTTAAGTGTCTGTGTCCCTTCAATACTTATCATTATTACTACCTCCATAAAAAGATGTGCAGCCTTGTCTATATTGTATATGGTCTGCATTATATTCCAAAGCACCAAAAGGCAAGACGAGAAACAAGGGAAGGAAACTAACCAAGGAGAGAAGCAACCTAAAACTAAGGAGACATTTCCTAACAGTGAGAGCAATCAACCAGTGGAATAACTTGCCTTCAGAAGTTATGGGGCACTCCATCACTGGAGGCTTTCAAAAAGAGACTGAATAGCCATTTATCCAGAATAGTATAGGGATAATATAGAAGGCCCGTGGTGGTGCATTGGTTAGAATGCAATACTGCAGGCTACTTCTGCTGGCTGCTGGCTGCCTGCAATTTGGCAGTTCGAATCTCACCAGGCTCAAGGCTGACTCAGCTTTCCATCTTTCCGAAGTGGGTAACAGGATGACCCAGATAGTCAGGGGCAAAATGCTGATTTTGTAATCTGCTTAGAGAGGGCTGTAAAGCACTGTGAAGAGCTATATAAGTCTAACATGGGTGGGCTCTACTTACTTTTACTACTGGTTCGCAATAGGGCGCAGAAGCTTCCTGATGATGTCAAGGTCGGTGGGCGGAGCCTCCCGCCATTTTTACTACCGGTTCTATAGAACCAGTCTGAACCAGGGACAACCCACCACTCAACTCTAAGTATTATTGCTATTGCTATTGAGCAGGGGATTGGACTAAAAAAACCTCCCTTCCCTTCCAACTCTATTATTCTATATTCTTTGTTTTATATAAACATGTTATTTACCATAACAAGACTACTAGGTCTGGATGGCAAATGTCCAAATAATTATGTTTTTCTGCCATCTGGTGGACTTTATCTTCCTAGGTTCAAAAGTACTGTACAGAGACAGTACTGTGCTGTAAAATAAAGAGATGCCTACTGCATAACCGAAGAAGAGTTTTGATAAAATATTAAAATGCAGAAATATCACAGGGACAACAAAGGCACATATGTTAAGGTAGTCAGTTGTCCCAGTTGTATTGTTCAGCCTTGAAACCCAGATTATCAGAAAGGCTGAATGAAAAAAAGAAATTGATTTCTTGGAATTGTAGTGATGAAGAGAATTGTGGAGAATATCTTGGATTGATTTAAAAAACACACACACACACAATTCAATACTACACAAAGCAAAACCAGACATTCACTTAAATACATGAATGAAATAATGAAATGCTAACATAAATGTTGGGGATAGATAATGCAAAGAGTTGATGGAGATGACCTTGATACTTGGAAAAATTAAAGACAATCTCAGAAGTGGCTAACAGTAGACAAGATGATTAGATGCTATCATTAATGATACAAGCAAGAGCTTATAAACTTTCAGAGGAATTACTGACACACAATTCCATCAAAATGTCTATCAGGACCCAGAGAGGCAGAAGGATTGAATGACTGAACAAATGCTCATCCAGATTTTTGCAACCCATACTACAGTTGTCACCTTCCTGAAAATTGTTAAGACCACTAATGACCAACATTACACCATTATTAAAGTAGTGGTCAGTTTCAAAGGAGCCTATCATAATCCAGAAATTTATGGACCAAATTACCAACGTAATATCCTAATTCTAGAGCCATGTTCTCTGTTGTGATAGGCATTTTATGGCTATTGCTACGTTTTTATGCATTGTGCGGGTTTTTTTCCCCTATGTTATGCATCACAGAATGGAAAATGTTCTACTTAGCTGTTACTACAAGTACTTTGTTCATAGTACACTAGAGTTGGTAGATCTGCATAGTTAGTCATGCAATTGGGTATAGTGTACACAAATATGTAACCCACAGAAAAGAATAAAGTTAGACTCAAGAATTATAGATTCATTTTATAAGCTATGAATTTCAGCGCTATCTAATGTTCTCCAGATATATTTAACTTCAACCTCCAGGATACACAGCATGCATCCTGTCAAAATTCATAAAACAGATGGAGAATTTTATTTCTTTCACAAAGTACAGTACTTAACTCTCCTTATAAATCTCATTTTATAACATAGAAACGATGCTCACAATTTTCCTGGTTTTCTCTATGTCCAGTCAAACACACTATGTATTCCTTCATGTGTTGATTTGAACATGTCAACAGTAAGAATAGGGAAGAAAAGTTAATTCTAACATGCTTACAATCTATTTTCTTCTTTGGGTTTTTTGGTTGGTTGGTTGGTTGGTTGGTTGGTTGGTTGGTTGGTTGGTTATAGGCAGTGGTGGGATTCAGCCAGTTCGCATCACTTCGGGAGAACCAGTTGTTAACTTTCTGAGCAGTTTGGTGAACTGGTTGTGGAAGAAATCATTATGGCAGAGAACCGGTTGTTAAATTATTTGAATCCCACCATTGGTTATAGGCCATTGTCAGTGTTGATTCAGAACAGCCACATATGTAGATTTTGTCCATGATGATCTGGTTTCTGAGATCCTTGGAATTCCATATTGCTAATGCGATATGCTAATATGCAATATGCTATATGCTAACTTTGTAAACCGCTTAGAGAGGGCTGTCAAGCACTATGAAGCGGTATAGAAGTCTAAATAAATAAATAAATACTTTGCCGTTAAGAAAAACTTAAAAGTTCACTTTTAAGAAAAAGTGAAAGTTAAAATAAAAGTGGAAGGTAAGAAGAAGTGGAAGTTAAAATAAAAGTCCTAGTCTAAATGTATCAGACTGGGACCTTCCTTTATGAAAACGTATTAGGCAGGTATGGATGAAATGATCGCCCTAGAGTGCCCAATACTGAAAAGATATTCACAAGTGCATTTGGACTCATTTTGTACCAGAAAATCTCTGCCACCCTTAAAATATGAGAAGGCTGTGAGAAACTCATAGACCAGGAAGAAAATAGTTCCGCTTTCTTTTAATTTGTTTCCCAATCGCTGGTATTGGAATATACTGCTCTGAACATACATATTTTTCTTCACTAATAGCCATTGGTAGGCTTTTATAACCATCTTTTTGAACAAGATTAGGGAGGTGTAGCGGAAACAAACAGAAACTCATGCATTTTATTTTTTATTTTTTTATTTTTTGCTTCCTATTGGCTTGGCAGAAGTAGAAAGAATAAATAAACAGAAGAGCATTTTGCTTAATTTGTACAGAACATTCCTTCGGTTGGATATCATGATTCAGAACTGGTTCAGAGTCAGAAAAACAGTTTAATGAATTCATATCCAACTTGTTAAAATATCACTGTTGGTTTATTTATTTGATTTATTTGATTTTGTTTGTATCCCACCTTTATTACTTTATAAGTAACTTGAAGCAACAAATGTATATAATACTTCTTCCTCTCCCTATTTGCCCCACAACAACAAGCCTTTGGGGGGAATTGGGCTGAGAGAATGACTGGACTAAAGTCACCCAACCAACCTTCATGCGTAAGGTTGGACTAGAACCCACAGTGCCCTGGTGATTGGTCCCAAATCACCCAGTCAGCTGTCATTTCTAAGGCTGGATTTGAACTCACAATCTCCTGGTGATTGACCCAAAGTTACCCAGTCAGATTTCATGCCTAAGGCAGGCCTAGAATTTACAGTCTCCTGGATCATAGCCAGTGCCTTAACCACTACAGCAAGCATTCTGCAATTGAACCACCTCCATTAAATTTTGAGAATAATTTATATTTCAATCTATGCATTATTGGGACCAAAAGCAAAGATATCCTTAATGAGAATGTCCTGACTTTTTTTTTTTAATGGAAGCCTCTACTGTTGATCACATTAGAGTTTTAACGTTTCTCTCCCACACCAGGATGCTGAGCTAAATTGCAACAACAAAAATAAGAAGGATTTGGGGCCTTAAAAAAAGAAAGATATTATTGAACCGGAGAGTTGTTAAAAGTCATTGACAGAAAGAAAAGCTCCATTACTAAAACATGGATGAAATCCCATTTTGGTTAAAGTCTCAATTTTTCTTCTTAAGAAGATTGAGCCTGGAACCTACTGGTGTGCTGAGTTACAGATGAAAGGCTCGTGTTCTGGAAGGCAAACTCTGAGAATTTGGTGCCATTCACCAACCCCTGAAATCACGTCGTTTGATGAAAGTGCTTTTAACATTTCAAGCTTCCAAATTCACTTACAAATGCAGCTTTCCTATAAAACATTAATACAGCCTTGCCTTCCAACTTGAGTTTCCCAAATCAAACTGTAGCAGAGAGGAGATCTAACTTTAAAGATTTTTTAAAACAAAAAAACAATCTGTATATTGTTATTATTTATTATTCATATTGACGTGTGTTGCACTTTCAAAGTATAAGTTGGCAGATTTTGGCACCAGAAATTTTTACAAGCTGAAATTCAAGAGATGAGACAATAAAGAAATGCAGAGGGAAAATTCTTTATTTCTTTACTTAAAATATTTATACAGCCGCCCATTTTATAACCAAATTTTGGTGGCTCCCACTCAAAAATTAAAACATAAAAGCCATATTAAAACTATAAAAGAAACCCACATTTAAAACAAAAACTTGGCGATATGCAGTCACCTCATCTTATCCCATTGCTTTGGAGATGCTCAGTGGCTTAATGACACTGGAGATTCTCTTTGCTCCAGCGGGTCGAGCACCGTGGAGTGGAGTGAGTTCCCATCACTCGCCTCAGCTTCTGTCCACTTAGCAGTTTGAAAGCATGTTCTATGTGAGTAGATAAATAGGTACCACTTTGGTGGGGAGACGAGCCAGCACTTCATACAGATGGTCAGAATTCTGCCGGTGCTGGGCTTCCCATTTGCAATGCTCTTTGCGAGATGGCTTTGATGGAGGGAGAGGACCCCAGATGATGTTGCACGAAAACTGCTTGTCTTTCTTTCTGGTGTAAAGCTAACTCGCCCCCTGTGATGTACCTTGGAAAGCATGAACCAAACAGGGCTAGAAGTCTTAGTCAACCAAACTGCTACTCTGCATGAGCATTGTAGTCTCTTGGCTAATGTAACATCGCCATGCGCTAAATAAATCAGCAAAATCCCAATGCTTATGGGGAAAGCCAGGTCTTCAGTGCTTTACAGAAGACTAAGAAGACAAAAGCCCACTCAACTGCATGCCTAGCCTATCTGACCTGGTAGGATGGGGTAGATGTCCTTAGGGAAAAGTGGACTCATAGATAAACTGGCCCTGGACTTCATAGAGCTTTAAAGGTGATGACCACCACTTGAATTGCACTTTGAAAGAAACCAGAAGCCCAGAGATGTTACGTGGACAAACCTAGTGGCCTCCGTCACTGTACACACTGCCACATTCTGGACCAATTGAAGTTTTTGTGTTGTCTTCAAGGGCAGCCCCATTTGGGTGCATTTCAGTAATACAAATGGGAGGTGGCCAAGGCATGTATGATCGTGAGCAAGGCCTCCTGGTTGAAGAAAGAGCTCAATTGGCACACTAGATAAATCTGTGTGAAATCCCTGGCCAAATTGTGCACCAGCTCAGTCTGGAGAAGTGCCATCCATGTACCCAAAAACTCACAGCCACTCTGTCTTGCCCCAGTTGAATCAAAGCTGGTTCCTCCCTATCCAGACCCTTAGAGGCTCCAGGCACTTAATCAGCAGTGCCACGGCATTACTTGTCCAGCTAGGGGTAGAGATATATAACTGGATATCATCAATATACTAATTATACTGGTCTTCCTGCTGATGGATGACCTCTCCTAGCAGTTTTGTACTTCCTGCTGATGGATGACCTCTCCTAGCAGTTTTGTATTAAAAAGGAATGGCCAAAGCAGGAGTGGGCTCCTGGGGATTCAGCAAAGTTTGGATGACCCTCTAGCCAAGGATCGCCAGGGTTCAGCAAACCCCCAAATGCCACCACTGGCTGGCCATGCCCACCCCACCCTACCCCACCCCTCCCACCCTGCCCTCTATGTGGCCCATTCATCATTCCAGGTAAGTGCAGGGACCGTTCAGAGGGACTGGGAGGGCAAGAAATGGGCCTCCTGGAGGTTCCAGAAGTCTGGAAATGGGCCTGTTTCTGGCCTCTGAAGGACCTCCAGAGCCTGGGGGAAGCTGTTTTTGCCCTCCCAGAGGCTCAAGGAAAGCCTCGGGAGTCTGGGGAAAGTGAAAAAGGCTCCCCCCACCATGGTGTAGGCGTCCAATTAGGCCATGCCCACCATGGCCCCAGCCACCCAGCAATGGGGCAGCAAACCCATTGCTAAAGGATCTGAAGGCCACCCCTGAGCCAAAGCCTTTAACCCTGGGGCATCCTACATTGCAGGGACCTAGAGTCTGACTTTTTTTCTCCTAACAACTCCAACTGGAACCAGGCACTGAGGAAGGAGAACCACTGTGTCCCTGTACCTCCCATTCCCAATCCCTGAAACTGACCCAGAAGGATACCATGGTTGACGCTATGAGAGGTTCAGGAGAGCTAGAATGATTGCATCACCTCCCTCCCAAACCCTCCAAAAGTCATCAACAAGTACATTGAATGCCATGCATTCCTTTGACCTGAGGGAGGAGAGCAGGGAAGTGGATTTGATTGGTGGAAAAAAGGAGGGCAGGAGATGGACAGGAAATGGATAGGTGTGCAATATTCCCCTTTATTTTGAGGGCTGAGCACACTTTGACAATAATTTAGAAGTGATTTGGACTTCATGTGAGCTCAACTTTTAATAGGGCAAATGCATAAGCCTGAAGGAAGATGCCCTTTTAAAAGAATTGTAATAAGCAGTCAACCAACTCTACCACTTGGGGATCAGAATCGATCTGAAGTTTGAAGTCTTGCAGTGAACTTAAGATGGCAAATGCTCTAGGCAGGAGCAACATAATGGAGGATGCAACCTTATGATCTGGCCTTGGGCAGATTAGTTGCCTTCAAGGGCAATGCAAACATATTGTTCTATCACTCTATTGAAACATTCAAGGGGAAAATCAGTTGCTTATTAAGTATCTTATGTTCCATTTGGACTCCTATTCAGAAGAAAGCTCCTTCCAGTCCTTCAATTAATATAATTTCAAATGAAATGTTGCAATGACCCAGAATGGTCTTTGAGGGCCACAAGTGGTATATAAGTCTAAGTGTTATTGCTATTGCTATCATCGAGGGCTACAATTTTCTGATATAAACAGATGAATTCTTCCAAACTCAAACAATTATCTAGAATAGAGTTATAAGGAACCTTGGCGTCTTCTACTCCATCCCCTCTGCTCAAACAGGAGATCCTGTACCATTTCAGATAAGTGACTGTCCAGTCTCTTCTTTAAAACTTCCAGTGATGAAGCACCCACAACTTCTGAAGAAAAGGTGTTCCACTAGTTAATTGTCCTCATTGTTAAGAAGTTTCTCCTCAGTTCCAGGTTGTTTCTCTCCTTGATTAATTTCCATCCATTGTTTCTTGTCCTGCCTTCTGGTGCTTTTGGAAAATAAGTTGACCCTCCCCCCTCCGATTTGTGGCAACCTCTCAAATACTGGAATACTATTATTATGTCCTCCCTAGTCCTTCTTTTCTCTAGACAACCAAACCCAAATCCTGCAAGCATTCTTCAGATGTTGTAGTCTCAAGGCCTTTAATTGTCTTAGTTGCTCTTCTTTGCACTCTTCCCAAAGTCTCAACATCTTTTTTGCAATGTGGTGACCAAAACTGGATGCAGGATTCCAGGTGTGGCCTTACTAAAGCTTTATAAAGCGGTACTAAGACTTCACATGATTTTGATTCTGTGCCTTTGTTTATACAACCAAGGACTGTATTAGCTTTTTGGGTTTAAGTGATCATCCACGCACTCATATTCTGCATCTCTGGAAGTCTCTAAGAAGAGGCTAGGCAGCTACCTTGCATGGGTTATTTCTCTGTACTTTGCAGAGGGTTGAACTAGATCAGGGGTACCAAACTCGATTTCATTGAGGGCTACATCAGGGTTGTGTTTGACCTTGGAGGGCCAGAGTGGGCATGGCCAGGATGGGCATGGCCAGATCAATGTCACTCATGTTGGGGGCACCTGTGGTGGCCCAAGCACTCTGCCAGGGAAATTGGGCTCCTGAGCTCCGTTTTCAGCTGTGATGGCTTCCTACAATCCTCTACCAGCGAAAATGGACCTCGGGAGAGCCACTCATTGTTAGATCGGCGCAAGGCAACAGGCAAGAGTCATTAGTGAATTCAGCACCTTTTTATTTCCAGCAAAATGTGACTGCGCTGTGCCGCTGGGCTGCCGGAGCTCGCCTTTTTAAGGAGCTCCAGGCAGACCAGCTGGCCAATGACAGCAGGTTAAATCTCCCACGGTCCTGACAGCCAATCAGTGGTGAGCATGAAACCTTATGCAGATTCTAGCCAATCCGTGGCAAGCATGAAAACTTATGTAGATTCTAGCCAATCCGTACATAACACCCATGGCTTCCCATGGGTTGTGTTGCAATCCTCTGCCAGCAAAAGTGGAGCTTGGGAGGGCCGCCCAAGGGCCAGTTCTTCGCTGTTTCCAGGGTGGCCCCACAGGCCAGCACCCAGCAGGCTGGATCTGGCTCCCGGGCCTTGAGTTTGATATCCCTGAACTGATATCCCTATAATCCATATAGCTGGAGCCCCTTCCAAATCTAGAACTCACAAAATGTTGAAATCACAAAAGAATCCATGATGAATTGCAACTATATTTATCTGGTGAAAGCTGAGGTTTTCTGTAGAGAGGGGACAAGGTAAGCTCAGAGCATTGAAGGTTAAATAGTGGGGAAAATGTCTGATCTGAGCTTCTTAATGAGGGAGTAAAGTGAGTTGTAGGGCTGGTAGAATTAATGCCCCTTGTACAATACATAAAACTTTATTTATTGGGGGGAAATGTGTGTTGCTTAAGACGCAGCTTTTGAAAATAGGAACTATGGACATGATGAAGGAAGGCACAATTGGAGGATAACACTTTTCTCCATGCCTTCTCAACAGTGTCTGTAAGGTGTTTCAATAACTCTAAATATATTGGGATACTTCTATACTCATACACACATAAAAGCACAAAGACACTTCTAACAGAACCTTCTTCTCTATTTTCAGTATTCTGGTGAAGTTCCAGAAAACCGGATAGAAGTTGTTGTCGCTAATTTGACTGTGATGGATCGAGATCAACCCCACTCACCCAATTGGAATGCAGTTTACCGAATAATCAGTGGAGATCCTTCTGGTCATTTTACGGTTAGGACTGATCCTGTTACCAATGAAGGCTTGGTAACTGTTGTGAGGGTATGTATGTCTCTAGTTATCTGGGGAGTTTTTTCCACAGACAAGTTCTAGAGAGATTGGAGATTGGAGAAAAGTTGGTCCAAACTTTTGTGGGGATCTGATTCGTGAAGGCAATGCATTCAATGAATACAACAACCACCAAGTCATAGAACCAAGTGGATGGATGGATGCATGGATGGGATGGATGGATGGATGGAATAGGAGGGAGGGATGGGGTGAGATGGGATGGGAAGGGAAGGGAAGGGTGGAGGGAGGGAGGGAGGGAGGGAGGGAGGGAGGGAGACAGGGATGGAGGGATGGGGTGGATGGAGAGATGGGATGGGATGGATGGGGACAGGGAGGGAGGGATGAAGGATGGGATGGAGGGATGAATGAATGATGGGATGGGATGGGATTGGATTGGACGGGATGGAATCAGTGGTGAGATTCAATTTTTTTTACTACCAGTTTTGTGGGCATGGCTTGGTGAGTGTGGCGTGGCGTGGTGGGCATTGCTTGGTGGGTATGGCAGGGAAAGGATACTGTAAAATCTCCATTCTCACCCCACTCCAGAGGAAGGTTACTGCAAAATCCCCATTTCCTCCCGATCAGCTGGGACTCGGGAGGCAGAGAATAGATGGGGCCGGGGCCAGTCATAGGTAATACTTACCGGTTCTCCGAACTACTCAAAATTTCTGCTACCGGTTCTCCAGAACTGGTCAGAACCTGCTAAATACCAGTGGTGGGTTGCTCCCGGTTCGCAGTAAAAATTTGTAGTAATTCGGCGAACTGGTAATAACATTGGCTGGCCACGCCTCCAAACCGGTCCCCAGCCCAGTCTCCACTCTCTTACACCGCCCACCTCATCAGAGGCTTTTTTTTTTAAAAAAGAAACTTTTAAAAACATTTTTTCTACAACCACTTTGGCTGAAAAATGCTTTTAATTTTTTTTTAAAAAAAGCCTCTGGTGATCGTGCGGCTCAGCTGGGATCGTCAGAGGCTTTTAAAAGCATTTTTCCTACAACCTCTTCAGCCAAAGAGGTTGTAGAAAAAAAATGCCTTTAAAAACCTCTGGTGATCTCAGCTGAGTTGCCTGATCGTCAGAGGCTTTTAAAAGCATTTTTTTCTGCAACCTCTTAAGGTTGTAGAAAAAAATGCTTTTAAAAGTAAAAAAAAAAAAAGTTGGCCATGTCCACCCAGTCACATTACCCCCCCACCAAGCCATGCTCACAAAATAAGCCACGCCCACAAAACCGGTAGTAAAAAAATTTAGAACCCACCCCTGCTGAATACCACCTCTGGATGGAATAGGTAGACGGATGGACAGGTGTCTTACTAGAACTGCACAGATATCGATTCAAGATCCAATAGGAACAGAGCATAACATTATAGCTTTCTTATTAAAAGTGAAATTGATGTTTAGAAACAGGGGGGGGAAATCAAGTCAATACTCCATCCAACTCAACATTCCATCCAGCTAACTTATAAAGCTTTGCCCATTCAAGGGTATTTCACATCCGACTGAAAACCTTCCTTTCTTGGGTGCCATGAGTTGTATAAGTGGGGAGACATGCAACTCTGTTCAGACTTTGCCAGTCTTCCCGGAGTATAAGCTGAGCCATTATTGAAGAAGTCTGTGCATCACAAAGGGGAATCTTAAGGAAACGTGGCAGCTCTATTGGGATAAAATGGGGGCTTTGATCCATATCAGCAAGATTGCCTTGTCAGAACTTTTTTTGTCAAGTGGGAATTATCCTCTAGATAAGGCATTAGGTGAGATAAAATTAACTGCAACTGATGTGGTAGAAAAGTGTAAGCTTTTGATGTGGACACTAAAATGTGCCCTGATCGTATTTTCATACTTAGTATGTAAGAATAAAAGAAGAACTGTGTTGGATCAGCCAAAGATTAGATTATTCCTGTATTTAATTCTTCACAGTGGTCCAGATTCTTCTGGGATGACCACCAACATATAGCCTTTACATCATGGATAGTCCTTGACTTACAACCACTTGTTTAGTGACCTTTTGATGTTACAACAACACTGAAAAAAGTGATTTGTGACCATTGCAGCATCCCCATGGTTGGAATCATGTGATGATAGATAGATAGATAGATAGATAGATAGATAGATGGATGGATGGATGGATGGATGGATGGATGGATGGATGGATGGATGGATGGATGGATAGATAGATAGATAGATAGATAGATAGATAGATAGATAGATAGATAGATAGATAGATAGATAGATAGATAGATAGATAGATGATAGAGTTGGAAGGGACCTTGGAGATCTTTTAGTCCAACCCCCTGCTTAGGCAGGAAAGCCTACACCACTTCAGACAAATGGTTAGCCAACATCTTCTTAAAAACTTCCAGTGTTGGAGCATTCACAACTTCTACAGCCAAGTTGTTCCACTGATTAATTGTTCTAACTGTCAGGAAATTTCTCGTTAGTTCTAAGTTGCTTCTCTCCTTGATTAGTTTCCACCACGGGTGAAATGCTCCCGGTTTGGACTGGATCGCCTGATCCAGTAGCGATGGCAATGAGTGGTTCGGAGAACTGGTAGCAAAAATCCCTGCACACACACACATCCCACCCCCATGCTTGGCTGAGTCACATGATCATCAGAGGCTTTTTTTTTTTACTTTTAAAAGATCTTTTTCTACAACCTCTTCCAACGAAAAAATGTTTTTAAAAGTAAAAAAAAAAAGCCTCTGATGATCGCGCAGCTCAGCTGGGATCCTCAGAGGCTTTTCAGAGCATTTTTTTCTGCAACCTCTTGACCGAAGAGGTGGTAAAAAAATGCTTTGAAAAATCTCAGACGATCCCAGCTGAGTTGCCTGATCAGCAGAGAGGCTTTTCAAAACATTTTTTAAAAAGCCTCTCTGATGATCTCAGCTGAATTGCCTGATCGCCAGAGGCTTTTCAAAGCATTAGAAAAACTGCTTTGAAAAGTTAAAAAAAAAAAGTTGGCCACACCCACCCAGTCACATTACCCCTCCACACACACACCAAGCCACGCCCACAGAACCGGTAGTAACATATTTTACATTTCACCCCTGGTTTCCACCCATTGCTTCTTGTCCTGCCCTCAGGTGCTTTGGAGAATAGCTTGACTCCTTCTTCTTTGTGGCAACCCCTGAGATATTGCAACACTGCTATCATGTCTCCCCTAGTTCTTCTTTTCATTAAACTAGACATATCCAATTCCTGCAACCGTTCTTCCTATGTTTTAGCCTTCAGTCTCTTAATCATCTTTCTTGCTCTTCTCTGCACCTTTCGTGACCTTCTGATGAGCAAAGTCACTGGGAAAGCCAGATTCACTTCACAACCGTGTTACTAACATAACAACTGCAGTTGATTCACTGAACAACCGTGGCAAGAAAAAATGGGCAACACTCACTTATCAATTGTCTTGCTTAGCAACAGAAACGTTGGACTCAATTGTGGTTGTAAATCAAGGATTACTCCCACATCTGCCATGGTTTTTTTCTAAGCCCTATTCCACAACACAACATTCCCTCCACTGTGTTGGATTTTAACTTCCATCAGTTCTAGCTGAATCACGCTCCCTGAAAATTATGGGAATTAAGGTGTTGGTTATTATCTGTAAAGCCCTATATGGCTCAGGGCCAGGTTATCTTCAAGACCACCTTCTACCACATAGCTCCCAGCGACCGGTAAGATCCCACAGAGTTGGTCTCCTCCGGGTCCCGTCAGCTAAACAATGCCGGCTGGCAGGCCCGCGGGGGAGGGCCTTCTCTGTGGCTGCCCCAGCTCTCTGGAACCAGTTACCTCCTAAGGTCCAGACCATTCCCACTCTATTGGCCTTCCGAAAAGCGGTGAAGACCTGGCTCTTCCGGCAGGCCTGGGGCCGTTGATCTCGCTGTTGCGATCTGACAAGATCCGGCCATGAATGGTGTGAATGGGTTTTTATGTCTTTAATGTTTTTAATTTTTAAGTGTTTTTATAGTGATTTTTTGAGTGTATTGTGAGCTGCCCTGGGTCTTCGGAGAGGGGCGACATATAAATTGAATACATAAATAAATAAAATAAAAGCTATCTCATCTGGGAGGCACCAGATTGAGAAAGCCTTCAATAACAATAGCACTTAGACTGATATACCACTTCACAGTGCTTTACAGCCCTCTCTAAGCAGTTTAAAGAGTCAGCATATTGGCCCCAACAATCTCAGTCTGCATTGTACCAAACCTTGGAAGGATGGAAAGCTGAGTTGACCTTGAGCTGGTGAGAATTGATCTGATAGAACCCTTTAATTATTGTATATTTCTCTGAAAATATGTCCAACGCTATTCTATACAATTTTAGGCTACAGTTCTAACAGAATGACAGAGTTGGAAGAGAACTTGGAATTTTTTATTATTATTATTTGATTTATATGCTGCCCTTCTCCGGAGACTCAGGGTGGCTTACAATGTGTTAAGCAACAGCCTTCATACTTTTGTATATTTATACAAAGTCAGCTTATTGCCCCCACAAACTGGGTCCTCAATTTACCTATCTTAGAAAGGATGGAAGGCTGAGTCAACCTTGAGCCTGGTGAGATTCAAACTTGCAGTAATTGCAGACAGCTGGTGTTAATAACAATGCATTAGTCTGCTGAGCCACCAGGACCTATTTTCTAGTCCAACCCACTGCTCAAGCAGGAAACCCTATACCATTTCAGACAAATGGTTGTCCAATCTCTTCTTAACAACCTCTAGTATTGAAGCACCCACAACTTCTGAAGGTAAGTCATTCCGCCGATTAATTATTCTAACTGTCAGGAAATTCTGGGGACTTCTAAGAAGAGATTGGACAGACATTTGCCTGGAATGTAATAGGACCTCAGCACCCGGAGGAGTCCCTCTCTGTGAGAGCGTACCGGATGGTTGGTGGCAGCAGGCGGTCCCGTAGATAACCAGGTCCTAAGCCATGGAGTGCTCTAAAGGTGGTAACCAATACCTTGAAGCACACCCGGAAGACCACCGGGAGCCAGTGCAGCTCGCGCAGGAGAGGTGTTACATGGGAGTGCCATGTCGCTCCCATAACCACCGGCACGGCCGCACTCTGCGGCAAATGGCAAATGGGCTGTTTCCGGCCTCTGGAGGGCCTCCAGGGGAGTAGGGAAGGCTGTTTTCTCCCTCCCCAGGCTCCTAGAAATCCTCTGGAGCCTGGGGAGAGTGAAAAATGGGCCTATCAGGTCCACCATGCCATCACATGCCAAAAGCGGGGGGGAGCACAGGGGGGTCGTGCACGCATGTGCAGGGGGGCAGAGTGGGCACACACGGGCGCGACCACCCCACACTCCCCCCTCAGTTTTGGCACATGATGGCAAAAAGGTTAGCCATCACTGGTATAGGTTTTCCTGCTTGAGCAGGGTGTTGGATTAGAAGACCTCCAAGGTCCCTTCCAACTCTATTTTGGATCTTTTCTGCAGCTTCCATCCTAAGCTCATCTGCCATTGAAACAAGCGTGCCGAGAGGCATCTATGATGTACAGTTCCAATTTGATTTTTCACCTCAACAAGAACCATTCCCTCTGTGGCAGAAGATACTTATCTCCATCACAAGTCTTGCATAAATCAGGCAAGGTGGGGAAGGGATCATTTTACAGGGTCTGAGCAAATTCCCCAAACATGGAGCCGAGGTGCTCTGGGGCTCCCTAAAACATTAGATGAATGTTGCAAGGAATATAGAAATGAGTTTGAAAGAGAGATGCACTCTGTTATCGTTTGCCTTTTTCCAGACATAACAACAAGAGGATGACATTCCTTATAGCTAAAAATGCCCTTAGAACTAAAAAAAATCCAAAAAACCAAAAGACAATTCAAAGCCCACCAGGAGCCTTGGTGGCACAGCAGACTAAAGTGCTGTTAAAGTAGCACCAGCTGCCTGCAATTACTGCAAGTTCAAATCTCACCAGGCTCAAGGTTGACTCAGCCTTCCATCCTTTCAAGGTAGGTAAAATGAGGACCAGGATTGTGGGGGCAATAAACTGACTTTGTATTAAAAAAAAAAACAAAAAACTGCTTAGAGGGGGCTGAAAGCCCTACTAAGCAGGTATATACAAAAGTATGAAGGCTATTGCTTAACGCATTATAAGCCGCCCTGAGTTTCCGGAAAAGGGTGGCATATAAATCGAACCAATAAATAAATAAATTTATCTGCAGTATATGTACTGCTTAAGTAACTACGATGATCGTTTCCAAATTAGGAGTCAGCTAGGAAGGGTTCTTCTAAGTTTTTGGAGATATAATCCAAACATAAAGCAAAGTAAAAACACTACAAGATCTGTAGGTTGATAATAGATGATTAAGGATGGGGCTGTGCACATCTCCATTTCTTAGCCAAGGGTGCCAGCATTGTCTAAAGACATTTCCATGGTCATGTGCCCAGCATGACAGTCTGCCAAGGTACATGGAACACTGTTACCTTCCCACCAAAGTGTACCTACTTGCATTTGCATGCTTTCAAACTACTAGGTAGGCAGAAGCTGAGGCATGAAAGGGGAACTCACCCCATTGAATGGTACCCGGGTCTCAAACACTAGGCTGTCAGCTTTCCAGCTGACGAGCTCAGAGTCTTTAACTGCTGAGCCATCCTGCCCCCTAACGGATGATTAAGGCCGATCTTTAATCGCCCATATTAGAAGAATTAAAATAATGCATATTTATTAAAATTAAAAACAATGAAGCTCATCAGTTCATTGAAACGCCATCAAATCCTTTAGCTGAGCAACACATAACTGGTAGTAATCATTTTTTTTTTGTCTACAAGCAAATGCAAACAAGAACAACAATGTGTTAAGAAATATGAACCCTCTTCATTCTTCTTGCTAAAAAGGTTATTTCTATCTCCAAATCTAGAAAGAGCAGCTTGCTTTTCCTCCATAAAGAGAAGAGAAAGTTGGTGTCTCGTCCAGTAGTGGGATTCAATTTTTTTTACTACTGGTTCTGTGGGCGTGGCTTGGTGGGCATGGCATGGCTTGGTGGGCGTGGCTTGGTGGCATAACAGGGGAAGGTTACTGCAAAATCCCCATTTCTTCCCGATCAGCTGGGACTCGGCAGGCAGAGAATAGACGGGGGCAGGGCCAGCCAGAGCTGGTATTTACCAGTTCTCCAAACTACTCAAAATTTCTGCTACCGGTTCTCCAGAACTGGTCAGAACCTGCTGGAACCCACCTCTGGTCTCATCCTACTGAAACTTAAGGGCTATGTACATGTGATGGCCGATCCCCGGAATCTCTGTTCCACATTACATTTGTATGTCCCCACTACCGAGACATAAGATCAAGATTCATCTCTCCTATTTCTCAGAGATTCCCTGGTTCACCTGATCTGTTTAGCCTTTATTTCCTACTCCAGGATGCAGACCCTAATATAACTCCAAAGATGGCAAAATTTTCTGCTGCAGTTGTGGCTGAAAAAAAACGGGGGAAGAGACGGGTAACCCCTACGGCAGAGGATCACTAGTATTGACAGTACAGATTGTATCTGAGGTAGTAGTTGGTGTACTGTCATGTGATCTATCTATATTTGTAAAATTTACCCCTCCCCCTTTATGTGTATTTTAATTTGGTCTCTGACCGCAATAAAGCTATCTATCTATCTATCTATCTATCTATCTATCTATCTATCTATCTAAGGGCTATGCATCCCAATACAGGTAGTCCTTGACTTATGACCGCAATTGTGTCCAATATTTCTGACATTCAACAAGACCATTGTTAAGTGAATTTTTTCCCCATTTTACAACCTTTCTTGCTATGCTTGTTAAGTGAATCGCCGCAATGTTAAATTAGTCACAACGGTTGTTAAGTAAATCCGGCTTCCCCATTGAGTTTGCTTGTCAGAAAGTCACAAAAAGTGATCACGTGACCTTGGGACACTGGAACAGTCATAAATATGAGTCTGTTGCCAACCGCGTGACCCACGGGGATGCTGCAAGGGCTGTAAGCGTGAACAGCGGCCATCGGTCACTTTTTTTCAGTGCCTTTGTAGCTTTGCGCGGTCACTGAATGAACCGCTATAAGTCGAGAACTACCTGTACTTTTGAAATTGGAGAAGCCTTTATCTTCTGATATCTCAGAAAATAACGGCCTTTCTGAGGATAATAAAAAGTGAGTCCATTGCTGTGAACCAGTCATGGAATGAACCAGTAGCAATGGTTCCTTCCATATTAAGTTATAAAACTTCTGTCTTTGATTCAGTGTCCTGAATCTAATTATTTCAGCAAATTCTATTTGGATAGCTCTTTTCAAGGCTGTATATATATATCCTTCTTTTAAGCACTCTCCTAACATTTTACTTGCAGTAAGCTATTCTCACTTAAAAGCCTTCCAGCAATGTTTCATTTGCAATCCTCGGTGCCAGAATTAACAATGCTATTCTGGCTTCTTGAGAGGTGATCTAATAAGTATTAGAGAGTGCTAACTTAATTGTTACTCATCTGCTTGAATGTGACACTAGCAAGTTTATATCAAGCCATAGATTCATAGGAGGAAAACTTGGAGGCCAGGGTGTGTGTGTGTGTGTGTGTGTGTGTGTGTGTGTGTGTGTGTATATGTATGCATGTATCGGGGTGAAATCCAGCAGGTTCTGACAGGTTCTGGAGAACAGATAGCGGCATTTTGAATAGTTTGGAGAATACCACCTTTGGCTGGCCCCAGAGTGGGATGGGAATGGAGATTTTGCAATAGCCTTCCCCCAGAAGTGGGGAGGGAATGAAGATTTTTCAGTATCCTTCCCCTCGAGTGGGGTGGGAATGGAGATTTTTTTATTTTATTTTTTTTTAATTTGATTTATATGCTGCCCTTCTCCGGAGACTCAAGGCGGCTTACAATGCGTTAAGCAATAGCCTTCATACTTCTGTATATTTTACAAAGTCAGCTTATTGCCCCCACAAACTGGGTCCTCAATTTACCTACCTTAGAAAGGATGGAAGGCTGAGTCAGCCTTGAGCCTGGTGAGATTCAAACTTACTAATTGCAGACAGCTGGAGTTAAATTACAGTGCATTAATCTGCTGAGCTATTCCAGGCTCATTTTGCAGTATCCTTCCCCTGACATGCCCACCAAGCAACACCCACCAAGCCATGCCATGCCCACCAAGCAATGCCCACAGAACCAGTAGTAAAAAAATTGGATTTCACCACTGTTATGTATGGATGGAATAGAATGGAATAGAATAGAATAGAATAGAATAGAATAGAATAGAATAGAATAGAATAGAATAGAATAGAATAGAATAGAATAGAATAGAATAGAATAACAGAGTTGGAAGGGACATTGGAGGTCTTCTAGTCCAACCAGCTGCTTAGGCAGGAAACCCTATAACATTTCAGACAAATGGTTATCCAACCTCTTCTTAAACACTTCCAGGTTGGAGCATTCACAACTTCTGGAGGCGAGTTGTTCCACTGATTAATTGTTCTAACTGTCAGGAAATTTCTCCTTAGTTCTAAGTTGCTTCTCTCTTTGATCAGTTTCCACCCATTGCTTCTTGTCCTACCCTCAGATGTTTTGGAGAATAGCTTGACTCTCTCTTCTTTGTGGCAGCCTCTGAGATATTGGAACACTGCTATCATGTCTCCCCTAGTCCTTCTTTTCATTAATGGATGGATGGATGGATGGATTTTACTTGTCTGATTTCTAAAACTACAGTACAAAGTTATTTCTTGCAAGACAGGCAACCCTTTCAGAGTATCATTACAATTTCCACAACTTTGTAACCGCAATCTGTTATTTCAGTTAGGCTTCAGACTGGGGCATAATGCACAGATAACATTGATTGTGCTTGCCAGTGACCTTCAGGAGACCAAGAACAGTGGGGTGGTGCATCCAACCACCTTAGTTCTCCTTGATCTCCCAGCATGCTGTCAAATCATAATATCCTTTTGGATCAACTGTGGGCAATGGGAGCAAGGAGCACTAGATAGCGGTGGGTCTCCTTTTTATGTGATCAGTTCCAATAGGTGTTGACAGCAGGGGAAAGGTCAAGACTTCAGGCCTCCTTTGATGTACCATCGACATGAAACTATCTCTGTGAGGTCATCCATTGGCTTGACATCAGGGATCTTCAATATGCCTACAACACCAAGTTGTACTTCATGACCAGGCTGCCTACACAATGTTGTTAATGTCTTGTTTCATTTTCTAAAGGCTGTTAAGGGTCCAGATGGATGGAATAGACTCAGGTTCAATTCTAACAAGATTGTGTCAATGGCAGCGGTGAAATCCAAATTTTTTTTACTATCGGTTCTGTGGGCATGGCTTGGTGGGCGTGGCAGGGGAAGGATATTGCAAAATCTCCATTCCCACCCCACTCTGGGGCCAGCCACAGGTGGCATTTGCCGGTTCTCCAAACTACTCAAAATTTCTGCTACCAGTTCTCTAGAACCTGTCAGAACCTGCTGGATTCCCTCCTGGTCAATGGGTATACAGGCACCTTGAGACTTGGATGGAGTCGCAGGTGGCCACTATGACCAAGAAGGCCTTTTCACCAACTCATCTTGTACATCAGTTGCACCCATTCTTAGACCAAGTGGCTCTTCCAAGGACTACTTGTGTCCAAGTCTACTCATAAATGGATTGTTACACTGTGCCTCTCCGTGAAGAAGCTACCTTGAACACAACTCAGTGGCATAATTAATTGGTCTACAGCCCTTGCATTCAGTTCCCAATGCAGGATTTTTTAAAAAAAAACGATGTCTTACCATTCATCTTTTGTGTTTCCAGGAGTTTATACAGACAGTCAATAGATAGGTACAAAGGCTTTTTTACTGCATCAGCAGTAAAAAGTATGATAATTGGAGTTTTAGTTTTGATTTTTGGACAAAACAATATCTTCATTGTACTGGAAGAGAAATCATTAGCGTTGGCGACCCATAGTTTTTCAAGACTTTTCAAACTTCCGTATCCTTCAGATCAGGTGGGATAGAACATCGAGTTCTTAAATTTGCAATCCCAATCCAGTTGCAAAGTGTCAGGTTTGAGAAGATTCCTCAAAATGCCATTGGACTCTTGTTTTTTCTAGTTTCAGCTAGCTAGTCAAGAAACAGGCCTGCCCTGCTGCTAGGAAGAACCTTTATTATGTTGATTTAAGATAGAATAACAGTCTTTGAAGGTGATTAAGAAAGGAAGGCATAACTTACTGTCTGTTTGAAAAATGAATTTCAAAATGGACGGCTTCTTCGGCCCACTAAACAGATTGCAGCCCCTCCCCTCCCAGTTTATGGCATGCAGCCAGCTTCGGATTTCAACTCTGAAAGCAATCTGCCAATTTACAGCTGTATGGAAGAGTCCTGAGGGGAAGTTCTTCGACACACCCTAACCGGGTGGGTCATAAAAACTAATGGGATATCAGTCCCTTCAGTTAAAAAGTAGAAGAGCAACACTCCAGGGAGAAGTCCTTCGGAGATCTCTCCCCGTGTGTGTGTTCAGTTAGCCATATTCCCCGGAAGATTCCTCTAAAATGCTATTGGACTCTTGTTTTTTTTAGTTTCAACTAGCTAGTCAAGGAACAGGCCTGCCTTAGCACACAATATCACCTGAACCATCTACAGAATTACTTCTTCCCAGTGGTGGGATTCAACCGGTTCGCACCTCTTCTGCCGAACCGGTTGTTAAATTGCTGACTGGCCCTGCCCCGCCTCTTCCAGAAGTCCCCCCGCGGCCCATTTTTGCCCCCAGGGGGCTGCAGGGAGGCCTACTAGGATCAAAATAGGGCACAGGGGTGTGTGGCGTGGCCGTCCCATGGCCCGTTTTTGCTCCCAGGAGGCTGCAGGGAGGCCTACTAGATCCAAAATGGTGCACAGTGGGGGAGGGGGGGTTGGCTCCTGTTTTTGCTCCCAGGAGGCTGCAGGGAGGCCTGCTAGGCCCAAAATGAGGTGCTGGGACCAGCACCCCCCTCCCCCGCACAACCTGTTTTTGCTCCCAGGGTGGTGCAGGAGACCAAGTGCTTCCTGTCACGCCCCCAGGCCACACCCACCATGGCCACGCTCACCCAGCCAGTCATTAGAGCAGAGAACCAGTTGTTAAATTTTGTTAAATTATTTGAATCCCACCACTGCTTCTTCCTTATAAAACCAATCGAGCATTCTGGTCAATACCTAAACAAACATAAGACCATAGAATACAGAGTGATCATGTCTCTCCCATGCCTTTCTTTGATTTCAGGAAGTTGATTATGAGATGAACCGAGCTTTTATGTTGACGGTGATGGTGTCCAATCAAGCTCCCCTTGCCAGTGGGATCCAAATGTCCTTCCAGTCTACAGCCGGAGTCACCATTTCAGTCACTGATGTCAATGAGCCACCCTACTTCCCAACAAACCATAAACTCATCAGGCTGGAAGAGGGTGTGCCTACAGGGACAGCCCTCATGACTTTTTCAGCAGTGGACCCTGACCGCTTCATGCAACAGGCTATCAGGTATGATGGTGGAAGGTAGAGTTCTCTATTTTTGGACGTCCTCAACCTTTGAATACCTGTGAACCACATTTAACCAGAAAGGATGTAAAATAGGTGGAACCATGATACACACATGTATTGGGGTTGGGTTGGGTTCAGTTGGTTTTTAGATAAGAAACTTACAGAAGACAATGTTTGTAGCCCGGGATTAAGCTGCAGGGTCCTTGGTGCTCTCTGAGCTTGGTGGCTTTCTTGAAGACCTTTCATTACCAAACTAGACAATATCATCAGTGCTAGTGATGTTACCTAGTTTGGTAATGAAATATCCGCAAGAAAACCACCAAGCTCAGAAAACACCAAGGACCCAACAGATAAGAGCTTGGAGCTTACATTACAGTTTAGTCTGTTTACTGCCTCAATTAAGCATGGAACTGTGCTGCTGTTTTATTTAGCAACTCTGTTTGGAAAGGGATTTTGGAATTAAATAATTACTGAGACCCATTCCATCTTATTTTTCACTGGCAAGTCTGTATCATTGGAAACACCTGGCCATGCAAAATTCTCCCACAGGAAGGATCAACAGCTTAGTGGTTAGGCTTCAGTTTCATATGACCAGTCCCTGACATTGCCAAGCAAATTTGAGGTTCAGTCCCTGACATTGCCAAGCAAATTTGGGCAAATTTCTGCTCAAAATCTAGATTGACAGGCACTGTTGACACTGAGTTCTGGAACAGATGGAACAATGGTCTCGGCTCAGATAAGAAAGTAGGGTTGTGTAGTGGTCAGAGGATTCTGCAGTGTTTGGTTTAAAAAAAAAAGTCAAGGCACTAGTCCCAATGATGCACCAGCCTTTTTTTTAATATGCATCACACACACAGAATGAATGGAGCTTTCATTGCACCATCCTGGCTACGATCATCACTGTTTTGAACCCTGGTATCGGTTCAAATTCCATCTCCAAAAGGCATGATCCTGGGATAAGATGCAGCTACTTTAAAGGGTCATGCACAAATTCTACATTTTTTCTTCTGTTGCTTGGTCCAGTGCCTGATAAAATGAATGTCAGAGCGTCTGATTAATTATGCTCTACAATTTGCATGATTCCTATGTTCCCAAGCAAGCGTTTCTCTGGTTCTCACATTACATTCTTGAATGTACATGTTTTTTAAAAAATAACTTCATAAATGAGCTATCCCTGAATTCTGCTTATTTCCAGCAACAGTTAAGAGAGTGGCTGTAAGCATAATCACAGACCATATTTTGAACATTCAGTACATTTAAATCCCAGTTGGTTGTGTTGTCCTGTACATTGAACATTGCCTAAGAAAAAAAGGAAATTTAGGTTATCCTCCTTTGTCTCTTGGTCTCGCTAGTTATCTGTCTGTTCCTTTATTGCAAACGTTAGATAAATTTGGCACCGTAGGAAGGCGCCCCGTAGAACTAGCACTGGGGCCAATTAAACTTACATCACTTGTGACATTTCATAATCATTCAAGGGATGAGATATTTCAAGGGGGATAAAGCTGTGTGGTGCAAAAAGGACAATGGTTACTCATTGCCTCTGCTTGTTGGCACGAACAGGTAGTGGAAATTTTAAGGATGGAGGGGAATGTCGTAGCTAACAAGGCCATTTTTCTTCATTGTTCTGTTCTGCAATGACTGGTCCTTCAACAGGGAGCCTCATTTCTCTCCCACACCTGGACCAGCTTAGAGGTGACTCAATGGAATGCAGCGAACCAGCCACCAGCTAAATCAATTTAGCACTGATTGATCATACAAGATGTACCTGGCTTTTTTTTTCCTTTTGATTTTCAAAATAAGCCCAAAGCAAGGTACAAAGAATCATTGAACAAGAAAGAAAAACCCCACAATTACAATATTACAAAAGTTTAACTTTTTAACAATCTTAATTTAAAAAAAAAAAACAACTTTAAACATCAGGCAAAAATGCTAATCCAATCCAGAAATGCATGGCTATCAATTTTACTAACTTCCTGGATGAGCAGATATATCTAATTATAGATTATACTAATTATATTGCACTGATACCTATCTGTCCGCCTCCCTGACTGCCAATCTTTATCTATCTATCTATCTATCTATCTATCTATCTATCTATCTATCTATCTATCTATCTATCATCCATCTATATCTATCTATCATCTATTTATCTGTCTGTCTGTCTATCTATCTAGCTTCTCTCTAGCTTCTAGCTTCTAGCTCCTATCTTCTATTTATCTTTTATCTATCTATATCAAGGATGTCAAACTCGCGGCTCACAGGCTGGATGTGTCATGCACTGGCCACACCCATCTCTGGTTTAGCATGGGGAGGGGAAGTCATAATACATCATGTGACAACAATGTGACATTGTGAGTTTGACACCCACGATCTATATCTATCTGCCTGCCTATCATAGAGATAGATAGATGATAGATAGATAGATAGATAGATGATAGATAGATAGATAGATAGATAGATAGATAGATAGATAGATAGATAGATAGATGAGAGAGAGAGAGAGAGAGTGAGAGAGAGAGAGAGAGAGAGAGAGAGAGAGAGATGATAGATAGGCAGGCAGGCAGGCAGGCAAGCAGACAGACAGACACTGTAAGCCACTTGGAATGTTTGCATTAACAGAAAGTTGTGGCATAAATGTAACAATAGACAAAAATTTATGAGTTTGGGAGCTGCCAGTTTGTTTGGATCAGGTGGAAAGGCATGCACTATTTTTGTGATCCATTTTGTAATCCCAGCTGTTGTTTACTCAGAAAAAAAATCACATCTGCCTTTCATCTTTGGCAATTATGGACAATTTTTATGAAGAAAACAATACACAGACAGACCAGTGTACTTACACACCAGTATACATACAGTACACATGACAGCCTTGTCCACAGAAGCCTGGATGGATGGATGGATGGATGGATGGATGGATGGATGGATGGATGGATGGATGGATGGACAGTTGGCTGGCTGGCTGGCTGGTTGGATAGCTAGATGGACATCTGGCTGGGAGGACAGATGGATTATGTGGCTTCAAATCAGTGTAGACTCTACGGTGGTTGATTCCATTGACCCTGTAAACTATGAATACTGAGCTAAGATATGGTTGGCTGAAAGGTTCAGCACTCTAAAACAGGGATCCCCAAACTGTAGGTTGTAGTCTATTACTGGGTTGTAGCCTATTCACAACCGGGCCATATAGTCCTCCTCACGGTAGCCACCGGCGTTCTCATTCCCACTCACACAAATGAAGCTGTGTGTGTGCACACCTGCTCCTGTCGAGGTTCCAATAATAGCCCCATAGAAAGCAGAACTCCGAGGCAGGCAGGTTCCTCAAAGAACAGTTTTATGGGAGATATCATATTGGCACAAACTGGTGAAAACCGACTCTGAAAGTTCCCGCCGTTTTCATCTGATTAAAAAGTGAAAGCTCCCCCTTCCCCCAAACAATCAGTCACATTTTGTCCAATCAAGGTGCTGGCCAGTTGCTTGGTTACTTCACCCCTCCATCTCCAGCTACCTGTCAGTGTTGTGACCAAGGCCCAAATAGTGATTACCGAACACAATTCAATCTTCAACAAACTTATTTTATTAAAACAGCTGAGCATTATTTATTTATTTGTTTATTTATTTGTTATTCGTATTTCTATGCCACCCAACTCACCGAGGACTCTGGGAGGCTTACAACAAAATTCATTCATTCATTCATTCTCAACTTAGTCCAAAACAAAATTCTTAATAACCAGTCCGCCGGCCTTATCACCAACCTTTGATGTCTTTGGCAACCTGCCAAAGGCTTTTCTTGGCAAATATCCCACAGTTCAAGTGATGCTGACAAGAAGCACAGGAATCAACGTTGCTTTTCTACAAAAAACCCAACAGCTTGTTGCTGCTCTTTTAAGCCTTATGGGAGTGGCCAATCATCTTCTGGCCTTACTCCCAAGTTGTCCTTTTTTCTTCAGCTGGTTTTGCCTTCTGGCAGCTCTTCGCATGCGTGCACTAGGAACAGGCTCCTCCTGTTCCTCTGCCTCTCTGCTATCCACCTCTGGAGGCTCCAGAGTCCACACATCGCTCCCAGATGGCCCTGGCCCCATCTCTGCCTCTGACGCAGAGCCCTCGTCCAGGCCTTCCCCTGACTCCACGACTGGCCCATTGTCCTCCCCAGCCTCCTCACTGTCCGACTCCGCTACCAGCTCCACAGGCTGGTAGCGGACCACAACAGTCAGAATGTCCTTGGTTCACACAGGAAACTGTTTAGTTTTGGCTACAAAACCCCCCATCTAACTATGTTCCCCCTCCCTATCCTTTCTTCACACTGTGGCAACCCTGAAGCCTCCAAAATGACCCCAGCCAGGTCCACTTCAGAGTTGACATACAGCCCCTCTTCCAACCTTCCTCCCACGCTGGGCCACCAACCCAGAAAGGTTGAGGAAACACTGCTCTGAACTGTGTCCTAGTGTAAAGTTATTTTCAATTTGCATTAGGGACTTCTCACTGGACTCCTAGGTTTTTTCCTTGCTTCTGCAGATATTCCAAGTTGTCGGATCCTGCCAATTGGCTGAATATTAATGCCACAAACGGTCAGATCATCACGGCAGCTGTCCTTGATCGCGAGTCAGCCTACGTTAAGAACAATGTCTACGAAGCCACGTTCCTGGCAGCTGACAACGGTAGGCTCAAGAACTCTGCTCTTCATGCTTCAGTAATAATCTGACGCATTCATAGAAATAATGTCCTGACAGAGTTGTCAGAATAATTTAGATGTTCCCAGGTTTTCCTAGTTCTTTTGGGGTGGGGGAGATTTTCATGAAGTTGAGATAGGATGCTGCCAAAAGAAATGAAATGTGTGAAATATTCACAGGATTACAATGGAAAAGAAAACCAGCGTGTACAGAAATGGAATGTAAAAAATTAGAAGGTTTTGCCATGTTTATGTGTGAAATTCTATTTGTTAAGGATGTCCCAAATGTGTTTTTTCAATAGGCAACTGGACTTCGTTTTTCCTTGAAGATGTTTCGCTTCTCATCCAAGAAGCTTCTTGAGTTCTGTCTTCACTTCGGTCAACTGAAGAAGCTTCTTGGATGAGAAGCAAAACATCTTCAAGGAAAAACAAAATCCAGTTGTCTTTTGAAAAAGCATCTTTGGGAAAGCCATGACCTAGATGACTGCAGATCTCCATAACATTTGCTAAGCATCCAAAATCTCCATAACATTTGCTAAGCATCCAATCTGAGTCGGTCACCAGGGCCAAAGGTTTATTCTTCCAAGCTTTTGGGCTCATGATGGAGCCCATCATCAGAGAACTTCTCTCTCTCTATCTCCAGAATAAGTGTCCTGGGCTGTTCTATGCATGTTGTATTTATCTGGTTCCTGGTTTTGTGTAGCTTTTAGCTGTTAATTAAGGGTGTTGATGGCTGGCTGATAAGTTGTTAATTATTGTTTCCTTGTTTATTTGTTAAATTTATTTGCCACCTAGATCTCATGTGAGGCTACTGTAGGCATCTTGTAACAGTAACAGTAACAAAGTTAGAAGGTACCTTGGAGGTCATCTAGTCCAACCCCCTGATCACTTAGGAGACCTGTACTAGGGATTTGAACCGCTGAACTGCCAACCTTTCTGATCAGCAAGCTCAGAGTCTTAGCCACTAAGCCACCTAGTCAAGCTCATCTTGGGATGAGTGGAGAAGCTGACAGAAAAGGTAGGAGAAAGGATGGACTTCCTGTATTATTATTATTATTATTATTATTATTATTATTATTATTATTATTATTATTATTATTATTATTTATTGGATTTATATACCGCCCTTCTCCTTGCGGACTCAGGGCGGTGAACAGCAAGATAAAAATACAATATACAAAAATTAAAAATCTTTAAAACCCATATAAGCTTTGGCTGACAGTTAAAAACAATTTAAATGTTAAAATACAAACAACCCTAAAACACTAAAAATGTTAAAATTCAATGGGGATCAGGCTAGACCGGCAAGCTGGAAAAGATACGTTTTCAGGGCCCGACGAAACGTCCGGAGGTCGGGGATCGTTCTCAGTTCTGGAGGAAGATCATTCCAGAGGGTCGGGGCTGCCACAGAGAAGGCTCTCCCCCTGGGGGTCGCCAGCCGGCATTGTCTGGCTGACGGCACCCTGAGAAGGCCCTCTCTGTGGGAGCGAACTGGCCGGTGGGAGGCAATTGGCGGCAGAAGGCGGTCCCGTAAGTACCCTGGTCCTAAGCCATGGAGCGCTTTAAAGGTGATCACCAACACCTTGAAACGCACCCAGAAGTCCACCGGCAACCAATGCAGCTCGCGCAGGAGAGGAGTCACATGGGAGCGCCCCGTCGCTCCCATAATCCCCCGTGCGGCTGCATTCTGCACCAGTTGGAGCCTCCGGGTGCACCCCAAGGGGAGCCCCATGTAGAGAGCATTACAGTAATCCAGGCGAGAGGTGACGAGCGCCTGAGTGACTGTGCGTAGGGAGTCCCGATCTAGAAAGGGCTGCAACTGGCGTATCAGGCAAACCTGATAAAAGGCCCCCCTGGCCACAGCTGTCGTGTGATCCTCTAAGGACAGCCGTGGATCCAGGAGGACGCCCAAGTTGCGAACCCTTTCCGTGGGGGCCAAAGATTCACCCCCAATAACCAGCGATGGTGTCAGCTGGCTATATCGGGACACCGGCAGCCACAGCCACTCGGTCTTGGAGGGGTTGAGTCGAAGCCTGTTTCTCCCCATCCAGACCCGCACGGCTTCAAGGCACTGGGACATCACTTCCACGGCATCATTGGGGTGGTCTGGGGTGGAGATGTACAGCTGAATATCATCAGCGTACTGATGGAATTCCACCCCAAAACCACGGATGATCTCACCCAGCGGCTTTACATAAATGTTGAACAGGAGGGGCGAGAGGACCGATCCCTGCGGCACCCCACACACTAGGCGCCTCGGGGTCGACCGCTGCCCCCCTGTCAACACGGATTGCGACCGGTCGGAGAGATAGGAGGAGAACCACCGCAAAACGGTGCCCCCCACACCCAATCCCTCCAACCGGCGCAACATGATACCATGGTCGATGGTATCAAAAGCCGCTGAGAGGTCTAACAGCACCAGGATAGAGGAATACCCCCTACCCCGGGCCCTCCAGAGATCATCCACCAACGCGACCAATGCCGTTTCGGTGCTGTATCCAGACCTGAAGCCGGACTGGAGCGGGTCTAAATAGACAGCTTCATCCAGGTACCGAGGGAGCTGCCACGCAACCACACTCTCAACAACCTTCACTAAAAAGGGAAGGTTGGAGACTGGACGATAATTAGCCAAAATAGCCGGGTCCAGGGAGGGCTTCTTGAGGAGGGGCCTCACCACCGCCTCCTTCAAGGCGACCGGTAAGGCACCCTCACTCAAAGAAGCATTTATAATCTCCTGGAGCCAGCCTCGTGTAACCTCCCGGGAGGCCAGCACCAACCAGGAGGGACACGGGTCCAATAAACATGTGGTTGCATTCAGTCTTCCCAAGGTCCTGTCCATGTCCTCGGGAGCCACAGGATCGAACTCAGCCCAGATAACACTCTCAAGACCTGCCTCAGTCACCCCGCCCGAACTCACCCAGTCAGCGGCCAAGTCATCCCGAATCTGAGTTATTTTATCATCCAGATATTGAACAAAATCCTCAGCACGACCCTGCAAGGGATCCTCCCGCGCTCCCAGATGGAGGAGGGAGCGGGTCACCCTAAACAGGGCGGCTGGGCGATTATCTGATGATGCGATAAGAGCAGTAAAATAATTAAATTTCGCCGCTTTTATCGCCACTAAGTAAGTCTTAATATGAGCTCTTACCAGTGTCAAGTCAGATTCAGAGCGACTGGCCCTCCAACCGCTCTCTAGGCGTCTTCTCCGGCGTTTCATCTCCCTCAGCTCCTCGGTAAACCAAGGAGATAAGTGAGATCGGCGCCGGGTCAGAGGCCGCAAAGGCACGATGCAGTCCAAGGCCCCACTGGCCACCCTATCCCAGGCCGCCACCAGGTCCTCGGCCGAGTCGCGTGTTAGTGTCTCAGGAAATGGCCCAAGCTCCGTCTGGAACCTATCAGGATCCATCAGGCACCTGGGGCGGAACCATCTGATCAGTTCCGCCTCCCTGCGGTGAGGTGTAGCAGTCTGAAAGTCGAGTCGAAGGAGCGAGTGGTCAGTCCACGACAGGGGTTCAACACCTATATCCCCGATATCAAGACCACTCAACCACTGACCAGAGACAAAAACTAGATCCAGGGTGTGTCCACCAATGTGGGTCGGGCCCTGAATTACTTGGGTCAGGTCCATGGCCGTCATGGAAGCCATGAACTCCCGAGCTATCTCAGATGTTTCACCGACGGATGGCAGATTGAAGTCCCCCATGACCATAAGCCCGGGGGTCTCAACCGCCACCTCGGCTACAACATTGAGAAGCTCGGGCAGGGTCATTGCACGTGGCAGGGAGCCAGGTACGTGACTAACAGACCCATCTGCCCACCACGACCCCACCTCACAAAGATGGACTCACACCCGGCTATCTGAGGTACAGTGGTCTCCCTCGGACCCAGACCTTCCTTAATAATGACCGCCACTCCCCCACCCCTGCCCTGGGCTCTCGGCTGGTGGAATGCAAGAAAACCTGGCGGGCACATCTCCACGAGGGGAACCCCCCTCTCGTGGCCCAACCAGGTCTCAGTTATACCGGCCAGGTCCGCACCCCCCTCTTGAAGAAGATCACATATGAGGGGGGCCTTATTGACAACGGACCTCGCATTGCATAACAGCAGCCGGAGCCTCGGGTCCTGAGACTCTAAACAACCCGGGGAACGGGAATAGCTCGGGGGACCGGGGCACGCAATCGCTCGAAGACAGCGAGTGCGTGCCCCCACCACCTGATATGGTCCCCTGCTCACGCCATATCTGCCCCTCCCACACAGCATATTAATAGCGCAACCCTCAACAGAGGGCTCAGTGAGAGCCCTCTTACCTCCAGAATCTAGACCCCCCGCGGCCCCAGAAACAGCCGGACCTAACCCTCCCCGTGGGTTCTCCCCCAAACCCACTCCCACCCCCACCCCTGAACCCCTTAAAAATTTCCTTAAAAAAGACCTTAAAAAGCCCCTCAAGCCCCGTTTAGCAGCATGCCACCTCTCGGGGTCCCAAAACCCGTCATTAAGGTGGGCTCTCGATAACATAGAGGGCCAAGCCTGCGAGAGGGGGGAATCTCGCAGGGCAAGAAGGCTGGACCTCGAGTACATCCAAAATGCAGGAGATGGACAGAATTGTAAGGCATGGCTAGGAATCTGTGATAGTAAGCGAAAATGTCCAAAGAACAGTGATTAGAGTTAATCGGGAGAATCACCGCTACCCTCTCACGGTAGCGGGTAGGAGTCTATATGTTCAATCCAGCTGTGGGGATATCTGGACCACCCTCTCACTGAGGTCCACCATATAATCAGGAAAGTTGGAAAATCCAGGCCACTCTCTCACAGTGGTCTGGCAATTTAGTCCTGCGTGGTAAGACTCCCCATCAGCGGTGAACGAGAATGTAACCAGCTCCATAGGTCTTCCCGTAAACTGTCTTATTCTGTGGTCACGTCAGCGAGTGAAATGGTAGATGGTAATAGATGGTAATAGGGCCGAGTTCCAGGGTACTCCGGGAGTAGGCGGATCAGTAGTCTTATAGGACCAAGATATATCGAAAGGCCAATGAGGGACAGGCGGGGGAAGGAGGGGCCAACTCCCTTGGATCAAATGCTGTAATCGCGAGCCCCCTGGTAACACAGTTCAGTCGGTGGATAAGAAACCACACCGCTGCCATGGGGGCGACCCAGTTGAACCCAACTGGGTCTACTCCTCCTGTTAGGAGCCTCCTCCATAATGTAATCCCCCGCCAGTCGCCAATAGACCCGCTGAGCTAGCTGAGGCCCCGCTGGCACCGTCAGCGTCGGGGCCGTCAGAAAACAAGTCCTCCTCACCAGGATCTTCCTTCACCTCCAGGCGCTCTCCTTTCTCCTCCCGGCGCCTGCAGTCAGGGGGACAGGCCACTCCAGCGGCCCCGCAGCTCACGACCCCAGAGGCGTCCCAGAATACTGCGAGCACCCAGGCCCGCGGGTCAACAACTGTCCGCCGCCACCGCCGCTCACCACCAAACTCCCGCGGCGTTCTTCTCTGGCTCGCGGCCTCGCGGCCTCCATGATCACATGCTGGAGGGCTCCAACCCTCCAGCGAGACAGCTACACACTCAGCGGGCCGGATGGGGGGCGGCCAATAGTCCGCAACCACCCCCCAGACCCCGCTGACCGCTATCTCCACTCGCCGCCTCTCGCCGCCTGCCGCTTGCCTCTTGCCACTTTGCCGCCGCTTGCCGTCGCTCCGAAACCACTCCCGCGGCATCTTTCAGATCTCTTGCGGGCGGCAGCAACTCCCGGAGGCCGGTAAGGAACGGAGCACGCTGGTGGGCACCAAACCCCTCAGCGTGACGGCCTCACACTCCACAAGCCGGGCCGGGGGTTGCCGATGTTCCGCAACCCCCCCCAGACCCCAAAAAACGCCAGCCACTGCCCATTCTCCTCACGGTGTTTCAGACCTAGCCGCCATCTTGGGCATGCGCATTAGGTATGTTCCTGATCTTATACGGGTAGTCCTCAATTTACAACAGTTTTTTTAAATGATCATTCAAAGTTACAACGGCGCTGAAAAAATGACTTATGACCATTTTTCACAGTTATGGCCTCCGAAGCATCCCCATGATCATGTGATCAGAATTCAGATGCTTGGCTCCTGGTTCATACTTATGACCGTTGCTGTGTTCCAAGGTCATGTGATCCCCTTTTGCCACCTTTTGACAAGGAAAGTCAATGGAAAAGCCAGATTCGCTTAACAACCAGGCCGCTAACTTATCCACTGCTGGGATTCACTTAACAATGGCGGCAAGAAAGGTCATAAAATGGAGCAAAAACTGACTTAACAGAGGCCTCACCTAACAACAGAATTCTGGGCTCAATTGTGGTCGTAAATCGAAGACAACCAGTATTACCGAGTAAGAGACAAGGCTGAGGACAAAAAGGGGAGAGGCGCCATCTTGAAATCAAAAACAATCTAAGGTTAAAAGAGAAAGAATTACACGAAAGCTGTCACCGTATAGATTAGAAACATCAAAGTGAGGCGCTATACCTTTCGAATGACCTAAAGCAACCTTGTCACAATCTACACAATTCACTCAATTTTGTGGCAGGGTTAAGAATCACCAGTGGCATCTTTACTGACAAGCAGATCAGATATTGAAACTGCCCTATGGTGTCCTTTAAATCATTGAATGTATTGAAGACACTGTTGTTTTCCTCACCCCGCTCTGCAGGCTACAGGGGAATAAGTCTGACAGGCATCCGCATAAAGAAAGTCCATCTGCTTTCAAAACCTGGTTTCTTCAAATAGCTGCTGTATTTCTTTCCCCAGGATATATTCCACCTACGTAGCTTACAGATTACAGATTAACAGAGTTGGGAGGGACCTTGTAGGTCATCTAGTCCAACCCCCACCCAAGCAGGAGACCCTACACCATTTCTGACAAATGGCAGTCCAATCTCTTCTTGAAAGCCTCCAGTGATGAAGCTCCCACAACTTCCGAAGGCAACTTCTGTTCCATTGGTTGATAGTTCTCACTGTCAGAAAGTTCCCCTCATTTCCAGGTTGAATGTCTCCTTGTTCAGTTTCCATCCATTATTCCTTGTCTGGTCTACAGGTGCTTGACCCCTTCCTCTCTGTGGCAGCCCCTCAAATATTGGAACCTTGCTATCATGTCTCCCCTGGTCCTTCTCTTCACTAGACTAGCCAGGCCCAGTTCATATAACCATTCTTCATGTTTTAGACACCAGTCCCCTAAACATCCTGGTTGCTCTCTTCTGCACTTTTTCTAGGGTCTCAATATCTTTTTTATAGTGTGATGACCAAAACTGGATGCAGTACTCCCGTTACTAGTATTAGTACTTCCGTTGATCTTGATTGTATCCCCCTGTTAATGCAATTTAGGATTACATTGGCTCTTACTATCTATCTCTAATATTTATATCCCACTGGGCCTCTATGGAGTTCTGGTTACTAACAAAATCAATAATAAAACAAACACTAGAAATAGAGAACAGAACAGCGGAGAAATGTTTCAGAAGCCCTAAAATTAAATACCATATTTTAAAAGCAGTTAGATTTTAACAGTATAAATTAATGCAGAAAATCCAATATAGATAGCCCTCCTCGACATCTTCCTAGCCCCTCCCTCCCAAAATTTGCTTTGACCTTGGTCAACACTGGCATGGATTATCGCCGTAAAGAGAGTCACTTTGGAGGATGAGATGGGCGGCATGTAAATTTAATGAGTAATGAAATGAAACAAATTATTCCTGAAGGAATGTGGCCCTCCAGATTTAGGCAAAGCCACTAAAGGATGATTGTGTCAGGCGCAAAGGATCAGGACCATACATTAAGTTGCAGTTCAGAAAGATTTACTGTTTAAGCCTATATACAAGAATCTAGTCAGATTAAGCTCATTTCTGAATCAGCGCCAGATAAGGGTCAATGGAATTCAAAGGAGAGAGCTGGACCAGGATCATTTGTGACAACATAAGGATTCTAAGCTGATGACATGTTTAACTCTGCCTCCCAATTCTGCCTGCTCTTCTCCTATAGTTGTGCTATTTTTTTCAGTCCAACCTGCAATTGGCTTCAATGGTATGCTGAGAAAGACCCCCCCCCCCAAAAAAATTGGATCTGAATAAGTGTATATGCTTTTCATGATTGTTGTATCTCTTTGCTCGTTTCATGTTAACCTGTGTGGTTTGATGGCATTTCTGGGTGTGGAAGCCTTGGGGCCCTCAGCTTGGAGACTTCTTCTCTAAGAGCTTCTCAAACTGACTACCATGAACTCCTTGAATTTCCAACCTCCAAGAGGAAGCCTTGATTTTAAAAAGAGCAACTTACCTGCCAGTAGTGTACCCTTTTATTTAGGCGGAATTGCCATTCAGAAGGAAACTATTTCCATCAAGAGGTCTTGTTGCTGATTGGGAAATAACAGGGGTGGGACTCAGCCGGTTTGGACCAGTTCGGGTGAACTGGATCCTAATTTTATATCTGGTTTGCTGAACCGGTAGTAACAAGGACTGGCTGGCCCCTCCCACCCCACCCAGCCCCACCCAGGAGTCTCCACGCGGCCCGTCTTGGATGCCAGGTAAGTGCAGCGCCTGCACGGAGGCTCTGGGAGGGCGAAAAATGGACCTCCTGGAAGTTCCAGAAGTCTGGAAATGGGCCCATTTCTGGCCTCCAGAGCATGTGGGAGGCTGTTTTCGCCCTCCTGGAGGCTTGAAGAAAACCTCCGGAGCTTGGGGAGGGTGAAAAAGTACACACACACACACACACACACACACACACACACCATGGTGCAGGAGGCTGAGTAGGCCACACCCACCATGGCCACACCCACCCAGCAACCAGGCAGAGAACCGCTTGGTAAAATTTTTGAATCCCACTCTTGGAAATACCACCCATACGTACAGAGAGGACTAATTTATAGCATCATTTAAAGGAATCCTAACAGCATCAGATTCTTGACTCCAGGGTTGGACTTTGTCCCTGTTAGCACCAAAAGCTTACAATATTTTTTTCATAAGTTTAGCTCTCATCTGACCCTATTCTTTTCTTTTCCTTCTTTACTAAGAATTAGTCCAGAAGGATGAAAAATTACATTTAGGAATCCTCTTTGTTACTCATGCTTGGAATTAAACCGATGCATGTGGGACCCAACCTAGAGCTTTAATATTGAAGGGAAGAACTTCAATTGTTTGCAACATTTACTGTCTCCTTTCTCCCTGCCAATCTCCCTCAATACCCCATCATGTTAAGAAGATACATTATGAGTGTAGAAGATGAAAAGAACTCCCTCCTACACCAATTTGGTTGATAAGAAGGCATTATGGTATTGGAAGAAAACATGTTAGTTAGGCAGGAAAACTAGAAGGCCAGATCCTGAAGATGAAACGCAAATACTTTGGCCACCTAATGAGTAGGAAGGAATCACTGGAGAAGAGCCTAATGCTGGAAAAGATTGAGGGCAAAAGAAGAACGGGATGACAGAGAACGAGGTGGCTGAATGGAGTCACTGAAGCAGTAGGCATGAGCTTAAATAGACTCCAGAGGATGGTAGAAGACAGGAAGGCCTGGAGAAACGTTGACCATGGGGTCACGATGGATGGGACACAACTTCACAACTAACAACAACAACTTCCAGCTCCCAAAGGTACTTTTTCAAGAGGCAACTGAACTTTGTTTTTTTCTTGAAAACCTTTTGCTTCTCATCCAAGAAGCTTCTTCGGTTATGACTGGATGATGGGGAATGGAAGGATTTGTGAAGGAGTTCCATTCTCCACCATTCAGTCAGAACTGAAGAAGCTCCTCGGATAGGAAGCAAAACGTCTTCAAGGAAGAAAAGGAAAAACAAAGAAAATCCAATTGCCTCCTGAAAAAAGCACCTTTGGGACAATGATAACCTGGATGAATGAGCACCTCCACAGACATTCAGCTCCATGTTCCCTTTCTCACAACCTAGTTATTTAGAAAGATAGGCTAAGCATAACTCTAGAGGACTCATCTTAACGTTTTTCATTTCCGTTCGACTTTTGTGAAAGACAAGCATTCACCTAAACATCCTCATTACAGATAACTTTGGGCAAATGCAATTAAAACCGTGGGATTTTTCTGCTTTGCAGCAAATCCAAAGCGTGATTGAGGCAAAAAGACTGGAGAAAACTTCAAAAGCCAGCAAGCTGAAACAAACTTATGAGACCTGAGGTTAGGAGGGCTAATATAACAGCCACAAGAAATGGACAGACCGAGGTTCATCGGGGATTCAGAGATACTTCAGTCAGCAAAAACAAACAGGAGACATAAGTCATAAAGCTTTTTTAAAAGACGTTAAGAAAGAAATCATCAAGATTCCAGAAGCTATTTTTTTTTTAAGGTTGAAGAAAGGGTTCATAACATGAGTTCTAAAATTGAGCTGTTTTAAGAAACAGTGAAAATATCCAAAACAAAACATTCTGTAGTTCACAAAGAAAGGAAAATGACAATGTAGTCTCTCTTTCTCCTAACTAGAGGGAAATGACCAGTGGTGGGATTCAACCAGTTCGCACTACTTCAGCCGAACCGGTTGTAAAATTTCTGGCTAGCCCCGCCTCTCCCCTCCCCGCCCCTCCCCTTCCAGAAGTCCCCACATGCCCCATTTTCATTCCCAGGTAAGTGCAGGGAAGCCTACTAGGCCCAAAACAGGGTTCAGGGGTGTGTGGCGTGGCCCCCCATGGCCCATTTTTGCTCCCAGGCAGGTGCAGGAGGCCGAGTGCTGCCTGTCACGCCCACCATGGCCACACCCACCCAGCCGGTCATTAGAGCAGAGAACCAGTTGTTAAATTACTTGAATTCCACCACTGGAAATGACTGAAACAGGCTGAAACAGGAGAAAAAATGTGCATATGTATGTCAGTGCGTGTGCCAAGAGTTGTATGAAATGTTGGTGGGTTTCAAACCTGCGTAAAAGTTACAAAGAACTTGATTTGGCAACTTTAATAGAGCTAAACCTTATTTTAGTGACAAACGTTGAAAGATAGCTGGAAGGAGGCTTTGAAATCTGAATCTATATATCATGAGATGATTTCAGTCATTGCTATGACTCCAACAATAGAAGGGGACAAATTGTTTCCCATTTTTACCAATGTTTCTCAATGTTGGCAACTTTAAGATGTATGGACTTCAACTCCCAGAATTCCCCAGCCAAAATGCTCCTTCCTGACCTTTTATAAGAGATTCCGAATAATGAAACTGGAGGCCTTCTCCAAGCCAAACAAGCACACAAGGAAACGGTCTTCTCCCAGCTTGAAAATACTGATAGGACCTTCATGACTCTAAATCCATCCATTCTTCATCTCACCCTAGAACAGCAAAATCCATATGTTATAGAATGGACTGTGGACAATACCAAGAAGAAAGATTTCTGTAGATTTCCACCCCGTTAGTCATACTTTTACTGGGTGCATTTTATGTGGACAGAACAAGAGAAGTACAACCTGTGGTAAGATGTACGTCAAGCCTTCTGAAATTCTTTTCAACCTTTGAACAGCAAGGAATACATGCAGCATCTATACTTCCATTGTTAATTTGTAGTGGGGTTATATGTTTGCATATGGTATGCATATATGTGTTTCTTATCTTTTGTCACTTAGGTTGTCAGGTTCCAAGTAACACCCCCAACAAAATAAAACTCCGAGGCTTGAGTTTCCTCAAAGTTCTTTTTTATTGAAGATGTCCTATTGGCATATCTGGGAAAACCCGAATCTGAAAGTTTCCAGGTTTTCCCCAACCAAGTGAAAGTTCAAATCCCTGCCCAGCACCCTCATGTCCATCACATGGTCCAACCATCCACCGTCCAAACTGGAGACACCTCCCAGTCATCCGACTCCAGGTGCCAGGGCAAGGCGTCCTTGACTCTCTGAAAAAAGAATGTTGTTTTGATTACATAACACCCATAGTCTATGCAATCCCCCCTCCCATTTTCCCACAGAAGCATATGTGGCAGGCCTGAAAGGCCAAATATAACAGATGGCTTCCAGGTCTGACATATGTATGTGTTTGCACCCTTGGGTGCCCTTGGAAGCACAGGGTGCAGGGTAAGCTTCATTCCAACCTGATCCAGTTTGTTCAGTTTCTGGAAAGTTACCCTGTTGATGGACTGATAGAGTCTTGTCCATTCCCATCTGGGTTGGAAAATAGGAGGTGAAAATGAAGTTTAGCATTTTTTATTTAGTTATATCCCTTCCTTTATTGTTTTTATGAATAACTCAAGGTACCTAGTAAACCTCCTCCTAGTTCCCCCATAACAGCAGCCCTTTGAAGTGAGTTCAGTTGAGAGAGAGGGACTGGCCCAAAGTCACCCAGCTAACTTCCATGTCTAAGGCGGGATTAGAACTCACAGTCTCTTGGTGATTGGCCCAAAGTCACCCAGATGACTTCCATGTCTAAGGTGGGATTAGAACTCACAGTTTTTTGGTGATTGGGCCAAAGTAACCCAGCTGGCTTTCATGCCTAAGGCCAGACAAGAACTCACATCTTCCTGGCTTCTAGCATGATGCCCTCACCACTAGACCACACTGGCTTCCCAAAAGAAGTAATTTGTTATTGCCCACTTCTTAGAACTGAGAGAGAGTGACTGGCCTAAGGTCACCCAGCTGGTTTTGTGCCTAAGGTGGGACCAGAATTCATGATCTGCTTTCCAGCCTGGTGCCTTCTCCACATTACCCAACTGGCTGTGTCTTGCTCTACCATTTCCTCATGGAGGTGGTATCTCAACCCCATAATTGTTGTGATTGGCCTTCAAATTTCTAGGTTCTACCATATCGCAAGATCTAAAATGGACAGCTAACAACAAAAACGTTACCAAAAAAGCACAACAAAGAACATTATTTCTGTGCCAACTCAGAAAGTTCAAACTGCCCAAGGAGCTGCTGATCCAGTTCTACAGAGGAATGATTGAGTCTGTCATCTGCACCTCTATAACTGCCTGGTTTGGCTCTACAACCCAACAAGACAGACACTGACTTCAGAGGATAATTAGAACTGCAGAAAAAACAATTGCTATCAATCTGCCGTCCATGGAGGACCAATATACTGCACAAGTCAAAAAGAAGGCTGTGAAAAATATCTACAGACCCCTCACACCCTGGACATAAACTGTTTCAACTCCTACCCTCAAAACAATGCTATAGAGCACTGCACACCGGAATAACTAGACACAAGAACAGTTTTTTCACAAATGCCATCACCCTGCTAAACAAATAATTCCCTCAACACTGTCAAACTATTCACTAAGTCTGCATTACTATTCATCTTCTCATCTTCTCATCGTCCACATCACCAATCTCCTCCCACTTATGACTGACTGTAACCTTGTTGCTGGTATCCTTACGATTTATTTATTTATTTATTTATTATTTCAATTTATATGCCGCTCTTCTCCGGAGACTCAGGGCGGCTTACAATGTGTTAAGCAATAGCCTTCATACTCTTGTATATACCTGCTTAGTAGGGCTTTTGGCCCCCCCGCTAAACGGTGTTCTTTTTTTATATATATATACAAAGTCAGCTTATTACCCCCACAATCCGGGTCCTCATTTTACCTATCTCGAAAGGATGGAAGGCTGAGTCAACCTTGACCTGGTGAGATTCGAACTTGCAGTAATTGCAGGCAACTGGTTTTACTTAACAGTACTTAACAGTACTTAGTCTGCTGAGCCGCCAAGGCTTCTTTATATTTGATATTGTTTCCTGATTGCTTATTTGTACCCTATGATAATCATTAAGTGTTGTACCTTATGATTCATGATGAACGTATCTTTTCTTTTATGTACATTGAGAGCATATGCACCAAAGATAAATTCCTTGTGTGTCCAATCACACTTGGCCAATAAAAATTCTCTTCTCTTCTCTTCTCTTCTCTTCTCTTCTCTTCTCTTCTCTTCTCTTCTCTTCTCTTCTCTTCTCTTCTCTTCTCTTCCCTTATCTTATCTTATCTTATCTTATCTTATCTTATCTTATCTATCTTTTCCACAGTGCAGTGACTTTACAAGATGGCATGGAAGAATCTGAGCAAGCTCTCTGACTGCAACTCTTTGTGTTCTTCATTCACATGGTCCTTTCTCCCTGTCTAGGTATCCCTCCAGCCAGTGGCACGGGCACACTCCAGATCTACCTAATTGACATCAACGATAATGCTCCTGACCTTCAGCCAAAAGAGGCCCAGATATGTGAGAGGCCAAATCTGAATGTCATCAACATCACAGCCGCGGATGCTGACATCGATCCAAATGTCGGCCCCTTTGTCTTTGAGCTGCCGAGTGTGCCATCTGCCATTAGGAAGAACTGGACCATTACGCGTCTAAATGGTAAACCGAGCGGGCAACACCTGGCGTTGTTCGTAGCTTGGCACGGTGGGCCTTCAGACTTTAAAACATTTTGTGCCGTCTTCGGTGTTATTTTTTTCTTTCTTTTTTTTTTAAAGGGAGCCACATTCAAGATGACATTTCTAAGTGAGAGAGTTCATGAGAAATTGCCTGGATTGGGCCTTAAACTGAATTGTTGGTTGTTGGCTTCCCTGCCTTAATGCAGCTTGTAATTACAGAGGGTTATCACGAGAAAGTTGGGATAAATCATTTGTAAATTGCCCAGGAGGAAAAGCTATTATCGGCCTTCCTTATGTTCCATTTTTATTGTCATAAGCCACAATCAGGATCAATGATCAACCTCTGCCCATAATTGCTTAAAAGTCACCCTCCTTTTCTAATTTACCATAGAGGCAGCTTTCATGCTTGGAAAATAGGAAGGTGACCATTTGGGGAGCTGTCCAAATGATCATAATTACCCTCTTTATGGCTTATCAGAGCCTGCACAGAGTTCAACTTAGGTCAGAGATGGGCAAATGTGGCCCTTTTACAATCTGTGGACTTCAACTCCCAGAATTCCTGAGACTGTCTCAGGAATTCTGGGAGTTGAAGTCCACAGATTGTAAAAGGGCTTGTAAAGGGATTGTAAAAGTGTGAAAAACGGCCACAAGTTGCTTTTTTTCAGTCCTCTTGTAACTTCAAACAGCAGCTAAACAAATGATTGTAAGTCAAGGACTGGGGGGAGTAACTCATAAGGAGTAGATTCTCCAGATCAGTAGATATTCAGAAAAAGTAGATTTTTCCACAGGGGCCTGTTCTTCATGGCTTCCTCCATTTTGTTCCCCACAGGTGATTATGCTCAACTCGGCTTGCGAATAATGTATTTGGAAGCTGGTGTATATGATGTTCCAATCATTGTAACGGATTCCGGCAACCCTCCTCTGTTTAACATGTCCATCATTAAGGTCAAGGTGTGTCCATGTGACGAGAATGGAGATTGTACCACTATAGGAGCTGTTGCTGCAGCTGGGCTGGGCACCGGAGCCATTATTGCCATCTTGATATGTATCATCATTTTACTAAGTAAGTGTTGCACCAGGCCATGAATGCCTATGGTCTGAAGCCAAGGTTCTTTATACATGCATACAGCATTTTTATTTATTTATTTATTCATTGAATTTTTTTATTCTGCCCTCATCGCTTCATAGGTAACTCAAGGCACATACATAATACTCATTCCTCCTCCTATGTTCCCCACAACAACCTTGTGAGGTGGGTTGGTGCAGAGAGAGAGAGTGACTGGGCCCAAAGTCACTCAGGTGACTTTCATACCTAAAATAGGACTAGAACTCACAGTCTCCTAGTCTGGGTGCAAAGTCACCCAATAGGCTTTCATGCCTAAAGCGGGACAACAACTCAGTCTCCTGCTGATTAGCCCAACGTCACTCATCTGACTTTGATGCCTAAGGCAGGACTAGACCTCACAGTTTCTGGTGATTGGCCCAAAGTCACCCAGCTGGCTTTCATGTCTAAGGCGGGACAACAACTCACAGTCTCTTGCTGATTGGCCCAACGTCACTCAACTGACTTTCATGCCTAAGGCAGGACTAGACCTCACAGTTTCTGGTGATTGGCCCAAAGTCACCCAGCTGGCTTTCATGCCTAAGGCGGGACAACAACTCACAGTCTCTTGCTGATTGGCCCAACGTCACTCAACTGACTTTCATGCCTAAGGCAGGACTAGACCTCACAGTTTCTGGTGATTGGCCCAAAGTCACCTAGCTAGCTTTCATGACTAAGTGGGACAACAACTCACAGTCTCCTGCTGATTGGCCCAATGTCACTTACTGCCTAAGGCAGGACTAGACCTCACAGTTTCTGGTGATTGGCCCAAAGTCATCCAGTAGGCTTTCATGACTAAAGTGGACAACAACTCACAGTCTCCTGCTGATTGGCCCAATGTCACTCAACTGACCTTCATGCCTAAGACAGGACTAGACCTCACAGTCTACTCGTGATTGGCCCAAGGTCACCCAGCCAACTTTTATGACTAAGATGGAACTAGAACTCACAGTTTCCTTGTTTCTAGTCTGGTGCCTTAATCACTAAACCAGACCGTCAAAGTTCGGTAATTCAATCAAATCACAGTAAAAGGGAATCAGTTTCATAGTCATGAAAGTACAGCTCTTCCCTAGTGGTTTAAAAATTGGTTTTTAAGTTAGAATTTGTGAAAATCAACATCCACATTTCATGGCACTTATAGAAGTAAAATAATGAGGGCCAATTTTTTTAAAAAAAATCAAACCAAAACATATACACTAGGACAGGGGTGGGCCTCAAAAATTTTAGCAAGGGGTTCTCTGCCCAGTTGCTGGGTGGGTGTGGCCATGATGGGCGTGGCCTACTCAGCCTCCTGCACCACAGCAGAGGGGGAGGTTATTTTGCCCTCCCCAGGCTCCGGAGGCTTTCCTTGAGCCTCTGGGAGGGTGAAAACAGCCGCCTCAGGCTCTGTCTGCCCTCTGGAGGCCAGAAACGGGGCCATTTCCAGCCTTCCCAAACTTCCAGTAGGCCCATTTGTCTCCCTCCTCAAGCCTCTGTGCATGCCCTGCATTTACCTGCACCCAAAATGGGCCCCATGGGGACTCCTGGGGGGGGGCGGGTTGGGCAGGGCCAGCCAGGAGTGGGATTTGGGGGTTCTCCAAACTGCACATAATCTTAGCTAGAGGTTGTCTCAAACCCTTGCAAAACCCGTAGCAGCCCATCCTTGCACTAGGAAACAGCCTTCAAATGCCTCAGATTCCCCAATTGTGTCACGATGGTGCTGAACAGCTCAGTAGTTATAGAGTATTCTCAAAATCTGAATGCAAGGCATGAATGATGAATCTATCATTTTATGAATGATGAATTCATTTTATGATGAATCTAAAATGCTATTAAATAAAAATTTTGGACCCAGTTCAAGTCCATCATCATTCATGGAACCTGTTTGACTTTGGCATTGTGAGAATAAGATGCCAGTGTGATTCCCAGGAGAAAATATGAAATATGAATTTCATAACTACCTGTGTTTCCTGCAAAATAAGACAGGGACTTATATTAATTTTAGCTCCAAAAGACGTATTATGGCTAATTTTCTGGTTAGGTCTTATTTAGGGAGAAATTTTGGGGGCAGGGTAGGATGTATTACAAGCATCCTGAAAAAACATGCTAGGCCTTATTTTCCGGTTGGGTCTTATTTTCGGGGAGACAGGGTAAATAACTGTCATTCCCCTCAATCCTTTTAAGGACTGATCTACATGTTGATAAACCACAGAGGTGAAACCATCCAAAACATCACTTTTTGTCATTTCCCCCCCTCTTTCCCACTACATTATTGGCATGCTTCTCTCCTTGATATCTATGGGGCTCTACATGGGGCTCCCCTTGAGGAGCACCCGGAGGCTCCAACTGGCGCAGAGTGCGGCTACGCGGGTGGTGATGGGAGCGACATGGCGTTCCCATGTGACGCCTCTCCTACGCGAGCTGCACTGGCTCCCGGTGGTCTTCCGGGTGCGCTTCAAGGTTTTGGTTACCGCCTTCAAAGCGCTCCATGGCTTAGGACCTGGGTACTTGCAGGACCGCCTACTACCACCAATAGCCTCCCACTGGCCGGTACGCTCTCATAGAGAGGGGCTCCTCCGGGTGCCGTCAGCAAAACAGTGTCGACTGGCAGCCCCCAGGGGGAGAGCTTTCTCTGTGGGGGCACCTACTATCTGGAACGAGCTTCCCCCGGAGATACGGAGGATCCCAGATCTGCGCACCTTCCGACGCGCTCTTAAGACCTTTTTGTTTCACCAGGCGGGCCTGGCCTAACCTCTCTTCTTTTTTAGCGTTAAATGTTAATCTGTTTTAAACTATGTGGGGTGTTTTAATTCTGTCCGGGCCAAATTTATTTAATTTGATTTTAGTTGGGTTTTAAATTTTGTATACATGTATTTTTATTGTTGGCTGTACACCGCCCTGAGTCCTTCGGGAGTAGGGCGGTATATAAATCCAATAAATCTAATCTAATCTAATCTAATGGAAATTCTCAGTCATCCAGGTGATAATTGTCCCAAAGGTGATTTTTCAAGAGGCAACTGGACTTTCTTGTTTTTCTTTGAGGATGTTTCATTTCTCATCCAAGAAGCTTCTTCAGCTCCGACTGGATAGTGGAGAATAGAAGGATTTATACTGCTTGCAGACAGCTGATCATTTGCATTTTTTTAGAGAGTCGTTGAGGCCACTTGGAGATTTATCTGTGTCCCCAGAGTCGCCTGAGCAGTGCAAATGGGCAGAAAACATCCTACAGCCAAGATAGCTCCACACTCATTTGCACTACTGACGGGGATGGTTCTGTAGCTTTGCATGTACACTGAGAGCCTCTGAACTGGAGACAATTGTGTGTCTAATCCCACTTGGCCAAATAAAGTTCAATTCAATTCAATTAAAAAAAAAAACCTCAAGCACTTCAGTACAATACCCTCTATATTTACATTTGAAAAATAAGCCATCCCATTTCCTGGGTAATCTTTAATATACACATGCTAATTTAATTGTGACCTGATGGTAATGAGCAATAAATATACATTGGCATTCTAAATTGGTTGATCATAATAAAGCTTTCTAATGCCAATTGTTAGTAGTTTGTGTAGTAAAATTTCACACTGGAAGAAACAGAAGGCAATAAAGCATAAAATCCAGTTTTTCTTTTTTCTGCCTTCACATAACTCAAGGCCTAAAATATGATTTAAACATTTGAGCATATTCTGTTGACTGAAAATTAAATGCGGATGAAAGGCGTTTGATTTAGGAGAATCTTCTTCCTATCTTCAAATCCATTATCCTGTTCTAAATTATGGATTTTTATTATAAATGTGTGTTTTTAAAAATTCATTGCTCTAATTGGCTTTTTTAATGCTCGGCAATCACCCTGGTTTTATATCGGTGAAAATGGAAGGTAAATAGAAATCTTCCTTCCATGTAGTCATTTAATTTAGGGGCTTGTTCCATCAATTATTTTTACTGGGCGGAGAAAAATGGGTGAGTGGGACATATAATTAATGTGGTTTGTGTGTGCGCGTGCATGCTTTTGAATTAATCTTGACTCATGGCAACTGTATGGACTAGTCCCTGGAGTTTTCTTGGTGCTGTTTTTCAGATGTTTGCCATTGCCTCCTTCCTAAGGTTGAGATAAAGTGCCTGGTCCAAGGACACCCAGCTGGCTTTATGCCTAAGGCAGGACAAGGACTCACACTTCCCTGCTTTCTAGTTCAGTGTCCTTGTTCACTACCCCAAGTGGTTTGTTAAAAATGCTTACCAGTCACTTTCTACAGTGCCCTCGTAACTTCAGACAAATCACTAAACAAATGGTTATAATTGAGCACCGTCTGCGGATTCCATCATAAAATGGGAAACCAGTTTGAATCTCAACATGTTAATGCCAGTTTTGGAGCCCTATTGATCAGTTGTTGCGGTGGGAAAATTGGAGGCAGAAGGTGTGTTAGATTTCTTGACTGCCTTGAGTTATTTGTAAAAAGAAAAAAAAGGAAAGAAAGAGAAAAAGAAAGAAAGAAGAAAGAAAGAGGGAGGAAAGAAAGAAGAAAGAGAGAGAGAGAGAGAGAGAGAGAGAGAAAGAAAGAAAGAAAGAAAGAAAGAAAGAAAGAAAGAAAGAAAGAAAGAAAGAAAAAGAAAGTAAGTAAGTAAGTGTTGGAAGAAATGTCCACTTGGGTTCAGTTCCAAGTGGGGAGAAAGACACTGGACACATGGAGGTTGCTTGAAAAGATGGTTTAATGGTGGACAGGACCAGATGGTTTGAGGTCCTGGGCAAAAAGGCCCATGGGTAAGAAAGAGAGAGAGAGATTTATACCCTCTGTTGGGCTTTGAATTTGACCTTGTATTCTGATTGGTTGTCAGACTCCCATGCAGTCATGCAGGGGTAACTCTGTAGGTTGTGTTTTGAGTCCCAAGCTTGGTTGAGCCTTGCTGGGTGATGACGTAATGAAAGGGCTTTGGGCAATTCCTACTATGGCTCTGCCTGTAGGAGGTAGATCTTTGTTATGTAGAATAGACTGGCCTAGGTCTTAATGGCTCATTGACAAAGGGGGGAGGGGTGCTGAGTTTCTGCCTCCCTTTTAGGGGAAGTATTCTGCCTTTTAATATTTCCTAAAATACCTCATTTTCCTAGGAGAGGGGTGAGTGTTAACTTCCTACAAAAGAAAACCTCTCATTCAGAGACATTTAACTTGGTTAAATGGTTTAAATAAGCTCTTCCAATTTGATTGGAAACGTCTGGATAACGAGATTTTTCTCAAATCATACCTGCAAATTACATATTCGTTCAGTTCCTGATTTCAAAGGGCTGCAGAGTATTTGGAGAACAGCCCTCCAGTGATGGTCATTGGCCTCCATCTACAGGGTGTTACTGCCCATGGATCCATGTCTCCTGCAATCCTGGCTTGCAATCTCATCTGGGGGGAAAAAAGCCAAGAGCTTTTTCATAAAGCAATAGACTAAAGAAAAATATAATAATGGGGAGAAGGCAATCGATTTCACAAAAATTGCCTTCAGAAAGGAAAACAGGCCTTAAAGCAACAATGGAGCTCTCTTTTCTTAAGAGCAAATAAAAAGGATTGAACTACATCTGCTATTGACACTCTGAAAGCCTCTTTTTCAAGAGAGAACTGTAAAGGTGTTAATAGGACAATTTTTCTACAAAGGGTAACCAGACAAAAAAAACCATCCCTGCCTTAAAAGAGAGATAACTTGCTTCTGGTGAACTACAAAAGAAAAGAGAAATATTTCACTAGTTATGATAACTAGTTAAGAGCAGAGGTGAAATCCAGCAGGTTCTGACAGGTTCTGGAGAACTGGTAGCGGAAATTTTGAGTAGTTCGGACAACTGGCAAATACCATCTCTGGCTTGCCCCAGAGTGGGGTGGGAATGGAGATTTTGCAATATCCTTCTCCCAGAGGGAATGGGAATGGGAATTTTGCAGTATCCTTCCCCTGCCACACCCACCAAGCCACACCACTCCCACCAAGCCACGCCCACAGAAGGCAGATTGGTGTTTTTCTTCATAGGTGGGTCCTCTTTTATTTGTCTCTGGTTTTTTTTTTTAAAAAAAGTGGCAGGCTTAAGCAAATGCAAATCAATCTTCAAATCAATTTATATGGCTAGACTAAAAAGGAGCGAAGCGACATATAGAAGCAGTAATTAGATGCTTCTCTTGTTTCAGCTTTGGGGCTTCCTATCGGTTGGTTTTTGTGGGCTGGAATTGCAGGGGGTAGGAAAGGGAAATAGATGGGGTAGAATTTGTCCTAGCGTGTCTCTTCATTTGCACAGATTTTTTGAGAGTAAGCCTGTTTAGGAGTTGGGCAAGAGATTGTCTCTTTCCATTCTTGTACTTGGCAATGGTAGGGAGTAGGGGGGTGGATCAATGTTTTTGCTCTGACAAAAAAGCAATTACAGAAAAGTTTCACTTTCTGCGCAGTGTGGAGATTGTGCTGAAATTTCTGTTTGGAGTGTCAGCAAGATCAGGGTGGACTGCTGGAGGTTTGCAGGGGTTCGGGAGAACCTCTAGCTAAAATTCTGTGCACTTCGGAGAAACCCCAAATCCCACTCCTGGCTGGCCCCACCCACCCCACCCCACCTCTCCCAGGAGTCCCCACATGGTCCGTTATGGGTGCAGGATGTGCACAGAGGCTCGGGGAGGGCGAAAAATGGGCCTACCGGAAGTTCAGGAAGACAGGAAATGGGTCCGTTTTGAGCCTCCAGCAGGCCTCCGGAGTCTGGGGTGGCTGTTTTGCCCTCCCAGAGGCTCAAGGAAAACCTCCAGAGCCCGCAGAGGGCAAAAACACACATACACCCATGGTGCAGGAGGCCGACTAAGCCACACCCACCATGGCCACCCAGCAACCCCTTGCTAAAATTTTTGAAGCCCATCCCTGAGCAAGATGGATTACATAGCACTATATTTATTTATTTCTATAAATATATATATTTATGCTTCTATGCACCTAGTCCTCAACTTACGACCACAATTCAACCCAAAATTTATTTTGCTGTTATAAGTCAAGGACTACGTGTACTGCCCTATAGTTCTTTATAGCACTCTCTGGGTGGTTTACAGAATCAGCCTATTGCCTCCAACAATCTGGGTCCTCATTTTATCAACCTTGGAAGGAGGAAAGGCTGAGTCAACCTTGAGCAGGACAGGATCGAACTCCAGGTTGGCCATGGAGTGCTTTAAAGGTGGTGACCAAAACCTTAAAGCATAGAACATAGAATAACAGAGTTGGACCTTGAGGATCATCTAGTCCAACTGTATGCCATTTCAGACACATAGCTGTCCAGCCTTTTCTTAAAAACCTCCATGATGGAACACCGACAACTTCTGAAGACAAGCTATTCCACTGGTTGATTGTTCTCACTGTTAGAAAATTTCTCCTTAGTTCCAGATTGCTTCTCTCCTTGATTAGTTTCCATCCATAGGTTCTTGTCTTGCCTTCCGGTGCTTTGGTAAATAGTTTTACCTGTAAATGTAAATCGGTAGAATCCACATCTGCTGTGGATGCTTTTGCTCAGCCTTATGTTTATCAATCTTAGTCTGGAATGAATTTTTGCAAGCTACTTTAGGAAGTCAGCTTCCATTGACACATTGGCCTTATTGGCTTCGGTCAGCTCTAGACACTGAATAAGAATCTGTATCTTTTCTTTGGCTGCGAAGATAAGTTTCATATTTCTCTGCCCCAATGCCAAAGTGGCCAGTCGGTTGTGAATTGAAGTCACACTTCCAACACATAATTGTTGGAATTTAGAGGACTTATTTTCCACCTCAGCATAATTACCCTGAGAAGGAGTCCACATTGGTGATGACAAAGTGCCCTTTATGATCTGGAACACTCCAAATTTTCTAGTGATAACCTCCTGATGAATTGCGATGCGTTGTGATATTGCAATTTTAAGGGGTGTGATGGTTCAGCCGTTAAAGAGACAGAGCTTGTCAGCCTGGGCTTGAGACCCGAATGCTGTGGAACAGAGTGAGCTCCCGTTCCTTGCTCCAGCTCCTGCCCACCTAGCAATTTGAAACCATGCAAATGCGAGTAGATAAATAGGTGCCATTTTGTGGGAAGGCAATGGCATTCTGTGCCCCTTGGAGTATAGTCATAATGGCCACATGACCACGGAAATGTCTCCAGATAATGCTGATTCCCTCAACTGGGAAATAGAGATGAGTACTACCCCCAAGAGTCAGACATGACCGGACAAGGAAAACCTTTACCTTTTATCTTTTACTGCAATTTTACCAAACTATTCTTCTCTGTGTTGGAAAATTACAAGTTATGAAATGTGAGGGGAGAGAGGGTTTTTCTAAGTCAGGGGTGGGCAACTATAGCAATAGCACTTAGGCTTATATACTGCTTTACAGTGCTTTACAGCCCTCTTTACAGAGTCAGCATATGGCCTCCAACAATCTGGGTCCTCATTTAACCCACCTCGGAAGGATGGAAGCAGTGGTGGAATTCAATTTTTTTTTTACTACCAGTTCTGTAGGCGTGGCTTGGTGGGCGTGGCAGGGGAAGGATATTGCAAAATCTCCATTCCCACCCCACTCTGGGCCCAGCCAGAGGTGGTATTTGTTGGTTCTCCGAACTACTCAAAATTTCTGCTACCAGTTCTCCACAACCTGTCAGAACCTGCTGAATTTCACCGCCCGGGGTAGGGGGTATTCCTCTATCCTGATCTTGTTAGACCTCTCAGCGGATTTTGATACCATCGACCATGGTATCATGTTGCGCCGGTTGGAGGGATTGGGGGTGGGGAGCACCGTTTTACGGTGGTTCTCCTCCTATCTGTCCGACCGGTCGCAATCTGTGTTGACAGGGGGGCAGCGGTCAACCCCAAGGCGCCTAGTGTGTGGGGTGCCACAAGGGTCAGTCCTCTCGCCTCTCCTGTTCAACATTTATGTAAAGCCGCTGGGTGAGATCATCCATGGTTTTGGGGTGAAGTTCCATCAGTACACTGATGACACTGAGCTGTACATCTCCACCCCAGACCACCCCAACGATGGCGTGGAAGTGATGTCCCAGTGCCTTGAAGCTATGCGGGTCTGGATGGGGAGAAACAGGCTTCGACTCAACCCCTCCAAGACCGAGTGGCTGTGGCTGCCGGCATCCCGATATAGCCAGCTGACTCCATCGCTGGTTATTGGGGGCGAATCATTGGCCCCCACGGAGAGGGTGCGCAACTTGGGCATCCTCCTGGACCCACAGCTGTTCTTAGAGGATCATACGACGGCTGTGGCCAGGGGGGCTTTTTATCAGGTTCGCCTGATACGCCAGTTGTGGCCCTTTCTAGATCGGGACTCCCTACGCACAGTCACTCAGGCCCTCGTCACTTCTCGCCTGGACTATTGCAATGCTCTCTACATGGGGCTCCCCTTGGGGTGCACCCGGAGGCTCCAACTGGTGCAGAATGCAGCCGCGCTGGGATTATGGGAGCGACAGGGCGCTCCCATGTGACACCTCTCCTCCGAGAGCTGCATTGGTTGCCGGTGGACTTCCAGGTGCGTTTCAAGGTGTTGGTAATCACCTTTAAAGCGCTCCATGGCTTAGGGCCAGGGTACTTACGGGACCGCCTTCTGCCACCAATTGCCTCCCACTGGCCGGTTCACTCCCACAGAGAGGGCCTCCTCAGGGTGCCGTCAGCCAGACAATGCCGGCTGGTGACCCGCAGGGGGAGAGCCTTCTCTGTGGTAGCTCCCACCCTCTGGAACAATCTTCCTCCAGAGTTGGGAACGATCCCTGACCTCCGGACTTTCCGTCGGGCTTTAAAAACACATTTCTTTCAGCTTGCCGGCCTGGCCTGATCCCTGTTAAATTTTTTAGAACTTTTAATTTTTGATATTAATTTTAAATTGAACTGTTTTAATTATCGGCCAATTTCATATTTGTTATTTTAAATTTTAACTTTTGTGTACTCTGTTTTTTAAATTCTGGCTGTTCACCGCCCTGAGTCCGCAAGGAGAAGGGCGGTATATAAATCTAATAAAATCAAATCAGATCAAATCAATCAGATGGAAAGCTGAGTCAACCTTCAGCCTGGTGAGATTTGAACTGCCAAATTGCAGGCAGCCGGCAGTCAGCAGAAGTAGCCTGCAGTACTGCACTCTAACCACTGCACCACTGTGGCCGTTTTATGACCTGTGGACTTCAAACTCCCACTGGCTCAGGAATTCTGGGAGTTGAAGTCCACAAGCCATAAAGGGAGCAGCATTCCCCACTTCTGCTCTAAGTGAACCGAAATATGAAGCCAGAGGGGGGTTAACTCTTGGATTACTCTCCTTGCATCCTGTCTCTCCAGGGGTGGATTTCACCACAAGTAAAGCAGCAGTAATTTGGGGGGGGGGGGGAATTAGTGTTCCTCTCAGTCCCAAATGCCTACATGGAGAGGTATCAACATGTTACAACCAGTTGAGGGGGCAGCCATTTCTATCGTGTCCCCCCCCCCCTCATGCTGCCCTGTTCCCTCGTTAGAATAAATCCTTTCAAATCTGCAAGATGCTGCAGCTGCGCTAATTTCATTTTAATGAAGTGTGATTCTCTCCGAAGGGATGCAACGGAGACTGGATAAAACATTAGCTCGTCTAATCCAATTTGGACTTCGTCTCCTCCTTTTGTACAAGCTTTCTGTCATTTCCAAAAATCACATTAACAAACCTTCCGAGATACTCTTTTTTTCGGCTGCTTTGCTTAAGAAGAAGATGCGAGCCCAGCCTTGAACTTTCTGAAAGTGTCTGGGCGGGAGGGGGGTGGGGGGAGAGCAAACATTGGAATATCAGATCTCGTTTGGCAGGATAAGACAATGTTTGCATGGCTTTGCTATGTTTGAAGATTAAGTTCAGGAAATTAAATAGAGAACATTTCCAGTACGAGTAACTCTCGTATTTTTCTACATCTCAAATCCAATGTATGGGGTTACAGGTACTCCTCGACTTACAACATTTAGTGACCATTACAATGGTGCTGAAAAAAGAGACCTATGACTGTTTTTCACACTTACACTCACATTTATGAGCCGTGATGGTGCAGTGGTTAGAATGCAGTACTGCAAGCTACTTTCAGCAGTTCAATTCTCACCGGCTCAAGGTTGACTCAGCCTTCCATCCAGAGGTGGTATTCAGCAGGTTCTGACCAGTTCTGGAGAACCGATAGCGAAAATTTTGAGCAGTTCGGAGAACCGGTAAATACCACGTCTGGCTGGCCCCGCCCCCATCTATTCTCTGCCTCCCCAGTCCCAGATGATCAGAAGGAAATGAGGATTTTTGCAGTAACCTTCCCTTGGAGTGGGGAAGGAATGGAGATTTTACAATATCCTTCCCCTGGAATGGGGTGGGAATGGAGAGTTTACGGTATCCTTCCCCTGCCACTCCCACCAAGCCATGCCCACCAAGCCATGCCACGGCCACCAAGCCATGCACTCAGAACTGGTAGTAAAAAATTTTGAATCCCACCACTAATTCTATCCTTCCGAGGTCAGTAAAATGAGGACCCAGATTGTTGGGGGCAATAGGCTGACAATAGCAGTTTATAAACTGCTTAGAGAGGGCTATAAAAAACTGTGAAGCGGTATATAATTCTAAGTGCTATTGCTACTGCTACAATTATTGCAGCATTCCCATGGTCACATGATCAAAATTTAGACGCTTGGCTCATATTTATGACCGTTGCGGTGCCCCGTGGTCATGTGATCACCTTTGGCGAACTTCTGACAAGCAAAGTCAATGGGGAAGCTTGATTCATTTAACAACCATGTTACTAACTTAACAGCTGCAGTGATTCACTTAACAAATGTGGCAAGAAAGGTTATAAAATGGGGCAAAATTTACTTAACACTCAGCTATAGCAATTTTGGGTCACAAGACAAGAACTACTTGTACTTTGCAAAAAAAGATGAAATGCCACAATTAAATATTCCAGGACTGGAAAAATGTTATTCATGCCTAAACCTTCAATGTCATAAAGCTTGCTGACTTTCCATTCTTCAGCTTATCCCCACTTAGGATGATAGTGAGAATGAGACCTTCTGTTTCTCTCCAGAATATATATGCTAGGCTATTCTACATGTTGTATATATATGGTTCCTGGTTTGTGCAGGTTTCAGTTGTTAATTAGGGTGTTGGTGGCTGGCTATTAAATTGTTAGTTGTTTTTGTTTTTGTTTTTTTAATTTAATTTATATGCTGCCCTTCTCCGGAGACTCAGGGTGGCTTACAGTGCGTTAAGCAATAGCCTTCATACTTTTGTATATACCTGCTTAGTAGGGCTTTCGACACCCCCCCACAAAGCGGTGTTCTTTTTTATACAAAGTCAGCTTATTGCCCCCACAATCTGGGTACTCATTTTACCTACCTTGAAAGGATGGAAGGCTGAGTCAACCTTGAGCCTGGTGAGATTCGAATTTGCAATAATTGCAGGCAGCTGGTGTCACTTTAACACCACTTAAGCTGCTGTTTAAGCTACTGCGCCACCAGGCTCTTGTTCTTTCCTTGTGCCCAGCTCCTAAGTACTAAGTAACCTGGTGGTAAATCAACACTCTTCTTGACTGACAAGGGGTCTGTTTCCCAGGAGTCAATCATTTCTCTGGCTATTTTTGTCCCTGCTCAGCCAACAATCAGAGTAGCTGTGAAATTGAATGATGTCCTTGTTCATTGCAATGTGAGGCTACCAATGTGTTCGGGTCTCCTCATCTGACTGCTCACTTGTGTTCTTGCAATCTGATGGTTAGCTTCCATTTATTTCTCCTATTTGTGGTCAGTTTTGCAGATCTGGGAACAACACAAAGTATAAACCCCCACTCATGAAGAAAAGATGGGGTAATATTGACCGTACTTCCCTTGGCTAGGGTTGATTGTCCTTAAGGAATAGGAGATTGTGACATTCAGCCATGGTTGCTATATTTCAATTGATTGTCTTCTAGCCATGGTTCTGCTTTTTGTGGTATGGATGAAACGGAGGGAGAAGGAACGTCACACTAAGCAGCTACTCATTGATCCTGAAGATGACGTCCGGGACAACATCCTTAAATATGATGAAGAAGGTGGTGGAGAAGAAGATCAGGTAAGGGTTACTCCAACTTTGTGAGAAATCAGTTACAGTTCAAAATAATGCAAAAGACTTGAGATGGTATATTTGAACCGCAGTTACGAGACTTGAAGTGGATATAGCACAACTCTTAAAATTTCTATTAAATTGTTGAGAAATTGATGAGAATGTTAAGGAGTTGCAGCTCAAATATATCTGAAAAGTGAGTGCTATAAACACACCATCCCATATTCATCTGTCACCAGGAATAGAATAGAATAGAATGGAATGGAATGGAATGGAATGGAATGGAATGGAATGGAATGGAATGGAATGGAGAGGAGAGGAGAGGAGAGGAGAGGAGAGGAGAGGAGAGGAGAGGAGAATAGAATAGAATAGAATAGAATAGAATAGAATAGAATAGAATAGAATAGAATAGAATAGAATAGAATAGAATAGAATAGAATAGAATAGAATAGAATAGAATAGAATAGAATAGAATAAAGGGATCTTGGAGGTCTTCTAACCCAACCGCTGCTCAGGCAGTAAACCCTAGACCAGCGATGGCTAATCTTTTCCTGACCAAATGCCCAAAGCACATGTGCGCAAATGCACACGTGCCTGAATCCCCAAACTACAATGCACACATGGCCCCCATGCATGTACCCCACTCCGTGCGTGCACACGTGGGCCCCCCATGCATGCACGCATGGCCCCACACACGTGCCCTGTCCCTCCCATCCACACACACCCCCGCATGGGCAGCAGAGACCCAAAGATCAGCTGGCCAGCGGGAGGCATACATGCATGCGCAGCGGAGCTGAACTGGGGCGATTGTTCGCGTGCCATCAGAGAGGGCGCTGCGTGCCACCTCTGGCGCTTGTGCCCCACGTTCTGCATCACAGCCCTAGACCATTTCAGAGAAATGGTTATCCAATCTCTTCTTAAAAATTTCCAGTGTTGGAGAATTCACAACTTCTGGAAGCACACTAAGGAGAAACGCTAACATTAAAGTTCAATATAACCTAGGAAGTTTATATAGCACACAAAGATCTCTATGTTGAAAAAGATTCCCCAGGAGTAATATGGACTTCGGGGGAACAAATATAATGTCATTGATCACACCTTGGTTTCTTTGTTTCTGTGATGATCTACCACCACCTGACATGCCAATCCATAATTCGTTTGAAGTTTGGATTTGCTTTGTTTAAATCGGTCTCTCTTTCTCTCTTCCAAATCAATCACAAAGTAGATTGTGGAAAGATCATTCACAGCATCAGTAATACTCCAAACCCACATTGAGATGCCTCCAGAATGTGAACTGAAGAAGCGATTAGTCCAAGAGTGCGGGTTTGCATCTTTGTGCCTTGTAAAATCTCTTCAGCACCGTCCAGCCAAAGATCAATCGCATATCATATACGTTTAATTAAGTAGCAATATAAATGCCATAGAGTTAAAGGCTCTCTTTTGATTTCCCTTAAACTTAATCGTGTTATTCAGCCTCCCCCCAATGGCACAAAGATACAGGATAATCTTCAGTGAAAATCTGCCGTAGCTTCACTCTTTTCCTTCTGTATGCGTGATAGGATTATGATTTAAGCCAACTTCAGCAGCCAGAGAATATGGATCATGTTTTAAACAAGGCGAACGGAGTCAGAAGAGTAGATGAGAGACCTGTCGGTGCTGAGCCTCAATATCCTATACGGCCGGTCATCCCCCACCCTGGAGACATCGGGGACTTTATTAATGAGGTACGTTCCCACCGATTTCTGTAGACTGCTGCTATAGGGTTAATTGGTCACCGAGAGCTAGAGACAGCAGTTAACATGCACAGAATACAGACAAGGATGGATGGATCGATGGTTGGGTGGACGGATCAATGGATGGATAGATGTCTTGGAACACGTTCCAAGAAGGGAACTGCTGAAGAGTGGTTTTGAGCGAAATCACACCTGCCAAGCATATAAGCATTGTTTCATTTCAGAGACAGGTTAAATTGTACATTTATTATAATCTAGTGTCTTAGTTGGCAGGGTGGTCAGACCAGATGGTGTGGCCTCTAACTAATCTTGGCTGTTTTCAAACAAGCTAAGAAGATCTGCTTAGGATTTGGAATGGAAAATCCCAGGGCTAAACTAGGGCTGATGTGCCCTGAAGAACTTGCAAGGGAGTTCGTATAAAGCAGCATTAGTAAGATAATTTACCAGTAGTCCTGCTCCATCTTTGTTGCTCATATTCAACGTCTGGGCATCCCTGAAGATGCTTTGAATTCAAGCCATCGACAGCATTAGCAATCTCATCTGCTTAGCTTCCGCCGCCCAAGCGCCATCCTTGGCTTTCTTTATTGGCTATTGTATTCGCAAAACATCATAGCCTGCCCTTCCAACAGATTGCCCAAGGCAAATCAAGCATAAAGAACCGATGGAACCGACATTTAACAGCCGCAAATTGAAAGTATAAAAGCAATAAATACGTAGTGGCCACCCAAGAGACAGGCCAGCTGCTTCTGTGAAGCAACGAAACAGCGGCGAAGGTAGCCATTGGATACAGGACTAGGAGCGTTTCCGCAACAGGCCGAATGAGAAAATGTAGTTGCTATTCTGTAGCCTGTACATACAATAAACCTGACAGTGCTCTAAGGCACAAAATCCTCCATCATGGGGAATATGTTCATTATATTTAAACAGGTGCACATTGCAGCCAATTCCCATGGTTCGCTCATCAGACGGATGTCAAACCTGCAGTGAAATATATATATATATTTCACTGCAGGTTTATATATATATAACCTATATATATATATATATATATATATTATATATATATATATATATTTCACTGCAGGTTTATATATATATAACCCCACAGATTATTTTATCTCTTCCTGCCTTGGTTTTTTTTTAAATGTTTGGGCCGCCTTCAAAACCCAATCGATCCCATGGCAGCTTTACAAGAGGCTGTAAATTCTAAAACAATTAAAATATACAACAGCACAAACATTCAATTGTATAACATTAAATCAGCGAGTAGGACCATAATAGCAACAGCCGGAAAGAAAGATGGAAAAGGCTCCTGAATTAGCAGATATTAAAAATCGACACGTTGACTACAATGCTTAGAATGTGTGGGAAGATAAAAGGATGTTGTTGTTGTTTTTTTGGTGTCCCGAAAGACAATAAAATGGACATCCGGGAGTACCTCACTAGAAAGAGCATTTCAGCCATAAGAGACTACCATTAAAAAGGTTGCTGTCAGGTAGCCTCAAATAAATGCATAGAAAAGAATGTACCGTATTTTTTGGAGTATAAAACACACCTTTTTCCCCCCTAAAAGGGGGTGAAAATTTAGGTGCGTCTTATACACCGAATATAGCCCCGTCCGCCCACTGGCCCCCACCCTTCGGCCTCTGTCTCGCAGCAGTTACCTCCTTGCAAGCAAACAGTAAGAAAAAACAGCTCCTTTCAGCTTCAGCACAGGCTAATTAGCACAAGTTGATTGGATCGGCCTCCCAACTCTCAACTGATTTGCTCTCTCAGCTGTTTTGCACAGGGCTCTGCTGCTTGCTGCAAAGAGGTAAATTGCTGGAACAGATCTTTTTTTCCTTGTGCTAATCAAGCTATGCTGAAAACAAGAATGAAAGTAAAGCAGGTTATTTGCTGTTTGCTGCAAGAAGGCAAAACTGCTCAGAGGCAGAGGCAGAGGGAGATATCTTTTTCTTCTTTTCCTCACCAAAAAAGGTAGCTGTGGCTTATACTCCAGTGCGTCTTTTACTCTGAAAAATATGGTATTTGTTTGTTAGATTTATAGCAATAGCACCAGAGGTGGGATTCAGCCGGTTCTGTCCAGCTCGGGCAAACCGGTAGTGGCGACTGCGTTAGACTCCCCCCACCCACCCGGACATAATGCACGAGCACTGCGTATGCACAGAAGGCCATGTGCAGGCGCAGAGGAGGCATGTGCAAGCGAAGCTCGCATGAACATGCATGCACACTCACATTTGTGAAGCGGTAGGGAAGATAAATTAATCCCAAATCTGAATAGCACCTAGACTTAGGTACTGTTTCATACTGTTTTACAGCTTCTCTAAGTGCTTTACAGAGCGAGCATATTGCCCCCAACAATATGGGTCCTCATTTTATCAACCTCGGAAGAGTGGAAGGATGAGTCAACCTTGAGCCAGTCAGGATCGAACTCCTGACAGTGGGCAGAGTTTGCCTGCAATACTGCATTCTAACCACTGCACCACCACGGCTATTATATCCTGTTTTTCCTTCTCAAGGTAGAATACAATTTCTCCATCAAAATCTGATGAGGTATATTAGATTCAGAGTGAGCGATTGGTTCAAAGTCCACCAGTGAAGGTCCATGGCTGAGATGGGTGGATGTGCTCCTGGGTCACCCCCCAGAATACCATCTTCTAACCAATTTCTGATCATCCAATATTGTAAGAATCTCTTTGTGGTATCATTGGTTGCAACCAGTGGGGAAATCCATTTTTTTTTATTACCGGTTCTCTGGGCGTGGCTTGGTGGGCGTGGCTTGGTGGGCATGGCAGGGGAAGGATACTGCAAAATCTCCATTCCCACCCCACTCTGGAGCCACCCAGAGGTGATATTTGCCGGTTCTCTGAACTACTCAAAATTTTCTCTACCAGTTCTCCGAACTCAAATTTTCCGCTAACGGTTCTCCGGAACATGTCAGAACCTGCTGGATTTCACCCCTGGTTGCAACATACACTTATTCAAGGGAGACCAAAGAGACTTATTTTTCCCACAATGCACATTTCATTTATGGAAATGATAATTATGGACTGATGATAAGAAGCCTTGCTGGTGCAGTGGTTAAAAAACAGTATTGTAGACAAAGTCTGCCCACTCCCTGGAATTCGATCCTGATGGGGCTCAAGATTGACTCAGCCTTCCATCCTTGTGACATCATGAAAATGAGGACCCAGATTGTTGGGGGCAATAGGCAAATAATGCTTCTACATTGTGCATTCTACCTTGTAAACTGCCCAGACAGCACTTATATAAGCATAAATGCTATTGCTATTGAATTTCCTGAATCACAGTCATCCAGAAGAATCTCTTGATGTTATGGTTCATAAGTAAGTCAACATTACAAGTAAGTCAACCTTAGAGCAGGACTGCAACATGAGCTTCTCTCCCATATCTTCCAAAGTTCAGAGGACTACAGATAGTCCTCAAGTTACAATCACAGTTGAGATCAGAATTTTGGTTCCTAAGTGATGTGGTCAATAAGTGAGTCATCATGTGACTCGATTTTACAACCAGTATTACTGGTTAATACTTAAATAAATCATGTGATTGTTAGACGAATCCCATTGATTTTGCTTGTCAGAAGCCAGCCGAGAAGTCACAAATCTTAATTCTTTGACCACAAAATGTTGCCACCATCGTAAATGAGAGTTCATTGCCAAGAGCTCAAATCACAATCATGTATTTTGTGGGGATGGTCTGACAGTTGTAACTTCAAAGTCAGGTCATAAGTCACTATTTTCAGTTCTGCCATAATTCGGCACCGTCATTAAATGAATGGCTGGAAGTCAAGGACAACCTGTATCATTCTGCACATGGATGGAGAGATATTCACAAAGAGAGAAGTTAGATGTTGCCAGGAAAGGAAGGAATAGGGCTCCGATAAAAATATAAGGTAGAATATTTGGACATTTGAATGAAAGGTTTTAGTCGAATCATGGTAAATCATCATACTTTAAATATAGAAACAACAGCAATCATAATAAAAATGTGCCATGAACACTAAGCCACAATAACATAGGCCAAGTCCACATTACATCGTATTCTTGGTTACAGAAATGTCCATGACTCCCTGCTTTTCTTTTTTTTCACAAGCCCCTCCAGGAAAGCCCCAAATTCCCTCTGTTGTTCTTGCAACTCCATTTAATATTTCTCTTTAATTTGTCTCCATGATCCTTTTACTATTGAAAAGGAAAGACAGCGTGTTTGCAAACCAATCGATGTGTTATTTCCTCAGAGGTGAAAATGTGATCCATTTCATAAGTCAGATACATAAAAGTGAGAGCAATTTAATTTTGCTGTTGTATCCATTTCCTGCTCTGGAAATTTTTTCTTTTCCAGCTTCTCTGATTTTTGTCATTAAACGTTCCTCTGCTCTGCTCCCTCTTCGCCACACACCATTTTGCACACTTCGGTAAACACTCAGCCTGATGCATCTTCTCCCTTTCCGTTTCTATAAACCTTGCCAGGTAGCACTATCCTTTTCATGCAAACACATCTACAAAAACTCATAAAGAACGTTGGTGGTTGGTGAGAGGAAAACAATGTTTGCATCGTATCGTGGCTCAGAACGATACAAGGGCTGTTCAAATCAAGCAGGCAATTCTTAATTTTATTTATTTACCGTATTTTTGGGACTATAAGACACTCCAAAGTATAAGACGCACCTTGCTTTTGGAGAGGAAAACAAGAAAAAAAATCTGCCTCTGCCTCCCAGCAATTTACCTCCTTGCAGCAAACAGCATGGTTAGTTTCAGCACTGCCTGATTTAGCACGAGCAGCTGATTGGCAGTTGGATCTACCTCCCAGAATACCTTCTATCAGCTGTTCCAGGCTGCAGAAACAGCTGCATCCATCGCTGCTGTCACCTATCGCTGCCTCCGCGCACCCCATTTTCGGCCTCTGTACATCCCATTTTTGGCCGATCCAGGTGGTGAGGATCACCACTACCTAGCCCTGCCACCTGGAATGGGTCAAAAATGGGACATGCAGAGGCCAAAAATGGGGCACGCAGAGGCCAAAAACGGGACACACAGAGGCTGAAAATGGGGCTTGCAAAGGCGGTGATAGGTGACGATGCTGATGGGCAGCAGCGATCCCCGCAGCCTGGAACAGCTGATAGGCAGTATTCTGGGAGGCTGATCCAACTGCCAATCAGCTGCTCGTGCTAAATCAGGCTGTGCTGAACTGACCACGCTGTTTGCTGTTTGCTTCAAGGAGATAAATTGCTGGGAGGCAGGGGCCGGCAGGTGGGGCCAGCAGGTGGGCGGGGCTTCAGCAACATTAGCTTTATAAGATGCACAAACATTTTCACCCACTTTTGGTGGGGTAGGAAGTGCGTCTTATACTCCAAAAAGTATGGTACTTACTTATAGGTAGTCCTCAACTTACAGTCACAATTGAGCCCAACATTTCCATTGCTGAGTGAGACATTTGTTGAGTTTTACCCCATTTTGCAACCGTTCTTGTCACGATTGTTCAGTGAATCACTGCAGTTACTAAGTTAGTAACACCATTGTTAAGTGAATCTGGCTTCCCCATTGACTTTGCTCGTCAGAAGGACACAAAAGTTGATCACGTGACCATGGGGATGACTGCAACAGTCATAAGTCTGAAAAACGGTAATAAGTCACCTTTTTCAGTGTCAGCATAACTTTGAATGATCATTAAATGAAGGGTTGTAAGTCAAGGACTACCTATATTAAATTTCTATATTACCCATCTCATCTAAGTGACTTGGGGGGGGGGTGCAACTGTATGATAAAACCATACAAATGCACAGGTAAAAATATAGCTTGAAAGCAGAGTTTAAAGACAAGTTGAAACTGAGAAATAAAAATAAATCAGGTTAAAAATTCAAAGGCTGAGAGGTTAACATGGGCCTATGACAATTCGCCACACTTGCGGGACAACTCACCACAGACAACTCACTGCAGGATAACTCGCTGTGGGACAAGAAATATCCAAGAAATAATGGAATAGAATCATTAAAGAAAGGATGCAAAAGGGGGGACAGAATGAAATGTGAATGGCAAAAATTAAAATATTTTATTTATTTATTTATTTTAAATAATGAAATAGAATTGTTGAATTGTCCTGCAGCAAATTGTCCCATGGTGAGTTGGCCATGGCAAGTTGACTGCAACAAGTTGGCTGTGGCAAGTGGTCCCATTCTGGGGCTGCATCGTACTCTTAGGCCCCCCATGCTAATTGTCCATGCCAGATCTTAACACCTGAGTCATTGTCATTGAGACAAGACAGTTCCTCAGGTACCCTGTTCCCGTGCAATGAAGGGTTTCAAAGGTGATCATGTCGCATTGTACTGATGTCAGAATCCTGTGCTTCCGAGATGCAAGGATTAGCTAGTGACATCACTGTCACCTGGGGGATGCCCAGTAGGGGATCCTTTCACATCTCCGGAAGGAGCTGGAACCAAGGACGGGAGCTCACCCCTCCCCGTAGCAGTGCTTGGATCTCGAACACAGACTTTCTAATCTCCTACCCAGTGTCTTAACCACATAAACACCGTGTTCCTTTTTAAAGATGAAAACCAACACACTGAATTGGAAGCAAAACCTACACCCAGGTGTTACACAGACCACCCTAGGAGTACCCAAAACTGCCTCTAGGAGTGCCCAGAATTACCTGAACCAAAATCCTTTTGTTTGCATGGCTTCCTACCAAACTGAGATGTGAAACACATGAGAATTGGCTAAAAGTCTTAAAATGGGCTTTACGATTCCAAATTTCCCCTTCTCAACATAAAACTCCTGGCATTTCCCACATACATGATGTTACCTATTTTGTCTCAATCATTCTAACCCCTTCCCTTTGAAATGTTAGTTGCAGCTCCAGGTCACCAAAGAATTACCCAACTCTAACTTAGAACCAGCATGGAAACTAAATACAATAGGTCAGTTCCTATTTTAGAGAGATCTGAAAGGCAGGGCAGTCATAACCACCAAGTCAAACATTTTATGTATAATTTAATCACATTATTGTAACCTCCATCTTGACTTTGTTTGATGCTCCCAACAGGTGCTGTTGTTTCCATTGACAACGTCCTGTACATACTAATTCATCGTGCAACTCGCTTGTAAACAAAGAGTTAAATCTTTGTTCTGGGATTGCTTTGCAAATTTATTGCAGTATCTTATACATCATAATAAGGGACGCGGTGGCTCAGCGGCAAAGACGCTGAGCTTGTTGATTGAAAGGTCGACAGTTCAGTGGTTCGAATCCTTAGTGCTGCGTAATGTGGTGAGCTCCCATTACTTGTCCCAGCTTCTGCCAACCTAGCAGTTCGAAAGCACATTGAAAAATGCAAGTAGAAAAATAGGGACCACCTTTGGTGGGAAGGTAACAGCGTTCCATGCGCCTTTGGCATTCAGTCATGCTGGCCACATGACCACGGAGACGTCTTCAAACAGCATTGGCTCTTCAGCTTTGAAACGGAGATGAGCACTGCCCCCTAGAGTCGGGAACGACTAGCACATCTGTGCGAGGGCAATCTTTACCTTTATACTTTATAATAGTTGTTGCACCTGTTAATCCAAAAATAGATGAGAGAGAAAGGTCAGCAGAAGTTCCTGAAGTCATATAAATTCGCCCTTCATCAAGCAAGCTTCAATTTAACAGCAGAAGCCTAATATTGCATATGTAGTCTGCAGAGTTAATTGAATAGAAATTACAGAAAAATGCAGTTAGATCATTAGTATGATTAGCTAGAAATAAGCCTCATTATGTCCGGTAGGTATCCTCACATATAACAACTTGTGAGTCAAATACAACAATAACAGTCATCGGTCTGAAAAAAGTGACTTATGATCATTTTTCACACTTTGGACCTTTGTAGCATCCCCATGGTCACGTGACCAAAATTCAGACTCTTGGCAACTTGGCTCATATTTATGACGGATGCAGTGTCCCAGAATCATGTGATGATCATTTGAGACCTTCCGACCACCCAGATTCTCTTAACAACTGTGTTACAAACTTAACACTTGTAATAATTCACTTAACAACTGTGGCAAGACAAGTTGTAAAAACGGGGCAAAACTCACCTAACAATTGTCTTGCTTAACAACAAAAAATTTGGGCTCAGTCGTGGTCGTACTTCAAGGACTACCTGCAATGTGTTGAGAGAAGTAAAGAATCTCTCAGCAGGCTTAGTAGCACTACTACAAAGACCATGGATGCTAGATAAACCAGAGAGTGAGCAACTTATGGCCCTGAGGGCAGACCCTAAAACAATCCAAGTGTCAGGTTTCCAAGTAACAAACCCAAGGCAATCAAAACTCTGAGGTCTAGGTGTTCCTCAAAGTACAGATTTATTAGGCATGTCATATTGGCACATCTGGTGAAAACCTGACTCTGAAGGTCCCACGGTTTTCCCTACCCAAATTAAAAGTCAAAGTTCTTTCCGCCAGTCCACACGTCCATCACATGGTCCAATCGGGTCACAGTCTCAACTCCAGTTGGTTTCGGTCCATGCCTCCCCAGGTGGGAACGTCCGTGGTTCCCAGGAGAAAGAATTTTATCTTGGCTACAAATCCCCCAGCTATCTATATTCCCCTCTCCTGTTCTCACAGCTCCAACTAGCCTTGCTGCGGCAGCCCTGAAAATGCTCCAAAATGCCTTCAGGGTTGACACCAAGATCTTGCCCCCAAATTCTGCAGGAAAATAAATAAGATACCCAGTTTTAGGCACCTGCATGAGTGCATATATCATCCAGCTCTCAAGACTCCAGGGATTTGACAATAAAAATTGGGGGCTGTACAGTTTTTCAGGTTAGTCAAAAGATGGTTAATTAAAAACGGAAATAGGAACGTAAGGGATTTTGTGAAGTAAACACATCCTTCAAAAAGGCTTAAAATCATTGAAAAATGGTCTGAAGGTCTCCACTTCTGCCCTTTCTGAAGACATCCCTTTGTTAGCAGAAGATCTTCTGCAGCTTTGTAGTCCCTGAAGAAAGGCTAATGTTGTGGTCTCCAATCTGGAGAATACAGACTGCAGAATATTAGAATTGGAAGGGACATTGGAGGTCTTCTGATCCAACCCCTGCTCAAGCAGGAGACCCTATATTATTTCAGACAAGCGGCTATCCAGTCTCTTCTTAAAAGCCTCTAGTGATGAAGCACCCACAACTTGTGAAGGCATGTCGTTCCATTAGTTAATTGTTCTGTCAGGAAATTTCTCCTTAGTTCTAGGTTGCTTCTCTCTTTGATTAGTTTCCATCCATTGGAATGAAACGAATCATTCATTGTTTCTTATCTTGCCTTTGGAAAATAGGTTGACCCCCTCTTCTTTATGGCATCCCCTCAAATCTTGGAACACAGCTATCATGTCACCCCTGGTCCTTTTCTCTAGAAAAGAGAAGGTTGGTAACTCCTGTTTTCAAGCTTTGAAGAACCTCTCTGATTTCATAGAGTCGAGATTTGTGTAGCACCGCTCAATCCAACCAAGGTTAGGATGTTCTTGCATGGTTCTTGCCTCAATCCAAGATAACTTTTTTACAGCAACATCTTCTTAAATGTTCCAGGGCCTGAGAGCAGCCGATAATGACCCAACAGCCCCTCCCTACGACTCCCTTCTCGTCTTTGACTATGAAGGAAGCGGCTCAACAGCAGGATCGGTAAGCTCCCTTAACTCCTCAAGCTCCGGAGATCAAGATTACGACTACCTTAATGACTGGGGACCGAGGTTCAAGAAACTGGCGGACATGTACGGGGGTGGCGAGGATGATTAAAATGACCTCACTTTTCTTGTTTTGCAAAAAGAGGAAAGCTATAGCATTTAGAAAGAAGCGGATGGAGAGAGAGAGAGAGAGAAAGCAACCCAAGGTGGATGAAAGAAGAAGAAGGAGTAAAACAAAAAAAAAAAACAAAAACAAATTAAACAAAAAAAAAACAAAAAAACAAAAAAAGAGAGAGAGAGAAAGCAGAAGAGGAATCAAGACCTGTTCAAAGAGGCAGCTTTTTTTAATTAATACCTTCGGCCGACTGTATTCTTTTTAGTGGTGACTTAGAATGTTACTTTTGCTGTTGTTTCTTTCTTTCCCCCTTACTCTCTTCTTTTTCTTCTTCTCTTTTTTTTTTAAGAACGTTGAGCTGTCTAGCATGAACACGTGTCTCTGCTGCCTTTTTTTAATTATTATTTTACTTGTTCCCCCCACCCTCATATGTCAGCAGGGAGCTTGCTTGTTTTAACCACTTTATGACTAAAGGGAGTGAAAGGCACTCTGTCTTAACTTGAATTTCTTAGAACAGAAGCACTGTTTTTAAAATATATATATAGGTATATATATATTTGAAAGTGCCTTTTGGTACATGTATCAGATTCCCTCAATCTCAGGAGTGTTCAGAAAGAAACAAACGATTTACGTTTCCATCGTGTCTTGGACACCACACTCTGTAACCCTAAACCAGTTCTGGCTGGGAAAGGAATTAAGGAATTAACAAAACAAAAACACCCAGAACAATGGTATGGTTTATCTTTTGGGGTTTTATTCTAAAAAAAAAAACCCAGGAGAATTGTTTGTGGGTGGGGGACAACAAAAGAAACGTGATGTTAGTGTGCAAGAGAGGAAACCAAATTTAAAATGGAGATCTTCTTGGCCTCAAAAATGGCCGAACTCAGTCAACCTGTTGTATATATCATTCATTGTTTATCTGATGCAAAATATTGAACTGGGTTTTCTCTTGTGACTTGGCCACATGTTGCTGTAGCTGCATAGAATTATAGCATTGGAAAACCTTGGCAGAATACAAGGTGAAGCTCTTACCTAAATCCTACAGTAAATGATCCGAAGACCAAAGGTCACTTGTGTGTAACTTTTGTCCTTCTTTTCAATTTCCTTTCCATTCTTTCTTTGAGAAACAAAAAAACAAAAACAAAAAAAAACTTGTTCCTTCTGCTGAGTCCATGGTGGAGTTATGTATTTCTATTCGATGTTTGTTGCGATGAATAGGATGTGGAATCTGGTGGAATTATTTGATGTACAGAACCGTAAGCATCTGGAGACGTGATTTCAGCTTAACCAGTTGGTCACTAGAGATTAAAATGCAGAGGAAGGCAGCACAGTTTATTTTGGCCACCTACGGCTCTCTGAATGTTATAGTGTGGGTGTTTTTCCTCCTAGATTGTGTTAACACAGAGCATCGGTTTTGTAGACTTGTTTTCTTTTCTTTTGTTTTTTGGCCACAAAAATCACCTTCCTATTGCACCACAGAAAATGAGCAAAGCTAAGCACAAACAAACAAACAAAAACCTAACTCCCTTATTATATTAATGGATGGTTGAAAGCCAGAGAATTCAGCCAAAAATATGAGCTGCCTTATTTTGAAGAATTTTTAAATTAATTGGGGGGAGGGGGGAATAAAACAATGCTAAGGACTAGCTTGTGGTACCAATAGTCTTTAAAATACTTTGAATGCCATTGCATCTATTAGGGAAAAAAACCCTTTAACAAAGAACATTATCTTACTGGTATTTATAATATTTATCCTTGGAAGGATTTTTTTTCTTCTTTAGATTTTTTTTTTACAATAAATCAGACTAGATAGGCCTCTAGCCTGAGTCAATATGTGAATTTCCTTGCTATTACACAGCAGAAAACATTTATCAGAGTAAATTTTTCTGATGCTAGGAAGGGAAAACAAATGATTTCAACTGAAAAGCACATGCAAATCAATAGCATATAAAGACTAATTGAATAGCTAGGATCATCAGACCATTCTTAATGGGTTACTTCATTGTAAAACAAAAAGAAATATTATTTTATACTTGTTTCAAATTGTCCCTACTTCCCAGTAGGGAAGTCAGGATTCACTTTAGAAATGCTGATGTTTATATTTGTTTGACTTAAGTTGTGAATATCATGATATTCTGCAGGAATCTTCACCTTTTGGATTGCCCATTGCTACTTATCAAAGCATGGCCATTTCAAACAATCGATTAACTTACTTGGAAAGTCAGCTCGATCCCTGTTCAATATTAATTATTTTTTGCATATATAATAAAATTACATCCAATCGACTTTTCTCATGCAATGAATGTTGTTCCTGAATGCAACACAGCTAAAGTAACGTTTCCAGACTATGGCTAATATCAGATCTATCAGATCTGAACAGATGATTTCTGATATAAAAGCAACAGGAGAAATCACTTTCTAGAAACCATTGCATCAAAAACTAATCAGCGAAGTAGGCCTAAGACAAATAATAACGTTGCATCTCTTTATAGATTGCCTTGCCCAAGGAAAGGAGTTAGAAAATAAATAAAAGTATGAGATAATTGACTATAATTCAAAAAAAAAGATGGCCTCTTGGTTCCTCAGAAATGTTTGTTATGCAACCTCAGGTAGATTTTGAGGCCTAGTTCAGTGATCGTTCACCTATTTTGTGTGTAGCTAATTGTAGGTGTAAGCTTTGGCTTTGTCAGGTAAAGGTTTCCTAAGGAAAATGTTGGGAAAGTTTTTTGTACAAGCATTTGGAGTTGTACAGTCAGTCTCATACCACCTTACTGGATGCAAATGAAGAAAAGGTTTATTTTCCTCCAGCAAAGAATTGAGCTTAGTTAGAAGTACCAAGTTCATATTTTAAGAACCATCCACTTGGGTAATTCCCCAACGCTCATTTTCTTCTGTAGAAAGAAATGTTCCATTTTTGGAAGAGGGTTTTTATTTTCTGGACTGAAAATAAGGCGAACCAGAAACACATTTGCCATAAATTGTGCCTCGCCCACAAATGATCACATTAAACGACATTTCACGTAGAAACCCAAATAGTGATGAAACCTTGAGAAGTCACTATTCGTTATACTGTAATAGTTAACTCTATTTTTTAGAACACGTACAAGTTTTCTCTCTCTATAAACATTATAGGCCCAACATCTTTATTTTAAAAAAAAATGGTTTCTTTTTTTCTAAAAAAAAATGGCTAGAGATTCATTAACTATCCCATGGGTATATCTTGAATATTATGAGCCAAACCTACCAATTAATGATGGCACTTCCTGATGAGTGGTATTTCTATCTGTGATCAAAGGCTATTATGGGATAAGAAAAGGCAGGTATATCACTGGCGACTTTGTGATTAATGTGCTTAAATGTGTGACAATTAAGCCAGACTTATTTGCTGCATTCTGATAGAACCTCACTATTATCAAGGGTAGCATGCTACCTAATTTGTATGTAGGAACTGTATTTACAAAACAGAACAAAAACAAAAATAATAACAATTCTGCAGTTTTTCCTCTCTCTCTCAAAAATGTGTTTTTTTTTTTCCTCCCCTTTAATGATTTGGACTTAACGTGGTTTATGTCTAATGTTTGTACAATTATTTAGATTGCATGGATGTGTAATGTAAAAACCACATTTAATGGAGATTGAGCCACTTAATTGTGCTATCAAATCTTGGATTACCTAATGGATAATGGACAAAAAGGCCTTCAGCAGATGGAAGAGGAAGCCACAGAGGTTGGATTTGCTATTATTTCCTTCAAATCCAAGAGGGGGCACAATTTTGGAGGAATTGTTTCGATGATCCATGGGGGGAAATGGGGCTGACCATGTTTCCCCAACACACACTTTTTTGTCAATATTAAAAATTAAAAAAAAAAAAGATTCTCGTTTGGCACTGAGGGGGGAAGGAATGAGTGCAAATAAATATTTCAAAAGGTTGTTAAAGAGATCGTACTAGAATGCAAGCTCCTTTGTCTAGAGACTTTGAAAATGCTCCTTGTGCATTTTATATTTCATTGTATCATATTTTCTATAAAATGCAATTTGTGTAAATTTACGCGCATTTGAAATGTGTCGTGTCTAATAATGGAATGTGGTTTTGAAAAAAAAAAAGTATTCTGGAGGGAAAAATCTGCCTTTCTTGTTATGTTTTAATGCACCAAGATTGTGATTATGTTACTCGATGGACTAGCCACAAACTCAAGGTGCATCCATGATTTTGCACTCTGCCCAGAAATAATTCCACGAACAGCAAGCCACATCACAAACTGCTTTTGCAATCCCAAGGTGGTTAATATAGCAACGTGGCAGTAAACCAAAAGGATTCTATTCTTCACATGAAGACCCAGTTGCATTGTTCTCTGGGTTATTTATTTATATATTTATTTATAATACAATTTATATTATTATTATTATTATTATTATTATTATTATTATTATTATTATTATTATTATTTATTGAATTTCTATACCGCCCTTCTCCCAAAGGACTCAGGGCGGTGAACAGATTAAGATTTCATATACATATAAATATATTTTATAAACAGTAAATAATAAATTAAGTCAACTTGGTGTATCTACTATCTCCAAGGACTCAGGGCAGCTCACAACAGTAAAAATGCATAATTCCTCATTAAAACAGTAAAAATTAAAATTCCAATTTAAAAACAATTTAAAATTGATTAGTAAACCCCCATCAGTCCAAGCTTCAGAACAGCTAGGTCTTCAAATCGCGGTGGAACGAGCGAAGGTCAGGAGCCATCCAGAGCTCCAAAGGAAGTTGGTTCCAGAGGGTGGGTGCACACACAGAGAAAGCTCTCCCCCTGGGGGTCACCAGCCGACACTGTCTGGCCAACGGCACCCTGAGGAGGCCCTGTCTGTGGGAACGCACCGGGCAATTGGGGATTGTCGCTGGCTGCAGGGGGTCCAACAAATATCCCGGGCCTAGGCCATGAAGGGCTTTGTAGGTAATAACCAGCACCTTGAACCTCATCTGTAGGGCAACCGGTAACCAATGCAGGTCGCGCAGGAGGGTGTAACATGGGAGTGTCAGGACACTCCCATCACAACCCGCGCGGCCGCATTCTGCACCAGCTGAAGCCTTCGAGTAGTTTTCAAGGGCAGCCCTAGGTAGAGAGCATTGCAAAACCAATTATAGCTTTGAACTTCCAATCCATCAAGCTCTGAAATCAGAGCTTTTGCAATCGACTCTTGTTTTAATTTTTCCCAATGTGGTAAATGTTTATCGTGAGACCTACCATGTGGTGTCTTTGATGTTCTCTGAGCTTGGTTGTTTTCTTGCAAACGTTTCATTACCCAACTAGGTAACGTCATCAGTGCACTGATGATGGCCTCTAATTGGGTAATGAAACATCTGCAAGAAAACAACCAAGCTCAGAGGGCACCAAGGACCCCACAACTCAACCCTGAATGACAAATATTCTCTTCTATTGAGAGCTATTATAGCCAGCAGTGAAAAAGATGTGATGTCCAAGGGAAGGAAGGATTACTTCTGCTGGTCTTGCAAATTTTCCAGTTTTGATATTAATAGCGATGGATAAGCTGGAAAGCTGCGTCTTCTTCTTCTTCTTCTTCTTCTTCTTCTTCTTCTTCTTCTTCTTCTTCTTCTTCTTCTTCTTCTTCTTCTTCTTCTTCTTCTTCTTCTTCTTCTTCTTCTTCTTCCTCTTCCTCTTCCTCCTCCTCCTCCTCCTCCTTCTTCTTCTTCGTGTGCCACCAGTTCCAGCATAACTTATCCATCAACCCACAACCTAGCAACAGCACTTCCACCCAATCAAAATACAACTACTACATCAGCCAATCAGAATATAACAACACTGTCAACCAATCAGAATAAACCTTCGCCTCTTTTCATAGAAAAACGTCAGTTATGATCACACAGTTTGCCCCTAAGCACCAAACCGAGAACATCAGCCAGAAGATGACGAATGCAATTTCGTCGAAACGTCGCTACCACCCTTCTAAAGATATGTTTACAATTACACGTGAAGAAACCCGAGATAGTTTCTAGGCTTTTTTTCTTCTAGCAGCCAGTAGACCCTTTGCTGCCCATTGGGAGACTAACATAGTCTATTTCGGCCTTATAAGGCCTCATCAGTTAGCCACACCCTCATCTCATGTATCCTCCCTGTAAAGGTACAGTATTTGTTTTCGTATTTTTTCGTAGGTTTTATGTGTATTTCTCTTTAGCCAGGTTCTCCGATATCGGAAGACTTGCTATGTCACCCCTGTTTTTAATTGTTTATGTGATTGATTTATATCATGTCTTTCTTGCAGAGTTCAGGGCAACTTATAGGATTTTCCTTCATTTTATGTCAGGTAGGATGGGCTGAGAGAAAATAAGAAAGCTCCTGAGGGGATTTTCATGGCTGAAAGTGGATTAGAAGTTGGGTTTCCCTATTGCTAGTCAAACTCTTTCACTACTACACTGCTCTGGCTGTGAAAATGTAAAAATTGCCTATTGGAGATTCCATCTGCTACAATGAAATGATTGTATATACTGGCTCACAGCTGAGATCACAGCAATCCTGTTATTTTAGGTATTGGTGGTGAGGAAATCCTCTATATAGACTCTCCTCACAAGGATCAGTTAAAAGGATCCAAAATGTGGTAGTTAAAATGATGTGAACTAGTTAAGATTGAGAAGCATTTCAAATAGAATTTCTGCCCTGGGTGGGGTTTATTTATTTATTTATTTATTAGTTTAATTTATATGCTGCCTTTCTCCGGAGACTCAAGGCAGGTTGGACTAGAAGACCTCCCCGGTCCCTCTCAGACCTATGATTCTGTGATTCTAGGACAGATTGACATGATCATTCTGAAGAAATGGAAAACAGGACAAGGTGATCAAAACAAGGATTTGAAATCAAATTTGAGATGGTTTATATGTCTTGTTCACTATGTTCCCATTTATGAACTACTACAAGGAGTGACATTCCATAGTTCCACCAAGGTCACATATTTTTAAAATCTGCAATGCAGTTCATCAGGGAAACATGAGTTGGGCAAGGTTTACACAAAAATCCATACATACAGTACATAAGAAAATAATGGGATAAGTGCATACTTCTCAATATTTGTATATTGAGACAAATTTTGAAAATAGAGTTGTATGCTAGGAGAAACGTGTATAAAATACATGGACATTTTAGTGAAAACTTTAAACAAAATTACTGATTTGGAAAAATGAGATGCATGAAGAGACACTTAACTTGAGATTCATCAATTGATACAGGGAAGAATTTGTATCTGACGGATGGACATTTCAATGAAATTGTACATCCATCATTACATTGATAACATTACAGTATACTCTCTACAAAATATTCTAGGATCAAATGAGACACAACTTGAACATAAGCCTAAAGAGACATAGACACAGAATAACAGAGTTGGAAGGGACCTTGGAGGTCTTCTAGTTCAACTCCCTGTTCAAGCAGGAGACCTTATACCATTTCACACAAGTGGCTATCCAGTCTTTCTTAAAAGCCTCCAGTGATGGAGCACCACAATTTCTGAAGGAAGCCATTCCACTGGTTAATTGTTCTCACTGTTAGGAAGTTTCTCCTTAGTTCTAGTTTGCTTCACTTCTTGTTTAGTTTCCATCCATTGTTCATCCACATGTTTTCACAGAACTGTTCTCCCCAAATAAGTGTCATTTTAAGCAATGTTTATGCATGAACAATACTCTCAACTACTAAAGTTGGTTACATCAACAGCAATCTCTTATAATGTATGCATTCACCGATGCAAATTGGCTTATTATTCTATGAATGAAAATCTATCTTCCATTCATATAAGGGACCCAGTGCCAACAGATGGGATGATGTCAACAGGTTTTCCAGTTTTCCTTCTCTTTCTAAACAACCAACCAATTTACAAATTCTTCTGCAGCTTTTCTGATGACCCAATGGAATAAAGAGGAAGGGTTGATCAGCAAAATGGTACCCCCATAACATGTTCTTCTGCCAAGAACATGTTATGAGCAAATGCATTTGTGCATGGAAAAGATGTATTGAATTGATAAATTCATCTGACACCCTAAGGGAAAACAAAATTCTGAAGGTGGCCTTTGAACACCCTGAACTAACTTTGATGCTCACCAAATGATAGCTTGCCTTGTCATATGTGGATACAGATAGCCCAGATTTCCTGCTTGTTTACTATATTTACAAAAATGCCTCTCCTGAACTAAAAACTAAGCAAATATTGTATGCCACTCCTTTACAACTCAATCATTTGAATTTGGAGGTCTTCATTGCCCTGGGTAATATACTTGTTTCAAAACATCCTAGGAAGAAGCCAATTTTTTTTAAAAAAAATTGCTGTGATATCAAATTCTACTTTGTATAAAGCCCATGACTTGAGGGGTGGGGTGGGGAATGGGGGATACGTGTTCTAGGAGGAAAGTATAGGTCGAAGCTAGACTGAATGTTGTGATGCACAAGATCACAAGTTGAATGATTGAAAAGAAGGCGCAGAGCTCAGAAAAGCGTCCGCCAGAGGAACATTGCCATTCAGAGTACACAACACCGAGCAAATAGAAACGGTGGGTCTGACATATATCAAGAAACCTTTGTGGCACTTTCTGAAGTTGAAGAATCTTAGAATGGAAACCGTGGAGCACTAAGAATAATAGACACACAAGCCAGCCAAGGGTAATTTTAGATCTCATTTGTTACGGAAGACACGGGCCAAGCATTCGCTTAGTGCTTGCATTGAAATCAATGGGATGATAAGTATTTTGTTCCAGCTGGAATGCAACTGTAGGTAATGACAAAAGACCCAGGTTTTTTTAAGGAATAACAATTCCTGAACAGGAAGGGCCCCGTTTACTTCTACCTTAATTCTATGTTCATCTCTATTACATCCGATGATTAGGAGCTTCAAGGGCAGAGATTAGTTGTGAAATTTTTTTTAAAAATGTGTGTAAAAAAGGAATAATTCATCTTCACGAATATCATTAGGTTATTAAACTGGATTTTGATGAGGGCAGATTTGCAAGGTTCACCCCCTCAAAAAAAAAATCCTCTGGCAGCCAAATATAATACTTACATATCTGTTTTTTCCTCCCTTCAAATTAGTTTGTACAATAAACTTTTTTCCCCCTGAAAAACAAGTATGAAAAAGGACACTTATTTCTGAAAGTTGGGCACAAAAGAGAGCATGTAGAAGGTTATGTTTTTAAACAGCATACAATAAAGGTAATGAAAATAATTTTCATCTAGGAAACCCTCAAAAGTCTACATCTGGGAAACAATTTAAGGGGGAACTAGAGAAATTTGCATTAAAAGCTGAAAGGTGGTTTCCATGAATTAAAAAAAAAAGTTGTATATTGCAAACATTTCAAATATTATCAAAAATTTTGAACATCGAAGGGTGAGAGTCTCTTTTAAAGGATCTTTTTTACAAAATCTGGAGGGGAAAAAGTAACAGAGAACAATAATCTTTTATAATAACCATTATAGTAGGGAATACCTTCCTAGAGTTTCTCTATGAAGACGCCCAATCATCCAGGTCATGGTTGTCCCAAATGTGCTTTTCCCAAAGGGTCTTCCTTCATTCTTTTCCTTGAAAACTTCTGAATTTCTGAAAAGTTCTGATTCAGAATAGAACTGGAAAGGACTTTGGAAAGTCTTCTAGTCCAAAGCCCAGAGACCCTATACCAGAGCTGAAATCCAAATTATTTTACTACTAAAAATACTTCTATGGGCGGGGCTTGGTGGGCATGGTGTAACTTGGTGGGCATGGCAGGAGGATTCTGCAAAATCTCCATTCCCTCCCCACTCCTGGGGGAATCTCCATTCCCACCCCACTCTGGGGCAAGCCAGAGGTGGTATTTGCCAGTTCTCTGAACTACTCAAAATTTCTGCTACTGGTTTTCCAAACTGCTCAAAATTTCCGCTACGGGTTCTCCAGAATCTGTCAGAACCTACTGGATTTCACCCCTGCCCTATACTGTTTCAGACAAGTGACTGCTCAGTCTCTTCTTAAAAAACCTCCAGGATGAAATATCTACAACATCTGAAGACAAGCTGTTCCACTGGCTGATTGTCCCCATTGTTAGGAAGTTTCTCCTTAGTTCCAGGTTGCTTCTCTCCTTGATTAGTTTCCATCCCTTGTTTTTTGTCCTGCCTATAAGTTCTTTGGTAAATAAGTTGATCAAAGGTGGGATTCACATACTGTAGCAACCGGTTCTCTCAGCAATGGAAATGTGAGCGTCCACACATGCATGCAGCATCACAAAACACGCCAATTCACACATGCGTGCTGTCCACACATGCATGCAACATCAAACAACATGGAAATTCACTCGCACACACTGTCCAGACGTGTATGTGGCATCAAAAACACAGCGATATAGGATGGGACAGGTCATCGCTACCAGTTCGCCTGAACCCATCTGAACTGGCTGAATACCATCTCTGAAGTTGACCCCCTCTTCAATTAATAGAATACTGATACCATCTATAGTCCTTATTTTCGCTAGACTATCTAAACCCCGTTTGTCGTATATTTTAGTCTTCAGGCCTTTAATTATCTTAGTTGCTCTTCTTTACATTTTTGTCCAAAGTCTCAACATCTTTTTTGTAATGTGGTGACCAAAACTGGATCCGGTATTCCAGGTGTGGCCTTACTAAGGCTTGGGATATTTCTGAAATGAAAAATCTTTTTGGATGAGAAGCGAAACATTTTGAAGAAAAATACAAGCAAGATAGTCTAGTTGCCTTTTGGAAAAGCACCTAGAGCTTGTCGATGAGAAGATCTTTAATTCTGTGGGGAAACTGGTGATCTCGAATGCTTTTGCTCGATGCTCCAACCTTGTGCAAACATCCCCACAAGAAGCTATGTTAAACTCTAGCAACAGAAATAAGATATGGAATAAGTCTTAGCACAACATCACTGAAGATTCATCACATTGCTTAGGGCCAGTTTCGGTTTCAGTTTCAGAGACTTAACTCTGAAGAGCTAGGACTGAGGCTCAAATCCTTTCTCTGGTGAATAAATGGGATTTTAAAATGTTAAAAAAAAATCAGTATTCCCTTAGAGGAGTAAAGTATGCAAATTATTTTGGCACAGAGTACCATGTTTCCCTGAAAATAAGACACTGTCTTCTATATTTTTTTGAACCCTGAAATAAGCGCTTGGCCTTATTTTCAGGGAGGTCTTATTTTGGGCCTCTTCTTGCTGTCTTACCTGATTTCCAGCTCCGTCTCCCTAACCTTAACCAGAGGAAATGGCGGAGACCGGCTGTGCATGCGGTTAAATATTTTCGGGAAGTACTTATTTTGGGGGGAGGCTTATTTTAGCACATACGCTCAAAAGCCCAATTGGGCTTATTATCGGGGGATGTCTTATTTCTGAGGAAACAGGGTAAATTACACGTTATTTCTTCATTTCCCAGTTTAGCAGGAGGACCAGACTATTCATGCCAATTGGAAAAGGAGAGGGGATCCAAAAGCACAAAGAAAGAAAGCTGGGGGAGGCAGGGGGGGAGCTGTGCGTAAATTTAAACAGAGCTCAAACCTTCTTTTTGTATCTGTCAAAACAGGCCCAACTCTTTTGTATTGTTCTTTGTACCATTTTTGTACTGATCCAAAATGACAGAGAAACGGAGAGAGAGGTAAACAAAAACACCATTTTAAGGAAAAGCAACTTCATATTTTCAATGTGTTTTTTTGGTGCCATTGAAGATCATGGTTCAGAAATGAATAACAGCTTTGCCGGTTTATATGTGTATGAAAGCTGAATTGGTGCATTGGCATCAAGCTTGTGTAATAAATAAAATCCTCCTTTTAAATAACCCTGCTTGGTTATTATTTATTTATTTATTTATTCTGCTTCTGCTGCTTCTGCTTCTGCTGCTTCTTCTGCTTCTCCTCCTTCTCCTCCTCCTCCTCCTCTCTCTCCCTCCCTCCCTCTCTCCACGCACACACAGAGCCTTTATCAGACAACACTGTGTCCCACCTCATCCATCCATTTCAGTATATGAAAACCAGATGCAATTTACAGGTAGTTCTCAGATTATGATCAAAATTGAGCCAGGAATTATGGATTTAAGTCATTGGGGTCATTAAGCACATCACTACATGACCACACCTGATTTCACAACTTTCTTTACAATGGCTTTTAAGTGAATGCCACAGCTGTTAAGTCAACGTGGTGGTCATTGAGCAAATCCATTTTATCCAATGGGCTTTTTTTTGCCAGAACTGAAGGTAAGCAATAGAAACTGACCAAAATTGCCAAAATATGGTCACATGATTATCACTGCAAAAAGTTAAATACAGAGGGAGAGGGAGAGAGAAAGATGAGAGGGGGGGAGAAGAGAGAGAGAGAAGAAAGAGATTTGAGAGAGAGAAGAAAGGGGAGATGAGAGAGAAGAGAGATGAGAGAGGGAGAAAAGAAAGAGAAAGAGAAGAATGAGATTTGAGAGAGAGAGAAGAATGAGAGATGAAAGAGGAAGAGGAGATGAGAGGGGGAAGAGAAAAGAAAGAAGAGAGAAAAGAAAGGGGAGATGAGAGAGAGGGAGAGAAGAGAGAGAAAGAGAGAAAGACAGAGATACTGGTGGAAGCCAGAATTACTTAATGAACCCCTAATTCATTTAACAACTGCAGTGATTCACTTAACATCTGTGACAAAAAGGTTGGTAAAATCAGAAACAGCTCCCTGAACAGCCTTCTTGTTCAGCAACAGAAATTCTTGTTCCAATTCCTATATTGACTTACAGGTATACTAATTTTATTTTTATGTATTTATTTAGAAAATGTATATTGCCACCTACTCACACATAGTGATTCAAGGTGGCTTACAGGATTTAAAAACACAATCTAAAAGAAATTTTTAAAAATTTAAAAAAAATAAAAAATAAAATAATAGCCCCCGGCCACCCACCACCCACCCTGGCAGCAACATACTAGCCACTTAATTTATTTATTTATTACATGTATTTATATGCCGCCCTTCTCCTGAAGGACTCAGGGCGGTGAACACAAGAAACATGTACAATAAAATCACACTTTAAATCAAATAACTAATTAATGATAAATAATAAACCCAGAATCAGAGTCAACCTATTTGCTTGAACAGCCAAGTCTTCAGCTCCCGACGGAAGGAGCGGAGATCAGGAGCCGTCCGGAGCTCGGTAGGTAATTCATTCCAGAGGCTGGGAGCGCCCACAGAGAACGCCCTACCCCTGGGCACCGCTAGATGACATTGGCTCGCCGTCAGGACCCTGAGGAGAGCGGCCCTATGTGAGCGAACAGGACGGTGGGAAGCAGGCTCCATCCCACTCTGGTTTCCCCAGGCCCACTGGAAGAACCACGTACTCAGGGTTTTCCGAAAGAGTGTCAGAGTGGGAGCCAGTCTAATATCCAGAGGGATGATGTTCCAGAGGGAGGAAGCCACCACAGAGAAGTCCCACCAGATGTATCTCTTTAGGGAAAGGGTCTGTAACGTTATATACTCAAAGAACCATTAGAACCGTTTCCCACAGAAAAGAAAACACCGGGAGCCACAAAACCTTGCTGAGCATGGCCAACTCAACGTCACTCACTTCCACCAGTCACATGACACCGCCCCCCAGCCATGCCTACCCAGCCGGTCATTAGGGCAGAGAACCAGTTGTTAAAAAACACCAGGAACCACAAAATTATTTTGACATCTCTTTCTCTCCCCTCCCTCCCTCCCTCTCTCCACCACCTCTTTCCTTATCTCTCCATATCTCTCCATGTCTCTCTCTTTCCCCCCTTCTTCTCTGTATCTTTCTGTCTCTGCCCTGGCTGCTTCTCCATCCCCCACTGTTGCCCTTATCTTCTCAGGCCAGGCGAGGAGTGATTGGGAGGGGAAGGTGAGGGGCGGGGCCAGGCAGTGGTGGGATCACCTGACAGGGAGCCGCAGCAGAGGGCCCAAAGAGCCACATGCGGCTCCGGAGCCACAGGTTGCTGACCCCTGCCTTAGGAGATAGGACCCACAACATTCCTTTCCTCCCCGCTCCAGTGGGTTGAGTAGATGTGACCAGAAAGAGATGGTCCCTCAGATAACCTGATACTATATAATTGTTCTGTATTTTGGAAATACTAACTTAGTAAACAGATCTTCACGTAACTTGCATTACACAAGATTGATCTTCCACATAATATCTGCAGTCAAGAAAACATCTAATGTTATAACTAAAAGGCAGAGCCAACTAAAGGCATATTCAGCCTAATAAATTTTATAAAAATTGGCTACCGACCATTGTAGGAGGAGCTAATCATATCTATTTCCCTAAGCCCATAATCTCTCACCATGGATTCATTACTTCGGAGCTTTATAATAAAAAAAAATCATATTAAAGAGTAACAAACTGTTCATTATATGATCTGTCTTCATTTTCCCTTCATTATTATCATCATTATTTTGATATGCTGTCTTCAGAAATTACATTATGTCTTTCACCATCACAAAGTGAATAGTGGAAGACTAGAAAGGGAAAAAAAGTCTCTAGTATTTAGTACAATCATTTGGAGTTTGGCTCAGTATTTCTTTGTCAGGCATCTCTTAAAAGAACAAGAACAATGCCAGATCAGAAATTGATATCTTTATGTACAGGTAGTCCTCAATTTACAACAGTTCATTCAGTGACTGTTCAAAATTACAATGGCACTGAAAAAAGTACTTACAACAGTTTTTCATACTTATGATCATTGTAGCATCCCCATGGTCATGTGATCAAAATTCAGATGCTTGACAACTAACTCTTATTTATGACATTTGCATTGTCCTGGGGGCATGTGATCTCTTTTTGCGACCTTCTGACAAGCAAACTCAATGAGAAAGCCTTACTAAATTGTTAGAAATTCTATTTATATATAGCACCACACAGAGCAAACAAAGGGTACAATCACCATGTGCTTTACTACTTAACTATCTAACTGAAACAGGAAACAGGAAACTCTATTCAGAACATTAGAGCCTAGAGTATATAACTACCATAGATCCAAACATGTAAATACTGCCATCTACTGGCTGAATACTACTGTTATTGTTGCATAGAAATACATTCCAACAATGAATGCCAACATTAACAACTGCAGTGATTCACTTAACAACTGTGGTAAGAAGGGCAAAATTCACTTAACAAATGTCTTCTGCTTAGCAACAGAAATTATGGGTTCAGTCATGGTTGTAAGTCAAGGACTACCTGTACTTTGTAAAAATCACATCAGGGACTAGAGAACAAGTTCTGTTTGAGACATTTAGGATATCTTTAGCCTTGAAAAATGACCAATGAGTGGAAGGTACACCCCAAACCTGTTGAAGCACTTAGGAGAAGACTGTGATGCCCAAAATGTAATATAAAAACAGATAGTTCAGAAAGTTTCCATCTGAAAAAAACCCATCCTAATAGTAAAAAAGCAGTCACAGTAAAACCAGTTCCTTTGATGGAGGATGTTTTTTCTTCACTGGATACGTTCAAGGAAAAATTAGACAGCCATTTTATGCTTTCAGGGAACCAGTTTGTTCTAGAGGCTAAGGCACCAAGCAAGAAGCCAGGAGACTGTGAATTCTAGACCCTCCTCAGGCATGAAAGCTGGCTGGGTGACTTTGGGCCAATCACCAGAAGACTGAGAGTTCTAGTCCCACCTTAGGCATGAAAGCTGGCTGTATGACTTTGGACCAATCACTAGAAGACTGAGAGTTCCAGTCCCACCTTAGGTATGAAAGCTGACTAGGTCACTTTGGGCCAATCACCAGAAGACTGAGAGTTCTAGTCCTACCTTAGGCATGAAAGCTGGCTGTGTGACTTTGGACCAATTACCAGAAGACTGAGAGTTCTACTCCCACTTTAGGCATGAGGTCACTAGGTCACTTTGGGCCAATCACCAGAAGACTGAGAGTTCTAGTCCCACCTTAGGTATGAAAGCTGACTAGGTCAGCTTTGGGCCAATCACCAGAAGACTGAGAGTTCTAGTCCCACCTTAGGCATGAAAGCTGACTGGGTGACTTTGGGCCAGTTACTCTTTCTCAGCCCATGACAGCAGGCTCAGCCGACAAGCTGTCAGTCAATTCCTGTTGCAATACATAGACCAATAGATCAACACTCAGTTGATCTGGGGGGAAAAGCAGACCCTGCACTTGTCACAGAAAATGTTTGGAAGAAAAGAAATGTCATTGATGTTTTCATTTGGATCCCTGCAGAGGGTTGGATGCAGTAGCCCAACTGGTTTTTTCCAGCTCTGTGATATTTTGATGCTATAAGTCTAAATATATGTGGATTCCAAAGATGGTTCCAAAGATTGGAGTTATCTAGTTTACTCATTAAGGGGAAATAAAAGTAAGTTTAATTGGCATTCACTAATTATCACCTCTGCATCACATCTATCAAATATCACAAAGCTGGTAGCTTTCAAATTATAGCTTTCAATTTTTGTTGAAAAAATAAGATCATAACCTTCTTTCTTTTTCTCCTCTGTTTCCATCTCCCCTCCTTCTTCTTCTCCTTCTCCTCCTCCTCCTCTTTCTCTCCCTCCTCCTCCTCTTCTTCTTCTCCTTGTCCTTCTCCTCCTCCCCATTCCTCCCTTCTCCTCCTCTTCTTCTTCTTCTCCTCCTCTTCCTCTTCTTCTTCTCTTCCTCCTCCTCCTCCTCCTCCTTTTTTAAAGGCACTTTTCTATCCCTTTTTTCCTTATACATAACAATTCAATGTCACGGATGAGCCAAAATTTAAGGCAACTCCGCAAAGCTGCTGTTTTAAGAGTAATTAGCTGTGATCTGTATGTGCCCTTTAGGAAAGAGAAATTCCAAGTCCTCATTTCATCATCTCTGTAGCAACCAGGAACTCTCTTCTCCTCTGGGTTTTCATCTCTTCCGTAGACATTTCTCACCAAAATAGAGTGGTGCCTCTTTGGCTCCTGACAGTAGCAGCTGCCTCTTGTCAGCCTAGCTGGCAGATAGCTTGAAATGTATAGATTATCTTTAAAAAGAACGTGCACCTCCTTCTCCAACTGGAAAAGTTACAATGAAGATCAGGAACATGCTGGCATCAGAGTTAATAAACAAAAAAAACCACCTTAGACTTTTCTTCTTTACAATTCCAGAACGCCTTGCCTTGCTAGTTGTTTTTAATATAACAAGACCTGTCCGGCCATCCAAAAGGAGAACGAAAGGATTCAGGGAACAGATTCCATTAATAAAGGGCTCTCAAAGGGCATTTTGTACATTTTCTTCCATTTGTTCAATTTCTTTAGTGCAAGGCTAGCCAATTTCACACTTTTGAGGTGTTCTTTCTATTATTTGCACACAGGGTTTCCTTTGCTGCCTTACAGAATACAAAAATAATATATAATTTTTCCCATTTGCATCCAACTTGGGCACAACCATGTCTTGGCATTTTTTTTTATTGTTCTCATCTCATCTCTAGTCCACTGTGAAGCCAGCTTAAATCTTCCTCCACTGTACCAGGATTTATATTGTGTGCATTGCATTCCCCTCCATTTTTATATTGCCAAGGGTTGCTTCAAGCCAGGAAAAATCTGAAAATGCTTTATCACCCATTACTTTGAAGAGATTGAAAAGAGGTGCATTTATTTGCTTGTTGGGTTGTATCCCACCTTTATTATTTTTACAAATAGCTCAAGGTGATTAACATATCCAATACATCTTCCTCCTCCTTATTTTCCCCACAACAACAACCCTGTGAGGTGAATTGGGCTGAGAGTTACAGGACCAAGGTCTCCCAGTCGGTTTTCATACCTAAGGCAGGACTAGAACTCACAGTCTCCTGGCGATTGTCCCAAAGTCATCCAGCTGGCTTTCATGCCTAAGGCTGGACTTGAACTCACAGTGTCCTGGCGATTGATCCAAAGTCACTCAACTGGCTTTCATGCCTGAGGCATGGCTAGAACTCACAGTCTCCTGGCGATTGTCCCAAAATCACCCAGCTGGCTTTCATGCCTAAGGCATGGCTAGAACTCACAGTCTCCTGGCGATTGTCCCAAAGTCACCCAGCTGACTTTCATGGCTAAGGCAAGATGCACCATCATATCACATCATCATCTTCCTAACCTTATTCCCTCAGGAATAGGGTCTGCTTTTCAAATTGATGAACGCCATCTTGCATGATCGAACACATATCCAGATCATATCTGCATTTTGACAGAGGTGGCTGTAGATCCCTTGATTGTGTCAACAAAACCCTGAATGTCTCCTGGGCCTGACATCCGTTTGATTTGTGTTCAGCCCAGTAATGCCCTGATGGGTGGTCAATATCTAGCGGCACCATTAGGACAACCACACCACACCATGATATCACATGCCTAGACAGGTAGTCCTCAACCTACTACAATGGTCATTTGCTTAATGACCATTTGAAGTTACAACGGCACTGGAAAAAAGTGACTTTTGACATCTTTCACACTTACAACCATTGCAGCATCCCCATGGGTCACGTGATCAAAATTCAGATGCTTGGCAACTGACTCATATTTATGACGGCTGCAGTGTTCCAGGGTTATGTGATCCCCTTTTGTGACCAGTGGGAAAGACTTTCTTAAACCTCTACATTCAAGTAGCATCAGGGGTGGGATTCAAAAATTTTAGCAACTGGTTCTCTGCCCGGTTGCTGGGTGGGCATGGCCTACTCAGCCTCCTGCACTGTTAAGGATATTGTTGTTGTGTTAGCAACCAGCAGAGTATAGTGCACAGAGAAACGTTGCTGAGAGCAATGAAAATAAGAGATACATGCAAACTGATGTTATCAAAAGTTTTCTTTATAGTGGACAATAAACAATCTCGTAGTCTTCTAAACAGTCCAAGTCTTTACCGGTTAAATCCAAAAAGCTTCTTACCACACAAACAGTAGTTGGTTCACAAACCCCGGATGGTAGCAGATCCACCCACACATGCACGCGATGATAGCACAATGGCAGCTTATCATCCACTGAGTACATTACAGTACCTTTCTTAAATACGTTGTTAAATTACAACTAATTATAGCATGACTCAGCATTACAGCATGATGCAGCATTAAAACTTAAAGTCACAGAACACATATATTGCCTGGACAATCTGTTAGGCTCAAATCATATCCTAACATGCACCATGGTGGGGGAGGCTTTCCTCGGAGCTTGGGAAGGGCAAAAACAGCCTCCCCTAGACTCTAGAGGCCCTCCGGAGGCCCGAAATGGGCCCATTTCCAGACTTCTTCAACTTCTGGGAGGCCTGTTTTTCACCCTCCCAGAGCATCCGCATGAGCACTGCACTTACCTGGCATTCAAAACGGGTCACATGGAGAATCCTGGGAGGGGCAGGGGGCGGGGCTAGCCAGTCCTTACAACTACCGGTTCGGCAAACCAGATGTAAAATTAGCATCTGGTTTTGCCACAGTCGTTAGGCAAACAGCTGCTGTGTTAAGGGAATCTTGATTTTGTCTGTCAGAAGCCGAATAGAAAGGTTACAAAAATGGTGATCGTGTGATCCTAGAACAGTGCAACTGTCGTGAATGTGGCTTCCGAGGCAGGTTGTACACGGGCCTGTCAGTATCAATGTGAGCATCATTTTAAGGTCCATAAGTAGGATTTAGGACACCGTGTTAATCCTTTTGGGAGAAGCAAGCAAGCCTTAAAAGTATGTTCTGCCATTCTGGAGCAATTTTTCTCAACCTTGGCCACTTTAAGGCCTGTGGACTTTAACTCCCATGCTGGCTGTGGAATTCTGGGAGTTGAAGTCCACAGGCCTTAAAGTGGCCAAGGTTGAAAAACAGTGTTCTGGAGAGTCAGTTTGATTCTACTTTCTGCAGACACATTCAACTTCATGGCCCCCTGGAAGACTTGCTATGCGATATCCTCACCCTCCTCAGGAATCCAGAACAGTGTACAGGAACTGGTTTATTTTTAGGGAGTATTGGAAGAAATGTCCATCTGGGTTCAGTTCTAAGTGGGGAGAAAGACACTGGACACATGGAGGTTGCTTGAAAAGATGGTTTAATGGTGGACAGGACCACATGGTTTGAGGTCCTGGGCAAAAAGGCCCATGGGTGAGAAAGAGACATTTATACCCTCTGTTGGGCTCTGAATTTGAGCTTGAATTCTAATTGGTTGTCAGACTCCCATACGGCCATGCAGGGGTAACTTTGTAGGTTGTCTGTGTCCCAGGCTTGGTTGAGCCTTGCTGGGTGATGATGTAATAAAGGGACTTTGGGCAATTCCTTCTATGGCTCTGCCTGGAGGAGGTAGATCTTGGTTACGTAGAATAGACTGGCCCAGGCATTAATGGCCCATTGACAAAGGGAGGAGGGTTGAGTTTCTACCTTCCTTTTAGGGGAAATATTCTGCCCTTTTAATATTTCCTAAAATATCTCATTTTCCTAGGAGAGGGGTGGGTGCTAACTTCCTACAAGAGAAAAAAGTTTGCCACTGTTATATGATGCAACCAAAATTCAGATTCTGAAATACAGTAATATCGCAGCCCTATTAATACAACAACAATACTAAATCTGTACATATCCATTCCCTGTGGACTTGGAAGATAGGGAAGGAATTAAAAGACAACCCAAACTTGTAGAGAAAAACATGTTTCAGTGAGCAATATGCCTACTGAAGGAATTAAATGTACATAATCTTCATTTTCGTTTCACTGAAATTTATCTCATTCTTTTGTGGTTGATTGGCGGTGATGATTATAATCCAAACCAAATCAGTGCAAGTTAATTGGCTGATTTGCCAATCTCACACTCTGAACGTTAAGTGTTGATCCAATTGAATCTGAAAATTTGTAGATTTCTTTAGTCTAAGCACACATCTAGAATTTTGCTTGGTGGGAAATCTTGATGGGTTCTGTAGAAACTTAGCATCCACCCCTCACCTAGAAGAATGAAATATTATAAGAAATATTAAAAAGACAGAATATTATATTTCCCTGGATGAGAAAAAGAGAAACATGTTTTTAAAGACAAAGAGCACCTCCCTGTAGCTCCCTGCCCCCAGCAGATACAGTATTTAGTGCACATTAAGACTGGGCCAGCCTATCTACAAGACAATTAGAACTTCAGCTCCAGGGTGGTGAGATTAAGACATGACCCTCAAAACATAATAGGATTAGCCTTCTACCCATCTAGCAGCAGGGCTCACTGCATTTCAAAATCACTTGGGTTCACTACACCACCCAGCAAGGTTCAACAAAACTTAATTCAGACAACCTAAAAAGTTAGCTATGACCCCTGCATAACCCCTGGGAGTCTGACAACCAATAGAATACATTTCTTGCACAGGAACAGGATAGCTCAGCAGACAAAGCATTGTAATTAAAATCCGGCTGTCTGCAATTACTGCTAGTTCGAATCTCCCCAGGCTCAAGGTTGACTCAACCTTCCATCCTTTCTAAGGTAGGTAAATTGAGGAACCAGTTTGTGGGGGCAATAAGATGACTTTGTATAAATATACAAAAGAATGAAGGCTATTGCATAACTCATTGTAAGCCGCTCTGAGTCTTCAGAGAAGAGCGGCATATAAATCAATTTTTTTTAAAAAAATAATTTTAAAAAAAAAAAGCTCAAGGGCAAGGCCCAAGAGAGGGTATAAATACCTCTCTCTCTCTCTCTCTCTCTCAACTCATGTGGTCAACTGCCCAGGTACTATGGTCCTGTTCACCAATAAACCATCTTTCCAATCAGCCTCCATGTTTCCAGTATCTTTCTCCCTACTTGGAATGAAACCAGATGCTTATTTCTTCCAACAGTTCTTTTTACCTTGTAGGCCAGATGCTACCTACAAGTAGAGTCCACTAAATCAATGTAATTTACAACTGAGCTGTTGTGCTTAAACATAATGTTATTGATAACTATCTGTTGCTTCTAGGACCCCTATAGATAATAAATAGGTTTCTTTCCTCACTTCAAAGTCAGTATATTCTCCAGCTGTTGGCCTCAAGCAAAATGCAGCCTACATATGAAGCCATTATTTCAAATTCAGCAAAGTGGTATTGACATCCCATCAAAATATTTAACACGTAACAAGCCTGAGTACTTTAAACATTTTGAAGCTCCGTAGACATCAACACCTGGATTCAAGAACTTGCTTAAATCTCTCTCCGTTGAAGCCTCGAGTGTGGAAAATATTTCAGCATGAATTGTGTGGCTAAATCGAGACAGAAAGTAAGCATATTCTGCCCCCTTTTCTGACCCTTTCAGGCCAATTCTAGAATATCTCAAGCTGATTAAAATATTATGCTGCACAAAGCAAAAATTGTGGGAGGGGCAGGCGCAGATGTGCAGGCACGCAGGCAAACACCCATTGCTTCCACAAGTGGGGCCATGAGCACCCGTGACAACTCTCGCATGAGTGGGGCTGCAACGCTCATGTGAGTGGGACCACGAGTGACCACACAAGTGGCATTGTGAGCGCCCGCAACACTCACAGCAACACTCAAGCTAGTGGAGCTGTGTGCCCGCACACATATGCATAAACTAGCCAGCTACTCATACAGCCTGGTGACCAATAGACTATGTCCTAGTAGTGGGCCATGGCCAGATGTGGGCTGCTGCCAGTTCAGACCGGTTTGGGCGAACCGGTAGTTGCAACCAGTGGGCGGGCTCGTGTGGGACCTCTCAGCTGTCCTGGCATTATCCCATCCTATATCGCCCACTGGTGGGTTTCACATTTTGTTACTACCAGTTCGCCTCGTGCGCGCACTCTTGCTTCACACAACGCATGCCTGGTTCGCACCCGCCTGCCTCCTGCGCATGCACGCGGCCTCAAAAACAAGCCTAAATAGGACGGCATAAAGCCCCGCCCACTATTTCCGCTACCAGTTCGCCCAAACTGATCCGAACTGGCTGAATACCACCTCTGATATCGCTGTGTTTTTGAAGCCGCATGCATGTGTGGAAGGCCCTGCATGCGCTCACATTTTCGGTGCTCAGTGAACCAGTTGTTACATTATGTGACGCCCACCTCTGGCCATGGCTCACAGGTGGGGGACCCTGATGTAGCCCAAGACAACTCCTCTTGTTCAGTGAAGCCCAGGCAAGCCAAAAGTTTGGACATGCCTGCTCTACACCAATCTTACTGAGAGATATGCTGAAGTGTAGGTGAAAAAGTGTCTCATTAATCCACCTTCAATGAACTGTCATTGGGCAAAGGGACTCACTCTCCATGCTTCAGAATTGGCCCAGACAGTGGGAAGCTCCACCTGAACTGTGAAAGCAGAAGTTTCAAAAGCTGAAGAAGAGAGCTTGAGAAGAAAAACTTAAAGAAGACAAATCTGTTTTTAAAAAGTGTGAATGCTTCCTTTCAGGAGATATAGACAAACAGATTAGAAAGCCAAGCCGGAGACGGATAACATTCTAGCACCCTTTTCCAAATAAAACCTGAGTTGAATTAAGCACACTGGCACTTGAGAAAACCAGGTGTCAGCTCTTGACAGAGAAAGTTTTATTTTACTCGGAAAGCAATAAGTCACAAGAGCTGCAGGAGGCATCTGCATGAGGGAAGCTGGAAAAATGTCTGTCACTGACCAAATGGATGGGAGTTGACAAACTTGTTCATTAGATATCACGCCTTTTGAGGAATCACACAGCCGTCGGGTATTCTATCTTCCAGGACTCAAGGAGAAGGTGACACTTGTATGACTCTTTCCTGGCCAGATCAATGCTGATTAATAGACAATCAGATCAACCAGAAAGTCAAGTCACACTCCGTTCCAAACTAGATGGTTATACCATTTTTCTTTCTTCTGCTTTTCCTCTGTTTTCTTTTCCTTTCTCTCCTTTCCTTCTTCTCTATTGCCTTCCCTTCCCTGCCTGGCCTGGCCTGACCCTTCCCTTCCTTTCTCTTCCTTTCCCTTCTCTATCCTTCTTTTCCCTACCTTTCCCTTCCTTTCCCCTGCCCTCCCTTCCCTTTCTTTCCCTTCCCTTCTCTTCCCTTCTCTTTCCTTCCTTTCCCTACCTTTCCCTTCCCTTTCTTTCCCTTCCCGTCCCTTTCTTTCCCTTCCCGTCCCTTTCTTTCCCTTCCCATCCCTTCTTTTTCTTTCCTTTCGCTTCCCTTTCTTTTTCTTCCTTCCCTTCTCTTCCCTTCTCTTTCCCTTCGTTTCCCTTCCCTTTTTCTCTATTGCCTTCCCTTCCGCTCATCATCTTCCTTCCTTTCTACTTTTGAGCCACCCAGTATTAGCAATTCTCTGAATACCACAGAAATATTTTTCTTTTCTTTCTTTCTTTTTTAAAAAAAAATCAGATGTACAAAAAAAAAGCATAGTAAGACAGCAGAAATTGTAATTATGATATTACAGCAGAAATATAACAATGCTACATTAAAGGCCAGTTATAAATGCTGATGTTTTAGAAAAAAATGTTATTAAAAAGCTTAAGGAAATAAATGCATAAGGAACAGTTAAAGGAACTAAGGAGGTTTAGCCTGCAGAAGGGAAGATTAAGGAGAGATACCATAATAGACATTTAAAGGATTATAATAATAAAAAATAGAGTGTGAACTCTGTTACCCTGGAGAATAGGAGCACAAGTACTGGATTGGAACAGAAGGGAACAGATTTAGGATACTTATTAAAAGGGATGTGGGGGGGTGAGAGCTGTCAACCAGTAGAATAGTCTTCCATGGGAAGTGCTACTGTATATTCCTCATCACTGAATGTTTTCAAACAAGTGCTGAATAATCATCTATCCAAACTGTTCTAGCAGATCCTATACTCTTGATGGCAAACCTATGGCACACGGGCCACATCGGTGGGCCATATCGGTGGGCACATGAGCTCAGCTCCTGCACACATGTGCCTGCCGTCCAACTGATTTTCGGACCTTCTGGGCCCAACGTCGGCAAACAGGACGTTTCCAGCCTCCAGAGGGCCTCCGGGGTGGGTGGGGAAGGCTGTTTTCGTCCTCCCCAGACTCCTAGAAAGGCTCTGGAGCCTGGGGAGGGCAAAAAAACAGGCCTACCAGGCCCACTGGCCCATCGCGTGCCAAAAGCGGGGGAAGCATGGGGGGTCGCTCACACATGCACGGGGTTGGGGCACATAGAATTGTGGGTGTGGGCACACATGCAACCCCCCCGACCTTCCCCCGCTTTTGGCACGCGATGGCAAAAAGGTTAGCCATCACTGTCCTATACCAAGTAGAAACTTAAAACAGAATTCTTAAAAGTCCCTTCCAACTATGATTCATATTTTCCCCCCAAAATTAGATATGAAATGGAAGGATGGCTTTTCCAGGGCTTAAATCCAGGTTTTAAATCAGGGGTGTCCAATCTTGGCAATTTTAAGACTTGTGGACTTCGACTCCCAGAATTCCCCAGCCAGCCATGTGATCTTTATGTGAATCCCACTTCTCTCATAAACCTTGCCTGTTGGAAGTCAGCTGGGAAGATCACAAATGGCAATCATGTGACCAGGAAGGATGCTGCAACCGTCATAAATATCTGCCAGTTGTCATGCTCCTGAATTTTGATTATGTGACCGTGGAGGGGATGCTTTGATGGTTGTAAATGCGAGGACTGGCTGTAAGTTATTGTAACTACAAAATAGGTGTTAAATGAATGATTGTAAGTCAAGGACTACCTTTGTTAAGGAGCAAAGCAGTACAACCTCCCAGCCTAAATCATTTTAATTTTGTAGAGGTTATTTATTTTTAAAATTGGGGTCTGCATGCAAAAAAAAAAGCCTACATTTTTAACTACATTTTTGGAGGGGGAAAAGCAATTTTGTCAGCTTTATGGTTAAACAAATGGCTTCTCTCCGTTGCTTAGATCCTTAAGTATCTGGCAAGGACACCATTAGGTTTCTTCATAAGACCTTTCTAGCTTAGAAAGACATGAATTTTGCTTCCCTCTGATGCTCATCTGGATACTTGTAACCCTCTCATGTACATCTCTAAAAATGCTCAACCCCGATTGCAATTGTCTATTTAAAATGCTGTTGGTTCTCGTGCATCACCATAATACACGCTAAAATAAGCATTGGCATTTTCATGACTTGCTTGGAACCCTTTCTGCTCAACACTAATTCCACTTAGTGGTAAACAAAGATATCCCTACTCAGAGTCTCACCTGCTTTCTCCTCCAAAAAGAACCAAGGTTTTGGTTTTGAACCAACTAACCAACTAGTGGTGAAATCCAATTTTTTTTACTACCGGTTCTGTGGGCATGGCTTGGTGGGTGTGGTGTGACTTGGTAGGCATGGCTTGGTGGGCGTGGCAGGGGAAGGATACTGTAAAATGTCAATTCCCACCCCACTTCAGGGGAAGGATACTGCAAAATTTCCATTCCCACCCCACTCCAGGGGAATGATACTGCAAAATCCCCATTCCATTCCTTCCCCACTCTGGGGTGGGCCAGAGGTGGTATTTGCTGGTTCTCCGAACTACTCAAAATTTTCGCTACCACTTCTCCAAACTGCTCAAAATCTCCACTACCGGAACCTGTCAGAACCTGCTGGATTTCACCCCTCAACCAACATCCTCTGAAAGCAACCAAGCAGTAAGAATTTTTCACTACTATACAAATATGAAACCATGTACAAGATACAGATATATCTGCATTTGCGTAGCTGAGTATGTTTCACATGGAATAAGGGGGCGTGATGGCTCAGTGGTTAAAGACACTGAGGTTGTCAGCTGAAAAGCTGAGAACCTGGGTTCGAGACCTGGACAATGCGTTATGGGGTGAGCTCCCATTCCTGCTCCAATTCCTGCCCACCTAGCAGTTCAAATGCATGCAAATGCAAGTAGATTAAAAGGTACCACTTTGGTGGGAAGGTAACAGCCTTTGACATATAGCATGCTGGCCACATGACCACAGAAAATGTCTTAGATAATGCAGGGGAGGAGGGGAGGGAAGAGGAGAGGACAGGAGAGGAGAGGAGAGAAGACAAAAGAGAAGAGAAGAGAAGAGAAGAGAAGAGAAGAGAAGAGAAGAGAAGAGAAGAGAAGAGAAGAGAAGAGAAGAGAAGAGAATACTATGGGTTTAGATTTAGATTTTAGATTTTTTTGAATTTATATACCGCCCTACTCCCGAAGGACTCAGGGCGGTGTACAGCCATAAAATAAAACATATAAATACAAAATTTAAAATAGACTAAAACAGAATTAAATAATTTGGCTGAAAAATTTAAAATCCCAATAATTTAAAACAAATTAAAATTCCCATTTAAAAGGGGGGAAAGACTTAGATCAGGCCGGCTTGATGGAATAAGTGAGTCTTGAGCGTGCGACGGAAGGTGCGCAGGTCCGGGATCCTCCGTATCTCCGGGGAGAGCTCGTTCCAGATGGTAGGTGCTCCCACAGAGAAGGCTCTCCCCCTGGGGGCCACCAGCCAACATTGTTTGGCCGATGGCACCCAGAGGAGCCCCTCTCTATGGGAGCACACTGGCCACTGGGAGGCTATTGAAGGTAGTAGGGGGTCCCGTAAATAACCAGGTCCTAAGCCATGGAGCGCTTTAAAGGTGATAACCAATCTTATCTCTTATCTCTTTTGCACTACCCTGGTCATTTTTCAAAAACTATGCAGTGGTGGATTGCTACCGGTTCTCCCCAGTTCTTGCGAACCAGTAGTGGAAATTTTGAGTAGTTCGGAGAACTGGTAAATTCCACCTCTGCCTGACCCTGCCCCCAATCTATTCACTGCTTCCCGAGTCACAACTGATCGGCTAGAAGGAAAAAATCAGGGCTCACTTGACAAAGAAGACAAAAAAAAAAAAACAAGACACCTTAGCTTTAAATTGAGAAGCCAAGAAGCCTCCCAACTGATTGGCTAGAACCAATTCGCTCCTTGTAAACCGCTCTGTGGTGGTAGATTGGCAATTGAGGCCAAGCTGCCTGAAAGTGGTTTCCGATGCTCTCGGTGGTGGCAGAGTGGCAAAAAACTGTTTAAACTCTTGCTGTGGCGCTTCAAAGGGCTGCCCTACAGCTGATCAGTGGTAAAAGACAGTGTGGTGGTAGACCAGTGTGCTCCAAAAACAAATGGGTAGACCGGTAGGGTTCTGCGGTTAAAAGCCTGGTAGACCAGTATCTCTGCTAAATCCTAAAGAATTGTTTGTCACATGACCATCAAACCACACCCACAAAATAAGCCACGCCCACAGAACCGGTAGTAAAAAAAATTAGAACCCACCCCTGAAACTAGGGATTCATTCTTGGTCTTAATAATATCAAAAATCTGGGTTGGTTCTGTTTCTCATTTAAAATGTTGAATAGCAGCTGCGTATTTAAAGTTATGCTTCTTGTTTATGCAAGATACATAGAGTTTGGAAAGTGTCAATTTAAATTCTACAGTAATAGTTCAGACAAAATCTTGTGCTCCTTTTGCAGCGTCCTTACATAAAAATAAAACACCATAAAATTACCTGAATTAAACATGTAATTATTTTGTCTTTTAAAAAGAAAAGAATTACAATAATTATATATAAAAAGAAGACATAGCAATTTTTTTTAAAAAAAAATAGCAAGAATCCAATCAATACTATCAAATAGAGAGTTATTTCACAACCTGCATCCAGTTAAGAAACCCTACATTCTTAAGGTTAATAAATAATTACCATTTTTGTAGAATCTCTCACCTTTTAATAAAGCAAATTAATTTTAAAAGCCATGATAATTCCCATGGGCATGATCTTCTGTTGATTTCCAGAGATGTTCCATATGCATATTTTCCTGGCAATCTAGGATTTCTATGCATCTCCCCCCACCCCCCAGCCTTTCCCATAGCTCTAACTGGCCTCACTGTGTCAGCCCTGAAGATGCTCCAAAAATGGCTTCAGGGTTAACACATATTTTTTTCACCATTGAATTTCTTTGTGTTAGAAAGGGCCCAGTGCCCGTCTGTCAAGATCCTTCCATATCTTAAGCCTATGATAACATCTTCATCTTTTACGTGTGATGTTCTCGTGGCATTTTCATCTGATCCTTCCCCCTGCTCTCTCCGATTTGTTAGCGTTGTTTTCTTTTTCCTTTTCACCAGATAATAAAACATTAATTAACATGTGTAATGTTGCTAATGCCACCGTATAATGTAAACTGGTACCTCCACATTTTGCACAAATGTACATATGTTCATTAACTACAGTGTAAGTACCAACTTGGCTGAAAGGGGCCTTTGGTTTTCTCTTGTCACACTAGTATAAACCAAGGTATTATTCTGGGAATTTTTATTCCTTCAAAATGTTTTTCCATTACAACTAAAACAAAATCTCATTAGCAATCATGTTGCCAGGTTATTCTTCTACTTAATGGAAGAGAAGAAGAGATGAGCATTTAATTTCACCATCTTTAAAATTATGGCACAGGGGATTAATGGAAGGCATTTGTAATGGGAATCTGCTACTGTCAGCTAAGCATATATCAAAGGTAGCAGCTCAAAAGGTTTTCTAAGGGTTATTCATGCAAGCACTTTGTAAAAAGAGATCGTGCACTTTTAGCAATTATGAACAGGGATTGAGAAAAAGAGACACATAGAAAATTTATGGGTTTGTTCATTCTCACCAGAATATTTTATCTATATATTACAGAATGCTATTCTAGCAAAATAGCTCCTTTTTAATATATATCTACAGTATATCTACACTATATATCTATATCTGGGCAGGGGGTTGGACTAGAAGACCTCCAAGGTCCCTTCCAACTCTGTTATTCTATTCTATATCTATATCATCTATATCTATATCTATATCTATATCTATATCTATATCTATATCTATATCTATCTATCTATCATCAGCGACCCCATTGCAAACCAGTAGTAAAGGTAAGTAGAACCCACCCCTGATAGATGATATAGATATAGATATAGATATAGATATAGATATAGATATAGATATAGATATAGATATAGATATAGATATAGATATAGAATAGAATAACAGAGTTGGAAGGGACCTTGGAGGACTTCTAGTCCAACCCCCTGCCCAGATATAGATATATAGTGTAGATATAGTGTAGATATATAGATATAGCCGCCTTGAGTCTTCAGAGAAAGGCGGCATACAAGTTGAGCAAATAAATAAATAGATAGATATAGATATAGATATAGATATAGATATAGATATAGATTGAGATTGAGATTGAGATTGAGATTGAGATTGAGATTGAGATTGAGATACATATAGATTGAGATACATATAGATTGAGATAGATAGATAGATAGATAGATAGATAGATAGATAGATAGATAGATAGATAGATAGATGATAGACGAGAGAGAGAGAGAGAGAGAGATAAGAGAGAGAAAGAGATAATATAGATATAGATGATGTAGATTTATCAATATAGATAATCTCAGTAGTGGGTTTCACTTTCAGTCGCTACCGGTTTGCTCATGGGCGCATACACAGACACGTCCGGGCGGGTGGAGGGTGTTAGATCGGCGCAGGAAAGAAGAAGTGACCAGCAGGGTTCAAGTAACTAGGTTTAATAACAAGAACTGAACAGCTTGTGCGCTGCCGGAGCTCTCCTTATATACACTCCGGCAGACGCACCGCCCACTGACAGGGATTCAAAACTCCCGCCGAAAGGATCTTCAGCCAATCCCAGGCGGATGTCCTTATAAGGACATAACACTCCTCCCCCCTAGTTCTTAGTCAGTCGATCAGGGAAATAGTCACTAAGATAAACAGGACGTCTACGTGCCCGCGTAGACCTGCGCAGTTCACAGTCAAGATGGACACTCTCCCGGACGGAGGGTGTCTGCTCTGCTCGGGGCTTCTTCCCCGGTGCCGGGCTGGATCTGGCCGTCGAGGACGCGGGCACTGTGTCCGAACCTCCGGCCGGGTCACGGACCTCCGCCTGTGGGCGATGCTGGTCTGCTTCGTTCCTGCACGGATCGTGGAGCCGCCGGTGTGGATCCCTGCTCTTGACCGGTCCGGAACTCCTGAGCCACGGTAGGTCCCTGGGTCTCCCTCGGGTCCCCTCTGGGCTGGGGTCGCGCCGGTCTGGGTCAGGGTGCGAGTCCGGCGGTGGTGGTTGGGTTAAGCCCCCGGGTTCTCCGGTCGAGTCCGGCTTACTCCCGGGGCGGCAGGCGGATGGAAATGGTGACTGGTCGGCTCTGTCGGGGTGGCGTAGGCCTACCTTGCAGGGGTGGTGTAGGCCCTCTCTGCGCGGTTGGTCTGGTGGTGGTGCCGAATGTTCCCTCTGGCCGCTGGGCTGCTCGACCTGGTCGGGTTGGTGTTGGCCTACCCTGCCGGGGTGGTGGAGGCCTTCCTTGCAGGGTTGGTTTTCTGCGCGGTTGGCGGGTTGTTGTAGGGTCTGCTGGAATGTTGGCTGGAGGTCCCCATCTCTGGGCTGCCGGTTTCCCACTTCGCAGGGTTGACGTTGGCTTCCCCTGCTGGGTTGTCCCCGGTCTACTTGCCTTGCCGGATCTGGTATTAAGCTAGGTGCCGGGGTGTTTGTTCTTCCCTCGGGTCGCCGGTCTCCCTCGTCTGGGTGGTTTAGGCCTACTTTGCCAGGGTGGTTTTGGCCTGCCTCGTCGGGGTGGTTTAGGCCTACTGCGGCGGGGTGGTTTAGGCCTACCTCGTCGGGGTGGTTTAGGCCTACTGCACCGGGGTGGTTTAGGCCTACCTCGTCAGGGTGGTTTAGGCCTACTGCGCCGGGGTGGTTTAGGCCTACCTCGTTGGGGTTGTTTAGGCCTACTGCGCCGGGGTGGTTTAGGCCTACCTCGTCGGGGTGGTTTTCGCTCACTTCCCTCCACCTTTTGCGGAGCTGGTCGAGATGACGTCTCACTATCTGTCCATCGTCCAGCTCAACGCGGTAGGATTTGGGACCGGTTGTGCTGTGTACTGTAGCTTTAAGCCATTTAGGCGAGCCGTGGAAATTAAGAGCGAAAACGGCATCACCGACGGAAAACTGGCGAAGTTGGCGACTGGCGGATGCGGGCACCTCAGAGGAGTATTGCGGGTGCAGTCTGTCCAAGGGTGACCGGAGTCTCCTGCCCATTAAAAGTTCGGCGGGGCATTTTCGGGTGGCAGAGTGAGGCGTGATATGCTGGGTAAGCAAAAAAGTGTCAATGCGCTCCTGCCAGTCACCCGGGCCCATCTTGGCGAGCGACTCCTTCGTGAGCCGCACCATCCGTTCAGCCTGCCCATTTCCGGCCGGTCTGTAGGGGGCAGAGAGGGCATGGCGAATGCCCAAGCCAGCCAGGAAAGCTTCCATGGGCACGGACGTAAGTTGGGGCCCGTTGTCTGAGACCAAAACGTCTGGGAGTCCATGGGTCGCGAAGAGGCGCCGGAGGGCACGGATGGTAGCTTCCGTTGTGGTGGATGCCATGGGGACGACTTCCAACCACTTGGAGTAGGCATCAACCACGATGAGGAGGTGGTGCCCATGAATGGGGCCAGCAAAGTCTATGTGAATGCGCGACCAGGGGGAGCTCGGAGTCTCCCAGGGCATCGGGTCAGATTGAGGCGGGGCGGCTCTGACTTCTTGGCACGGGCTACACCTGGCGACCCAATGTTCAATGTCTTTGTCCAGTGTCGGCCACCAGACGTAGCTTCGTGCCAGGGCTTTCATCTGGACTATGCCCGGGTGTCCTTTGTGCAGCGCAGCAAGAGTCCTTCGTTGAAGAGTGCTGGGAATCAGCACCCTATCTCCCCATAGTAAACAGCCGCGCATGGTGGACAGCTCCCCTTGCTTGCGGCTGAACGGGCTCAAGTCGTCGCTGTCAATTCGAGTCGGCCAGCCTCTCAGGACCCAGGAGTGGACTTGCCGGAGGATGGGGTCAGCTCGCGTGTGCGTCGCTACGTCGGCAGATGTGACGGGACAGTTGCTGTCGTTGTCAATATGCAGCAGCTCGAGCGTGGGGGCCGGGTCTTCCACGGATTCGGCGGATGGGCACCTGCTCAACGCGTCGGCGTTTGCGATGGCTTTACCAGGCTGGTGGACGAGGCTGTAGGAGTAGCCGGCGAGGAATATGGACCAGCGCGTCATCCGGGGGGACATGAAGGCTGGGGTCTGCTTGTCCCCTGCCAGTAGGCCGAGGAGAGGCTTGTGATCGGTGACAATGGTGAATTGCCGTCCATACAGGTATTCGTGGAAGCGCTTCACCCCTGCAACAATAGCCAACGCCTCTTTGTCCAGTTGGCTGTAGTTGCACTCAGCACTAGACATAGTCTTTGAGAAAAATGCGATGGGGGCTTCACGACCGGTAGGCAGTTCATGGCTGAGCACAGCGCCAACTCCGTACGGGGAAGCGTCACAGGTCAGTCTGAGGGGCAGTGTCTCATTGTATTGAATGAGCACACTGTCAGAGGTCAGAAGTTGCTTAACGGCTCTGAATGCAGACTCTTCCTCACGTCCCCACCTCCAGGAAACCGCCTTCGCCAGCAAGCGATGGAGCGGCTCAGCAACAGTGGCTTTCTGCTGGAGGAAAATAGCGTAGAAGTTAAGCAATCCAAGGAAAGCCTGAAGCTCCGCTTTGTTTTTGGGGCTGGGAGCTTCATGGATAGCTTTAACTTTTGATTTGGTGGGGTGGATGCCAGAACTATCTATCAGATAGCCCAGGAACTCGACTTCCTGTACCCCAATGATGCACTTGTCCCTCCGGACTCTCAAGCCCTTCTCCCTGAAACGCTGGAGAACTAGCCTCAGCCGGTCCAGGAGTTGAGCCTTTGAGTCCCCAGAGATCAGTACATCATCGAAATAAGGCACCACCCCTGGAACGCCTTGGAGAAGGCGTTCCATCATGGATTGGAAAATGCCTGGGGCTGCACTGACTCCAAACTGGAGACGGTTGCACTTAAACGCGCCTCTATGGGTGACAATAGTCTGTGCCTCCGCCGTTTCCTGATCTACTGGCAGTTGCTGGTAAGCCTGGGCCAGGTCCAGTTTCGCAAAAATTTTGCCCTTGCCGAGTGAGTGCAGCAAATGTTGCACTACTGGCACGGGGTATGCGCTCTGCGGCAACGCCTTATTGATGGTCACTTTGTAGTCGGCGCAGATGCGCACAGATCCATCCTGCTTCATGGGGGTCACAATGGAGTTTCCCATGAAGCATGATCGATGGGTTCCAGGATACCTTGGGCAATCAGCTTATCTAGCTGAGCGTCTACTTTAGCCCGCAAGGCAAATGGAACCCGGCGGGGCTTGAGCCGAATTGGGGTTACCCCCTTGTCCAGATTAAAGGAGATGGGTTTCCCTGAAAAGGTCCCTAACTTACCATCGAAGACTTCTTGGAACTCTCCGATGAGTGAGTCGAGTTCGCCTGAGCTAATCTGGTGGATGCCTCCGATAGAAAGCCCCAGCGGCTGGAACCACTCCACGCCCAGCAGGGTCGGGCGGCTATGCTCCACGACGGTTATGGGAAGCTGGCCCTGGAACTGCTTGAAGGCGATCCGGAGGTTGGTTCGCCCGATGACGCCGATGGGGTTGCCGCCGAAGTCCACCAGCTTGGAGTGCAGAGGTTCAAGTTGGCGCTTGGAGAGATTCGGCTTCAGTCTCTTGACTTGGTGCCAGTCGATGATCGAATAGACGGAGCCTGAGTCGACTTCCATCGTGCACGGCAAGCCTTCTGCCAACAGTGTCACGTAGAATTTTGTGGCACTGTTGGTGCTGGTGAGGGCGATCGTTGTCTGGTTCACAGCGCCGCCATGAGAACTGTTGCGGTCGTCGCGCTTTTGCTGGGTTGAGGACCGTTTGGACGACCTCTGGGAGTCGCGACGATTTTCTGGATTCTGGGGCTTGATCGATTCAGGAACAGGATCAGAGGCTCTGCATGCCTCCGCGATGTGCCCCCTCTTAAGACAGCGTCTGCAGGTGGCATCCCGCCAGCGACAGGATTGGCGGGGATGGTGTCCCTTGCAACTGCCGCACTGAGCGGCGCGGCGGCCATCATTTTGAATTTCCCGCCTGGGTGGGCGGGAAACTTTCAAAACGGTCGATTCTCCCTCTGAATCTGTTGGAGTGGTCGAGTCATCGGACGATTCAGATGACGGTTTGCGGATCTTATGGATCCCTCGGGACTGGAGCATGGCAGCAGCGGCGGTCTCGGATGTTTCAGCAGCCGTAGCCTCCTCAAGAACGTCCTTCAGGGACAGTCTTTTTCTGCTCAGGAACTTCTTTTGGAGGTTGGCATCTCTCATCCCGAAGACGATCCCATCGCGTAAGGCATTGTCAACGTTCTCAAATTCGCAGTTCGCAGCGATTTGACGCAATGCCGCCACAAAGTCTTTAAGCGATTCGCCTTCCTTCTGATTACGTTGGCGGAATGTAAAGCGATTCGATATGGGGGTGCCCGTTGGTGCATAGTGGTCTTGCAGGGCAGTCTGCAGATCCACCCAGGACATGACTTCAATGTCCCTGGGTGCGACGAGGTTGACGGCGAGTTCCAAAACGTCGGAGCCGCAGTGAGCGAGGAAGAGAGCCCTCTTCCTCTCGTCGTCTAGGTTGTTGTAGCCGTTTCCCCGGAGGAATTGGCGGAAACGTATCATATACGAACTCCACTTCTCCCGGCTGGGGTTGAAGGGAGCCAGCGAGGCGAACGGCGCTTGCGGCGTTGCCATTTCTCAGACCGCGTCGAGTGACTTCAGCTCGTTATGGCGATCGTGCCACGCGGAGGTTCTTCTCTAGACCTTCGTCGCCAGTGTTAGATCGGCGCAGGAAAGAAGAAGTGACCAGCAGGGTTCAAGTAACTAGGTTTAATAACAAGAACTGAACAGCTTGTGCGCTGCCGGAGCTCTCCTTATATACACTCCGGCAGACGCACCGCCCACTGACAGGGATTCAAAACTCCCGCCGAAAGGATCTTCAGCCAATCCCAGGCGGATGTCCTTATAAGGACATAACAGAGGGAACCTCTCCCCTCTGCCGCCGCTACTGATTCGCCCGAACTGGGGCAAAGTGGTAGAAACCCACCATCAAGTCAGAGCTGAAGAAGCTTCTTGGATGAGAAGTGAAACATCTTCAAAGAATAACAAGAAAGTCCAGTTGCTTCTTGAAAAAGCACCTTTGGGATAAATGTGATAATACATTTGTTGGTTTCTGACAGTCCATTTGCTGGCAATTGAAGGATCCCAATGCAAGAATAACCAGCTTTTGATCTGATTCAGCACAGCTCATTCCTTGACCAGGGGCATTGCTGCAATTGTCTGCTACACCAAGCATGGAGAGGTCAAAATGTGGCAAAGGACATAGACTTCCCAGTATCCTAACAGACAGGAAGCAGCAGGTGAGGCTAGGCAAAATCAGATAAGTGCACAATTAGCACAGGAGAGTGTACTAGGACTGTGTGCTCTCTCCACTTCTCTTCTCTCTATACACCAATGATTGCATCTCAAAAGATCCCTCTGTTAAAGTACTGAAGTTTGCAGATGATACAACAGTGATTGTATCATTCGAGACAACGACGAATCTGCATACAGGCGGGAGGTTGAACAACTAGCCGTGTGGTGCAACTGGAACAATCTTCAACCAAACACACTCAAAACTGTAGAAATGTTGGTAGATTTTAGGAGAAAACCTCCTATACTACCACCTCTTACAATACTAGACAACACAGTATTAACAGTAGAGACCTTCAAGTTTCTAGGTTCTATCATATCTCAAGACTTAAAATGGACACCTAACATCAAAAACGTCATCAAAAAAGCACAACAAAGAATGTTCTTTCTGCGCCAACTCAGAAAGCTCAAACTGCCCAAGGAGCTGCTGATCCAGTTCTACAGTGGAATTATTGAGTCTGTCATCTGCACCTCTATAACTGTCTGGTTTGGCTCTGCAACCCAACAAGACAGACATTGACTTCAGGGGATAATTAGAATTGCAGAAAAACAATTACTATCAACCTGTCTTCCATTGAGGACCTGTATACTACATGAGTCAAAAAGAGGGCTATGAAAATATCTACATACCCCTCGCATCCTGGACAAACTGTTTCAACTTCTACCCTCAAAACATCAAAACAACACTATAGGGCACTGCACACCACAACAACTAGACACAAGGATAGTTTTAGATCACTCTGCTAAACAACTAATTCCCACAACACTGTCAAATTATTTACTAAGACTGTATTACTATTCTTCTTCTCATCCTTCCTATTACCTATCTCCTTTTCTACTTATGACAATAACTTTGTTGCTGTATCTTTACCATTTATATTGTTTTATTTACTTTCCTAGTATGATTTATGTTGATTTCTTATTTAGTATCCTATACACTGAGAGCTTATGCACTGAAGACAAATTCCTTGTGTGTCCAATCACACTGGGCCAATAAAGAATTCTATTCTATTCTATTCTATTCTATTCTATTCTATTCTATTCTATTCTATTCTATTCTATTCTATTCTATTCTATCTAAGAAGGGTTCAAAGTATGGAGCAGGACAGTGATAGCTAACCTTTTTGCTATTGCATGCCAAAAGTGTGGGGAGCATGAGGGGTGGTATGCGCACGTGCCATAATTCAATGTGTCCCACACTTTCTTCCAGAGGCTTTCTTGGAGCCTGGGGAGGGTGAAAACAGCCTCCACCCACCCCCCGGAGGCCCTTCAGAGTCTGGAAATGGTCCATTTTCCGACTTCTGGTGGGACTGGAAGGCCTGTTTTTTGCTCTCCCAAGGCTCCATAGGCTTTCTAGGAGCCTGGAGAGGGCGAAAATGGCCTCTTCCCCCCCCCCTCAGAGGACCTCCGGAGGCCAGAAATGGCTCGTTTCCCCACTTCCAGAAGGCCCAAAAATCAACTGGCCAGTGCACGCACACGCACTGGAGCTGAGCTAGGGCAACGCTTGCATGCCCACAGATATGGTTCCGCATGCCACTTATGGTGGTGTAGTATGCCATAGGTTCACCATCATGGGACAGGGCTTCAAATCTGGTTATTCTGTTCTTCGCAGATACATATGGAACATAAGGGAATTTTAAGGCTACTAAGATCAATCACTAAGTCGGCACACAGAAAGTCACTAGGTGTCAGGCTTTACCTCACAAGACTGAACAACTTAATCAAGCTCACAAAAAAATCAAAGTACTTCTGATGAATTGTATTTTTCAGAAAGTTAGGAAGCCGGAGCCAAGATTTCAAAGTGTGTATTATTCCTTCTCTCCCTGTGTAATGACATCCCCCACTTTGAGATGAGATGGTCCTTCTCTATCTGTCCTTTGTTTCTTTCCTTTCAGATTTGCTGTCATTTTTTTCACTGACAGTGTAGGAATTAACTCTTCCAGCAGGGCAAGGAGGGATCTAAATAGGGGTGGGTTCTACTTACTTTTACTAACAGTTCACAATGGGATCGCATGCGTGCCAAGCTTCTGCGCATGCAGATCGCCTATGAAGACATCCAGGGCGGTGGGCGGAGCCTCCCGCCTGTTTTACTACCGGTTCTGGTGAACCGGTCTGAACCAAGGGAAACCCACCACTGGATCTAAATCAAATCCAGAATTAACAGATTCCCCAAACTAAAAGGTGTTTGAACTCACCTTTTGGCTAAGCTGCAGGTGACAGTTCAGAAATCTGAATTGCAAGTATTCATGTCCAGGACAAACCACAAAATATAAAAATGGCAAAGCATGCGTTGTACCATCACAACGCAAACCCTGCCCTTTTTTTACTTGTGTTCATAGCATTGTACTACACACTGCAGACGCCCAGTGGTTTGTACTATGTAATTGCAACTTCATCATTTGACATGCACATAGTTTGTGGACGTAAACACTTGTGATAGCCGTGGCCAGGGGGGCTTTTTATCAGGTTTGCCTGATACGCCAGTTGCGTCCCTTTCTAGATCGGGACTCCCTACGCACAGTCACCCATGCTCTCGTGACTTCCCGCCTGGACTACTGCAATGCTCTCTACATGGGGCTCCCCTTGGGGTGCACCCGGAGGCTCCAACTGGTCCAGAATGCGGCCGCGCGGGGAATTATGGGAGCGACGTGGCGCTCCCACGTGACACCTCTCCTGCGCGAGCTGCACTGGCTCCCGGTGGTCTTCCGGGTGCGCTTCAAAGTGTTGGTGACCACCTTTAAAGCGCTCCATGGCTTAGGACCTGGGTACTTGCGGGACCGCCTTCTGCCGCCAATAGCCTCCCACCGGCCAGTACGCTCGCACAGAGAGGGCCTCCTCCGGGTGCCGTCGGCCAGACAGTGTCGGCTGGCGACTCCCAGGGGGAGAGCCTTCTCTGTGGCAGCGCCCGCCCTCTGGAATGACCTACCCCCGGAGATACGCAGGATTCCAGATCTCCGGACCTTTCGTCGGGCCCTTAAAACCCATTTGTTCCATCTAGCTGGGCTAGCTTGATCCCATCCTCCGTTTTTAAATTTGACATTGATTTTAAATTGGGTTGTTTTAATTCTCGGCCGAATAATATTTAATAATTTTTAATTGTTTTTAACTTTTGTATACCATGTTTTATTCTGGCTGTTCACCGCCCTGAGTCCGCAAGGAGAAGGGCGGTTTATAAATTGAAATAATAAATAAATAAATAAATAGGAAGATAAGGTTGAGGGTTCCAAATATTTTTAAATATTCTTTGTAGCAACAGATTAATTTTTTGTGTATGGTTTTATGGCTGGCTGAGTCTTTTGGGGGACACAGTTGACCCTCGTTGTCTCCAATGAAGCTATTTCTCCCAAGGAGTCAGAGTTATAACTTAACATTCCTACATTTCTCAAAATGTGGACCTTCTACCAGGTGGTATCAACACTACTTGGGAATCAGTAGCTAAGCTGTTGGTTCAGAATCATGAGCAATAGTGTCCATAAAGGCAGAAGGAATGGAATCGAATTCAAATCCAGAACCTGATCCAGAAGATAAGGCATTGGTTCAGAATCATGAGCAATATAGTCCAAAACCTGTGGTGGCGCAGGGATTAGAATGCAATATTGCAGGTTAACTCACTGCTCACTGCCAGGAGTTTGATTCTGACTGGCCCAAGGCTGACGCAACCTTCCATCCTTCCAAGGTTGGTAAAATGAGGAGCCAGATTGTTGGGGGCAATAGGCTGACTCTGAAAACCATTTAGAGAGAGCTGTAAGCACTATGAAGTGGTATATAAGTCTAAGTGCTATTGCTATTCTAGTCCATTGACATGGTGGCGCTGTGGTTAGAATGTGGTATTGCACGCTAACTCAGCTCACTGCCAGGAGTTCGATCCTGACCAGCTCAAGGTTGATTCAGGCTTCCAAACCTCTGAGGTGGGTAAAATGAGGACCCAGATTGTTGTGGGCAATATGTGGCTCTAAACCGCTTAGAAAAGGCTGTAAAGCACTGTAAAGTGGTATAAAAGTCTAAGTGCTTTTGCTATTGCTATAATCCAGAAGCTAAGCTATCAGTTCAGAATCATAAGCAAAAGAGTCCTTATAGGATCAGATCCTGGTCTGATCAGAGCCTTATAGGACTCTATTGGGGTAAACATAGTGGGGTCTAATTCAGTTCCGATTCTATTCCCTGAATAAGAAAAGTGATATTTGCTCCAACTCTGCTCTTTTCTTCCCAACATTTAATTCCTCCCCCAAGTCTGACATTTCCTCACCAGCTATTTATAACACCCAACCATCACTGTGCCACAATAACTATAATGAGGTCAGAGGTTACATCACTTCACTAATGGCATAATGATGCAATGAAAACTGAATTCGCCTCTACATCCAAAATGACTTAAGTCGGACGTCATGATTAGTCTGTTTGTGGTGGTGTTATAATAGGACCACATCAAAGAGAGGTGCCTGGGAGGGAAGGAAACCCTTCATTTGATGGTGTCACGTTTCCATCCTGTAGCTAGTCCCCATCTTGACAATGAAACAGAAATCAAGACAAAATCTCTCAGCTGCTGAGAAGAGAAACTGTGGAGTGACAGCGAAAGGTGCTGGCTCCATTCTTGAAAATCTGCCAGAAAAGATTGGTATCTTCCAAATAGGTTCCTAATTAGATCTCCCCTGCTGTGCAGGCAATTGTGTTCTATGAGTTCAAAGTGTCCATTACATATTAATTAGATTGCAACTTTGCTCCTCTTTCTGTTTTTGCAACAAACGATTCCTAGCGGTGCTAACAGACGGCAATTGTGTGCACTTCCGTTCTCTACAATTCTCTGCATATTTGAGAAAGAAGCACGAAGTGGATGATTCACAGTAATAGTCCCAGGGAAAGAAAGGAAGGGAGGGAGGGAGGGAGGGAGGGAGGGAGGGAGGGAGGAAGGAAGGAAGGAAGGAAGGAAGGAGAGAGAGAGGGAGGGAGGGAGGAAGGAAGGAAAGAAAAGAAAGGAAGGAAAGAAGGAGAGAGAGAGAATGAAGTAGAAAGGAAGGAGGAAAGAAAGAAAGAAAGAAAGAAAGAAAGAAAGAAAGAAAGAAAGAAAGAAAGAAAGAAAGAAAGAAAGAAAGAAAGAAAATAAAGGAAGGAGTGAGAGAAAAGGAAGGAAGGAAGAGGGAGGGAGGAAAGGGAGGAATGAAGGAAAGAAAAGGAAGAAAAGGAAGGAGAGAAAAAAGAAAGAAAAAGTATGGAAGGAAGGAAGGAAGGAAGGAAGAAAAAAAGAAAAAAGAAGAAGAAAGAAAGAAAGAAAGAAAGAAAGAAAGAAAGAAAGAAAGAAAGAAAGAAAGAAAGAAAGAAAGCAAGAAAGAAAGCAAGAAAGAAAGACACAATAGGCAGATTAAATTCTGTTAAATTCTGTTAAATTCTTCTTCTTCCCTGTGGTCAACTACCTGCCCCCCCTCTCCCTCCTCATCAGATCTGGTCCAGATGGTTCAGGAACGTTCCAAAACAGGAGGGAGGGATGGAGAGAAAGCCTTTTGACTTAAGTTGGATTGAGTTCAGTGAAGCAGCAGGGCCCCATTGTCTCAAAGATATCTCAGCAATTTGCTTTGGCAAAAAGATGACAAAAGAAAATGGCAGGCTGCCAGCTCAACCCCCCTTGGCTAGGATGGCTCGTGGTTCACGCAGCATTCATTATTTCTACCTCTGCCCTAAGGCCGTTCTCATTCATTCCTCAACTATAGTCCATCAGTACAGTGATGTAACTTGCTGAATTTTTTTTAATAACAGGATGATTCTCAGTGCTCCACTGAATTCCCCCGAGGCTCTGAAACAGGTTAGACTTCGGTAGACTTCTGTCTCTGCTATGACTCAAGCCCTTCTAAGGCTGGGAATAGCAAAAAAAGAATCCCTCTCACTCATCCTTCTAAGAGGCTGTCAAGATTTTAAATGTATACATCATTATTATTCAATCTCAGTTTTAATGATTATGCAGGATCCAATCTGGGTCGATCACTGGGACCGGAGATTTTGTCTTCCGAGCTTTCGGATTCATGCTGGAGCCCATCCTCAAGGAACTTCTCTCTAGCAGAGTGTCTGCTGTGTGTGGTATTTATATGATGCCTGTTGTGCGTGACTTTTTAGATGTTGATTGGGCTGTTGAAAGCTGGCTATTAAGTAGTCGTTGGCTGTTGTTTGCTTGTACTGCCCAGCCTATAAATCCTAAGTATTTATAAACTGGTGCTAAATCAGCACTCCTTCAATCGTTTCCCTGGCTATTTTTGTGCCTGCTCGTCCAACAATCTTCATAGCTACAAAACTGAATGCATGTCTTTATTTATTGCCGTGTGAGGCTACTCATGAGTTTGGGTCTCCTCGTCCGACCAATCGCTTTTGTTCTTGCTTGTGTTCTTAATGACTATGGGTCTTTTAAAGCTTGTTTTTATTTTGGCTAGGCACATAGAATGCTTTCTGAGCCAAAAAATAGAATGGAAATATTCAGAATGGAAATACCTGCATATGAGAGGGTGCTTAGATGGTGAACTGTGATTTTCCTCTAATAGTATTGCCCATGTTCTACATCAGTGGTGAAGTTGCCCCCAGTTTGGACCAATTCCCAAGAATTGGTAGTAAAACCAGCGGGAGGCCCCGCCCACCAACTTGACGCCACTCCCCAAATTGCTAGCATGTTTCTTTGCATTGGATAGATCAGGCCAAAGCCACACTGGACCAATGTTTCCTCTTTCCATTGTGTAGACCATTTCCTCTTCACATTCATACCTGTACAATGAGCACAGGAGCCCCCCAGGGCTGTGTGCTCTCTCCACTTCTCTTCTCTCTATACACCAATGACTGCATCTCAAAATATCCCACTGTTAAAGTACTGAAGTTTGCAGATGATACAACAGTGATTGGTTTCATTTGAGACAATGGCGAATCCGCATACAGATGGGAGATTGAACAACTAGCCTTGTGGTGCAACTGGAATAATCTTCAACTAAACACACTCAAAACAGTAGAAATGGTGGTAGATTTTAGGAGAAAACCTCCTATACTACTACCTCTTACAATACTAGACAACACAGTATCAACAGTAGAGACCTTCAAGTTTCTAGGTTCTATCATATCTCAAGACTTAACTGCCCAAGGAGCTGCTGATACAGTTCTACAGAGGAATTCTTGAGTCTGTCATCTGCACCTCTATAACTGTCTGGTTTGATTCTGCAACCCAAAAAGACAGACACAGACTTCAGAGGATAATTAGAACTGCAGAAAGAACAATTTCTACCAACCTGCCTTCCATTGAGGATCTGTATACTGCACCAATCAAAAAGAGGGCTGTGAAAATATCTACAGACCCCTCACATCCTGGACATAATTTCAACTTCTACCCTCAGAATGACACTATAGGGCACTGCACACCAGAACAACTAGACACAAGGACAATTTTTTTCCCAAATGCCATCACTCTGCTAAACAACTAATTCCCACAACATTGTCAAATTATTTACTAATACTGTATTATTACTATTCTTCTCATCCTTTCTATTATTTCCTCATCCTCCCACTTATGACTATTACCATGTTGCTTGTATCTTTACGATTCATATTGTTTTATTTGTTTCCTAGTAGGATTTGATTGCTTATTAGTAACCTATGATTGTCACTAAGTGTTGTATCTTATGATTCTTGATGAATATTTTTTTTCTTTTTGTTTATGTACACTGAGAGCATATGCACCAAAGACAAATTCCTTGTATGTCCAATCACATTTGGCCCATAAATAAAGAATTCTAGGATTCTCTATCCCATGCAGCATCCCAAAGATCAAGATGTAAAATAAAGTGGATGCTCTTCCACGGCCATAGTAAATGTTTAGAGAAGACCATTCTTATTATTGTCTCATGTCACATTCCTGTAGAATGCTTCACCCATAATTTCTAGGTAAACTGCAAATTATAGGATAGGACCAGGGGTGAAATTCAGCCGGCTTTATCCGGATCTCGCAAACCAGTAGTAAAGGTAAGTAGAACTCACCCCTGCTCCAGGGGGTAGTCCAGCACTGGAGATTTTTAAGATAAGATTGGACAATCATTTGTCTGAAATGGTATACGCTTTGCTTCTTGAGCAGGGGGTTGGATTAGAAGACCTCCAAGGTCCCTTCCAACTCTGTTATTCTGTCAAATCCATATTAAAACACATTTCCATCTATAAACAGTTTGGAATTCAGCATCTTCTCTCGTGGAGCCTTGGTGGAGCAGCGGACTAAAGTGCTGTTAAAGTAGCATTTAGCTGCCAGCTGCCTGCAATTACTGTGAGTTCAAATGTCACCAGGCTCAAGGTTGACTCAGCCTTCCATACTTCCGAGGTGGGTAAAATGAGGACCCGGATTGTGGGAGCAATAAGCTGCCTTTGTATTAAAAAAAAAAGAACACCGCTTAGGGGGGAGCCAAAAGCCCTACTAAGCAGGTATATAACTCAACGCATTATAAGCCGCTCTGAGTCTCTGGGGAAGGGCGGCATATAAATTGAACCAATAAATAAATAAATAAATAAATAAATAAATAAATAAATAAATAAATAAATAAACAAACAAACAAACAAACAAACAAACAAATAAATAAATAAATAAATAAATAAAATTAAGGAAAGAACCAGCCTCATTTCAACAGGGACCCTTCCGTTCCAAAGAATGAATTTAGTCCCTCCCCATCTCACTTCACGCAAGTGGAATACTGTCAGCAGTTTCTTTTATATGTTGGCTGGATCAATTCCCAATGACATCTTAATGTGATGCCCTGGTTCATGCAACATGCTAAGATACTGGGCTGGATTCCCACAACATATTGAATAAGGAACTGCTCATGGAAGGTTTTTCGATGTAGAAGTTATACTATGTTGTATCATAGCAACAGAACTTCCATCTGCAAATAGGTCTATCAAACAACATTTGCATTCGGCCAATAATCTCTGCTGGGAACATACCGAAACATGTTTACATCTGCTGGCTACTTATGCTCCCTTCTTGATTTCTTTCCTTTTGGTAGCTGCTATTTCCTTCAGCCCTCACTAACATATTCTAGTCAGTAAATACTGCAGAATGCACAAAGAGGCATTATCGCTTTAGAATGTCCAGCTGTCCTTTTACTTGGCACCAGCCAAATCTAACGTCCATGAAATAGGGCCCTATTATGGGGTCATGATATCTCCTGCTGTCCTATAAATGCAGAAGTGCCTATTTGCAAGAGCAGGAGACATTGATCTTGTGACATTTCTCTCTCCCAAATAGAATTCTTGTCCCATGCCTTGCAGATGCTATACAGCTCTGTCAATTTCCCAACGATCAGAGGAAAAGGCTACTGTTTTGGCTGGCAACTGTTGACAATTGCCAGCTTCAGGATGGAAATTATAATCTACCTGTCCTTATTCACATGTACCCAGCTGATACCTGGCACATGTGTTACACTTCAATGGTTCAGAATTCCCAGTCAACACAATCAGGAACAATAGTAAATTGGAATTCTGAATGCTGTCATCAGGAAGGCATCAAACTGGGGCGGAGGGGGGGGGGGAATAATAGTATGGAACAATAGCAATGTCATTCCTTTGAATACTAATACACAGGTAACCAAAACAGTCTCCTCTGTTCACAAGGAGAAAACTTTAGGATTGTGGCGCTCCAACTTTATAGGATTATTTTGTAGAACGACAGGAGGAAAATCTTAAGATTATAGTCACAACGTACAAGTCTTACATTTCTTGAAAAGCACAGATCCACTTACAATAGTTTAGTGACTGCTCAAAGTTAAAACGGCACTGGAAAAAGTGACTTACAACCATTTTTCACACGACGGTTGCAGCTTTCCCCTGCTCACACAATCAAAATTTGGATGCTTAGCAACTGGCATTTATTGATGACCATTGAGATGCCCCTGGTGATTTTTGTGACCTTCTGACAAGCAAGCAATTTATTTGAGATGACTTCGGAACCTGACACAAAGTCAGTGGGGAAGCCAGATGCACTTAGCAACCATGTTATTAACTTAACAATGGCACTGATTCACTTAACAGCTGGGGCAAGGAAGGTCATAACATGGGACAAAACTTGCTCAACAACTCTCTTCCTTAGCAACAGAAATTTTGGGCTCAATTGTGGTCATAAATTGACGACTACCTGTAGCTTCTTTCCAAAGGATGGATCTCATCAAAAGTTGTCAAAGATCAAGAAATTGAGGTGAGATGTGACATTTTCTTTTTGGGGTACAATTCACTGTTCTCCTTTTTTTTTCCATCTAAATTCCTTCAGGATTTAAATACGATATGTTTCGTCAGCCCTATGTTTTTTAAAGAGTTAACCTTGAAAAGATTTATATTTATATTAAAAAAAAATCTTGATGGATCCAAAATATCAAAGTGTCAGGTTTCGAGGTCGTCTCAAATAAATTGCATTTCAAACAGAATCTTTGATGAAAATCTTTCATTTATTGAGCACGGCATTCCATCTTCTGACTCCACGTAGCCAACACTGACTTCCCGGTGCCAACCCCTCTCTTCCTGTCTCTGCTCCTCTGCTATCATTGGCCATTTTCCAAATCACTCTTTCCCTAATCTATTGCTCCAGCTCAAAGGAATTTCCCCCCTTCCATCCCATCTCCTAGGGGATATTATCTCCAGGAAAAATAAGTGGGTGAAAAGTCAAGACGTCTCTTTCCAGATGCCCTTCTTCTCCTTCTTATGTCAGCACGAGAGTGAATGAGGCTTGGAGTGCTGACACAAAGTATTTTCCTTTCAAGAAGATTTCTTCTAGCAATCAGAAGCAGAACAAGAAAGGATTGGCTTGTCTTTGTGCATAGAAAGTTGTGTTGTGCTGCAAGATGTTATCAATTCAATTAGAATAGTATTTTCTGGGCAAATGTGAGCCTGGGAATTATGTGGCTTCACTCCCAATATATCTGAAAGTAACTCTTCAATGAATACTTTGCTATACTGTATATACGCTAGTTAGCATGATAGTTAATTGGATCTATAGCTGGCTTGCAAATTGTAGTCAAATGATATTCAATAGATCCTCATCAAATTATAAACATCCAGTGGGATGCCCCAACAATCATTTGAGTCCTTCCTCTTCAATATTCTCATTAAGGATTAGATGGAGGCAAAACTCTTCATCTCTGTAACTGATACAAAACTAGGCGGAAATGCTAACTCTCTAGAAGATTGACTTTGGGCCAATCATCAGGAGATTGTGAGTTCTAGCCTTGTTTTAGGCATGAAAGCCTAGGCCAACCAACAAGAGAGAGACAGTTTTGTCTAATGGTTAAGGCTAGGAACCGGGAGACTAGGAGTTGAAGTCTGGGCTTTGCCATGAAAGCCAAGGGGGGCTTTAGGCCAGTCACCAGGAGATTGCTAGTTCTGTCTTGAGCACGAAAGCCAGCTGACTAGCTTGGACCGGTCCTTCTCTCTCAGCCCAATCCACCTCAGAGAATTATTGTTGTGAGAAAATAAGAGGAGAAAGAAATATTAGCTATGTTGGCTGCCTTGAGTTATATATAAAAAAATAAAGGCAGGATACAAGTCAATAAATAAGTTTGTAAGTAAATTAAGTAAGTAAGTAAGTAAGTAAGTGAGTAAGTAAGTTAAGTAAGTAAGTAAATGTCAAAAAGAGAAGAATCTATTCTCCCGTTGCTTGGGGGCTGATGATCTGGGAAATAATTCTAGTAAAGAAATAAATCCACTTCAAATATGCAGGCCTAGAACAAAGCTAGTTGAACTTCAGCCTGTTTGCAAAAGTTAGTTATTCCATTCAGCTGTCACGAAAAAGTAGCAGCTGATGGCTCTACCCATTGCAAACGTTGACATGATAATGAGTTGCGTTGTTTCACCGGCATGTTGATGTAGCGCTGAGGGGCTTAGCGTGGCAGCAAAGCTATCCCACAGTGCACCGCAGGAGAGACTGACAGTCAGAAAGAGACTGGTATGCATGGAAAACATTGCCAGCACATCCACGGATTCCAGACACTAATTCCCAGCAGGTCTCCTGGTGAGAAAAATACATCCTCTGCCAGGCTGGATTTCAGAATCGTTGAGAAGTTTCTTCTGCCAGGTCTTAAATCATCTACAAGAAAATTTCTCTGAAACAGTGTGTGCTGTATCAGCCCAATGGCCCAAAATGATCACTGAAATAAAAAAATGAGGGGGCAAAAAGGGGGAGGGAAGAGGACGGGGAGTGGGTGGGAGGTTAAAAAAATTATCATCTCCATCTGTTGCCTCTTGAATCTTCTAGTGCTTTGACTCTGGTAGAAGGAGGATAACGGGAAGTCTAATCAGCACGTTATTATGATCCTGTTGAGCAGCTCTGACAAGTTCCTTGTGAGATTTTTTTTTTTCATTTTGCCGCAATAACTTCAAACTCCAGCACAAAGCTGAGACATCTGTTGAAGCAAAGGCACCGAAGGAAAAGGGGAAAAACGGGGCCACTGCAAGCAGAATTGAGAAAGAAGAGGTCTAATTTTATGTGCATTTCCAGGAAGTGGGGAGTTGAAGTGTCTGTATCTCTGTTGGGAAGAGGGTCAGAGAAGACAAACCAAAAAGGAAATGCAACTTTGTAGTGGACTTTTTAAAGCTTTTATATTCCAGGCACATGAGAGATGGATAAAAGTTACTCCGATTGGGCTTTTTCTGCCTGTGATGCAGCACAAACTCAATTTTGCCCAGTTTCTGCCCTTTTGTACCTCAAAATAATTTTAGATTTAGCGATGAACACTGTTGTGTTCAAAATGTGTAGACCATTTTGAGATACCTCAGAAATATTTGAAGTATTTTTGTAAACATTTTACAATCCTGCTGCATTCAATCTGTGATGTCCTGTGTTCAGCACCTTGTATTACTTCCCAACACCAGATTGTTAGTCTGCATCAATGGTGGGTTCCTCCCGGTTCCTCCTGGTTCCGCCGAGCTGGTAGCGGTGACGATATAATGTCACCGAACTGGTTCTCCCCCCCGCCCCCCCATCTCCCCACATTATTCTTCCCTTTTATTTGGCCCCACCCCAAATCTATTGCTGTCTCCCGAATCCCAGCTGATCGGCTAGAAGCAAAAAAACCTGTTTAAACTCTTGCCACGGGGCTTCAAAGGGCCTCCCTACAGCTGATCAGTGTTAAAAGGCAGTGTGGTGGTAGACCGGTGCCTGCAAAAATAAATGAGTAGACCAATGCCTGCAAAAATAAATGGGTAGACCAGTGCCTCCAAAAACAAAGAGACAAGAGCCTCAGATAGCTCAACCAGCTGAATAGCCTGTTATTAACATCCAGCTGTCTGCAATTACACCAGTTCGAGGCTCAGGGTTGACTCAGCCTTCCATCCTTTCTAAGGTAGGTAAATTGAGGACCCAGTTTGTGCGGGCAATAAGCTGACTTTGTATAAAAAATATATAAAAGTATGAAAGCTAGTGCTTAACGCCTTGTAAGCCTCCCTGAGTCTCCGGAGAAGGGTGGCATATAAATCTAATTTTTTTTTAAAAAATGAGTAGACCGGTGCCTCCAAAAACAAATGAGTAGACCGATACAGCTCTGCAAGCAGTTAAAAGCCTGGTAGACCAGTACCTCTGCTAAATCCTAAAGAATTGTCATATGACCATCAAGCCACGGCCACAAAATAAGCCACACCAATAGAACCGGTAATAAAAAAATTTAGAACCCACCCCTGGCCTGCATCCTTTTCCTTTGAGTCATTCCAGATTGGTATAAAATATCAAAGGCCAATGGGTATGGCCCGCATTAAGACTGTCCCAAACCAAGCAAGGCTTTGGTGTTACTTCCACAAAGGATGATTTAGTTAACTGTATATATTCCTCTTCCCTGTGCCAGTTAACCTATTTTGCTGTCAATGAGGTTTTTTTGTCTCAGTCTAATAATAAAGGTGGTGACTTCTCCATCTCTGGAGGCTTTTAAAAAGTACCGTATTTTTCAGACTATAAAACACAATTTAGAAGAGAAAAACAACAGCAAAAAGTTTTTGGCCTCCCTTTTTTCAGGCCTTCTTTGGCCCTTTTCCTGTCTTTTTATGGCCCGTTTTCCAGGCTTTTTTCAGCCCATTTTCCAGGCTTTTTCAGTCCATTTTTGAGACTTTTTTTGGCCTGTTGGGGGTCCTTTTTTGGCCTGTATTGAGGACTTTTTTACCCATTTTGGGGGCCTTTTTCAGCCCATTTTCGAGGATTTTTTTCAGGGCCAAAAAAGCTCTGAAAACAAGCAAGTAAAAGCCTTGAAAAAAAGCAGAAAAAAGCCTCAAAAATGGGCCAAAAAAAACTATGATGCTAGTGCAGACTAGAAGCAAGTAGTTAATGCACTGATGCCTTACAGAAAGTCCTCTGTTCTGTCCAGACATTTCTGAATTACCAGACCAGTTTCTTTTTCATTAGTCAGGCTGGCTGGAGATACCAAGAATGATGCTTTTTAGCAATAATTGGAGCCTAAGATCTACTATAAATCTTTGAGGGCCTGGATTAACTATGTGATTACCAAAAAAAAAGGGAGAGGTTATAGATCTTCCTTATACATTCTTCTCTTGTCAAGGCAATGGGAGAAGAGACTACAAATCTATCATAGCTAAATCTCTACCCCTACCAGGTGGGTCTCTTTTCACTTCTCAATAGACATTCCAACTCATTTTCCTTCAGCACAATGTTTATATTTCTCCTGCTTCACAATTCTTATCCTCTTCATAACTAATGCACTTTTCTTACTGAGAAAAACTAATCCATGAAGGAATCGTATGTACCGTATTTTTCGGAATATGGGGGTGAGAATTTAAGTGTGTCTTATACAAATGTAGCCCTGCCCACCCACTGGCCCCCTTTTGACCTCTGCCTCCCAGCAGTTTATCTCCTTGCAGCAAGCAGCAAGAAGAAAAAACTAGTTTCAGCTTCAGCACAGCCTAATTAGCACAAGTTGATTGGATCAGCCTCCTGACTCTCAGCTGTTTTGCTCTCAGCTGTTTTGAGTGGGCCTCTGCTGCTTGCTGCAAGGAGGTAAATTGCTGGGAGCAGATTTTTTTTTTTCTTGTGCTACTCAAGCTATGCTGAAAACGAAAATGAAAGTAAAGTAGGCTGTTTGCTGCAATGAGGCAAAATTGCTGAGAGGCAGAGGCAGATTTCTTTTTCTTGTTTTCCTCACCAAAAAAGGTAGGTGTGTCTTATAGTCCAGAGCATCTTATACTCCAAAAAATACGGTAATAAACTTAATGAGAAGAGGATTCTGGAATTTTTAAAGTATGGCCCTATTTTAAAAACATTGCTATGGGATTCCAAAGGTGCTTTTTTCAAGAGGCAACTGGACTTTCTGATAGATAGATAGATAGATAGATAGATAGATAGATAGATAGATAGATAGACAGACAGACAGACAGACAGACAGACAGACAGACAGACAGACAGACAGACAGACAGACAGAATTCTTTATTGGCCAAGTGTGATTGGAGACACAAGAAATGTGTCTTTGGTGCATATGCTCTCAGTGTACATAAAAGAAAAGATACATTCATCAAGAATCATAAGGTAGAACACTTAATGATAGTCATAGGGTACAAATAAGCAATCAAATCATACTAGGAAACAATCAATATAAATCGTAAGGATACAAGCAACAAAGTTACAGTCATGCAGTCATAAGTGGGAGGAGATGGATGATAGGAATGATGAGAAGATTAATAGTAATAGTAATGCAAACAGTGAATAGTTTGACAGTGTTGAGGGAATTATTTGTTTAGCAGAGTGATGGCGTTTGGGAAAAACCTGTCTTTGTGTCTAGTTGTTCTGGTGTGCAGTGCTCTATAGCGTTGTTTTGAGGGTAGGAGTTGAAACAGTTTATGTCCAGGATGTGAGGGGTCTGTAAATATTTTCACAGCCCTCTTTTTGACTCGTGCAGTAGACAGGTCCTCAATGGAAGGCAGGTTGGTAGCCATTGTTTTTTCTGCAGTTCCAATTATCCTCTGAAGTCTGTGTCTGTCTTGTTGGGTTGCAGAGCCAAACCAGACAGTTATAGAGGTGCAGATAACAGACTCAATCATTCCTCTGTAGATCTTCTGGTAATGAGCATACCTGAAGGACCTTTCTATCAAATGGCATTATTGGGCCAACCATGCAATAGAGGATTCCAGCGAAGTACACCAATCTGATGGAAGATTGACCTTTTTATAGCATGTCATTGCCTAGTCAAAAGCAAGTCATTGCTCCATGGGGATACATGACTTAGTGATATTTGCATTTTCTTTTCTCCTTCTGGGCAAAAAGCACAATTGTAATATAGAAGCACCATCATCGACATCATTTAACAACCCCATAATCTCTTGCGGGGTGGATTCTGGGCAACTGAATGGAGCTAGCAGAGCATTTAATGGCCGGATGCCCTTCCTATCACCAATGCAGAGCTTTTTTCAGCAGATATATTTTCACTGTGCCCAGAGAGAGAAAAATCTTCCTCTACCTAAGATCAAACTCACAGCCTCCTGATTGTGAGGTGAGAGCTCCACCTCTAAGTCACTGCACCACTCTATCAATATAGGAGCACCATAATTAAACAAAATCCAAATCACTGATAGCACAAAGTCTACTGACTTTCTTGTCTCACTTTGCTGCCCTTGACTCCTTTTTGCTCATGAGAAAACCACAGGACTTGCATTCTGTGATCTCCTTAGAAGGAGCTGTTGTCCAGAGTGCAGGTAGGCAATCTCTCCCCTTTATCCAGAAAGATTTCACCACCAGAAATCACTGCTGGCCACAGTTCACTGTCACCATGCTATCTTGCTTTCTTGGAGATGTCTAGTTTCTCATAGAACCTCATCCAGAATCACTCCCATGGGTCTTTTTAAAGACTGGTGTCGCCGTCATTGCCACAGGGGAATTCAGAGATGCTGCTGAAAAGTTCCCTCTCTGTGAGCAATTTGGAAAAATTATCTATCCAATTACACCACCTGTAAATTTGTTGAACAGTTTGAAATATCACCTGTGGTCAATTCTAATTCAAATATTTAAGAAACAAGCTGCTTTGATTTAAATTTAATCAGGGCTTATCCAATTAGACTCAAAAAAAACCAAGTCAGATTTGGACATCCATCATTTTGCACTCCCACTAACCAATGGAATTCCTTTCCTTTCTTTTCCTCTTTCCTTTCCTTTCTTTTCTTCTTTCTTTTCCTTTCCTTCCTTTCCTTCCCTTCCCTTCCTTTTCCTTTCCTTTCCTTTCATTTTATTTCCTTTCCTCTTTCCTTTCCTCTTTCCTTTCCTTTCTTTTCCTTTCCTATCCTCTTTCCTTTCCTTTTCTCTTTCTTTCCTTTCCTTTTTCTTCCCTACTTTTACTATTACTATTAGTCTTCTCATCATTCCTATCACCCATCTCCTCCCACTTATGACTGCATGACTGTAACTTTGTTGCTTGTATCCTTACAATTTATATTGATTGTTTTCTGATTGCTTATTTGTACCCTATGAGTATCATTAAGTGGTGTACCTTATGATTCTTGATAAATGTATCTTGTCTTTTTATGTACACTGAGAGCATATGCACCAAGACAAATTCCTTTTATGTCCAATCACACTTGGCCAATAAAGAATTGAATTCTATTCTATTCTTTTGTATTCTATTCTATTCTATTCTATTCTATTCTATTCTATTCTATTCTATTCTATTCTATTCTATTCTATTCTATTCTATTCTATTCTTCTCTTCCTTTTTCTTCCTTTCCTTCTTCTTTATTTCCTTTCCTTTCCCTCTTTTTTCTGTCCTCTCCTCACCTCTCCTCTCTCTCTTAGCCCATACTATACCATATCATACCATACCATACTGTGGCAAAATCTAATTTTTTTTACTACTGGTTCTGTGGGCGTGGCTTGCTGGCCTTTGTCTGGCTTGGTGGGTGTGGTTTGGTGGGCGTGGCAGGGGAAGAATAGAATAAATACTTTATTACGGTCATCAACCAGCAATAGACATACAATAAATTAAAAATAATACTGACATTAATCATGAATAATAACATCCCTGTTATGAAAATACATGATCTCAAACCATTAGGGTCATTCCTTAATTTATATGAGTGGAGAGCTGATAAGTATATGAGTAAATGTATTTTTCCAATAATTGTTATAGATATCTCCAAAAAATTGGCACAAGTTGACATCTATAATTCTGTAACCAATTTTTTTCTTGTGGATATTGCAGCAACACAGAGGCGGGGCTGCTACTGCTGCCAGAGCATATTTAGGATTTAGGATTTATTGGATTTATATACCGCCCTACTCCCGAAGGACTCAGGGCGGTGTACAGCCAACAATAAAAATACATATGTACAAAATTTAAAAACCAACTAAAAACAGATTAAATGAATTTGGCCCGGACAGAATTAAAACACCCCAATATAATTTAAAATTTTTTTAAAATTTAACACTAAAAACGGGGAGTGGTTAGGCCAGGCCCGCCTGGCGAAATAGAAAAGTCTTAAGAGCACGGCGGAAGGTGGCCAGATCCGGGATCCTCCGTATCTCTGGGGGGAGCTCATTCCAAATAGTAGGTGCCCCCACAGAGAAAGCTCTCCCCCTGGGGGCTGCCAGCCGACATTGTTTGGCTGACGGCACCCGGAGGAGACCCTCTCTATGAGAGCGTACTGGCCGGTGGGAGGCTATTGGTGGTAGTAGGCGGTCCTGCAAGTACCCAGGTCCTAAGCCATGAAGCGCTTTAAAGGTAGTAACCAGGACCTTGAAGCGCACCCGGAAGACCACCGGGAGCCAGTGCAGCTCGTGCAGGAGAGGTGTCACATGGGAACGCCATGTCGCTCCCATCACCACCCGTGCGGCCGCACTCTGTGCCAGTTGGAGCCTCCGGGTGCTCCTCAAGGGGAGCCCCATGTAGAGAGCATTACAGTAGTCTAGACGAGAAGTGACAAGGGCGTGAGTGACCGTGAGCAAGGAGTCCCGATCCAGAAAGGGACGTAACTGGCGGATCAGGCGGACCTGATAGAAAATCCTCCCGGCCACGGCCGTCAGATGCCCTTCCAAGGACAGCCGTGAATCCAGGAGGATGCCCAAGTTACGAACCCTCTCCGTGGGGGCCAGTGATTCGCCCCCAATAGTCAGTGATGGCGCCAACTGACTATATCGGGACGTCGGAAACCACAGCCACTCGGTCTTGGATGGGTTGAGCCTGAGCCTGTTCCTCCCCATCCAGATCCGCACGGCCTCCAGGCACCGGGACATCACTTCAAGGGCATCGTTGGAGTGGTCTGGGGTGGAGATGTACAGCTGAGTGTCATCAGCGTACTGATGGTACTTCACCCCAAAACCACGGATGATCTCACCCAGCGGCTTCACATAAATGTTGAACAGGAGGGGCGAGAGGACCGATCCTTGTGGCACCCCACATATAAGGGGCCTCGGGGTCGACCTCTGTCCCCCTGCCAACACAGACTGCGACCGGTCGGAGAGATAGGAGGAGAACCACCGCAACACAGTGCCTCCCACCCTCATCTCTACCAACCGGTGCAGCATGATACCATGGTCGATGGTATCAAAAGCTGCTGAGAGGTCTAACAGGACCAGGACAGAGGAGCACCCCCTGTCCCGAGCCCTCCAGAGATCATCAACCAACGCGACCAATGCCGTTTCCGTGCTGTACCCGGGCCTGAAACCCGACTGGAATGGATCTAGATACGTCGCTTCATCCAGGTGCTGGGGAAACTGTTTCGCAACCACGCTCTCAACAACCTTTGCCACAAAGCGAAGGTTGGAGACCGGACGATAATTTACCAACATTGCCGGGTCCAGGGAAGGCTTCTTGAGGAGAGGCCTCACTACCGCCTCTTTCAAGGTGGCAGGAAAGACACCCTCCCCCAATGAAGCCTTTATAATCCCCTGGAGCCAGCCTCGTGTCACTTCCCAGGAAGCCAGCACTAACCAGGAAGGACACGGGTCCAATAAACACGTGGTCGCGTTCAGTCCACCCAGTATCCTGTCCACATCCTCAGGGGTCACAGGATCAAACTCAGTCCAGATAAGATTCTCAAGACCTGCCCCGGTCCCTTCCCCCGAGACCACCCAGTCGGAGTCCAAATCTTCCCGAATCTGAGTGATTTTGTCATGCAGATATTGAACAAAATCCTCGGCTCTACCCTCCAAGGGGTCCTCCCGCGCTTCCTGGTGGAGCAGGGAGCGGGTCACCCTAAACAGGGCAGCCGGGCGATTATCTGATGATGCAATAAGAGCAGCAAAATAGCTACATTTTGCTGCTTTTATCGCCACTAAGTAAGTCCTAATATGGGATCTCACCAGTGTCCGGTCAGATTCAGCAAGACTGGCCCTCCAACTACTCTCTAGGCGTCTTTTCCGGCGCTTCAACTCCCTCAGCTCCTCAGTGAACCAAGGAACCAGTGAACCAATATTTGCAGCAGTTCCTCTTACTTTATCAATTCTTAGTATACCCATTGGAGCCTTTTTATTTAAATAATATTTTTCGGAGACGATAACAGAGTAGACCACAACACAGACAAAGTTTTGGCTGATGAGGACTAGTAAGGCATGAGGAAAAGAAAGAAGCGCCATGGCACCAGCCAGGTATATCTCTCACCAATGAAGAATGCAAAACAACCAAATATTGACGAGCACTTTGCCGACAAGAGATTTGTAAGTAAAAATATCCCCCCCCCCCTTTATTTCCAACAATCTGGAGAGATTGGAACGGGACCGGCAAAGAGATTTGACAAAGCAGCAGATACTAGACTTTCCTGATCTGGGGTGAGGGGAGCAAAATGACAGCCAGCTGTTTTCACAAACAACGAGTCCAGCTACAGCCTGTATGGAGATCGAGATAAAGTCTAAAAAGTTTAACAACAAACTAATCCAGAGTGTGGAGAGCTTACCGTGGGAGAAAACAATAGTTTATGGCAAAGCAATGCCTTCTTACAGGGGAAGGATACTTCAAAATCTCCATTCCCACCCCACTCGGGGGAAGGATAGTGAAAAATCCCCATTTCCTCCCCACTCCTGGGAGAAGGATATTGCAAAATTTCTCATCCCACTCTGGGGCCAGCCAGATGTGGTATTTGCCAGTTCTCCAAACTACTCAAAATTTCCGCTACCGGTTCTCCGAATTGCTCAAAATGTCCGCTACCGATTCTCCAGAACCTGTCAGAACCTGCTGGATTTCACCTCCCATACCATACCATACCATACCATACCATACCATACCATACCATGGCAAATAGTAAAGTCTACCCTGCTTGAAAAAAAACCAGATACAGGAGTCTTTTGAATTAGAGTCCTTTAACTTCTTATTTTAAAGAAAATAAAGAAATGTCTATAACAGTTTTATTTTGCTTCATTTTTTTAGATCACATTTATCCTGAGGTGGGGAAGTGCCTTAACTTGTTTTTAAAAAAACATTGCTTTGTGCCATGGAAGCATTTTAAAATTTGGGAGGAGACCACGGAGAATTCTTAAACCTTTGAATTAAGACTTGCTATTTGGGATTATGAAAACAGCAGAAACCTTAGATGCTTGCCTCTGTAAGAGACCTGCCTTATTACCAATGAATATGTGCAGGCTTTTTTAAAAAAAAAACGAAGTGGTTTTTGGGTTCTTGTTTTTTTAAGGAAAAATGCCTCTTAGGGGTGTTGAACGGCTAGTTGGAAGCCCAGGAATGTTAAGATTACTCTCCCAAACCACTGTGATCAGGACTATAATGAACTGCTTCCCACAATTAGATATTTGACCTGTCAATCACTTTCCGCATCGTTTCTTCCTTTCTAGCCACACTCTATTAATTTCCTGAAAAATTGAAATGGAAACGTAGCAGTTGTTACAGATATTGGATCTGTCTTTCTGCCGTAAAGCCTTATGACAGTTCTGATTCAGTCTGAAGAATTGAAGGCATGCAATTTCCTGTGATGAGGCCCCAGAAATGGCCTAAACAACATGTTTGGTTCAACAATTGAACTGGATCTCTCTCATTCACACACACACACACACACACACACACACACACACACACACACACACTTCAACAGTTAGGTTGCAGTTCTATGTCTTATTCCAGTGGTGGGTTTCAAAACATTTTACTACCGGTTCTGTGGGTGTGGCTTGGTGGGCGTGGCAGGGGAAGGATACTGCAAAATCTCCATTCCCACCCCACTCCAGGGGAAGGATCAGTGGTGGGTTGCTACCGGTTGGTCCCAGTTTGGAGGCTCTGCCCACCCACCCAGACGTCATCAAAAATGCTCTGTGCATGCGCAGAACCTTCTGTGTATGCGCAAAAGCGTCACACGCTCATGAAGCAAGCACACGCACCCGCACGCTCCCGATAGCAAACTGGTAGCGCCAGGATTTGAAACCCACTACGGGGAAGGATACTGTAAAATCTCCATCCCCTCCCCACTCCAGGGAAAGTTTACTGCAAAATCCCCATTTCCTCCCGATCAGCTGGGACTTGGGAGGCAGAGAATAGATGGGGGCGGGGCCAGTCAGAGGTGGTATTTACCAGTTCACTAAACTACTCAAAATTTCCGCTACTGGTTCTCCAGAACTGGTCAGTACCTACTGAATTCCATCTCTGGTTTGAGAATAAATCTCACCAAACTGTCAGCCTTGTGAGGTAATCCAGACAAGAAATACTACCTCTAAATTTATTGTAAGTTTCCATTCACAGACTGTTGGAAGTCTGAAAATATTAAGCTGTTCAAAGGTTCGTGCCTGACGTATGTTACCGTCAGAAGCTCTAAGTTGAGAAGATGAGGTTCTATCATGAAGTCATTTTAAGGTAAACCAGAATACAGGCAGCTGTTGACTTACAACAGTTCATAGAGTGACCATTTTACAAGTCACAACGGAATTGAAAAAAGTAATTTATGACCATTTTTCACACTTTACGACCGTTGCAGCATCCCCATGGTCACGTAATTTACATTCAGCTACTTGACAAAGGACTCACATTTATGACGGTTGCAGTGTCTTGTGATCCTATGATCACAGCAGTTGTTAAATTACTAACATGGTTGTTAAGTGAATCTGGTTTTCCCATTGACTTTGCTTGTCAGATGGGAAAACCAGATTCACTTAACAAATGCGCTAGCAATTTAACAACTGCTGTGATTCACTTAACAAATGAATCACAGAAAAGTCGTAAAACAGAGCAAAACTGAGTTAACAAATTTTCTCAACATAAATGTTGGGCTGAATTGTAGTCATAAGTTGAGGACTACCTATGTTTGCCAGTTTTGTGCTTTCTGGTCAGATACCTGTGAATAAAATAACAATGTTCTTTCTTTTCCCCCATGGAGCAATTGGTCTTACACCTGATCTCATCAGTGTCCTTATCACAAATTAGTAAGGTCTGATAGTTAGGGATAGTGACAATTTAAATATGCATGAATCAGATTCTCATAATTTGTCTGATAACTTCCCCATGTACTTAGAGGGGAAAGCGGAAAATAATTGGCACTTGTTCCATTCATGTTTTATTCAACATTTTGTTCCTAAGTAGGAGCTCCAGAGGATAGAAAATTGTGAGCGAAGCCAACCTTTGGTAAGGCAGGACCATAGAAATATATTCAGGACTTGTCAGTGGGAAAAGTCGAACAATAACCCTTGTCTTTGAATCAAATGATGTTCTGATATTTGACCGCATCAAATAGTCGGTTCAAGAGTATTGGCCAAGTGTTCTTCTCGCTGGAACGCAAAGCAGTAGAGAACATGTCAACATTTCCCTCTAGAGCAGTAGCTGTTTTTAAGACAAAGTCTGCTTCCTTCTGGTGCTCCAATCCCTATTCTACAAGCATCAATGGGCTAAACATTTACAGCTATGAAGAGATGACCAGGTACAAAAGAAATTACAAGACAACCATCCGCCCTGTTGCACTGTATGGAACTGAATGCTGGGCAGCAACAGCAGGGACCGAAAGCTCTCTCCATGCCATGGAAACGCAAATGCTCCGTTGGATATCAACCATCTCCCTTCTTGACCACATCACAAATGACAACATTCAACAGCATTTTGGTGTGGTACCAATTATAGAGAAGATGAGAGAAGGCCGGCTCCGCAGATATGGACATGTCCAGAGAGAAGCACCTTCCACTGTTGCCAAGACTGTCTACCAAGTAGAAGTCAAGGGTCAGCAACCTTGCAGGCATCCAAAACAGAGACACCATCAACAAAGATATACAAGCCAAGGGCCTGCACCCTGGAGACACAGCTGGCCATGCAAAGTGGTGCTCAATGATCCAAAAAGTGGACCCTGCACCTGCGGGAATACGAGGAGGAGGAGGAGGAGGAGGAGGAAGAGGAAGGAGGAGGAGAAGGAGAAGAGATGATGATGATGATGATGATGATGATGATGATGATGATGTCAGGTCCACAACACACCTGACATAACAGTAGTTGAAAAGAAAAAAGTATGGTTCATTGACATTGCAATACCTGGTGATGCACGGATTGAAGATAAACAGCAAGAAAAAATCACAAAGTACCGGGACTTGCAAATTGAAGTTGAGCGACTGTGGGAAAAAAAATCATGTGTTGTCCCAATTGTAATTGGAGCCCTTGGAGCAATACCCAAAGGGCTACCCCACTATTTAGAAATTCTAAATTTATCGGACTTGAACATTTTGACTCTACAAAAAACCACCTTACTTGGAACAGCTTACATCCTCCGATGATACCTTAACAGTTCCTAGGTCCTTGGTTAGGACTCGAGCTGCTGAGCTATTAACCAGCCTCAAAGACTGTGAATCTCACTACAGATTTAATGATGATGATGATGATGATGATGACGACGACCAGCCACAGGCCAAGGGCAGTCCAGAAGATGTTTAGGAGGCAATTCAAGTTGAAAAAATGTTTGAGGAATATGAGCACAGAGCTGTATCTGTATCAGTGCATTTCTTGGAACAAAAGAACATGCTTTCTACTTCTTCTCTTCTCGTCTTGGTCAATTGCTGTGTTGTTCTCTAAGCATATTTGCCCTTAGGTCATTGACAAGATATATAATATAGAGCATTTTTCCAAAGATTAAAGAAATCTGCAATAAACTTACTGATGCATCAAGCATTGTCCTTGAGTCTTCTGTTAAATTTGGATTATCTTGCATTCCAGAGAGAGTCAGATTACTACTGTCTGGAAGCTCCCAATGGAGACATTGTAAGGTACATCAGGAAACTCTCTTCCCATTTGACCCCATGTCTTCTCCTATAGTTGCTCTATTGCTGCGAAATGTGATGGGCAGTTAAACTGACCATTCTGACCATCCATCAAAATTCACTCTTCCCTCTCCATCACATGAAAGAGGGAGCATATAGTCCAGAGGATTGGGGGAAGTCAACGGAGAGTAAATGATGAAAGCCGCGTGGCATCATCGCAATGTAGGCTTCCTTTCATTTGTATGAGTGTGATGATGTCACATGGGCATACAGTATGAAGGAGACAGAGCTTGTGTGTCACCACACAGTGCAGTTTTCCTAATTCTGATGAACTAGAAGACCTGGAGATCTTGATGAACAAGAAGTCCTGGAGTTGCTAGGGTCAACCACTTTCCAAAACACCTGAAGGCAGGATAAGAAGCAATGGATGGAAACTACTCAAGGAGAGAAGCAACCTAAAACTAAGGAGAAATTTCCTGACAGTGAGAACAATGAATCAGTGGAATGGCTTGCCTCCAGAAGTTGTGGGTGCTCCAACATTGGAGGTTTTTAAGAAGATATTGGACAATCATCTGTCTGAAATGGTATAGGGTTTCCTGCTAGACTACAAGACCTCCCTGTTCCCTTCCAACTCTGTTATTCTGTTATTCTTGGATACATCTGGATGTGGCCTCCTCCAACAATTCTCTAGGAAGACACTTGGTTTATACAAGACATAAAGGTGCGCCAGTATTCTGCCATTTCTTATTTATTTTCTTTTTATGCTCTCTGCTCACCCTTTAATCAAAACTGCAGTAGAACTTTATTAGTTTTTTTCTGCTTAACCAGTGATGGTATTCAGCCGGTTTGGGTGAATCTGTAGTGGTGACCTGCAGGTGGGCCTGCCCACCCACCCCGGCACTATGCTGCCCTATATAGGCACATTTTCTAAGCTGCATGCATGCGTTCAAGCTGCATGAACAAGTAAAGCACATGCGTGGAAGGCCATGCGCATGTACGGAAGGTGCCTGCATAAGCAAAGCTGGCCTGCGCACACATGCATTCACATTTCCGGTGCATGGCGAACCGGTGGTAAAATTATATGAAACCCACCTCTCTGCTTAACACTATCTAAAGTTCTTTCATATGCCAGCAAACAGATCTAGAAGACCATCCAATTTTGACAATAAGAAATAATAAAACAATGGATACTGGAGGAATTCTGAATACTGCCTAGTGATGCATTACAGTGGTTTGTAAGCACAGAGGGCACTGACATCTGCTAATTTGAAGACAATCCACAGTTCCTGGCATTTAGACTCTCATCGTTGTGATAAAAGTCTATTTATGTTCTGACGGTTTTCTGGGTCACAAAGCATTGCCAGAGGGAAATAGCTAATGAAGAGTTTTTGGCAACTTAACAAGATATTCATGCTGCTGGTTAAAAAGGGGGCCAAAACCAGCTCTCTTAGTGGCCTTTTGCTGATCGGTGACCTTAATTAGATTGTCAAATGATGAGTGCTAATAACAGAAAATATTACACGTCCAGAGGTGGTGATGAATATGGGGTATTGATTCTGCAACCAGAGTTAGGAAGTTCAAAAGTGGCTTGTGGATAAATTTAGCCCTGTATTACAGAGATGTTCTCCAGATTTCTCGTCGATTTTCTGGCTTTTGCACAGCCTAGCACAACATATAAACTACCATGCCTGATCCAATCCCAATGTAGTGACTTAGAATTCAGAAGACACTGTCAGGAGCCCAGAGTCTTGATATTTGCCTGCTACAACATCCAAAAAAGAAATGGCTGCAGTTGTACAATCGGCTAGACCTGGTTAATCTTTGCTTTGAATGATCAGTACAACATATCAACTCGGAAAATGAATTAATTTGGTAAACAAGTGAAGCATGGTGCAAGAACACAACCCATGTCAAACAGTAAAATAATTTCTTTTTTAAAAAAAAAGAAGTGTCGCTTTTGAGTCAGGCTGAACCTCTGGTGAATTTATGGATACACAACTATGCAGTTTTCCTGAAAATGTCTTATTGTATTGATTAGATTGTACACCTCCCAGAGGCAGTTAAAAACTTGATGATAGATAGATAGATAGATAGATAGATAGATAGATAGATAGATAGATAGATAGATAGATAGGTAGGTGGGTGGGTGGGTGGGTGGGTGGGTGGATAGATAGATTATTTATATATATATATATATATATATATATATATATATATATATATATATATATATATAGGGAGGGAGAGATTAGATAGGTAGGTAGGTAGGTAGGTGGATGGGTGAGTGGATGGATGGATGGATGGATATATATAGAGAGAGGGGGAGGGAGGGAGAGTGATTAGGTAGGTAGGTAGGTAGGTAGGTAGATAGACAGACAGAAAGACAGATAGATAGATGAGATATATATAGAGAGAGAGAGAGAGAGAGATTAGATAGGTAGGTAGGTAGATAGATAGATGATAGATGATATATATATCATATATATATATCATATATATATATATATATATATATATATATATATATATATATATATATATATATATATATATATATGTTTTTTGTATTAAGTCATCCTGGATTACCACGAATGGAGGAGATATCACAAATCTCCAATTTTTGCCTTTCAGCCCAATCTCATGGGCCATCCAGACAGTATCATATAGCCGACAAGCTATTTTTCTATGTTTTCTATGTTTTCTATGCAAAAATATTAAAAACATATGTGTGTGTGTGTGTGTGTGTGTGTGTGTGTGTGTGTGTGTGTATCATCTATTTGTTTTCTGAGGTTTTCGCGGGTGTTTGTATGTAGGTCTTTGGTTATTCGGGTCTTCTCCAGCATAGAATTGGAAGTATCTTGGCGACGTTTCGACGAAGTCTCATTCGTCATCTTCAGGCTGGTGTTCTCGGCTTCGTGCTCCCAGGAGAAGACCCGAATAACCAAAGACATATATAATCTATATATATATATAAAGAGAGAGACAGAGAGAGATATTAGATAGGTAGGTAGGTAGGTAGGTAGACAGACAGACAAACAGACAGATAGATAGATTATATATATATATATATATATATATATATATATATATATATATATATATATATATATATATATATATATATATATAGAGAGAGAGAGAGAGAGAGAGAGAGAGAGAGAGAGAGAGAGAGAGAGAGAGATTAGGTAGGTAGATAGATGGTAGATTAAATATATATAGAGAGAGATTAGATAGGTAGGTGGGTAGGTAGGTAAATGATAGATAGAGGATAGAGAGGGGGGGATGAATGGAGAGAGAGAGAGAGAGAGAGAGAGAGAGAGAGAGAGAGAGAGAGAGATTTAAGTCATTTTTCAGTAGAGTCAGGTCCTTTGTCCCAGTGATCTTGAGTTAAAGGTTAATTATTTATTATTCCTATTTTTTAATTCACCAACTAGCAACTCGCAAGTCTCTATTAGAGTAACTGAAAAAGTGTAAAAGCTGATCGTTTTGAAGAGGACTGGAACACCAGGAGGAAAGAGATACATAAACACACACTTGAAATGATGCAGAAGTTCCCAGCTCAGAAAGTCATCAGTGTGCCAAAGCGCACGGAGATTTGGGTCAGCGGGATGACTGTCAGACTGCACTAAGAAGCCCCACTTGAGTTTGTAACAGACGGTTTGTGGCTTGGGTAGCCAGACTTCATCTTCAGAGGAGTGATCCCAAAGCTGTGCCAAGTAGCCTAGCACTTAATATCCATCTTCCAAAGAACCATGGGATGCTAACTTCTCCCCTTCTCTTGCTAGCTCTTCTAACTGCATCAAGCAAGCCAATTCTGCTTATCTGGACAAGTGTACTGCGAATCGCTCCTGCCCGAGAAATCACCAGAGTGGCTTGAAAAGAAACAACTCCCATCCCAGAAGACACCTGGGCAGGATTGATGCACTATGAAAGGGACGGTCTGTGAAGTAAGGGCTCATTTTCACTCACTCTAAAAGGAAGGGATGTATAGGGGAAAGAATCTTTTTAGATCCAGAGATGGTGGGAGCTGCATCAGAAAGCAAAATAACAGAGTTGGAAGGGATCTCGGAGGTCTTCTAGTCCAACCAGCAGGAAACCCTATAATCAATTTCATTGAGGGCCGCGTCAGGGTTCTGTTTGACCTTGGAGGGGTGGAGGGGCATGGAGCAGGCGGTGTATCCAGCTCGATGTCACTCATATCGGGGGCACTTGTGGTGACCGAGCGCTCTACCAGCACTCTACCAGCCTCCCGAGCTCTGTTTTTGGCTGTGACGGCCTCCTGCAACCCTCTGCCAATGATAACGGAGCTTGGGCGTGCCGCCTGAGGTCCTCAGGAGCTCCATTTTTGGCTGCGACAGCTTCCTGCAACCCTCTACCAGCAAAAATGGAGCTTGGGAGTGCTGCACGCAGTCCTCCCAAATTCCATTTTCATTAGCAGAGACACCGTGGGCTGGTCCTTCGCTGTTTCCATGGCAACCCCGCGGGTCAGATCTAAGCATCCTGCAGGCTGGATCCAGCCACTAGGCCTTAAGTTTGACACCTCTGCCCTATACCATTTCAGACAAATGGCTGTCCAATCTCTTCTTAAAAACCTCCAGTGTTGGAGCATTCACAACTTTTTGGCGGCAAGTTGTCCCACTGATTAATGGTCAAGAAATTTCTTCTTGGCTCTAAATTTCACCCATGAGTTGGCAAAAGGAAACAGATTCAAAATCCAATCTTCCTCCTGGCTTTTTAAAAATCTGATTCTTGAAAGAGGGCAGGGGTTCTTTATAAGAAGGGTGGGCCCGTGGTTTTGTTTTTATTGTCTCATTTTCATCCTCAAAAAATGCTTGGCTAAAATCGGGAAACCTGATTTAACATAAAAATGATAAACCTTCCCAAGTTCCCAGTCAGTTCTCTGCTTTTTTAGTGATTATCATTTGGGAGACGTTGGAAGGTTTCTGGAGAGAGAGAAAAAATGTGAAGGATGATCCTTCCATCCTTCTTCTTTTGATGAGGAAGCTTTATGATTATAACGAGGCAATAATAAAATAACATTTGCCAGATGTAGCTGCCTTGTTAATTGAGACCCCCCAAGAATTAATAATGAATTAAGCAAGTATCCCTGTTTATTGGGGTTTTTATCATGTGTATATGTGTATTTTTAATGTAATAAACAAAGAAATGATATGCAGGGGTGGGCTGCTGGGGGTTCACAGAGGTTTGGGAGAACCTCTAGCTAAGATTCTGTGCAGTTTGGAGAACCCCCACTCTTGGCTGGCCCCGCTCACCCTGCCCCGCCCCTCCTAGGAGTCCCCAAACGGCCCATTTTGGATGCAGGTAAGTGCAGGATGCACCCCTCGAGGAGGGTGAAAAACGGGCCTACTGGAAATTTGGAAAGTTCTGAGGGCCTCTGGAGCCTGGGGAAGCCATTTTTGCCCTCCTAGAGGATTGAGAAAAGCCTCCGGAGCCCGGGGAGGGCAAAAACGCCCCACCCCCGCTGTGGTGCAGGAGGCCGACTAGGCCATGCCCACCATGGCCACACCCATCCAGCAACTGGGCAGAGAACCCCTTGCTAAATTTTTTGAAGCCCACCCCTGATGCTTTGTATATTCTTTCTAATTTATCGGCAGAAAGGCAGACATTTGGAACAAAATGTGATTTATTCCTACCTCCTATTTAAACCCAGGCAAAGTTTCTGTTTATGCTTGAAGGTGAGAACAAGGAATTTAAGTCCATTATTTTTGTTTTAAGCCCCCTCTCCCTCAGAGGCTTACTCCATTCCTTTCTTCGGAAAACGAGAAAACCAGCGGGAGAAATTAATATGCTGCAGGCAACAGGTTCCAAACCAACAATTGACCTCCTTCAGCACCATCATATCTGCATATCAGATTATTAGAGAGCATTGTTTTTATATATATATTTTTATCCCGCCCGCCCTTCCTGTGGTTGCGCTAAAGAAGGCAGCCTGCTGTTACAGCATTTATGAAAAATCAACACAAGATCTCCCGGTAACGTCTGGCAGGCTTCAGTTCCCATTCCACAGACTCTGCAAACTGCTAATTAACTCTCCATTATGAACTTCTCCTCTCTTTCTCCTCTCTTCCCTCCTCCCCTTATCAAAGCAAAGCAAGATGACACAATTCAATTAAAATGACAAGAAGAGAGAGATGGAGGACAGGCATTTTATCCAAGGCTTTTTTTTTAAAAAAAAAGCCTTTTTCCTAGACGTAATAAATGAAGTATCTTGCCTCCAGGTTTGCAATGCCTGAGAAATATAACGTACCAATCACCACTTACCGTTCCACCAACATTGCTTTTTTCGCTCTGGCTCTGGGTTTTAGATCATATCCCAAAGCTTAGAAAAACCTTTGATTTCTCCCTGCGGAGGACCTAGGTATTAAAACAACTCATTCTCTATGCCACCCAGGGCGAAGATACAAGACCTAAGGATAAAAAGGAAGAATGTTAAGGGACAAGGTTGAGCAGCAGGGGGGGACAGAAACTCGAACGTATTCGTAGCTCATATTTTATTTTTTATTTATTTATTTGTCAAGCATGTATAAGATAACAGATACAAGTATAAATATGATTATGAACACAGGACAAGGATACGAATAAATGGGGACATTAGGACAGGGACGGTAGGCACGCTAGTGCACTTTTGCACGCCCCTTACAGACCTCTTAGGAATGGGGCGAGGTCAACAGTAGACAGTCTAAGGTTAAAGTTATGGGGGTTTGGGGAAGAAACCACAGAGTCAGGTAGTGCATTTCAGGCCTTGACCACTCTGTTGCTGAAGTCGTCTTTTCTGTAATCGAGTTTGGAGCGGTTTACCTTGAGTTTGTATCTATTGTGTGCTCGTGTATTGTTGCGGTTGAAGCTGAAGTAGTCATTGACAGGTAGGATGTTGTAGCAGATAATTTTGTGTACTACGCTTAGGTCATACTGAAGGAGACCTAGTTCTAAATTGTCTAAGCCCAAAATTTCAAGTCTGGTGGATAAGGTATTCTGTTGTGAGCAGAGGAGTGGAGTGGAGGACTCTTCTCGTGAAATATCTCTGGACTCTCTCAATTGTATTAATGTCCGATATGCAGTGCGAGTTCTAGACAGATGAGATGTATTTGAGAATTGGTCTAGCAAATATTTTGTATGCTCTAGTCTGCAGTACAATATTACCAGAGAAGAAGCTTCACAAGATTAGGTTAACAAGTCTCAATGCCTTTTTGGCAATGCTGTATATCATGAGATACCATATCAGTTAAAATCAAATATCAAATTGAATCAAATTTGATATTTAAATAAAAAATCAAATACAAAATCAATGGTGTATATCATGATCTCTTGTTTTCTCATGGAAAAAAAAAACCCAAACAGGTGGCGTCCAAGGCCTGTTTTTTCCTGAATGATTATCGTGATTAGATTTGTATCCTCTCGTTTCAACCTTCCCCAAACCCAAGGATGTAATTTGAACATTAGGGACAAGCGATTTAATTTTCTCCACTAAGAGTTCATCACGGTGTTATTTTGTTCTAATCTCTTTTTTCTTTTCCTGGAAGACTTCAAGGGGATTATATCAGAAGGGTGCTGTTACCTTATGTAATTGCCACAATTTTGTGAATTAGGTTAGGCTGAATAAACCGACTAGAACAGGAGCATCCAACCTGGGCATGAATAAAAGTCATGCTAGCTGGGGAATTCTGGAAATTGAAATCCATTAACAGATTAACAGAGGTGGAAGGGACCTTGTAGATCATCTAGTCCCCACCCAAGCAGGAGATCCTACACCATTTCTGGCAGATGGCAATCCAGTCTCTTCTTGAAAGCTTCCAATGACGAAGCTCCCACAATGTCCAAAGGCAAGCTGTTCCATTGGTGGATTGCTCTCACTGTCAGAAAATTTATCCTTATTTCTAGAGAGATTTGAATCGCTCCTTGTTCAGTTTCCATCCATTATTCCTTGTCTGGCCTTTGGTTGCCTTGGACAATAGCTTGACCTCTTCGTCTCTGTGGCATCCCCTCAAATATTGGAACACTTCTATCATGTCTCTCTTGGTCCTTTTCTTCATTAGACTAGCCATGCCCAGTTTCTATAACCATTCCACACACCTTAAAGTTGCCAAAGCTGGACACCCCTGGATTAGACCATAACCCTAAGTGAATTTAAAAAGCTTTTCTCCTAAATTTAAGCCCAGCTCACTATGCCATTAAATCACACTGCGTTTCTTTTTAAGGCTGAACCATGTGTTGTGACTTAGGCCCAAGTAGTTATTACCAGACACAATCAGTCCTAAACAAATATATTTTATTAGAACAGCTGAGAATTACTTCATTCTCAGATTAGTCCAAATTAATTCCAAAACAAGTCCTTCAGAAAAAGTCCTTCGGCCTTATCACAAACTTTTGTCACCTTTGGCAACCTGCCAAAGGCTTTTCTTGGCAAAGCCCCACAAAGTTCAGAAACAAAAGACGCCAACAAGAAACAAATGTAGCAACGTTGCTTTCCTACATAGAGCCCACGAGCTGTTGCTGCTCTTATGGGAGGGGGCAATCATCTCCTGGCCTTATTCCTGAGTTATACTTTTTGCTTTAACTGTTCATTCTGGCAGCTCTCTGCCTGAGTGCACTAGGAACAGGCTCCTCCTGTTCCTCTGACTCTCTGCTGTCTGCCTCTGGAGGCTCTGGAGTCCGTGCATCGCTCCCAGATGGCCCTGGCCCCATCTCTGCCTCCGACGCAGAGCCCTCGTGCAGGCCTTCCCCTGACTCAAGGACTGGTCCATTGTCCTCCCCAGCATTCTCACTGCCCGACTCCACTGCCAGCTCTGCAGGCTGCTGGTGGACCACTACACCATGGGGGTTATCTTAGTGATGTGATCCAGTTCAGGCAGATTTTTTGTTGCCGTTGTTATATCTCATCATTTCCCTTTATTTTTTTTTCTCACTACAAGAACAGAATCAGACAGATCAAACACACTCACACAATTGGGGAATAAGGAAGCAAGAAAAAGCAATGGAGAGAAAGATTGAACTTTCACACATTCAATATTCGGTTGGAGATAGGAACTGGAGAAACTCATGTGTCTGGAAACGGGTTTTTGAGAATGGGAGTGTAGGAAGAAATCAGCAGTGAGTTTTACATTATGTTACTGCTTGTTCACCCCACATGGGCACGCTTGCTACATGCACACACGTGCCCAGTTCACAGGCGCGCATGCCTTCCGCACATGCGCCCAGCCTCAAAAATGTGCCTAAATAGGATGGCATAGAGCTGTGACGGGTGGGAGGACCCACCCACGATTTCCACAACTGGTTCAGGCTAACTGGTCCAAACTGGCTGAATACCACCTCTGGAAGAAATACCTCAGGAATATATATACTGCCTGCTACTCGTCCAAGCCAACCCAATCTGTTTTGTTACTAAACACCAGATCTGAACACTGGTTTCTTTTAAAACATAGTCCTTTTTATGCTCTTTTGAGAAAGAAGTAAAAAAAAAAAAAAGGAAGCATTCAAGGTTGAACCAACCTCTACCATGTCAGGAGAAAACCAGTTGTGAAAACCTTGCTGAGAAAACTGTAGGGACTTGTCCATGCAGTTGCCGAGGGTCAACAATGATGAACTTTGTTCAGTGATGAACAAAGGCACAAATACAAAAAAAAAAAAAACTACACACACACACACACCCAAAACTACAAGAGAACCAAGGACTCACCCAATTGTTGTGCTTCCTCCAATGTGAATATGTCCACCATTTTCTGAAGACATGTATTTACCACACGTTCTTTCTTTTAAAACATAGTCTTTTTTATGCTCTTTTGAGAAAGAAGCAAAAAAAAAAAAAAAAGGAAGCATTCAAGGTTGAACCAACCTCTACCATGTCAGGAGAAGCCAAATGATAAATCAGTTGTGAAAACCTTGCTGAGAAAACTGTAGGGACTTGTCCATGCAGTTGCCAAGAGTCAACAATGATGAACTTTGTTCAGTGATGAACAAAGGCACAAATACAAAAAAAAACTACACACACACACACATCCAAAACTACAAGAGCCCAAGGACTCACCCAACTGTTGTGTTTCCTCCAATGTGAATATGTCCACCATTTTCTGAAGACATGTATTTACCACATGTTCAACTGAAACTATCTCAAGATGTTCAGGTAGGGAAGTAGGGTTTCCATGTATAACAGAAGAAAATAATAGAATATCAGACTTGGAAGGGACCTTAGAGGTCTTCTAGTGCGACCCCCTGCTCAAGCAGGAAACTCAGGGGTGCTATTCAGCAGGTTCTGACAGGTTCTGGAGTATCAGAATTTTGAGTAGTTTGGAGAACCGGCAAATACCACCTCTGGCTGGCCCCAGAGTGGGGTGGGAATGGAGATTTTGCAATAGCCTTCCCCCAGGAGTGGGGAGGGAATGGGGATTTTGCAGTATCCTTCCCCTGCCATGCCCACCAAACCATACGATGCACACAGAACCAGTAGTAAAAAAAAATGAATTCTACCACTGAGAAACCCTATTCAATTCCAGAAAATGGCTTTCCAGTCTCTTCTTAAAAGCCTCCAGTGATGGAGAAGCCACAACTTCTGAGGTATCATAGTAAACCATCTCTCACCCTGACAATCCAAGGATAAGGAAAAGGAGCTTCTGGAGATTAGGGATCTGCTGGGCTCCAACAGGACCAGCAAGTCTGTTATGGGGTCACCCCTCTCACCCAGGTGCTAGGCTCTGTGGCTCAATGACCATTTGTTCTGTGACCATAGATATGTTAGGCATGTCTCCTGCACAGCTTTTCTTCTTTTTAATCTCTGTGTCAGGGTTCCAAGTAATAGATCCATATCAAACAAAACCCCAAGGCAAGTAGATTCCTCAAAGAATAACTTTATTGGAAATATAATATTGGCACATAGCTGGTGAAAACCGACTCTGAAAACTCCCATGGTTTTTACCTAATTAAAAGTAAAAGGTTTTCTACTTTCTCAAAACAATCAGCCACATGGTCCAATCACTGTGCGGACTGGCAACCAGGTAGCATCACTCCACCTTCCTCTGACCAAGTGTGAGAAAGTCCTTGGTTCCCAAGAGAAAATATTTTGTTTTGGCTACAGAATCCCTTCTATCTCAAATCCCCCCCACACACCCCTGTTCCTATCCCTCAGCTCCAGTGTGGCAATGTTGAAATGGTCAAAATGGCTTCTGTCAGGTCAGCTTCAGGGTTGACGCTCTGTGTTAAAGATGGAAATGGCAACCTCTATAAAACAAATATACTGTATTTTTCGGAGTATAAGACACACCTTTTTCCCCCCAAAAAGAGGGTGAAAATCTGGGTGCGTCTTATACTCCGAATGTAGCCCTGCCTATCCTCTCAAATGGAGGTTTCAAAAAAGCCTCAGAAACGAAGCTTCAGAAAAAAAGCCTCCTCACAGAGCTTCAGAAACAAAGCCCCAGAACAGAGCTTCAGAAAAAAAAGCCTCAGAAACAAAAGATACTTTTTTTCTATTGCTAAAATTCACCTCTGGGAACAGCTGATTGAGGATATTCTGGGAGGCCGATCCACCCGCCAATCAGCTTTTTTCTTATTTTCCTCCCCAAAAACTAAGATGTTTCTTATACTCCAGTGCATCTTATACTCCGAAAAATACGGTATGGCTCCCCTGAAGCTGATATTCATACTGGCAAATTTGTTTTTCTGCCCTTCCTGCTTCAACTATTGATCTGAAAAGTTATCCGCTGATCCTTGAGTCAGTGGAGAATTATCCCAGGATGAAATTTCCCGCACATTACTGATTTCTACCCTGCCTCTCCTGCCTTTTTTTTCCCTCTGTTATTTGCCAGCAAATAAGTGGTAATAAACTCTGCAGCCTCGTGGCTGACCTTGAACTCTGTCAGAATACAGTCAATGAGTAAAGACCGCTTTAACACCAGTATAGCTAAAGATGAGCTTACTGATGGGCTGTGGATGAAATGAAAGGTACATCATGAGGGTCAAGCAGAAAAATACAGGTTGCCAGGTTGCAAATGTGTGCCAAGCCAGGTGAAGAAAGTTCTTAGTGTCTGCTGGAATTCCATAACTCTTTCTTAAATTCTACTGGCAGTATTTCAGCAATAAATGAACTAGAACTGTTACAATCCAAGGAATTGTATTGAAGGAAAGGACAACAGAATGCAACATGTACCTTTCATGTTTTTCCATTTTGCTAATCAACAGCTCTACATATAAATACTTTGTGGATCCCAAGTATTTCAGGAAGTAAAGGAGCACTGGGATCCATTAGATAACCATTTTATAAGGAACATAAAGCTCTGAGCTTCAAAACAGAAGCCAGGCTCTAACTGTTGAGGTCAAGAGCAAACATCTCCCTTGGGCATGTTAGCATGTAATAGTGTTTTGTTTGCAGAATTTTACACTTCCCTTCTGAAGAAGCAAGTGGACAAGCCGTTGGGGGGGGGGAGATCCTACTACCAACCTATGCTCAGACTGACCATTATGAAAACATCCAGCATGAACTGGATTTGGTTGAAATGGGGTGAGAAGCAAGAGGCAAATAAGTGGGGAGGGAGTAGAACTTAGTGGTTTTGGGCGTGCGAATCTCAGTTCTGGCTTTGCATTACTGGAATACACTTGATCTTTAATAAAACTATACCTGTGGTGGCAAACCTATGTGTTGGATGTGGCACACGGAGCCATCTCTCCGGGCATGCCAGCCATCGCCCATTGCTCTTCCGGGTTCTGGCACACACATACGCGCTGGCCACCTGGTCTTTGCGCATATGGAAGTGCCTGAAACCAGAAGAGCAGAAACTGGAAGAGCAGTTTCCCTGTAGAAACTGGAAGACCAGGTGACCGGGGCGTATGTGCATGTCGGAAACTGGAAGCTCAGCTTCCCAGCGCATGCATGCATGCTGGGGAACTGCTCTTCCAGTTTCTGGCAGTCCTACATGCGCACTTCTGTTTCGGCAGTCAGTGTCAAAAAGGTTCGGCAACACTGAACTGTACCTTTCCCAACAAATGGAGCCAAGGATTGGTTTACTTAGAGGTTTAAGCTGTGGCAGGTCTGACAGAGAGGTTCAACCTGGAACTAAGGAGAAACTTCCTGACAGTGAGAACAATGCAATGCAATGCCTCCCGGAGTTATGGGTTCTTTGTTGCTAGAGGTTTTCAAAAAAAGATTGGCCAGACATTTGCCCAGGATGATATAAAGTCTCCTGCCTTGGGCAGGAAGTTGGACTAGAAGTCCTCCAAAGTTCTTTCCAGCCCTATCATACTATGATTCTACTTCACATTTAGGCTTTGCAAGATTTTAATGTCTATGCATGCTAAATGAATGCATGATTCCAGAGGTGGGATTCACATACTGTAGCAACCGGTTTGCCCAGCACTGGAAATGTGAGCGTGGCCACACGCATGCTCACATCGCTCACACACACCCCATCTGCACATGCGTGCAGCATCACAAAACACGGCAATTCACTTACCTTCACTGTCTGCACATGCGTGTGGCTTCACAAAATATGGAAATTCACTTACACGCACCGTCTGCACATGCATGCGGCATCAAAAACACAGTGATATAGGGGATTGCAGGGGAGGGAGGGGCAGGGGCAGGAGCAGAGGTGGGTTCTAAAATTTTTTACTACTGGTTCTATGGGCGTGGCTTATTTTGTGAGCGTGGCTTGATGGTCATGTGACAATTCTTTAGGATTTAGCAGAGGTACTGGTCTACCAGGCTTTTAACTGCTTGCAGAGCTGTATCGGTCTACTCATTTGTTTTTGGAGGCACCGGTCTACTCATTTTTTAAAAAAAAATTAGATTTATATGCCACCCTTCTCCGAAGACTCAGGGAGGCTTACAAGGCGTTAAGCACTAGCTTTCATACTTTTATATATTTTTTATACAAAGTCAGCTTATTGCCCGCACAAACTGGGTCCTCAATTTACCTACCTTAGAAAGGATGGAAGGTTGAGTCAACCCTGAGCCTCGAACTGGTGTAATTGCAGACAGCTGGATGTTAATAACAGGCTATTCAGCTGGTTGAGCTATCTGAGGCTCTTGTCTCTTTGTTTTTGCAGGCCCTGGTCTACTCATGTATTTTTGCAGCCACTGGTCTACTCATGTATTTTTGCAGGCACTGGTCTACTCATGTATTTGCAGGCATTGGTCTACCCATTTATTTTTGCAGGCACTAGTCTACTCATTTGTTTTTGGAGGCACTGATCTACCACCAAACTGCCTTTTAACACTGATCAGCTGTAGGGCAGCCCTTTGAAGCCCCGCAGCAAGAGTTTAAACAGTTTTTCCTTATAGCCCATCAGCTGGGACTGAGGAGGCAGCAATAGATTGGGGGTGGGGCCAAATAAAAGGTAAGAATAACACGGAGAGGCGGGGGGGCAGAACTGGTTCGGTGATGTCATATTGTCACCGCTACCGGCTCAGCAGAACCGCATCAAACCAGGAGGAACCCACCACTGGGCAGGAGCATGGGCAGGGGCGGGCGGGCCCACACACAGGTTACCATTACCATTCACCGAACTGGTTCAAACTGACTGAATACCACCTCTGCATGATTCCAAAATGGCGTCTCTCAAACAGGAAAGGGGAAGGGAAAAGTAATAGAGGCAAAATATTCAACGAAGGCCAACTTTTCTTCCAACTTCTCACCACTCATTTATTCTCCCTGCAAAAATAAAATCAAATGCTGCTGCAGGCTTTTCTGGAAGGAAGTGGTGCTCAGCACTTCAGTTACAAGCTGCTGCTTTCTTTATCTCCTTGTCACTTCCCGACTTGTAGAACAAAATCCACATTTCAAAAGCGGCTAGATCCAGAGTGACATTTTGACAAAGCTGCCACTCTTAATCAGAGCAACATCAGGATGTCAAGTCTGCCACAATTTACCTAACTTTTCAAGACTTATTGCTGACCAGGCAAGGGACTTTGGGATTAAAAATAAAACTGCCTCACTGCTTTCGCTTGTTTCTTAGATCTGATGATGTTGAACCGGGATTGTATTTAACGTCTTCCTTGCAATCCTGGATGTTTCCATAAGAAAATCACGTCTGAGTTTCTATCTTGTGAAAAGTCACTGTTTTGCAAGAGAAGTTATGAAATTTCGAGCGTAAAATTGGTGCCATATTGTGAGATGACACTATTTGCCTTTTTTTCCCCCTGTTTCAATTTGTATGTATTCTTTGTTCGGCATCTGTCACTGGTATTAATGGGTTTATTTAAGAAATCATTTTCACCCTGGCATTTTAAGGGACAAACAAACAATATTCTCAGCCAGGAGTGACCCCAGAGTTTGGTAGAATAACTTTTGTGAAATCTATCACCGTGTCCTCAACTCCCCTCCGTTTTAGCCATACTTGTTTATTTAAAACATTTCATTTTTAGACACGGTAGAGGTGAGAGACAGACAGATAGACAGAGGTTGTAAATGTGCTAGGATTTAAGCTGTGATTTAAATATGACTCTGAGCAAGCAGAGGTTCTAGAAAAAGTGGAGCATGTGGGACTTGGAAAGGGTCAGAAGAAGAATTTGGGGTTCCAACTCGAGCCAGGGCTGTGCAGGAATAAATAAAAATGAGATTCAGTCAGCTGTAAGAAAAGAAAAAATATTTATTCCTAAAAGCAAAACATTTCGCTTTTAGGGTCAAGCTGCAGAGAAATGGGGTACAGTCAGGGGTGAAATCCAGCAGGTTCTGACAGGTTCTGGAGAACTGGTAGCGGAAATATTGAGTAGTTCGAAGAACCAGTAGCGGAAATTTTGAGTAGTTTGGAGAACCGGCAAATACCACCTCTGGCTGGCCCCAGAGTAGGGTGGGAATGGAGATTTTGCAATATCCTTTCCCCAGGAGTAGGGAGGGAATGGGGATTTTGCAGTATCCTTCCCCTGGAGTGGGATGGGAATGGGGATTTTGCAATATCCTTCCCCTGGAGTGGGGTGAGAATGGAGATTTTCCTTCCCCTGCCATGCCCACCAAGCCACGCCACTAAACCACATCATGTCCACCAAGCCACACCCATAGAACTGGTAGTAAAAAAATTTGGATTTCACCACTGGGTACAGTGGCAAACCTTTACAGGGGGAGCTTGTCTAGGGTGAAGTGCCTACATGCTGATTCTAGGGTGAAACTTGAGGTGTGTGTGTGTGTGTGTGTGTGTGTGTGTAGGTATGTTTGGGAGACCTAATTTAATTACCTCTGTGTTTGCAGACTTTCTTGTTTAATAAGTGGATTAAGTCTGGGTGACTTATTTAAGGAAGTTTGCTAATTTGATTAACTTGGAGACACTGATTGCACTGATTACGCTACATTACACTGCAAAAACATATGGACATCACAACTCGACCAGGGTAAAGCAATAGACGCAGTTTGATTCAGTAGTACACAAAAAACTACTTCTAAAACTGAAATCTTATGACATTTCCGGATCCCTGCATAAGTGGATAGCTGTGTTCCTATCAAACAGGCAACAAGTAGTCAAAATAGGGAACGCCCTATCAAAACCTGCACCCGTTAACAGCAGTGTCCCCCAAGGAAGCGTTTTAGGATCCACACTCTTTATACTTTACATAAACAACCTTTGCGATCATATTATAAGCAACTGCGTTCTCTTTGCTGATGATATAAAACTATTTAACACCACCGACAATACTGCTACCCTACAAACTACCTTGACTATCTGTCAGAATAGTCAAACAATTGGCAACTCTGAATCCCAACCAACAAATGCTCTGTCTTACGCATTGGCAAAAAAAAAATCAAAACACAAAATCCAAGCTGGGTGGATACGACCTCGTAGACGACCCTCATTCTGTCAAGGACCTTGGAGTATTCATCTCAAACGACCTAAGTGCCAGAGCTCACTGTAACAGCATTGCCAAAAAGGCATTAAAAGTTGTTAACCTAATCTTGCATAGCTTCTTCTCTGGTAATATTGTACTACTACTTAGAGCATTCAAAACATTTGCTAGACCAATTCTCGAATACAGGTCATCTGTCTGGAACCCACGCTGCATATCAGACATTAATACAATCGAAAGAGTCTAGAGATATTTCACAAGAAGAATCCTCCATTCCTCTACCTGCAACAGAATACCTTATGCCGCCAGACTTGAAATTTTGGGCTTAGACAATTTAGAACTACGACGCCTTCGTTCTGAACTAAGCATAGTACATAAAATTATCTGCTACAATGTCCTACCTGTCAATGACTACTTCAGCTTCAACCACAACAATACACAAACAAACAATAGATACAGACTTAAGGTAAACTGCTCCAAACTCGATTGCAGACAATACAACTTCAGCAACAGAGTGGTCAGTGCCTGGAATGCACTACCTGACTCTGTGATTTCTTCCCCAAACCCCCATAACTTTAACCTTAGACTGTCTACTGTTGACCTCATCCCATTCCTAAGAGGTCTGTAAGGGGCGTGCATAAGCGCATCATCATGCCTACCATACCTGTCCTAATATTCCCTTTTATTTGTATCCATCTCATGTATTCATAATTATGTCTATACTTATATATGTTATCTAATACATGCTTGATGAAATAAATAAATAAATAAATAAAAATTGATTCTCGGATCATGTGTGGATTCTATTAATATTTTAAGGGAAGACGGAAACAGTATAAACAATAAAATATATATCTGGACATAAAACTTCTCACAAAAGAAAGCAACCAAAGGGGAACCAGACAAAGATATTATATGTGGCATGAAGAATGTGGGTTGACACCTATTCAATGGGATGGTTGCAGCCATCATCTTGAGAGGTATTTTTATTCACCAGTTACAAGCAGTTGCTCATAAGAGAACAGGATTTGATCTTCTTCCATTCCCTGTTTCCTAAACAAAATTTAACAACCTGTTTGCACGAACCGGACCAAACCATGTAGACTCGTGATGGCGAACCTATAGCAGTGTGCCAGAAGTGAAACACAGAGCCATATCTCCAGGCATGCCAGCTGTCACTTGTTGCTCTTCCGGGTTCCAGTGCACTGAGTGCCAAAACGGGAGCATGTTCGCCAGCAATCAGAAGAGTGGCTTCCCGGTGCACATGCGTGGGAGTGCCAGAAACTGGAAGCTGAGCTTCCCGGCGCACACATGCACACCACAGAACCGGTTCACAGGTTCGCCAACGCTGATTTAGACAATGAGTCAGCAATAATACAGTTGCTACATATGTCTTCAAAATAGAAACTGACTCGGCTTCCGGTGGCGCCTTCCTCGTTGGCGGCGGGCTTTCCCATGCCCGCCAGCTTCTCGGCGCGTTAGAGCCGCCGCTCAGCAGGCAGGCAGCTCGAAAAACCTGCTCCTTAACGGGAGGAGCAGGGAGAGCTTCTGGGGGTGAGGTTGAGCCCCCTGAGTCGCCCCAGGAATTTTTCCTTTGTCCTGGGGAAGGCTCAGAGGGATGGCTCCCTCCATATCCCCAGGGTATGCTCCGCGCCGAGAGGGTCCTCCACTAATTACTTAATTAGCGGAGCCAGACGCTGGGAGCAACACCACAATTGAATTGATAATTGGAGCAAGCTGGAAAAGAGAGAAGATAAGTTAAAGCAAGTATGGATTTTTCTCTACTGATTTTTTGGAGGAGGAAGGAGGGGAAGGGGGAAGGAGAGGAAGAAAAGTGAAAGTCTTTTAAGATGGCGACTGGCTCTGCTTGAAAGAAAAGTGAGAGCAGAAATGGAATCTAGAGTTCAGTCCTGAAAGACTTTGAAAGAAATATTTTGTCACAGAAAAAGAATTTAAAGGAACAAAGGCTGATTTAAATAGATTTCTTCTGGTTTTTTTCCCCTTTTTTCTCTATTGAAGTAAGAAGGAATTTTTTTTGGTCCTTTTTAAAAGCAAAGATGCCTAAACTTAAAGGAAGGGGGGGCTCCCCCTTGAGTCAGATGAATAAAGTTGAAATGTCTCATTTACAGAGACTTACAGAGCTGGATCTAAAAGAGTTAATTACAAGGTCCTTAGAGAGTGTGATAGATAAGATAAAAGGATCACAGAAGGATCTTGAGGAGCTGGTTTCTGGGAAATATGACCAACTAAGTCAAACTATTGCTCAAGTAGCTTCAGATCTTTCAACTGCGGTGGCTGCAATGGGGAAGAAAGTGACTGAGATTAGTAGTAAATTTGAATCCCAGATACAAGAATTACAAGGGAAGCTTCTGGAAGCAGAGGCCAAAAATCAGAACATTCAGAATGATGTTATTATGCTTCAAATTAAGGCTATGGCATCTGCAATTAGACTAAGAGGGATAAAAGAAAACAACAGAGAAAACTTAAGAATAACTTGTGCAAAGGCCTTTGCAGAATTATTAAAGCTACAAGATGAACTAATTTTGGGTTCTATAGAGAAAGTTTACAGAGTTAATTCACGTCTGGCTAAACAAAGGAATCTGCCTAGAGATGTCGTTGTTTATTTCACTGATAAAAGACTGAGAGATGATATTTTACAAAAGTCTTATTCTGATAGAGTGCAGGTAGCAGGTACACAAATCAGTATTTTTAAAGAGCTACCATCGAAGGTTTTAAAGGACAGAAAAGATTTTGATTTTTTGGTCAAGGAACTGAAGAGAAGTAATATCCCATTTAGATGGGATTTTCCAGTTGGTATAATTTTTAGATATCATGGTGTGAGACATTGTCTGAATACCATTGAAAAAGCAGAATATTTTTACCAAAATATTTTTAAGGGAGCACCGAAATATCTCAAGAATAAAAAATCAAAAACAGAGTCTACAAAATGTGAACAGAAAGAAGAAAATCTAAGTGTGTTAAAAGTAAAAGGAGAATTTGGTGGTTGTCCAGAGGATTTTACTATGGATTTTTCTGATGAGAAAATTGAACACCTCAGTGACCTTGGAGGGGGATCACAGGACCTTGAACTGCTGGAGGAAGATTCAAAAAACAAAGTTTTACTTCAAGATGACCAGCAGCAGAGGTCCAGTATTCTTCAAGACAAGGGGGGTGATGCTAATCGACAGGAACTAGAAGTTAATGAAGAAATCCGACTGGAAACCACAGATGATAAATTTAAAGAGCATCGTGAATCGTTTGATACTGGATCAGAAAGCATTGAAAGATTTGGAAAAAATGGATTATAAAAATTCTTTTAAACTTATATATTAAAATGGATTATAAAAATTCTTTTAAACTTATATATTAAAATGGATTTTAAAAAATTTTTACTATGAAGTTTATCCTGGATTGGACATGATATCCTGAGTGTTGATAGATTGCTGCAAAATTAGCAGCGATCACTGGTTACCCAATTATATATTTTTTGTGGAACTCATCTTCTAGGAGAAGACTATGAAATTGAAAATATCTTATAACCCGAAGGATTGAATTGCAAAGGGCGGCAGGATTTGAAAGAATTTTAAAGGAACATCTGGGAATGCAGCTCTTAGTTGATTTTTTTTTCTCTTTTTTTTTCTTCAAGGCTTGAATGTTAAGGCTGCAAAAGCCTATTTTTAGGTACAGTATAAGTTAGCTTGAATGAATCTTCCTAGAGGTGTGAATACCTTCGTGGTTGGATATTATTTATATAAAGTCACTCGGGGGGTTGTGTGGAGAAATGTTTTACTTTGCTGATGGGGGCAGCGGCAAGATGAAGATTATTGAAGCAGGATTTATGTGAGGAAATATGTTTGACTTCAATCAAGTTGAAGAGAAGATTGAAATTTGGATTATAGAGACTGAGAAATGAATTAAACAAAAGATAATTTTCTTTATGATATAACTGTATGATTATAATTATATATGCATATATATTTCTTATGTTTTATGTCTTTCGGGGGTTTTTTTAGTTAAGGGGTGTAGTTGGGATAGAATTACAATGCTTATTAATGGTTTTTTTTTACTATAATACTGTTTGTCTTAGAAATATATTAATGTCTGGTTTTTTTTTCTTTACTTTTTTTTCTTCCTTTCCTTCTTTCTCTTTCTCTTCCTCTTTCGAAATTTGTTTAATTTAGAATTTGAATATTTAATAATCTTTTTCTTTTTCTCTTGTTCTAAACTTTGTTTTTTTTTAAACCTGTAGCGGAAGTCGGGGGGGATGGGGAGGGAAGGAGTTGGGGTTGAGGGAGGATGGGAGGGGTTGGGGAGGGGGGATTGGGGAGGGGGGGTGAAAATGAAAAAGATTTTTTGTATTGTAAAACTTTTTCAATAAAAAAAAATAGAAACTGACTTGCTTTTCTAACAGCACTTGAATAATGGAGATGGGGGGGGGGGGAATCTTCAAAACCGCATGTGCCTTTTCTATCTGGTTTAGATCAAAATGTCCTAAAATCCCACTCTGATCTTGTGGAATTCAAACATTAATATTTCTCTTATTAACAGGACATAAAATCCTTTAAATATTTTAAAACCTTCCAAATTTAAGCATTGCGAACCCTTTTTAACATTTTTTCCCCTTGATATACTATATGATAACATCAAAGGAATATCCACTATAACCATCTTCCAGGGATTTGGGGATTTTTTAAAAAATTTCTTTATTTATTTTTGGTGCCTTTGAGTCCCTGCTGACTTTTGGTGACTGCCTGGACTAGAACTTAGAACACAAAACGTAGAATAATAGAGTTGGAAGGGAACTTGAAGAGCCTTGGTGGTGCAGCAGACTAAAGTGCTGTTAACTAGCACCAGCTGCCTGCAATTACTGCAAGTTCGAGTCTCACCAGACTCAAGGCTGACTCAGCCTTCCATCCTTCTGAGGTAGGTAAAATGAGGATCCAGTTTGTGGGGGCAATAAGCTGACTTTGTATAAAAAAGAACACCGATTAGGGGGAGGCTGAAAGCCCTACTAAACAGGTATATACAAAAGTATGAAGGCTATTGCTTAATGCATTGTAAGCTGCCCTGAGTCTCCAGAGAAGGGAGGCACATAAATTGAACTAATAAATAAATAAATAAATAAACTTGGAGGTCTTCTAGTCCAACCCCGTGCTTGAACATGACATTCTATACCAGGGGTCTCCAACCTTGGCAACCTTAAGACTTCTGGACTTCAACTCCCAGAATCCTGGGAGTTGAAGTCCACAAATCTTAAAGTTGCCAAGGTTGGAGACCCCTGCTCTATACAGTTCCGAACAAATGGCTGGCCAATCTCTTTTTGAAAAACTCCACTGATGGAGCACACACACACCAGTCTTGGGGGTGCCTTTCAAAAGCAAATAAGAAATTACTGTTCCTACAACCTGCTTGTGTAGAATGTTATTGAGAGCCAGTTTGGTCTAGTGGTTAAGGCACCAGGCTAGAAACCAGGTGACTGTGAGTTCTAATCCCACCTTGGGCATGAAAGGTGGATGGATGACTGTGAGCTAAGCACCAGGAGATTGTAAATTCTAGTCCTGCCTTAGGCCAGCTGATTGTCGGGAGCGCATATGTGCCAGAACCTGGAAGTTCAGCTTTTCCAGAGCATGATCCCTTCGTGTGCTCGGAAGTGCCAAAAACCAGACTGCACATCTGCACCGGCCAACTGATACTTGGACGCAGTGGTGAGTTCCTCCCGGTTCGGCCCAGTTCCGCCAAGCCGGTAACGGTGAAGATACGACTTCACCGAACCAGTTCTCTTTGTTCAGAAAGTGGGCCCTCCTGCCCCACCTGTTTTATTCTTACCTTTTATTTGGCCCCGCCCCCAATCTATTCGCTGCCTCCCGAGTCCCAGCTGATGGCTAGAAGGAAAAAAACTGTTTAAATTCTTGCCGCGGGGCTTCAAAGGGCCGCCCTACAGCTGATCAGTGTTAAAAGGCAGTGTGTGGTAGACCGGTGCCTCGAAAAACAAATGAGTAGACCAGGATGCTCCAAGAACAAATGGGTACACTGCTACAGCTCTGCAAGCAATTAAAAGCCTGGTAGACCAGTACCTCTGCTAAATCCTAAAGAATTGTCACATGACCATCAAACCACACCCACAAAATAAGCCATGCCCACAGAACCAGTAGTAAAAAATTTTAGAACCCATCCCTGGTCGGGCACACATGTGCACTAGAATCCGGAAGTTCGGCTTTTCCAGAGGGCGGCCCCGACAAGCACACACACTTGCGACATTTCTGCACAACTTTTTCGGCACTTAGTGCCAAAAAGGTTGGCCATCACTGGTACAGGGTCTTCCTGCATGAGCACGGGCTTAGACTGGAAGACCTCCAAGGTCCCTTCAAACTCTATTATTCTACAGTATGTACTATGGTCCTCGGCTAAAGGCATCCTTCTTTTCCTCCTTCCAGAAAAAAATATATATTAGGCTTCCTACTTCGTGGAAACGATTTATGTATGCAGATGGCAATGCGCCTTTATTTACTTCCCATACGGTTCCTTGTCCTTTTTAACACCCTTCCTCTCTTCAACAAGGTATGTGATCAGCCAGCTTAATAAACCTCTTTCCCACTGTCAGACTCGATAAAAACCTGCGCTTGTTTTCTCTATTAGCACCCAGAAATTAACATTCAGTTAATTAATACCTTTCCATTTCAAAAGCTGCCTCCTATTTTAGAGCAGGTTACACTTTTTTCAGCATCGTGAAATTAATGCTTGATGGTTTGTCCCCCTCTAGCAGTAAACAGGCCCATTATATTCCAAATAGATTAACTTTCAAAGGAATTCTCGGAACAAAAGGGAGCGCAACAATGAAAAGACAATTGGTCCATTACTTTCCTTCGTGCCTGAAAAATGTTCTGATCTATTTATTAGACGGAGTCTTGAGGATTCTTATTTCGTGTGGTCTTTTCCCTAGAGAGTGAAACTATGGCAGAGGGGTTATTTCTCCTGTTTCTTGATAAAACAAGGTATCACGGCAACGAAGACTTATGCAAGAATGGAAGGAGAAAAAATGGAATGTGAGCACTGCTTTGAAGTAGATAGTAGTTCATTAAGAATATCAGAAGATTCGGATGGTGGACACCTACCCTAATTTGAGTTTTGTGCTTTCTGCCTTGTGAGAGAGAATGTTACTTGCAGGGGATGTTTTCTTTTCATCAATTTAATGGTAACTGTATAATGGAGTTGGAAGGGATCCTGGAGGTCTTCTAGTCCAACCCCCTGCCTAGGCAGGAAACCCTACACCACTTCAGACAAATGCTTATCCAATCTCTTCTTAAAAACTTCCTGTGTTGGGGCATTCACAACTTCTGGAGGCAAGCTGTTCCACTGATCAATTGTCCTCATGTCAGGAAATTTCTCCTTAGTTCTAAATTGCTTCTCTCCTTGACTAGTTTCCACCCATTGCTTCTTGTCCTACTCTCAGGTGTTGTGGAGAATAGCTTGACTCCCTCTTCTTTGTGGCAGCCCCTGAGATATTGGAAGACTGCTATCATGTCTCCCCTAGTCCTTCTTTTCATTAAACTAGACATATCCAATTCCTGCAACCGGTTTTATCCTCCAGTCGCCTAATCCTCTTTGTTGCTCTTCTCTGCACTCTTTCTAGAGTCTCCACGTCTTTTTTACATCGTGGTGACCAAAACTGAATACAGTATTTCAAGTGTGGCCTTACCAAGGTGGTATTAACACTTCATGTGATCTTGATTCTATCCCTCTGTTTATGCAGCCTAGAACTGTTTTGGCTTTTTTGGCAGCTGCTGCACACTGCTGGCTCATATTTAAATGGTTGTCCACTAGGACAAGATCCTAGACTTCTAGTTCCAACCCCCTGCTAAAACAGAAGCTCCAACGCCATTCTGGACAAATGGCTGTCCACTCTTTTCTTGAAAACCTCCAGTGATGTATGCCTGTGACAGGCCCTGTACTTGAGGATTTGCCACAGAGAAGAGGGGATGGATCTATTCTCCAAAGCACCTGAGGGAAAGATAAGAAGTAATGGTTGGAAGATCAGGAAAGAGAGATCCAACTTGGAAGTAAGGAGAAATTTCCTATCAGTGAGAACAATTAATCATTGGAACTGCTTGCCTCCAGAGGTTGTGGGTGCTGCATTACTGGATGTTTTCAAGAAGAGATTGGATAGTCATTTGTCCAAATGGTATGGGACAGGGTGTCAAACTCAAGGCCCACAGGTCAAATACGTGTTGTGGTCCGCCAGCAGCCTGCACAGCTGGCAGTGGAGTCAGACAGCAATGAGGCTGAGGAACAACAGGGCCAGTCCTGGAGGCTGGGGAAGGCCCAGATGAGGGCTCTGCATCGAAGGCAGAGATGGGGCCAGGGCCATCAGGGAGTGATGCGTGGACTTTGGAGCCTCCAGAGGCTGACAGTAGAGAGGCGGAGGAACAGGAGGAGCCTGTTCCTAGTGCACGTATGAGAAGAGCTGTCAGAAGGCAGGAGCAGCTAAAGCAGGGAGGACGACTCGGGAGTACGGCCAAGAGATGATTGGCCCCTCCCAGAAGGCTTAAAAAACCAGCAACGGCTCTTGGCCTCTTTGCCAGAAACAACCGTTGAGAGATTTGCTTCGTGTTTGGATGTATTTCTTTCTTGTCAGCGTCTTCTGTTCCTGGACTGTTGCCAAGAAAAGCCTTTAGCAGTTTGCCTAATTATCCCATGGTCAGAGATAAACTGAAGAATGGCGTTTTGAGAACTTTGCTTTCATTTAATTTGGAATAAGGTGAGAATGAGTTAATTCTCAGCTGTTTTAAAAATCAGTCCTTGACCAGGACTGATGGGGTTTTAAGGGTTAATTTTTAAATTTTTTAGATTTTATTTTGTATTGTGGCTTGTGTTTTGTTATTGTGAGCCACCCGGAGTCCATTGGGAGATAGGGCGGCATATAAGCCAAATAAATAAAAATAAATAAAATAAATAGATAAAATAAAATAAAATAAATCTGTCTGTTTTTTGGAACTGTTTTGCATTTAGTATTAACTACGTGGGCCTGGGTCACAACAATACGGCCCATGGAATGCTTAGACCTCGCTCACAGGGCTAAACAGCGAAGGACCAGCCCCCAATGCCTCTGCCAGCAAGAACGGTGCTTGGGAGGCTATCCCAGACTCCATTTTTGGCCTCAATGGCATCCTGCAGCCCTCTGCCAGTGAAAACGGAGCTCAGCTGCACATTGGACTAGACGATCTACAAGGTCTCTTCCAATTCTAATATTTTATGTTCTCAACCTCCAGAGCAGGAGTCACCAACTGCTGATCCGTGGACCACTCACTGGTGGTCTGCGAGAAAATTTTGGTGGTCCGCAGAAAAATTATTTGCATTTTTTATATTGCACTAAATATGATTTATCTTTTTTAAAAAATCCTATTAGTGGTCCGTGGGATTTAAAATTATGAATTTATTGGTCCCTGAGGTCTGAAAGGTTGGAGACCCCTGCTCCAGAGGATACCCGGTTAATAAAGGCTGAACTAGCAGATGGATGACTTCGCCTTAAATTACACTTTTATGTGTACCCAGATGGGGAAAAAGATTTGCGTAGGCCAATCCATGGCTGGATTTAAACAACATGCTTAACTGGTTTAGGAAAAGATCTTGCAGCTGCTTTTGCTACACAAATTAACCTTGGATATTTATTTTATGGCTTAGCCTGATGTGTAAACCTAACAGACTTGATAGCCTGAAGATTCAGAACCATTATGTAAATTATTAATTCGGTAACCAAGACAAACATGTTGGGAAAATACAATCCTTGTCTTTTTTAAAAAATCCCTTCTCAACAAGCTGATATTCACTGAATTACATTTCCCAAAAAACATGCAAAGAAATTTCATCTGAACCCTCACCTTTTTTTGAAGATATATTTATTAATAGATGTTGCTATTCTATTCTCTGACACCCCAGAATATCTTGCCTTTAAAAAATTAATAAAAGCCCCACACAGTAAATAGTAAAAATAATAACATTTTTTTTATTTTAAAACCTTTCCTTTTTCTAGAAAAAGGGAGGAGATTACAGGAGTAATACTGCAGAAATTTTGAAAATAATCTAAAGCTCTATATCAATACAGTTTGTGATTATCCTGTTTTAAATTGCCTGACTTTATTGTAAAGAAAAATATGAAAAACATATGAAAACGTATGAAAAACGGTTGCAGGATCCAGGTTTGGCTAGTCTAGAGAAAAGAAGGACTAGTGAGGACATGATAGCAGTCTTCCAGTATTCGAGAGGCTGCCACAAAGAGGAGGGAGTGTTGGAAGAAATGTCCATCTGGGTTCAGTTCCAAGTGGGGGAAAAAGACACTGGATTCAGAGAAGTTGCTTGGAAAGATTTACTGATGAACAGAATCACATGGCTTGAGATCCTGGGCAGAAAAAGGGACAGAGATGCTGAGAGTGCCTGGGTTTTATGCTCTCTGTTGGGCTTTGAATTTGAACTTGTGTTCTGATTGGTTGTCAGACTCTCATGGGGCCATGCAGGGATAACTTTGTAGATTGTGTTTTGAATCCCAGGCTTGGTTGACTCTTGCTGGGTGATGACGTAATGAAAGGGCTTTGGGCAATTCCTGCTATGGCTCTGCCTGAAGAAGGTAAATCTTTGTTGTGTAGAATGGACTGGCTCAGGCCTTAATAGCCCATTAATAAAGTGGGGGGGAGGGGGTTGAGTTTCTACCTCCACTTTTAGGGGAAATATTCTGCCCTTTTAATATTTCCTAAAATATCTCATTTTCCTAGGAGAGGGGTGGGTGCTAGCTTCCTGCAGAAGTTAAACCTATTCTCCAAAGTACCTGAAGGCAGGACAAGAAACATTGAATGGAAGCTAATCAAGGAGCCTCAGATAGCTCAACCGGCTGAATAGCCTGTTATTAACATCCAGCTGTCTGCAATTACACCAGTTCGAGGCTCAAGGTTGACTCAGCCTTCCATCCTTTCTAAGGTAGGTAAATTGAGGGCCCAGTTTGTGGGGGCAATAAGCTGACTTTGTATAAAAAATATACAAAAGTATGAAGGCTATTGCTTAACGCATTGTAAGCCGCCCTGAGTCTCCGGAGAAGGGCAGCATATAAATCTAATTTTTTTAAAAAAAAAGGAGAGAAGCAACCTGGAATTAAAGAGAAACTTCCTAACAGTGAGGACAATTAACCAGTGGAACCGCTTGCCTCCAGAAGTTGTGGGTGCGTCATCACTGGAGATTTTTAAGAAAAGACTGGACAGCCACTTGTCAGCCGAAGAGGTTATAGAAAAACTGCTTTTAGAAGAAAAAAAAAGTTGGCCACGCCTACCCAGTCACATTACACACACACACCCCTCACCAAACAGAATCGGTAGTAACAAATTTTACATTTCACCACTGCTTCCAACTGTGTTATTCTGTATTCCTTAAGGGTCATTCACACAAAAACTTTTCCCTTACAATGCTAAGCTTTCTACTGTAGGCAGTTAGCACCCACCCCTCTCCTAGAAGAATGAAATATTTTAGGAAATATTAAAAAGGCAGAATATTATATTTCCCTGGATGAGAAAAGGAGAAACATGCTTTAAAGACAAAGCAGCTCTCGGCCCACCCAACCACTCCCACCTTTGTCAATGGGCCATTAAGACCTGGGCCAGTCTATTCTACATAACAAAGATCTACCTCCTGCAGGCAGAGCCAGAGTAGGAATTGCCCTCACCCAAGATCCAACAAAGGTAAGATTAGCCCTCTACCGATCTAGCAACAGAACTCACCACATGGCCCCTGGGGTGACTGCATCACCCAGCAAGAGTTAACCAAGCCTGGGATTCAGGACAGACTACAGAATTGCCGCTGCATGGCCCCATGGGAGTGACAACCAGTCAGAACACAAGCTCAGATTCAAAGCCCAACAGAGGGCATAAAACCCAGGCACTCTCAGCATCTCTGTCCCTTTTTCTGCTCAGGAACTCAAGCCATGTGACCCTGTTCATCCATAAACCTTCTTTCCAAGCAACTTCCATGAATCCAGTGTCTTTTTCCCACTTGGAACTGAACCCGGAAGGATATTTCTTCCAACACTACTTAATCTATCCAGTTTCTAATCACCATAAAGGGCCCAAATCCCTCTTTCTTGCCATTTTGTGGTGGAAATTCACCAATTCTCAGATAAACTTAGTACCATTAAAAAAAAAAAAAAGTTTAGACATAGCTTCCCAGGTTCCTCAACTCGGAAATGGAAGAGCTGGAAAACTAGAGGTCCAGTTGTGTATGTATGTAGTGGCCTCAGCCATTTCACCTTGCATCCAGTGGTGGGTTGCCCCCGGTTAGCAAGAACCAGTAGTGAAACTGGTGGGAGGCTCCGCCCACCAACTCCAACATCATCAGGAGGCTTCTCTGCATGCAGAACATGCAGCCTTATTGTGAAACAGTAGTAAATGTAATTAGAACCCATCCCTGCTTACATCCCATCATCTGTAGCACTCGACAGTTCTTAAGTATAGCCTCCAAATGCCACAAGGTTGGCTATCCTTTCCATATAGGAATAATTTGGGGGTGGGGGGGTGGGCAGTGTTTCCCCTCCAGCGCAACTTTCTCTTCTGTTTTTGAAAAGCTGTAGCTTATTCAACAATACAAATCCTGCAAAAGAAAAATTGGATTTCTCTGCTCAGTATAACAGCCTCACTTTTGATAATTGGGCTAATAGCACCACCTATGGGCAAATTAAAGAACTACAGGCATAAATATGAAGTGCTGTAAATATATATTTATATTGATCGTTTATTTATATATACATGTATTAAAAATACAAAGCCCTACCCTGGGGGAAAAAGTGGCTACGTCTATACAAAGTAAAGATCCTGTTTGTTTCTTTGTTTGTTTGTTTGTTTGTTTGTTTGGAATTTTGTAGCTTAATACGTTGTCTAAAGCCGAGCCCTTTTCGTGGTTTGATATACTGTGGGGTTGAGTAATTTAATAACCAGTGAAATGGCTACAGCCACTGTAACTAGAAATTACTAGTAATTAGCCCATGATAATTCTTGATATGTAATTGACCAGTGATTGATTTGCTTTTAATGGTCAGCCTGTATTTTTACTAGGGAGTATTCTCCTTACTAGGCAGGATAACAGAATAACAGAGTTGGAAGGGACCTTAGAGGACTTCTAGTCCAGCCCCCGCTCAAGCAGGAGAACTTTTCCATTTTAGACAAATGTCTATCCAGTCTCTTCTTAAAAACCTCCAATGATGGAGCACCCATAACTTCTGAAGGCAAGCTGTTCTATTAGTTAATTGTTCTTACAGTCAGGAAATTTCTTCCTGGTTCTAGGTTGCTTCTTCCTTCATTCAGTTCCCATCGGTTGCTTTTTTGTCTTGCCTTCTGGTGCCTTGGAAAATAGGTTGACCCCGGGGGTGAAATCCAACAAGTTCTGGAGAACTGGTAGCAGAAATTTTGAGCAGTTTGGAGAACCAGCAAATGCCACCTCTGGCTAGCCCCAGAGTGGGGTGGAAATGGGGACTTTGCAGTATCCTTCCCCTGCCACGCCAAGCCAGATGAGACCCACCAAGCCACGCCCATAGAACCGGTAGTAAAAAAAATTGGATTTCACCACTGGTTGACCCTCTCTTCTTTGTGGCAGCTCCTCAAATATTGGAACACTGCTATCATATCGCCCCTAGTTCTCCTTTTCACTTAGACAATGCTCCTCAACCTTGGCAATTTGAAGATGTGTGGACTTAAATTCCCAGAATTCCCATGTTGGCTGTGGAATTCTGGGAGTTGAAGTCCACACATCTCCAGGCTGCCAAGACTGAGTGAGAAACACTGGCCTAAGAAGTCAACCCTGCAATCGGTCATGGTCATCCCCCTCATCTAGCTTCTTGATTGATATCCACAGCTACAAGAGCGCGGGAGGACCCCTTGCAAGGTCGTGCTGAGGTCGTGCTGAGGATTTTGTTCAGTTTCTGCACGATAAAATCACTCAGATTCAGGATGGTCTGGTCTCCAACTGGGTAGATACGGGTGGGATGACATAGGCCGGTCTTGAGGATGTCATCTGGGAGGAGTTCGATCCTGTTGCTCCCGAGGACGTGGACAGAATACTGAGGCAGCTGAACGCGACCACATGTTTATTGGACCCGTGTCCCTCCTGGTTGGTGCTGGCCTCCCAGGAGGATACACGAGGCTGGCTCCAGAGGATTATTAACATTTCTTTGAGTGAGGGTGTCTTGCCAGTTGCCTTGAAAGAGGGGGTGGTGAGGCCTCTCCTCAAGAAGCCTTCTCTGGACCTAGCTATTTTGGCTAATTATCGTCCAGTCTCCAACCTTCCCTTCTTGGCGAAGGTTGTTGAGAGTGTGGTGGCGCATCAGCTTCCTGGGTATCTGGATGAAGCTGTCTATCTGGATCCGCTCCAGTCCAGCTTCAGGCCCGGGTACAGCACGGAAACGGCATTGGTCGCATTGGTGGATGATCTCTGGAGGGCTCGGGATAGGGGTTGCTCCTCTATCCTGGTCCTGTTAGATCTCTCAGTGGCTTTTGATACCATCGACCATGGTATCATGCTGCGCCGGCTGGAGGAGTTGGGAGTGGGGGGCACCGTGTTGCGGTGGTTCTCCTCCTATCTCTCCGACCGGTCGCAGACGGTGTTGGCAGGGGGGCAGAGGTCGACCCCGAGGCGCCTCACTTGTGGGGTGCCGCAAGGGTCAGTCCTTTCGCCCCTTCTGTTCAACATCTATGTGAAGCCGCTGGGTGAGATCATCCGTGGCTTTGGGGTGAGGTTCCATCAGTACGCTGATGATACTCAGCTGTACTTCTCCACCCCAGGCCACCCCAACGATGCTGTGGAAGTGATGTCCCGGTGCCTGGAGGCCGTGCGGATCTGAATGGGGGGCAACAGGCTCCAACTCAACCCCTCCAAGACCGAGTGGCTGTGGCTTCCTGCGTCCCGATATGGCCAGTTGACTCCATCACTGACCATTGGGGGCAAGTTATTGGCCCCCACGGATAGGGCTTGCAACTTGGGCGTCCTCCTGGATGCATGGCTGTCTTTAGAGGAGCATGTGACAGCCGTGGCCAGGGGGGCTTTTTATCAGGTTCGCCTGATACGCCAGTTGCATCCCTATCTAGATCGGGACTCCTTACGCACAGTCACTCAGGCACTCGTCATTTCCCGCCTGGACTACTGCAATGCTCTCTACATGGGGCTCCCCTTGAGGTGCGCCCGGAGGCTCCAACTGGTGCAGAATGCGGCCGCGCGGGGGATTATGGGAGCAAGGGGGCGCTCCCATGTGACACCTCTCTGGCCAGTACAGAGAGGGACTCCTCAGGGTGCCATCAACCAGACAATGTCGGCTGGCGACACCCAGGGGGGGAGTTTTCTCTGTGGCAGCACCAGCCCTCTGGTACGATTTGCCCCCGGAGATCCGTACGATACCTGATCTCCGGGCTTTTCGCCGTGCCCTAAAAACGTTTTTATTTTGTCAAGCTGGGCTGGCGTAAACCCCCCCCCCCTCTTTTTAAGTCTAAAGTTTTATGGGTTTTAAATTTTAATTGTCTATTGGTTTTTTAAATTTGTTGGGCCAAAATTATTTAATTCTTTTACTAATATTTTAAATTTTGTATTGGAGTGCTTTTATTCTTGGCTGTACACTGCCCTGAGTCCATTAGGAGAAGGGTGGTATATAAATTTAATAAATAATAATAATAATAATAATAATAATAATAATAATAATAATAATAATAATAATAATAATAAAGATGTGGGTTGCTAAAGTCTGTTCAGCCCTAATTCAGCCCTAATTCAGCCCTAAGGAAAGGCTCTATGATGTCCTATTTAGGGACTTTTTCAAGGCTGGGTGCATGCGTGGAAGGCATCTGATTTCGTTCAGACAACTCTATCATGACACTAGGGCTGTTTTATGCAATCTGGGAAGAGACGAGATTAACAACAGGGTCATTTCATCTTCCTAGCAAAGAAAGAATTTGTTTTGGACCAGAGGTGGTATGCAGCCGGTTCGTGCAAACCGGTAGCGGAGATCACGGGTGGATCCACCCACCAGCCCTGGCTCTATGATGTCCTATTTAGGGACTTTTTCAAGGCTGGGTGCATGCGTGGAAGGCGCGTGAGTGTGGGAAGCGAGCGTGTGCACACGGCGAACCAGTGGTAAGAATATTGGAAATCCACTGCTGTTTTGAATTCTCCACTACTGTCATATCTGTGGCTATTTTATGGGGCTAGTTAAACTGTTTTCATCCCAGCTGGGTGTGTTTAAGAATTGCTCCTTAAAAACAAAGTTTGCTTCTTCTTTTTTTTCCCCCTCTATTGTCCCAACAACTTTTCCTTCCATGCTTTATCTTTATATGATTGTTGTCCAGCTTTGTATTTGTCACTCACTGATTTCCTAGCTTGCTAAAAACTGAAAGAGTTCCAGTGCTTCAAATAAGCCAATGATAATAATACCTATCTGTGCTTCAGCCAAAACCAATGGCAACAATAATAGCTATCCATGCCTAACATGAAATAATCTGCAGGATGACACCATCCTTCTTTCATTTTTAAGTCTTTAATAGGGCATCTACCGTAAATGTGCAACATCAGAAAGGAAAGGAAAGGAAAGGAAAGGAAAGGAAAGGAAAGGAAAGGAAAGGAAAGGAAAGGAAAGGAAAGGAAAGGAAAGGAAAGAAAAGAAAAGAAAAGAGGGAGGGAGGGAGGGAGGGAGGGAGGGAGAGAGGAAGGAAGGAAGGAAGGAAGGAAGGCCATTGCATAGCAATAAAAAAAGAAAGAGGGGAAAGAGGAAAAAGTACAAGAACAAAACAGAAGACAGAAAGAGAAACAAAAGTCAAGAAAAAAATTACTTCTGAACTTCTTTTCAATCGATTTTTATAAACTTTGTATTTTTCCTGCCTTCTTGGATGCTCCATAAATCCTTTCAAGCCCTTTATTTAATCCACATCTTTTCCAATCTTCAGATCCATAAATCAGTGTTTCATTTGTTTCTTCCTTCAGCAAAAAGTTCGCGAAAGGTTTCCGGACTTTCAAAGAAATGGAAGATAAAGTCCCTCTTTCCATTGACCTGATTTTATTTCATTTTAATTGTGTAGGATATAGGTTGCAAAGACAAAGCCATAAATCCACTTCTATTCCAAGTTAAATTATGTTCTTCTGGCTTCACAGAAACATCACTGCTGTTTTCATGTCAGAAGTTTCCGATTTAGCCCATAGTACATAGACCCCTCTCACTGTTGCTATTTTGAGCCAGGTACCACCTATTCTAAACCTGAACATATACCTCTTTATGTTGAACTCTACAACAGGCTTATTGTACTAATTGCTTCATTAAATGTTTAGTTCTTATTTATAGTTTTAATGTTCTGTATATCATTTTAATTGTATGACCGCAAGCCTACAATCGCCTTGACTAAGTGGGCAGCACAGGGCTTTAATAATTATTATATTAATAATTACTAATAATCGTAACTAAATAAATGTCCTTTCTTCTACCTTTGAAGCGTAATTGATTTTTATTTATTTATTTTATTGCATTTATATACCACCCTACTCCCGAAGGACTCAGGGCGGTGAACAGCCAAAAGATAAAATACACGAAATACAAATATTAAAACCATTTAAAATACATTAAATACTTTGGCCCAAACAGATTTAAAACACCCCGATTTATAAACAAATTGAAAAGGCAATTTAAAAGAAAAGTCAGGCCAGACCGGCCTGATGAAATAAGAATGTTTTGAGGGCACGTCAGAAAGTGCGCAGATCCGGGATCCTCCGTATCTCCGAGGGGAGCTCGTTCCCGATGGCAGGTGCCCCCACAGAGAAGGCTCTCCCCCTGGGGGCCACCAGTTGACATTGTTTGGCCGATGGTACCTTGAGAAGCCCCTCTCTATGGGAGCGTACTGGAAGGAAGATCTGATGAAGAATAGAAACATTGCGTAAATATTTATCCAGTTTTGATTGCCACAATGTAAAAAAAGATGTTGAGACTCTAGAAAGAGTGTAGAGAAGAGCTATACCGGAGGCTAAAACATATGAAGAATGGTTGCAGGAACTGGGTATGTCTAGTTTAACAAAAAGAAGAACTGGGGGTGGGGGAAAGACATGATAGCAGTGTTCCAATATCTCAGGGGCTGCCCCAAAGAAGAGGGAGTCAAACTATTCTTCAAAGCACCTGAGGGCAGGAGAAGAAGCAATGAGTGGAAACTAATCAAGGAGAGAAGCAACCTAAAACTAAGAAGTAATTTCCTGACAGAACAATTAATCAGTGGAACAACTTGCGTCTATAAGTTGTGAATGCTCCAACACTGGAAGTTTTTAAGAAGAGATTGTCTGAAATGCTATGGGGTTTTCTACCTGAGCAGGGGGTTGGACTAGAAGATCTCCAAGGTCCTTTCCAAATCTTCTCTTCTCTTCTCTTCTCTTCTCTTCTCTTCTCTTCTCTTCTCTTCTCTTCTCTTCTCTTCTCTTCTCTTCTCTTCTCCTCTCCTCTCCTCTCCTCTCCTCTCCTCTCCTCTCCTCTCATCTCCTCTCCTCTGAAGACTTCAAGGAGATACAATAGCTCTCTTCACCTACCTGAAGGGCGGCCAGGTAGGAGGTGGGGCAAACTTGTTCAAAACCTGTCCAGAAGATTGACTAAAGAAGCACAGGCTTAAATTTCAGGTAGTCCTCAATTTACAACCATTCATTTAGCTGCCATTCAGAGTTACAACAGCACTAAAAGGCCAGTGACTGGTCCTTCAGCACTTACAACTTTTGCAGCATCTCCACCGAAATGCGATCAAAGTTTGGGTGCTTGGCAATTGGCCTGTATTTATGGTGGTTGCAGGTTCCCATGGTTATGTGCACACCATTGGCACAATGGTGCCAGCCAGCTTCTGCTGAGCAAATTCAAGGGAGAAGCCGGATTCCTTTAAAGACCCTGTGATTTACTTCACACCTGCAGTGATTTGTTTAACAACCATGGCCAAAAACAGCTCGTAAAATGGAGCCCAACTCACTTAAAAACCACCTTGCTTACCAACAGACATTCTGGTCCTGATTGTGGTTGCCAGCTGAGGACTTACCTGTACAAAGATGCAGAAATCAGTTGGACATTTTAAAAAAATTGTCCTGATGTGAAGATTGTTCAAAAACAGAAGAGACTTTTTCTCTGGACTCTGCTTGATGTGTTGAAGCCTAGGCTAGATGGGCATTTTTCAGGATAGTGATACAACGTGGATTTCTGCCACGGGCAGTGGATTGAATTGGATTATTACCAAGAAGCCTTCACATTCTGTGATATAATTCTATAATGACACTATTACACAGCCTCCTACCTTTGAAATATACTGTCCCTAGAATGTCCTTGTTTACAGCAGATGGAATATCCATTGCATTTCAATTTGATGTTTTGCTTTGCGTTTTGTGCAGGGGGTGGGGGGGCTTCAAAAATTTTAGCAAGGGGTTCTCTGCCTGGTTGCTGGGTGGGCGTGGCCATGGTGGGCGTAGCCTAATCAACCTCCTGCATCACTGGGGGGAGGAGGGTGTTTGCCCTCCCCGGGCTCTGGAGGCTTTCCTCAAGCCTTCGGGAAGGCGAATATGGCCTCCCCAGGCTCTGGAGGCCCTCTGGAGGCCGGAAATGGGCCCGTTTCCGGCCATCCCAAACTTCTGGTAGACCTGTTTTTTGCTCTCCCCAAGCTTCCACGTGCACCCTGTACTTACCTGCATTCAAAATGGGCCGCATGGGGAGTCCTGGGAGGAGCGGGGAGGGCCAGGCAGGGCCAGCCAGGAGTGGGATTTGGGAGTTCTCCGAACTGCACAGAATCTTAGCTAGAGGTTCTCCTGAACCTCCGGGAACCCCCAGCAGCCCACTATTAACAGAATAACAGAGTGGGAAGGACCTTGGAGGTCCTTCCAACCCCCTCTTCTAGCGTTTCAGACAAATGGCTGTCCAATCTCTTCTTAAAAACTTCCAAGGTTGGAGCACCGACAGCTTCTGGATGCAAGCCATTCCACTGATTATTCTCACAGTCAGGAAGTTTCTCCTTAGTGCTAGATTCGTTCTATTTCCTGATCGTGAGAACAATGAATCAGTGGAATGACTTGCCTTCCAAAGTTGTGGATGCTCCAACAGTGGAGGTTTTAAAGAAGGGACTGAACAACCATCTGTCTGAAATTAATTAGCTCCAACTTCTCTCTTTGATTAGCTTCCATCCATTGCTTCTTGTCCTGACTTCAGGTGCTTTAGAAAATAGGTTGACCCCGTCTTCTTTGGGGCAGACCTTCAAAAATTGGAACACTGCTATCATGTCACCCTGGTCCTTTTCATTAATCAGACATAACCAATTCCTGCAACCGTTCTTCACGTTTTAGCCTTCAGTCCCCTAATCATCTCTGTTGCTCTTTTCTGTACGAGTCTCAACATCTTTTTTTTATATCGGGGTAACCAAAACTGGATGCAGCATTCCTAGTCTTACCAAGGCATTATAAAATGATATTAATGCTTCACATGATCTTGATTCCATCTATTAATGCAGTTTAGGAATGTGCTGGGGGTTTTTTTGGCAGCTGCAGCACACAGCTGGCTCATCTTTAAATGATTGTCCACTAGGACTCCAAGATCCCTCTCGCAGTTACTACTGTTTAGCCAGGTACAATCCTATTCCATAACTGTGCATTTGATAGGGCTTTTTTTTTTTTTGCTTAAATATATATAACCTTACTTTTCTCTACACTGAATTTCATTTTGTTAGATACTCAAATATAGGAAAATAAGCTCAAGATGTTAAGATCTAGGGATGTTATTGCTGAGGGTTTTTTTCTAATGCGGAGTTTGTAAGCTTATAAAAAACAAACTCTTTCTACCAAACCAAACTCTCTCTTTTTAAAATCAATCTTACTGAAGTAAGTAAAAGCCTAAACTATTAAAACCTGGATTTTTAAATATATATATAATTTTTATAAATAACTTAAGACGGCAAGCGTACATTCCTCCTCCTATTTTCTCCACAAAAACCACACTATGAGATGGGTTGGTTGAGAGAATAACTGGCACAAAGTCACCCAATTGGCTTTCATGACTAAGGTGGGACTAGAACTCAGTCTCCCAGATTTTAGCTTGCTGTATTAACCTATTGACCTCCTTCTCTGATGAATTTGAACGAGGAACAATGTTTGGTCATAGCAATTCATTCATTCAAGAATGAATTAGAGCTGCAAGCCAACCAAATTCACTAATTGCAATAGGCTATAGAGAATGCTACATCTTTTCTATCCTGCTCTATGGAGTGGAGAGTTGGTCTCTGACAGAAAGCCCCTTGAAGAGACTAGAAGCACTTGAGATGTGGATTTACAGGCGGCTGTTATGTATAAGTTGGGTTGACAAAATCAGAAATGAACTGGGGATAAGCTGCTGGGAAAGCCACAAGGAAAATCATCAAAACCATTAAAAAGCAAAAGTTACAATATTTTGGACATGTGATGCGACAGCCAGAAAAATATGGCATACTTCACTTAATCCTCCAAGGAAAGATTGAAAGCAAACAAGATCATCATTATGACTTCAAAATTTAAGGGACTGGTTTGGACAGAACTCAACAGCACTTTTTCGTGCAGCTGTTGATAGAATCACTAACATAATCGCCAATATCCGATAATGGATATGGCACAAGATGAAGGACAGAAGGAAGGAAGATGGAATGGAATGGAATGGAATGGAATGGAATGGAATGGAATGGAATGGAATGGAATGGAATGGAATCTCATCACAGATCTCTGTGAAATATGCCCAGCGTTCTAACCTAGGTATTTCTTCGACTGGGGTACTCCATTCTCCCATACTTCGATTTCTTCCGTCAACTTATTATGGAATATTGGTAATGTCCAAGGGCTTTGAAAACTCAAGAGCAATCATTCAGAGTGCTGTCAACCACGTTCTAATCACTAAGTCATGCTGACTGGAGCACAGATGCAAAAGGAACAGGGTGAAGTACATGTTGGAAGGTTTACACAACTGGTAAATTTATCCCATGTGCAGATGTTTCCTCAGTGCAGTTTGCATATGTATTTAGGCACAGGGCTCTCAAGTTGTGCTTGTTATATTCTTCTTTTAAAAAAGTAGTAGCATTCTTCTAGATTGTGCAGCGATGCCCCCCTCCCCCCAAAAAAGGTAAGGTTTAAATAAATCCAGAGACGAAAAAATAGTTTATAGATCAAAAATACATAGTCAGATACAGATAAATTTGTTTTTAATAAAGGAGTTAATTTTCTTTCAATCCTATATAAAACAATAGCAATTAAAAACTTCATTTTTGAAAGTAAAATATTTACATATGAACAAGGGACTGTGCAAAATTTACATAAAAAAAATGGAAAGACAGGATTTCTCTCTCTTTTTTTTCCCTAAAAGACAAATAAAAAGGTGTAACAGTTTGTTGGATGTTGATAAAAATACTGATCAGCATTCAGTTTTTACACACACACACACACACACACACACACACACACACACACACACACACACACACACACAAAAGAATAAAAGGTTCAAATGCACTGGAAACTCTCCTTGCACAAGGCTCTGTTCAAATCAATGCCAGTTCGTGCACAGCAAACCTTCATTCCAATAGGATTTGCACAAGAAATGTTCCCAGTCGCTTCTACCCTTGAAAATCTAACATGAGAGTTCACACAAAGAAAACCGACATATTTACAGTCATAAAAGTACTATCAATAGACAATTTAATACAATAACCTCTGAAAATATAAAGAACCAATTAGTATATTTGTAATAAAAAAATAGGTAGAAACAGGGGAATTTTGCTCTGGACATCTTTAAAGTAAGCCCATAAGCTTTGCATACAGTCTTTTAGCAAAATAATTATAGTTTACATAGCCATTTTTTTTAATGTTATGTGCCAAAAATTATGTACAATTACTGACAAAATACACCAACCATTTTTTCAACACTTGATTTCACACTGAGAAAACTGCCTTTTTTGATGATTCCTCTTAACTCTGATTTTTTTTATTTAATCTAAGCTTTCACTTTCGCTAAAAAACACAGTGCAAGTAAAATATATTTATGCTGAAAAGGTATTTTTCTTTTTTTTTCCTTTTTTCTTTTTTTGTTTTAAACTTTACAGCTTTACAAACTATAGCAAATAAATGCATTTCTTTTTTTCCTTTTTTAATTTTTTTTCTTTTGTACAGATGCTGATAAAACATTCAGAAGGAACTCTCATTTGTGAGTCTTCAGAGTTAGGATGGGGGTGCCTCTAATAAGCAAAAAAATAAAAATAAAAATAACAAGATTAAAAAATAATTTTTGAGGTTACGCTTAAAAATTAAATGTCTGTGTAGAATTTGAACCATCTCGGGCAGGAAGGAAAAAGATAAATATTTATTAAAATCAATTTATTTCTGCTAACTGACTTCTTTTAAAAAGCTAAAGTAAAATGAGGTCACCTGCTGTAAGCATGTGTGTGTGTGTGTGTGTGTGTGTGTATTATATACCTAGATGATTTGAGTTAAAGTACAATTGAAATAAAATGCACAATTAATGTTGAATTGCTACAGGATCGTCTGACACAGAGTAGCTGGTTATTTGCTAATGGTTCCCTCAGTCTCTATAATATGGCTTGTTTGACAAGAAGGCCACTCAAAGAGATGAGTTAAACTTTCCACTGTCCGCATATTGTCTCCTTTAGGCCTTTCCACGTCTCCTCACTGTCAAAGAAAGGTATCTCTCACACACACATCAAAGGGTTAATGATCAATGGGAATAGAAAAACGGCTCCTTGCCAAGAGTTGACTGCCTCAGGGCGGTGGCTGTTGATGGGGGGATGTTCTGATTTGGATTTAGAACAATATCCCATAGGCTTGTTACAAAAAGGCGTAATCTGCAAATATATATAAAAAGTATCCCCAGGGTCTTCTTTTTTGCCAAAAAATACCTTGATCTTCTCCACTTCTATTTAAGGAATGCTTTATAGAGCAATAGTGAATGGCTCGTCTCTCGCTCGTTTTCTAAACAAAATATTAGGTCCCTGAGGTTCACCCGCGTTATCCTTTGCCGTGTAAACTGTCTGGTTGTTCCGATTCCGGAGCATCCTGGTACTGCTACACTCGGACTGGATCCCTGGGGGGGAAAAAAGAAAGAGAGAAAAGGATGAGTTTCTTTTTAATCCTTCAAGCAGAATCCCCTTTGCAAAATTGACCACAGGTAGTCCTCGGCTTGCAACAGTTCACTTAGGGACTGTTCGCAGGTACAGCAGCCCTGAAAAAAGAATGATGTGAGGGCTCCAACGAATGCCCTAATTAACTCATGAGTCTCTAGCCAAGTTTCAAAAGAAATCCAGTTAGTTATTAGGAGCAACCTGTCGGCAGCTTCCCAAGTGCAGTAACTCTGCCGCACATAATTTATGGCTCAACTAGGATCCTGTTTCTCCCCTCCTCTCAGGCTGTGTCATAAATCACATTCTCCAACGAAGCACTTTCGCGGGCTGTAGAAAACTACACCTCACAAACTTGCTCTGGTAACCTGAGATCCAACCTTGGAGGAAGGTACGCATGGAACGTGGCTGCTGAATTGCTCCGTAAGTTCTCCCCCCTTTCTGCCCATGGCAACTCGAGAGCAGACTAGAAATGCTTTGTGAGTTGACAAGTGATTGACTATCATTTTTTTCACACTTATGACAACCGACTCATATTTGTGACAATTGGAGTGGTCAACCCTGAAGCTGGCCTGGCTGAGGCTATTTTGAGACTTCAGTGTTGACACACTAGAGAAGAGGGACAGCGAAGGGGGAATAGATAGGTGGGGTGTTGTAGTCAAAACAAAATACTTTCCCTTGGGAACCAAGGACATTCCTGCAGGAGCTCAGAAGGAGGGGACTGGAATCACCTAGCAACTGGACAGTATCCTGATTGGACCACGCGACTGATTGTTTTGAGAAAGTGACAAACGTTTACTTTTAATTAAGTGAAAACCATGGGAATAATCAGTTGGTTTTCACCAGCCTGTGCCAATATGACATATCCAATAAATTTATTCTTTGAGGAATCTACCTTTATCTTTATCTTTTATTAGATTTATATACCGCCCTTCTCCTTACGGACTCAGGGCGATGAACAGCCAGAAGCAAAAACAATTGTACAGAAAGGTTAAAATAATTTTAAAAGTAACTAAATAAAGTCTGGCCCGTAATTTAAAACATTTCAATTAAAATCGATATCAAACTTTAAAATTTGCTGCTTCAAGAGTTTTGTTTGCTACAGGTGTGTTACTTGGAACCCTGACAGGAGTGTCCCTGGGTCATGTGATCTCCTTTGGTGACCTTCTGAAAAGCCAGATTCACTTAACAACCGTGTTACGAACTTATCAACTGCAGTGATTCACTTAACCACTGTGGCAAGAAGTTCGTAAAATGGGGCAAAACCGACTTAAGAACTGTCTCGCTTAGCAATGGAAATTTTGGGCTCAACTGTGGTCATACATCGAGGGCTACTTGAGGCCCCAAATGAAGATGGAAACCCGCCCTTTTTCCATTCTTGTTGCCGGCATTTAAAGGCATTCTGCCCCCAACCCAGAGTCACTCTGAATTTTTATGATCAATAGCGCTTGGCGGAGCTGAACACTGTGAGTTTATCCCATCTTCCTTTTTGCCATCCAAGTCAGAAGTCCTCACTACAGCTTACAGTTATGGCTTCCACGGGTCAGCTGTGTGCTGCATGAATAATTCCCTTCTTTTAATACTGAATAACTCCTGATCTTGGATCTTCTAACAGAGAAAAAACATCTTCCTTGTGCATCTTATTTATTTATTTACCAAATTTAGAAACAGCTCATCTCACTCATGAAGCGACAGTTTTCTCCAAGTCATCTATGATTTTAAACACCCTGATTATGTAATTCCTCTGTCACCTTTCAACCTATAAGAATCCCAAATATTCTGGGGCTTCATCTCATAGGGGATGTTTTTAAGCACCATTATTTTTTTACTGTCAGTTGTCTGTTTACTCTAGACCAGAGGTGCTGGTAACGCTGCTGGCATCATGTAACGCTGCTGGCATCACAGCAGCGTCACATGATGTATTGGGCCCTTTTTCCCCTTCGCTAAACCAGGCATGGCCATGGCCAGTGTGTGAGGCATCCGGCCCGCAGCCCATGAGTTTGACAGCCCTGCTGTAGAGTATCTGGATTTAATCTACTTCTATTTCATTTATGATATGGTGTTCTTTAAAAAAATATCTGCATAGTACAGATGGTCCTTGACTTACGACCACAATTCGGCCAAAAAGTTTAATTGCTAAGTGAGAACTTTTTGGAACTTTAGAAAAACTTTATTGTCACTTTGAATGGACACTAATTGGCATACATTAAAATGAAATTTCATTACATACAGTTCTCAAAGGGTCACCAGCTCCAACATACACTGCATAAACATGACTGACTAAATAAACAAACAAACAAACAAACATACATACGAAATTATGCATATGTAATTGTATGATTATAATAATATATGCATAACTATATTATATCACATGTTTTATGTTTGTTTTTTGTTTTTGTTTTTTAATTAAGGGGAGTAGTTGGGATCAAATTATTTGATATTATTTGATATGAATATGCAGCTTATATTATGTTTTATTAGATGGGGGATTGAGTTTGGCATATGATTAGTAATGTTAATATTAATGGTTCATAGAAAGGTATAAAATTTTTTTTTGAATCGGCTTAAATATTATAATGGTTATTATTTTTGGGTGTTTTTCTTACTATAATATTGTTACTTTTAGATAAATATTAATATCTATGGGCCTTTTTTTTTAATTCTTTTCTCGCTTTCTTTTCTCTTCCTCCAAAACCCTTTTTTTTTTTCAATTTAGAATTTGAATACATAATAGTTTTTGCTTTTTGTTATAAATTTTTGCTGTTTTTTCTTTAAAAAATGTGTAGCGGAAGTCAGGGGAGGGATGGGGAGGGAAGGGGTGAGGGTGGGGGGAGGTTGGGGGGAGATGGGAAGGTGGGGGTGGGGGGAAAAAGGGAAAAAACTTTTGTATTGTAAAACTTTTTCAATAAAAAAAAAAAGAAATTATGCATATACCCACATATATTATGACACAGGGAAACAACACAGTGTATACATGTACATGAGGCAGTTGTCCATTGGAAAAACACCTTTTGGGATAATCAACACCTGGATGACTGAGAATCTCCATAGACAAGTGAATTGTGCCTCATTTTATGACCTTTTTGGCACAGTTGTTAAGTGAACTGCTGCAGTTGTTTAGTGAATCATGCCGCCGTCATGCAAATTTGGCTTCCCACATGTTGGAAGTCGGCTGGGATGGTTAGAAATGGTGATCACATGACTTCTGCAACCATCATAAACATATGCCAGTTGCCAAGTGCCTGAATTTTGATCACATGACTGTTGGAATGTTGCAATGCTTGCGTGTATGAAAACCGGTCATAAGTCATTTTTTTTTCAGTGATGTTGTAATTTCAAACAGTCACTAAACGAACAGTTGTAAGTCAAGGACTATCTGTACAGACTTCTAAAATTACATTACTTTAAAAAACATCTTTCCTTATCTCTGACTACTAAAATGCAATGTGTCACCATGGCATTTTTTGATTCTGGGGAGCATTCATACATCTACATATAGTATTTTATTACATCTACATATAGTATTTTATTAAAACACAGATACCATATAAAGACAATACTCTGCATAGTCAAGTGTGATACAGTTCCTAAAGTTTGTATCACAGACACCTAAAACTGCCTTTGTATATTAACCTTCTGTATAATTAAAATTAAGGGAAAGGGGGGTTTGTGTAATAATGTCACAGATATAGAAGTCCGAGCTTTAAATCTTAATCAAGTCAGTTCAGACTACATTTTTTATTTAACTCTGTTGAGATATTGGCTCTTCTGGAACCAGATTTTCAACAATTCAGAAACTGCCCAATTAAATGTTTGTCACCGCATCAGTGCAAAAGAAACAAACAAACAAAAATTCCTCAAGGTTAGGAGTGACTTATTAAGAGAAAATAAACAAGAGGATGGCAGAGTTTCTTCATTCCTATGAAAATATATGGAGAACAGTAAATAACTGTAACCAGCAGGTGGCACATAAAGACCAGAAAACTAATTTCGATTTCGACTTTTTAAAAAGTGTTGGAATTAAAAGATATTTAGATGTAAAAAAACTTTTTTGAGAGTTTACACATTCATTGTGCAAATACTTGGCCCCTTAAAATATTCAGTAAAAATCAGGAGGAGCAAGGTTAAGAAACTAGGACTGATTAGTACAGAGGTGAGGAATTATGGCCCTTTTATGACTTGTGGACTTCAGCTCCCATGCTGGCTCAAGAATTCTGGGAGTTGAAGTCCACAAGTATAAAGGGACCATCGTTCCCTGTCCCTGGGCTAGTGAAACTGATGGTGGGACATTTCTCTTATCTGAAAAAGAAGTGAAAGGAACAGCATGTTCAAAATGAACACAAGCAATAAAAATGGAGATGGGATTACACGGCCTTTTTAAGAATAAACGTATCTCCACAGAAATCCAAGGGAGTGACCTGGGTGGTGCCGTTGAGACGATCTGTTTAAAATAAGGGCAAGATGAAATTAAAAGCAGTCTGTAAACCAATATTGCTTTTGACACTGACCACCCAACCAAGAAGGGGAGGATGGCTTTCTTAAAAGTAATCTACACATCATTCAAAACGGTATGAAGCAACAAAGATGGGAAACTGTGGAGTCCTTGGTTCTCTCTGAGCTTAGTTGTTTAGCTCAACTAAGTAATATCATCAGTATTACGGCTTACTCTCCATTTATCTATTTACAATGAAGCAGAAAACAGTACTCTAATTAAGGCGCTACCAAGAAGAAAGCCACATCCCTACCAAAACTAGCAATGCAAGCTGCTGTACATAAACAGAAAGCAAACCCCACACTCACTCACACTGATTATATTACCTAGCTGGGTAATGAAACATCTCCAAGTTCACGGAGCATCAAGGACTCCATAGATCAACCCTGCTACAATATTCTATTTTATTGGAATGATGGGAAACTCTAATTAACCCAACATATATTGGGATACAAACCCTAACAAGTATGTCCTCCTATGACCGTGAGGGAAACCTATGGCATGAGTGCCACAGGTGGCACGCATAGCCATATCAGTGGGCATGCCAGCTCAGCTCTGGCGTGCATGTGCACGTTGACCAGCTGATTTTCGGGCCTTCTGGGCCCACCAGAAGTAGGGAAACAGGCTGTTTCCTGCCTCCAGAGGGCCTGGGGGGGCGGGGGAGGCCCGTTTTTCTTTCTCATCTGGCTCCAGATCCTCTCTATGCATCTGGGAAGGAAGAAAACAGCCTTCCCCACTCCCTCGGAGGCCCTTTGGAGGCCTGAACGTGGGACAGGAAGTGACTTTTTTGCTTTCCCCAGCCTCCAAAGACTCCTAGAGAGGCTCTGGAGGCTGGGGACAGCAAAAAAGTAACTTCCTATCCCACCGGAAGTTGGGAAATGGGCCATTTCAGGCCTCCAAAGGGCTTCCGAGGGAGTGGGGAAGGCTGTTTTCGCCCTCCCCAGATACAATTAAAATGTATTTTAAATGGTTTTAATGTTTGTATTACGTGTATTTTATCTTTTGGCTGTTCACCGCCCTGAGTCCTTTGGGAGTAGGGCAGTATATAAATTGAATAAAAGTAAAAGTAAAGTAAGGTGAGAAAGAAAAACGAGCCAACCTGGCCATCGTGTGCCAGGAGCAGGGAGGCAAGGGGGGGTTGCATGCGCATGCACAGGGCGGGGCGCATAAATTATGGATGTGGGCATGCGCATGAACTTCCTCCCCCCCCCGGCACGTGATGGCAGAAAGGTTAGCCATCACTGTCCTATGACATTCCTAACTTTTTCATTCTTAAAATAGAAGACGGAAGGGGATCAATTATCCTAACTTAATTTTAACCACAGAGATGCCTTACTAGATTAAGTAGATGTACCAAAGGTGCTTTTTCAAGAGGTGACTGGACTTTGTTTTTCCTTGAAGATGTTCCAAACAGAAGAAGTTTCTTCGATGAGAAGCGAAACGTCTTCCAAGGAAAAACAAAGGAAGTCCAATTGCCTCTTGAAAAAAACACCTTTGAGACAACCATGACCTGGATGACTGAGCATCTCCACAGACACTAAATGGAAGTAGTAGGACTACCGAAGAAGTGACTATATAATGCTGGAATTCTGGATTTCACAAAAAAGTATAAGATCATACCTTAAGACTTTTTTTAAAAAAAAATGCCAGATTTTAATAAACTCAAAGTAAGAATTAGTAGGATGCCATGTCAAGAAAAACTAATGGAATGGATTAAATATTGGTGGGATTCCCAAAACTTTATTTTTCTAATAAAGAAAAATGCAGACACACAGAAGAAGCCAATATCCTTATTGACAATCACAAAGAATATGTGTAAGGAAGAAACAGGTAACCAAGAGAGAAATGGGAAAGTTACTTGTGCAGAGATGTGTTAACAGAAAAGCTATTAATTCAAGATGACTTTAGCAAAGGATGCTAGGAACCTCTGCTTTAAAAAAAAAAGTTAGATTTGTTCAGAAGAACAAAAATAATTATATCAACTGTTGAGTAAGCAAAAGGATGGATGATCAAAAAAAGACTGAACTACAAGTAACCTTCGAGTTACAACCATTTGGGCTCATTTATGGTCATAAGTCAAGGACTACTAGCATTCACTTCTACTGTAGCTTGGTCTTCTCCGAGAACGTAACTCTTTCAGTTAGTAATTATTCTTCACCATCCATTCTTTTGGCCTTCTAAATCCATGTTTCTATCCATGTTTCTTTGATTCATGTTAGAGGTGTCATCTTGCCTTCCTTGCTTCTAACACTGGACTAGAATTGATATAATTCCACCTCACTTTTCCCTGAACTGACCTCCAAGGAGGAATAACTTCAAAATCCTATTCAGTCATCCTTTACCTGAAGTTATCTACCTCACGCCAAGATTTACCTCCTGCAGACAACGATCACATTGAGAAAGCCACTATCTGCAGGAGCCTGGTAGCAGATATCAGCAGGACTGAGTTTTATCCAGAGCACTTGAATGGTTCAAAGAACACCTACAATTATAGAATTTGGAAGTTGGAAGGGACCTTTGAGGTCTTCTAGTCCAACCCCCTGTTTAGGCAGGAAACTCTATACTATTTCAGACAAATTGTTATCCAATCTCTTCTTTAAAACTTCCAGTGTTGTTCTAACTATCAGGAAATTTCTCCTTAGTTCTAGGTTGCTTCTCTTCTTGATTAAATTGGATTTCCACCCATTGCTTCTTGTTCTACCACCAGGTGCTTTGGAGAATAGCTTGACTCCCTCTTCTTTGTGGCAGCCCTTGAGGTATTGAAACACTGCTATCATGTCACCCCGTCTCCTTCTAAATGTGGCTTAGTTCGCTCCTAATTTTATTTCGGGAGGATTCTGAAAAAAAGCTTGTGCTTCAAATTACTTCACTTTACTGCCTTAAAAAAAATCTTTCCTAGTCTTCAGTTATTGGCTAATTTTCACCAGCAATAGTGCTTGGTGGCACATTTTTATATCTCAATTTTAAAACAGAAAGGGAAAAGTAAGTGGAAGGCAATCTACTAAAAAGAAAACAGAAAATATTTGAGAAACATATAGAGCAACATATCTCAAGGCCCAACCAGGTTTCCCTCGCTTAGCAGGAAATTTTGGGCTCAGTTAAAACAAATTGGTAGATTTTGTGCCTGGAATGAATCTAAGAACAGCCATGCTGGATTGGGCCAAAGCTCAATTTAAACCCACCCTTTTTGTTTCTTATATGAGCCAAGCAAAGATGCCTGAAGTACAGATAGTCCTCGGCTTACAACAGTTCATTTAATGACTGTTCGAAGTTACAACGACACTGTTTTTCTTATTTACAACCTTTACGGCATCCCCATGGTCACGCGATTCAAGATTCATGTGCTTGGCAACTGACATTTATTTTCTTACTTACTTACTTACTTACTTATTTAATTTTAGTTTGATTTATATGCCGCCCTTCTCTGGAGACTCAGGGTGGCTTACAATGCATTAAGCAATAGCCTTCATACTTTTGTATATATCTGCTTAGTACGGCTTTCGCCCCCCCCCCCTAAGTGGTGTTCTTTTTTATACAAAGTCAGCTTATTGCCCCCACAATCTGGGTCCTCATTTTACCTATCTCGAAAGGATGGAAGGCTCAGTCAACCTTTATGACAGTTGTTGTGTCCTGAGGTCATGTGATCCCATTTTGCCACCTTCTGACAAGCAAAGTCAATGGGGAAGCCAGATTCACTTAATCACCTTGTTACTAGCTTAACTTAACAACCACGACCATAAAGGTCATAAAATGGGGCAAATTTATTTAACAAATGTCTCACTTAGCAACAGAAATTTTGGGCTCAATTGCGGTCGTAAGTCAAGGACTACCTATATAAATACAAGATTTACACAAGAGGAATACAAAATAGGGAATTGGAGCGTCTAGCTCGCATAGAACAGTTTGAACATGCCTGAGGTGAAACTTGACCTAAAACGTGTCAAAACCTATCAATACTGCCCTTACAGTCTGCAGGTAATGTCACGTATGACGTGGGCATACTAAGGTAGTAACATAAACCACAGGCAATCCTCAATTTACGACCACAAATAGAGCCCAAAATTTCTGTTGCTAAGTAGAAACATTTGTTAAATGAATTTTGTCCCCATTTTACGACTTTTTTTGCCACGGTTGTTAAGTGAATCGCTGTAGTTGGTAAGTTAGTAACACGGTTGTTAAGCAAATCTAGCTTCCCCATCGACTTTGCTTGTCGGGAAAGTCGCAAACAGGGATCATAGGACCATGCGAAACTGCAACTGTCACAAAAATGAGCCAGTTGTCAAGGGTCCAAATTTTGATCCTGTGACTATGGGGATGTTGCAATGGTCGCAAGTATGAAAAACAGCCAAAAGTCCCTAAATGAACTTTGAACAGTTAGTAAATGAACGGTTGTATGTCGAGGACTACCTGTACATTTTCTCTCCTGGAAAATGTTATGGGAAACCTTTTATTGGTCAGAGCCACGATGGGTGGCAGAGATCTATATCAACGTGCTCATCGGGGGACAATTATGCTGCATGGAAGCCAGCAATTTGGAATGCAAAAGGAGTAATTATCACTAAATTAATGAGTGAAAAAAAGACCAAAATCTGAGATTGGCTTTTTAATTCAGTACAATCAATTAAATGCACTAAAGTAAAAGCAGAACGGGTGTAGGAAGAGAAAATAGAAACCCAGCATGAAAGAAAATTAACTAATCAGCCAAGAAAATGAACCAAGCACGAACGTGTTGCTTGGATCAAAGGATTACATTACAAAACGCACCAAAAGTTAGTAGAGTTGCACTAATGGGGAGTAAGAAGAAGAAAAAGAGTGTTTCAAAGACTTAAGACTAAGTGGAAATAGTAGAATACTGGGGAAGTGATTGTGTCAAGCTGGAGTTCTGGATTTCATAAGAAACTATAATGATGGCTAAAATGGGCAGCATCGAAATTTAATAAATGAATCAATAATCTTATGCCTTCAACTAAAAAACTCAAGTCAACAGAACAAAGAAATTGATAGAAACATTCCTATCAAAGATTGTTTGATAGGAAACAGAGAAATAATCACTGCAAGTTATACTGAAATTACAAAAATGTTAAATACATGAATTTGTGTACCTATGTAGAATATTTATTAAAGATAGAAATAGCAATAGCACTTAGACTAACATACTGCTTCACAGTGCTTTACAGCCCTCTCTAAGCGGTTTATAGAGTCAGCCTATTGCCCCGCAACAATCTGGGTCCTCATTTTACCAACCTCAGAAGGATAGAAGACTGAGTCAACCGGCTGGCAGCTGGCAATCAGCAGAATTAGCCTACAATGCTGCATTCTAACCACTGCGCCACCGCAGCTCATGGTGGTGAGCCATGGGAAAAGATGGAAAAATAACATTTTAAAATGTTGGCAGATGCTGGTGGTGACATTTTTTGGTCACCATGATATCATGGTGACATTTTTTGGTCACCATGATATTAAAAAAAAAAATGTTGAGATTCTAGAAAGAATGCAGGGAAGACCAACAAAGATGACTGGGGTCGGGATGCAGGCTAAAACATATGAAGAATGGTTGCAGGAATTGGGTATGTCTAGTTTCATGAAAAGGAGCAGGACAGGGGTGCTATTCAGCAGGTTCTGATAGGTTCTGGAGAACTGGTAGCGGAAATTTTGAGTAGTCCAGAGAACCAGCAAATACCACCTCTGGCTGACCTCAGAGTGGGGAGGGAATGAAGATTTTGCAGTATCCTTCCTTCCCCTGCCACGCCCACCGACCCACACTATGCTCACCAAGCCATGCTCACAGAACCGGTAGTAAAAAAATTTGAATTCCACCACTGGAGCAGGGGTGACATGACAGCAGTGTTCCAGTATCTGAGGGACTGCCACAAAGAAGAGAAGAAGAAGGGGTCAACTATTCTCCAAAGCACCTGAAGGCAGTGAATAGAAACTAATCAAGGAGATATCCAACTCAGAACTAAGGAGAAATTTCTTGACAAGTTAGAACAATTAATCCGTGGAACAACTTGCCTCCAGAAGCTGTGAGTGCTCCAACACTAGAAGTTTTTAAGAAGAGATTGGACAACCATTTGTCCAAAATGATATAGGGCTGTGATGGTGAACCTATGGCAAGGGTGCCACAGGTGGCACACAGAGCCATATCAGTGGGCACGCGAGCACTGCTGTAGCTTAGCTCCAGCGTGCCTGGGTGCACTGGCCAGCTGATTTTTGGGCCTTCCAGTCCCACCGGAAGTTGGGAAATGGGCTGTTTCCGGCCTCCGAAGGGCCTCTGGGTGGGTGGGGAAGGCCGTTTTCGCCCTCCCCAGGCTCCTAGAAAGCCTCTGGAGTCTGGGGAAGGTGAAAAATGGGCCTACTGGGCCCACCATGCCATCGCGTACTAAAAATGGGGGGAGGGTAGGGGGTGCACACGCATGTGCGGGGTGCATTGAATTATTGGTGTGGGCACGCACGTGGGCGACCTCAAGCTCCCCACACTTTTGACACGTGATGGCAAAAAGATTAGCCACCACTGATGTAGGATTTTCTGCCTGAGCAAGGGGTTGGACTAGAAGACCTCCAAGGCAGAGGTGAAATGCTACCAGTTTGGACCGGTTCGGCCAAACTGGTAACAATGGCGGCGGGTGGTTCAGAGAACTGGTAGCGACGGCAGCGCAAGGCTCCGCCCACCCACCTGGTTGTTGTTACTTCCTGGTTTTAACTTGCACTTCCGAACTGGTAGGGAAGGTAAGTAGATTACACCCCTGCTCCAAGGTCCTATCCAACTGTCAGTGGGCATTTACATAAAAGAAACGATTCTGCCCACTTTGCTATATGTGACAGCAGTATATGCCAAGTCTCTAGACATTATCAGCCATCCAGGTCATTGTTGTTCCAAAGATGCTTTGGGACGTTTCACTTCTCATCTTACAGGTTAGTGGTGATGAGAAACAAAAGTTCTTCAAAGAAAAAACAAGAAAGTCCAGTGGCCTCCTGAAAAAGCACCTTTGGGACAGTATATGCCAAGAGACAAAAGAAATACAATGACAAGGGAAGACACAGGGTTCAGAACAATTCAGTACTACACGAAGTACAAAAGTGAGTGATCAGTATGAAAAGTATATATTGTGGTGTTTTTTCAGAAAGCGAGGAAGTGAATAAAATATACATGGAAGAGTGAATGGGCCAAGAAGGGAAATACTGAGAAAGTTGGGATCGGATGGTGGTAAGATCTTCACAAGGTGATGAGTTAAAAAATAAAAAATAAAGGCAGTGAATGTATGGAGCAAAACTCTTCTTCAATATAGAAAGGTATGAAAAGGAAAATGAACAATTTTGGTGCAAACTACTTTTATATTTTGTTCTGTTCTTTTTTTAAAAAAAAATATTTATTTTATTAAATTTATTTGCTGCCCATCTCGCCATGAAGAGACTCTGGGTGGACTATAAATTATATATGCAGAAATGTTCAGACAACCAATTTTCTACAGTAAGAACAAGGAATTATTTTGCCAAGATAGAAAATCAGTATTTCATGTTCCCTTTGGTATTTGAAGTCTTGCCAATCTGTTAATTGTGTTAATAAAATGGATTTTCTCGTTCATGGCTGATTGGTTGGGATTCATTTAGTAGCTAAATAGATCCTGAAGGGCCCTGCTTAAAGGTGATTTGTATATTCTTAACATTCTTTGGACATTAGCAAACCACTGGCAATACGCTTTCTCTTCAAACAAAAAACAAGAAATAAAAATGCACGGGTCCATTAAGACAGACAAGGGAAGCTCAGTGTGCAACAGCAGCCAGACAGCTGTGAGTTCATTAGAGCCAAAGCAGCTGGTTCTTAATTAAGCAAACAAAAGTTTCAATTCAGGCAGCCTGCACTTCATTTGGCTATCCGGGAACTGATTAATTTAAAGAAAATCAATTAATCAGTTTGTTGAAGTGCAAGCAAGATTTTTGAGAGTGGGGGGGGGAATCAAAACCAAATTTTAAAAATGGGATTTTAAAGTAAACACGTCCATGCACAGACTTGCATAGGGTTGCATCCAAACTGAGCGGCACTTTGAACAAACCCTAATATTTAAAACCAGCCAGACAAATTTAAAGAACTTATCCTCTGCTTAAAGGACAGCTATCTTGAAGCCTGGCTTAAGGGAAAGAGAATGCAAGTTAAACTTTTCCTCTGGAGAGAAACAATGATCAAAAACTCTGGAACTGTGTATATCGAGGTGAGCCAGACACCAAAACAGTTCTCCCCAGACGTCCTCTGGTGGTACCTGGGACCACAGTAATAATGTTTCTAAGACTATTCCAATTCTGTATTTAGAACAAATGGAAACTGCAAACTTCAATGGATTTAATGGGAAGGAACTGCTCCTTCTCCCATCTAACAATTGTTTTTGTTGTTCAGTTGCTAAGTCATGTCTGACTCTTCGTAACCTCTATGGACCATAGCACGCCAGCCCTGCCTATCTGCCACTATTTCCTGGAGTTTTCCCAAATCCATGTTGATTATATCAATGACACTAATCAGCTCATCCTTTGCCGTCCCCTTCTCCTTTTGCCTTCAATCTTTCCCAACATCAAGGTCTTTTCTAAGGAGCCCTCTCGTCTCATTAGGTGGCCAAAGTATTTGAATTTCTGCTTCAGCAGCTGTCCTTCTAACAATGGGTGGCTCAAATTCCAGAAGTAAAGGAAAACAAATCCTCTCTATGAAAATGGGGCAGGAAATTATCTTATTAAGTAGAGGGGTGGGAATTAAACAGGAGTAATGGATGCCTTCTTGCCTACGGCGCTGAAGGTAAGATAAACGGAAGGGGTAAGAGAACTGGTCCCATCTTTAATTCAAGTCCCACACACATAGGCACTGCAGAAGTGACATCTAGCAAGCATGACTCCAAACTTCATTTCCTGTTACATTTTTTTTTAAAGCTGGAAACTACCAAAGGAATATAAAAGAAGAAACCATCTCAATGCTGATAGACCTTGAAATTATCAAGGCCAGCTTCTATTCTATTCTTTGGACAACCTTATGGGTCAAACACCCCTTAAAAGCTAAGCTTCTGCCTATCAAAACTTAAACCCACAGCTACTGAAAAGAAAACCGCCAGCCTTTAAAAGCCTGCAATGATTAATTTTGTTGGCAATAAAAACTGTGTTTTCTGTTCAGTTGAAGGTAGGAAGACGGACTTGAACTCCTGAAAAGTAAGGTTTAGAAGAGTGCAGGTGTTTGCCAAGAGAATTCTTCTCTCCTACCTCTGTCCCTGATCCAGACCCTGGAGAATCCAGTTTCCTTTTCCTTCTGGGTCCTATTGCAGCCAATGCAGTCAAGTTAGCATCCCTCTGTCGCATTTGTGCTAGTTCCTGTTGTTGCATCTGGGTTTGGCAAAACAAAATTATCATTATTTCCTTGCAGTTTTTATTCTCACTTACCGTATTTTTCAGAGTATAAGATGCATCTTTTTCCCCCTTAAAAGCGGGTGAAAATTTAGGTGCGTCTTCTAGACTTAAGCACTCTGCAGGCCAAAAACGGGCCCATTTTTGGTGGAAACAGGCTGTGTGGAGTACTGTGGAGTGCTTCTAGGGGCCTGGGAGGGCAAAAATGTGATGCGTGTTTGGTGGCAATTTAGGTGCGTCTTCTAGACTTAAGCACTCTGCAGGCCAAAAACGGGCCCATTTTTGGTGAAAACAGGCCGTGCGGAGCACTGCAGAGTGCTTCTAGGGGCCTGGGAGGGCGAAAATCCAACACACGGAGGGCAAAAACTATTTTTTTCTTGTTTTCCTCCTGTAAATTTACGTGTGTCTTATAGTCTGAAAAATACGGTATATGCTTTTTTCTTTTAATGCAATCACTCTTACGTAATTGAATGTATGTTCTGGTTCCAAAACGGTAAATATAATTTAAACATACCTCCTTGGCCTTTTGTTTCAATCTAAGCTGCTCCGGATCTTCTTGTCTAGATCGAGACTGTGTTGATTTTAAAAAATGGAGGAGAGAGAAGAGGGGAAGGGAAGAAAGAGAGTCCTTTAAAATTACGTTTTAAAATAATGTTTAAAGTAATAGTCAGAACGTTTATAAACGATATCACCTCACATCATTACAAGTAATCCTCAACTTATAACTGTAATTGAGCCCAGAACTGCAATTATTAAGCTGTTGTGGTCGTAAATTGAGATATCACATAGCCAGATTCGAAGTTACAACTATATTTTATGATGGTCATTACGTAATTGTGGTGATCATTAAGTTAATGTAACGGTTGTTAAGCGAATTCATTTGCCAGTATTAAATGCCAGAAACCAGCCAAAAAATATTGCAAATCATGGCCATATAACCTGAGACATTGCAAATGGCCATAAAAGTGAGTCAGTTGCCAAAAACTCAAAATGTGACCGGGGGGAGGGGGGGATGTATTTGCAGCATTCGTAACTCCAAAAACTGGTTGTAAGTTACTCTGGAGTGTTCAATCATTAAGTGGCCAGTCTTAAATTGAGGACTACTGTAAATGGAGTAGGACACCTTGAGCTTTAAGGATAGATTAATGGGGCATTTAAAAACAATTATGTCATTAATCAGAACAAAATTTGAATCCAATTGATTCAGATTCAGCCATCCAACAACCCAGTCATAATTTGCCTCTTCTTCCTCCTACTCTTTCCCAGATTAGCCAATATAAAAACATTCCTTTTTCTGCCATTCAGAATGCTTCAGAGTTTCATTCAACATAAAACTGTAATATTTCTTTCCCCCAAACACTTTTTAGAATGAATGTGACTCAATTTTGCCCAGTGTTTAAGGATGAGAACTGGACATGACTATTTTCAAATTTCAGAATGCAAGCATGGGGAAAACGAAGGCATGCTTTTCCTAGGAGCATGAAATCAGTGAGGAGAGCAATATATTATTATTTTTCTCGGTAACAGATGGCTTACAATTTAAATAAATCAGTCTGAAATATCAGAAGATCGAATAAAGGAAAAAAATTAAATGCTAATGATTCATTAACGTTAGCATTTTTGTCATGATATTAAACTGAAAAAGGTAGAAAGATCAAACTTTCCTGCAAGATAAGATTGTGAATAAAAGGTTACTAGTGTACTGGTATATCTAAATAAAAACAATATTGTAATACTTTTATTATGCTTATCCATGTTTAATCTGCAACCGTAATAAGAACCTTCAGACTGAATTTTATGTTACACAAAGATGACCAAAGAGATAGTAGAAGTACAGTATATATAGCAGAACACCTACAGCATGGGCTAAGTTGCAATTTCCAAAGCATAGAAAATTTAAATTCAGAATTACAATAGGAATTTATGTTAATCCTGACTCATGAGACTATATAATCCTAATCTTTTTAGCCTTCTGAATTTTCAGCTTTGATTTTTACTTGTAAGTTTTAACTTGTTCTTAGATTTGTTTTTAATTTGTACTTTTAATCAGGTGCTTCTATTGTTTTAATATGTTGTTGTAAACTGCCCAGTGTCTCTTAAGTGGCAGATGGGCAGCGTAGAAATTTAATAAATAAATATAGATGGAATGGAACCAGTTTCAAGATTCACTATTCGCCATGTACCTGCACCTTGTCTGTATCTGTCTCCCTTTGTTCTCTTTCAATAAGACAGAGGCAAAAAATGAAATACAAAACAATTCCATAACCCTGTCCAAATATATAAGGTAAAGGTTCCCCTTGCACATACGTGCTAGTCGATCCTGACTCTACGAGGCAGTGCTCATCTCCGTCTCAAAGCTGAAGAGCCAATGCTGTCCGAAGACATCTCCGTGGTCATGTGGCCAGCATGACTAAACACCACGGAATGCTGTTTACCTTCCCACCAAAGGTGGTCCCATTTTTTCTACTTGCATTTTTTACGTGCTTTCAAACTGCTAGGTTGGCAGAAGCTGAGACAAGTAATGGAAGCTCACCCATTACGCGGCACTAGGGATTTGAACCGCTGAACTACCGACCTTTCGATCGACAAGTTCAGCGTCTTAGCCACTGAGCCACCGCGTCCCTACAAAGTATATACAAAACACTTAAATCCACCAGAGCGAGTAAGGGCCAGTTTGGTCTAATGACTAAGGCACCAGGCTAAAAAGTGGGAGACTGAATTCCAATCCCGCCTTGGCCATGAAAGTCAGTTGGGTTACCTTAGACCAATCATCAAGAGGCCAACAGTTCTACTCCCATTTTAGGCATGAAAGCCAGCTAAGTGATTTTGAGACAGTCACTCTCACTTATTGTGGGGCTTCCTTAAAATTGAACAACTTTCCATTGACATTGTCTAGCACTAGATGCTGTCGAAAATAGTTTTCAAAACATTTCCAGACTATCCAACAGCACAGATACAGTAGTGGCCAAAATTATGGAAACCTTTTGGGAAAAGCTAATAACACCACTTTTATTTGGAGTAGTGCCATAAAATTATATATCAACGGAAAGATAATTTAATCAAGAATGTAATGCAATAACTTTTATGAAGGATTTGCTATTAGAATGATTGCTTCTATTAACTGGGCTTTATTGCTGGGTTGCTTCTGACTAACAAGTTTCTTTAGTCGGTTCCATAGATTTTCATTTGGGTTAAGGTCTGAGCTATTCCCAGGCCATTCCAGCAGTGGTATATGATTATCCTGAAACTCCAAAAAAGTGTTGTTATTAGCCATCAAACCTCAAAAATACACTTTTCCCAAAGGATTTCCACAATTTTGGCCACTACTGTAGTCCCCAACTTATGATCATAATTAAGCCCGGAATTACAATTGTTAAGTCATGCTAGATATTGAAGAAGTCCCCATGTTATCACGCCTGATTTTTCAACCAACGCTAAGCGATCGGTCATAAATTGAGGACATGTGTGCTCCTTATGGAGCGTTTCCATGATATGGAATCGCAGCTGGCACCTGAACAGCAACGTTCCAGTATCCAAGTTTTAAACAAACAAAGCTTCCTTGCCCTTTTTTCACATTCAGTACAAAAGAAGGACTTCTACTTTTCCAATAGCAAATGTGACACTTGTTTCATCTATTAAGGATAACACCCAGGAGCACTTGCCTTTGCTGCGCGCATTAATATTTCCCTTTCTTGTTCATCTTTCCGTTGTTTTTCTATTTGATCAAGTTGTTCAAAGAATTTGAGTTGTGCCCGGACGTCGCTTGCCTGTTCGTATCTTTCATCATCCTGAAAACAAGGTGATTTGCAAAAAATAAATAAATAAATAAAAGATGGGCAAGAGAAATCACAATTTCAAATTGCACAGTTGGAAAAGAATGGAAGTTCTTGATTGACTCCTCCAAAGTTGAGTCCAACCAACTGGGAATGCCCTGCCTTTAGATCAGAGGTGTCAAACTCAAGGCCTGGGGGACGGATCCGGCCTACAGGGTGCTTAGATCTGGCCTGCGGAGCTGCCCTGGAAACAGTGAAGGACTGGCCCACAATGCCTCTGCCAGCGAAAACGGAATTCATGAGGGCCACCCGCGGCCCTTCTGAGCAGCCCACGGTGCCTCTGCCAGTGAAAACGGAGCTCGGGAGGGCCGTAGGCCTTGCAGGAGGCCGCTGCAGCCAAAAATGGAGCTTGGGAGCCCATTTTCGCTGGCAGAGTGCTCGGGCCATTACAGGCCCCCCGATACAAGTGATGGTGAGATGTCCATGCCCCCCTGAGATCAAACACAACTCTGATGTAGCCCTCAGTGAAATTGAGTTTGACAACCCTACTTTAGATCAAGATAATAGGCCCCTAGGTCTCCGTTGGGACACCAACATAAATGTTTAACCATTATGCTTATCCAAGGTGACCTGCTGTGGCTGGAAGAGCCACCCCCCATCATTGTGTGACTATCAGACAATGATAGTCACACAATGATGTGTGACCTCAGCTGGAACTCACAATTACAGATTAACAACTAATTCAAGTGCCCCCAGTAGAATATTTAAAGGAATCCTTCCTCCAGGGAACAGCTTTGATAGATCAGTGAGCCTACCTGACCACTACAGGTCAAAATGTAAGAATTTCACAGCAATTAAAAAAATAGCTATACAGTTTTCTCCTCACTTGTGTCCAAGGGGCCAGCCAACTTGAACCTGGGTGGCGCAGCAGTTTAAGTAGTGCTAAAGTGACACCAGCTGCCTGCAATTACTGCAAGTTCGAATCTCCCCAGGCTCAAGGTTGACTCAGCCTTCCATCCTTCCGAGGTAGATAAAATGAGGACCTGGATTGTGGGGGCAATAAGCTGACTTTGTATAAAAAAGAACACCGCTTGCAGGGGGCCGAAAGCCCTACTAAACAGGTAGATACAAAAGTATGAAGGCTATTGCTTAACGCATTGTAAGCCACCCTGAGGCTCCGGAGAAGGGCAGCATATAAATTATTTTTTTTAAAAAAAATAACTAAACATGTGCAAGAGCAGTACATCCTCAATGAGCTCATTATCATATTAGAGCTAAGGAACCTCTAGGGCAGTGTTGGAGAAATGGGAGCGTGCGTTACCAGAAACCGGAAAAACAGAAGCCCGGTGCGCATGCACGCACCGGGAAGATGATCTTATGGTTTCTGGCATGTAGATGTGCACCAGCCACCTGTTTTTACAGTTTCTGGCATGCATGCGAGCGCGAAGACCAACTGCCCAGTGTACATGCACACGCTGGAAACCAGAAGATGCGCATGTGGCTGTTCTTCCGGTTTCCGGTGTTCCCATGCCCATAAAGACCAGCTGGCCGGCGCACCGGAACACGGAAGAGCAACGGGCGATGGCTCACGTGCCCAGAGAAAAGGCTCTGCATAACACTTCCGGCATGAGTGCCATAGGTTCGCCATCACAAGCCTAGGACATTCACTTTTTGAAGCTCCTCTCAGTTTAAGAGAAAGGATTGACTTTATATTGATAAATAAAAGTATGAATAGAGAACTCATTCTTGCTCTACAAATTTTTCCCAGGAAACCAATGCAGCTGTTGAATGGCTTCTGGATTGTGGGACAAACATGCCAAAGTTGTATATTCCTTGATCTGATGAGACAGTAGACACCTTCTTGCCTAGTGCCTGGTTTTCAAGGATACAAATAGTGAACAGTCGTGTCTGAATGGCCTCATGCTACAGGTTTGATTTGCCACTCCTCCTCTCTAGGAGAAAGTGGAGCACATAGAAGTCATTACTAGTTCATGGACCTTGCAGAATCTGGAGTTCACTCTCAGGAAGAGGGGCAGATCTGGGCTAAAGATTATCTTGTTTTTGAAAGCAAACAACTTTTGCCATGGATAGGACCCCCAACTTAAAACACTTTGAAAACAGAATTCTGTTAGAAGTTAACACCTTGAAAGAAGCCATCCCCCAAAACTTAATGGCCTCTTGAGTGTTAAGTTAAGAGAGGCACAGTACAGATCAGGAATGTGTGCAGGGGTGTGAGGATCCGGAAGAGTACGCAACAATGCACAAGTGGCCAGAGCTGATTGAACTTGGTAATAGATTTCAACAATCTAAGGAAGCAATTCCCTATTTGTTTGTGAAACTGATACACACATTTTACAGGCAAGAAATTCCTGACATATTGATTAAAATAAAATCATTCTTGTGGTTCAAGCTATTTTTTTTTTAATTGCTAGACAAGTTACTTTGAGATATATTACATATTAAGGACATTTATCGGCAAGAAATTGTGCCTACAACAGAATCTAATTGTTTTGGGCCCACATTGCATTTCAAGCCATTGCTCAAAGTGTTTTCATTGTTGTTGTTGTTGTTAAGGCATTGCCAATAGCTTCACAATACAGAACACACCAGTTACCTTGTAAGAAATATTCCTTTGCTGGGCAGTCTCCGATACTTTCTCCACAAGGTTTTGTAACCTTTGTTGCGTCGCATGCGATACATAACTAGCTACATCAGGATGGATTTCCGTTATTCCATGCTTTTTACCTGAGTTTCCAAAGGGGAAAAAATGGCATTGATGAATTAGAGCTAGCTCCTTTACCAGTGGCTGCATGAACTGGTTTTTCTTTCCATGAGTTGCAGATGAACAGGTGTGCTGCTATACCCAAAGTACACTACTTTTCATGCGAATATTCTATTTGGAATGATTGACAGAAGAACTATGGAGGAAATTACAGCTGAAGTGTGTATACCAATGCAATGGCAAGTGAAAAGAAGGTTTCTTCCAAACACCTAAGTCAGGGGTGTCAAACTGGATTTCTTCGAAGGCCGGATCAGCAATGTAGTTCCCCTCCGGAGACCGGCCGGGGGAGGGGGGGAGAGATGGACGCCTCCTGCAGCACCCTGCCAGCCAAAACAGGGCATGGGGGGGGGGGTACGCACAGCCCCCATGCACCCGTTTTCGACCTGATCAGCCTCCTGCAACTCTCTGCCAGCCAAACTGAGACAGACGGGGACCGCACATGCCCCCACATCCAGTTTTGTCCAGCAGAGTGCTGCAGGAGGCCGACCAGATTGAAAACAGGGTGTGGGGGGCCACACACAGACCTCCCAGACCCCGGTTTGGCTGCCAGAGGCACTGCAGGCTAGTCCTTTGCTATTTCTAGGCCAGCCCCACAGGCCAGATTTAAGCATCCCACGAGCCAGATCTGCCCCACGGGCCATGAGTTTGACACCCCTGATCTAAGTGTACCAGAAGAATTTCCTTCCAGGTGCAGAATCCCATATCTGTGATGCCCAACAACCAGTGAGAATAAGTGACATATGAACGGTTCTTTTATTCAGTGGAATACATGAAATACACAGCCCAGAGCCCCTCTCTGAGGGAGATAAGTGGTTATGAGGTGTGAAATGTAAACATAAAATATAAATCAATAGATGAATAAATACATGCAGGAATAAGAAAGCCTATTCCAATTTCATTCACACCACAATAAATCCTTACTAGGGATATAAGATATAAGATATAAGATAACATAATATATAGTATATACAAGCAATGAAGGAGAAAGGATTGGATCGATATATAAAGATATGTAAGACGTTCTGTCTTCTCCGGAATATAATAATAACAAAAAGTACAGGAAGTTTTGGTTAGGGGGTATAGGGGTTTATAGGTTTATTCATATATACACTGTTCTTTTTTATTGTATGATGTTTGATTGTTTGATTATTGTTTGTTTTTAATTGAAAATGTAAATAAAGATTATTAAAAAAAATAAAATAAATCCCATTCTTTGGACCCTACTGCTATCCGCACCAATGGTGAGCCTATTAACATGGTGCCTGTGGAACATCGTCCCTGTGTAAGTAAGACTGGCCTCCAGCTTGATATGCTTTCAAAAGGCCCTGGAGATCTGGTTTTGCCTGGGGACCCCAGGGTGATATGGAGCCCATCACATGGTTATTACGATTGTTGTTGCAAGGCGGTATATTGGGTTTTATTTCTGTAAGCCATCCATGGTCACCATCAGTGAGTTGGGCAACCATGTAAATTTTCTTAATTAATAAATAAATAAATTTAAAAAATCTATGTTCACAGTTGTTTCCCAAAGCATTATAACATGCAATCATAACTAGGGTAAAGTTCTAGATCAGGGATCTCCTACCAGTGGTGGATTTCAAATTTTTTACTACTGGGTGTGGCTTGGTGAGCGTTGCATGACTTGGTGGGTGTGGCAGGGGAAGGATATTGCAAAATCCCCATTTCCTCCCGATCAGCTGGGACTCAGGAGGCAGAGAATAGATGGGGGCGGGGCCAGTCAGAGGTGGTATTTACTGGATTTCCGAACTTCTCAAAATTTCCACTACCAGTTCTCCAGAACTGGTCATAATCTGCTGAAACCCACCTGTCTCCAACCTTGGCAACCTTAAGATTTGTGGACTTCAACTCCCAGAATTCCTCAGCCAGATGGGAGTTGAAATCCACATGTATTTATAAGATCACAAGGTTGGAGACCCCGTTTTAGCTCAATCAAATCTTCATTTGGGTCCACATATTGGTAGAAATATTTACAACTTCAAAACAAATCATTTATCTGATGTTCTATAATTAGTATGAGCTATAGGATTATTATCCAGGGAAGGAAATGGCCACTTCATCAGGTCTGTTGTTAATTCAGCCTGCTTTTTTTAAAAGAGTAATTTCTAAGGCATCATAAAATTTCAAAAATTCTTGTTCAATTGAAAAACAACCAATTAAAGAGATTTTAATGTCTGGAGCCGTGAGTTATACCCACCAGACAGTGCAGGTAGTCCTCGACTTACAACCACAATTGAACCCAAAACTTCTGTTGTTAAGTGAGACATTTTTTAAGTGAGTTTTGCCCCATTTTATGACCTTTCTTGCCATAGTTGAGAAGTGAACCACTGCAGCTGATGCATTCGAAACCTGGTGGTGAAGTGAATTGGGCTTCCCCATTGATTTTGCTTGTCAGAAGGTTGCAAAAGGTGATCACATGACCTTGGAACACAGCAATGGTCATAAATATGAACCAGTTGCCAAGCATCTGAATTTTCATCACGTGACCATGAGGACGCTGCAAGTGTTGTAAGTGAAAAGTAATCAAAAGTCATTTTTTTCAATACCGTTGTAAACTTTGACCGTTCACTATATGAGCTCTTGTACATCGAGAACTACCTGTGATTTCTAAGGCAACATACCTTTTCAAGACTCTTGTTCGGTTGAAAAACAACTAGTTAAAGAGATTTTAATGTCTGGAGCCTTGAGTTATACTCACCAGACAGTAAAGACTGACTTCAGTTTCTAAGCAAGGAAGCCCGTTGTCAAAATCATGTTTGTTTTGGAGTAATACATGGAGCAGCCTTTCAAGTCAATATATGATACGGTGCTAAATACATTTTCCTATTAAAAAACACAGGTTGCTATAAACTACTAAATCACACTTTTGGTGGAAACCCACCTATTTCTAATATTCTTCTTTGCAAGGGTGTTGAGAGAAGAAAAGTTTCATCTTTACACGACCTTGTTAAAGTGCCTACCAATTCAGAATTGGTGGCCAATATGCGTGCGCTTTCTTCTGATAGATTGACTCCTGCCATCGAGGCAACGTCGTTAATATCATCGTCATCCCTTCAGAGGAAAAAAAAAATCTTATTAACATCTGCAAAAAAAAATAAAATGGTATTCACAGGCCAAGAATTTATAAAGTGTTTGGTGAGGCTAAACTAAAACAAAAACACTTTTTTAAAGGACACGAAGTGAAAAGTACTCCTGGTGTACACAGGACCTCTCCTCTGGCTGGAACGACGCTTGTCAAAGTGTCTGGCGCATGGGAAATTTAAAAAACTTGTGGACTTCATTTAAAACTTGTGGACTTCAACTCCCAGAGTTCCTCAGCCACTTTTGCTGGCTGAGGAACTCTGGGAGTTGAAGTCCACAAGTCTTAAAGTTGCCAAGCTTGGAGACCCATGCACTAAAGTATTCAATGACCAGCAAGGGGTGCTATTTCCTAACATGAAAAGTAAGAAAATAAAAGAGAAACTATCTGGTCCCCTTTCCAGGTAATTGGCATTAGTAATAGCGTTTAAGACTTACATACCGCTTTATAGTGCTTTACAGCACTCTCTAAGCCAGTGATTTTCAATCGTGGCAAGTTTAAGATGTGTGGACATCAACTCCCAGAATTCTCCAGTCAGCATAGCTAGCTGGGGAATTCTGGGAGTTGAAGTCCACCCATTTTAAAACTTCCCAAGGTTGAGAAACGCTACTCTAAGCAGTTTACAGAGTCAGCCTATTGCCCCCAACAATCTGGGTCCTCATTTTACTGACCTCGGAAGGATGGAAGGCTGAGTCAACCTTGAGCAGATCAGGATCAAACTCCTGGCATTGGAATACAAAGTTAACCTGAAAGATTGTGTTCTAACCACTGCAATAATTAGTATTTATTTTATTATGTTTTCATTTGTTAAATTTATCTTGTCGTGGGGATACGAGTATGATCTTTTCCTCTTCCTTTCCCTTCCCACTGGCAAAAACCATCAAATATACTCCGGTGGACTATCCTATAGCCAAAACATGTAAATTTTATTTCAAATGCAAGTGACAAGGGAGGTCTTTATGAGTGGAAGAGAAGACAAGAGAGAAAGCACCTGTTTGCTACTGGGAAACCCCATTTCTGGTGGCCAGAGTTGGGAAAAGTTTCCCAGGTTTTGTCATATTTATACAAAGCTGAATAAATGAGATAAAAATAAAGAGGGACAAGAATTCCTTGGGATAACAGTAGCCCAGATTCATTACACATCCTGAACAGTATATCAGTATTGATCTCCCTCAGCTTGGAGATCCCTTACTAAAAGTATGTAAAAAGAGACCACTTGATATATGACTTTTTCCTATTCTCCTTTCCACAGTTACACAATTTTAAAATTATTTTTAAAATCAGAAAGCATTTAGGCAATGTCACTAAAAACACTTCCCCGTCTTTTTTTTTTAGTAAATATACTCATGCCCACATCTTCTCCCTCCAAAGCATTCAATGCATCCCTTAAGTGTCTTAATTCCCAGATGTGGGAATAGATTTTAACATCCTTTTGCTCTAATCTCCAAGTCTTTATGTATAATCACAGATAGCATGAATTAACCCAGCTTTCTCCAAACTGGCACTTTCCAAGTACATTCGACTACAATTTCCATAATTACCAATCAACATAGCCAGTTTATCTTGGAAAAACCAGAATAACAGAACTACACAGTTCGAAGGGATCTTAGAGGTCTTCTAGTCCAGCCCCCTACTCAAGTAGTAGACCCTGTTCTATTTCAGACAAATGGCTGTCAGATCTCTTCTTAAAAATCTTGTGATAGAGCATCCACAACTTCTGGAGATATGCTGTTCCACTGATTGATTGTTCAAACTGTCAGGAAATTTCTCTTTGGTTTTAGGTTGTTCCATTTTGTTGACAATAGCCCAATTCCACATAATCAGAGGAAGAGAAGTTAAATTAAATGTTGAAAAATGGAGCTGAAGGTAAGCCGAGTAACCTTATCTTTTTATGAGAAGTCTTCAAAGAGTCTAAAATTTATTCCCTAGCATTACAAACTCTCTTTTGCTGAGGAAGCAAAATAAATCAGGAAAAGGGAATACATGTCACGGTTTTTCTTCAAGAACAAATAAGATCGCTTACCGAAAAGAGCCTCCCCCAGGTTCTTTGAGTTTATTTTTTTGAGCAATTGCAGCTTGGGTTGAAAGAGTAGAAAGAGCTTTGGTTCCTGGTAATACTTGCTTTACCACGGGGACTGTAAGAAAAGGAAACCAGCATGGGTGCTCCATAGGCGAGATTAGCACACCAAAAACTGCAGAAAAATCTATGCAAATTGAAGGCGAGGGATGTAAACTTGTTTATTGCTCATGATTTTAGGTAGCTCACAAATCCAAGCTTGCTTTGGGGAAGAATGAAGGAAAGGAAAAATATACAGAAATGTATATATCTGTACAGAAATGATGATGGAGCAAATACAAAGAATGATGAAATAAGAGCTATAATCAGAGCTTACAATGATCCTAATTCTAAGTTTATTCAGGGGAGGGGAGGGGAGAGACAGAGAGGAGGGGAGGGGAGGGGAGGGGAGAGGGGAGAGGAGAGGATTTTAAAATACACAATTCAGAATTTAAGTGGGTCAGTAAAATAGCAGATAATTCGTTCTGTTCATCAATAGCCCAGACCATCTCTCTCAGCAGCATATTTTGATTTATTCCAGGTCAAAAAAAAATCAATCATACAAGGGGCTTATTATAGAAGATGAGCAGGCTAAATCCAAGGGCAGGGTTAAATATATCAAAAGTTTGGAGTCATTATGTTCCCACAAGAGACCCAGGTTCAGCCTCCTTTCCCTCCCATGAATTCTGTTGACCCTTATATAGCACCAATTTGGTTTGACCAGTAGAAGATCAGATTTCCGTGTATAGATAGGGGTGTAATAAACTTCTGCTGCTCTGAACTCAACTCCCATTCCTGGTTACTTGGGCCTGACATTTGACGAATCAAACACTATTTCCAGGCGCAGTTTTACCAGCGAACACCAGGTGTCACACTGAGAACGCGGAGCTCTTACCTGTCTGAAGTGCATTCAGCTGAATTTGTTGAGGAGCGGTCAGCATAATACGGTTGTGGGGTGGCCGCAAAGCCACCATGGGCGTCTGGGTCAACGTCACCTGTGGAGGCCTAATTAATGTGCCTTGTTTTTGAGACTGCTGAATAACCTGCAAAAAGTTTTGGAGAAACAACCATGGTGTTATTCCATTATACAAAGACAAGTTTGCTTCTCAAAAGATTCAACAATTGCTGTTCCTCCACCAGCTTCTTTGAGAAAAAACTGTGGTTGACTAAGCCTGGCGCTAATCAGGATTGTTGTTTTGTTGTTGTTGTTTGTTTGTTTTTAGGTTTTCTATCAAGAGGCTAGATCAGTGATGGTTAACCTTTTTGGTGCCAAGTGCCCAAAGCGCATGTGTGCGTGTGCAAATACCAATGAGTATGCCCGGAGCCCCCAATGCAAGTGCCCCACACATGCACCCCGCCCCCCATGCCCCGTTTTGGCTTTCAGGTTGGTGCAGGAGGCCTTCCAGGCCTAAAATGGGGTGCAGGGGGGGTGTTGCACATGAACCCCCAAAATACAATGCAAGCACCCCCCAAGCATGCATCCCACCCCCCCTGTGCATGTGCGCACGTCTCCCGCATGCACTCTTCCCCCCATGCATGCGCAACAGAGACCTGGAGACTAGCTGGCCGGCGGGAGGCACGCATGCATGCGCAGTGGAACTGGGCTGGGATGATGCCTGGCATGCCAGGCGACATGGCTCCGCGTGCCATTTTGGGCATGTGTGCCATAGGTTCGCCATCACGGAGCTAGATTCTCAAGTAAAAGCAGACAACTGTGAAAATGCAGTTTAAATCAAGGCAAAGAAATTACACAAGTGGCATGGATATTCCTTATGTGATTAGCAGAATGCTGGTACAGGTCTAAGACACATATTAGAGACTGATTGGATACATGTTAGAGTTTTAATGCTTTCGAACTGCTAGGTTGGCAGGAGCTGGGGCGAGGATGGGAGCTCACCCCATCATGTGGTGCTCGAGTCTCGAACCTGGGTTGCAGGCTTTCTACCTAACAAGTACAGTGTCTTAACAACTGAGCCACCACGCCATCCTTGTTCATATGGAGCAAATTGTAAAAGAAATATAGAGTGAATAGAAAATAAGTCAATGGGGCTGATGAAATCTCTTAAAATGAAAACAGTACAGATTTTAAAGAATAAGAGGCAATGTATGAACTGGTATCCAGAAACAAGAATGATCTGCAGTCACACACTTGTGAAGAAATACAGTGAAATACAGTGAGTGATGTTCAGCTATAATCATTCTTTTTTCTTTTCTTTTCTTTCCTGACATGTTTCATTCATTTGGCTTGATTCACTTATGCCTTTTCTGTGCTCTACATAATGATGCAGGGTCCTATTATGCCATTCCCTCCCAGCTCAACATAATAATGTTGAGCTGGGAGGGAACGGCATAATAGGTTTGTATGAATGAATGGACCACTCTTTCCCCCTTATTGGTAAGCGTCTGCAACACAGCCAGAATAACTTTTTCAGCAAAAATACGGCAGGGGCGAAAAGATTTAAAATGCGAATCATTTGCATCTTGCAGACGATGCGCTTTGCCAATGGGGTGGGAGGGAGGGGCACTAAGCAGGACCGCAGCCAAAAGAATGAAAGATCCATCATGTCTAATTTGATACTAAACGGACAGAATACAAGGATGTGTAGCTTTCGTATCGTATATACATTGTTGTTTATATATGTGTCACTGGTTTAGGTTTTTAGGAAGGAAACGGCTGGTATGTGCTGGGAGACTAAAGAGAGACAGGAATCCAGTTTGATTTACACACCACCTGCGTGGGCTGCCCCTGCTTGCCAACTCCCACTTGGGTTGGCTGCGTTAGGCTGATGACCGGCTGCTGTAAGGTACTCGTGGCTGTGGCAGTGGTCTTTCCCGCTGTACGCTGGACCGAGCTGCTCAACATCACGGCGGTCAGAGCGGTCGTGGGCTGCGTCAAGGGCTGCTGCTGTTGGCTTTGCTGAATGAAAGCGGCCGAGTCAGGAGTCAGGTGTCTCAAGGCAGGTAAGCTCCGCTGTAAGACAGACGGGATGCAAAAGCTCTTAGCAATTTAAGAGAACCATTCAAATCACAGCCCAGCCCAAAAGAAATTCCCCTTCTTGCATTGTTTATGCCAACTGACAGGGGAGGTAGTACCTAAAGGTGTGGTACAGATAGTCCTCAACTTACAACAGTTCATTTAGTGACTGTTCAACGTTACAATGGCACTTTTAAAAAATGTGAGTTATGATTGTTTTTCATACGATCATTGCAGCTAACGTGATCAAAATTCATACACTTGGCAACTGGCTCATATTTATGACGGCTGCAGTGTCCCGGGGTCATGTGTGCACCTTTTGCGACCTTCTGATCAGCAAGATCACTTAACAACTGTGTTACTGACTTAACAACTGCACGGATTCACTTAATAACTGTGGCAAGAGCGGATGTAAAATGGGGCAAAACTCACTTAACAAATTGTTCACTTAGAAAGTTTGAGCTCAATTGTGGTCATAAGTCAAGGACTACCTGTAGATTCAAATAACAAAAGCTTACATTTTAATGCAGTATACTGTTATGCAGGGAAATATAAAGTTTGCTATATACAGGTAGTCCTTGACTTATGACCAAAATCGAGCCTGGAATTTTGTTGGTTGATGAGTAGTTGCAATCGTTAAGCTGTTCACCACATGACCTGAATTGATTTTATGACTATTTTTCCAAGGGACGTAAGTCACTGTAACTGTTGAGTGAATCATGTGGTCATATCCCATAGGCTTTTTTGGTTTTTTTTGCCATTTTTCTGCCAGAAAATAGCGGGGGGAGGGGGATCACAAATTGTGGTCCCAGATCGTGGGATACTGCAACTGGTCATAATGCAAGCCAGTGGCCAAGCGCCCAAATACAAACATATGATAGTGGTGCAAGAGAGGCAGCTGTAACTTTGAGGATATATTGTAAGTAGCTTTTTTGAAATCCAGTGCAACTTCGACCAGTAGTTAAGTTGTCATAAATTGAGAACTTATCTCTAATCAGGAACCTGAAGTTAATTTTAGGCTGTTATTTGGAAAGGGGGGCGGGGGGGAGGGAAGAGAACTGTATATAAATTAACAAATAGTAGAATCCTTCCTGAACTGAATAATTCTATTGCAAATGAAACCAGAATTTCCTTCGTAAGTTGCTGTGGTCATAAGTTTTTATGACAATTTTTACGGTGTGTTAAGCAAATCACTGAGATCATTAAGCAAATCCACTTTCCCAATGCACTGTTTTGTTTTGTTTTGTGTTTTGTTTTGTGTTTTGTTTTAGATCAGCAAAAAAAGGTTGAAATCATTGCCACGTGACTGCAGGATGTTGCAACCGATCATAAATGCAAACTGGGTTGCTAATGTCCAAATTGTAATTACGTGGCAGCGAGAGTGGTATACTGGCCATAAGTATTATTAGTAGAAGTGGGAAGTCACTTCCATAGCCATTGTAACTTTGAGCTATCATTAAACAAAGATCGTAAGTCGAGAACTACCTGTAGAATTTTTCTCTAGAGAATATATATAGGGAATGAGTAAATAAACTCTTTTAAACTGAATCCACAACCTGGCTGTAATTTGTCCCTCGCTTGTGCTCATGTTATTTTTCAGTTCGTTCAACCACAGATTTATTCAATAGTCCCCTATAAAGAAATGTCATGGGACCCACCTGTCAAAAGCCGTGCACTCAAAAACAAAAACAAAAACAAACCAGCCAATTATCAATTGAACTGATCATTGCTAATTAACAAAAACTGCCTGGAAAATAAGATATCCCATTCATAACATGTAACTGATTTCCTATCTGCATATTACCAACATTCAACAGGCAAAGTCCTCCTTCAAGTCATGTTTTTAGCAGCAGCACCTCCAGTCCCCAACTAAATTATTTTCAGTAGCTCTTCTATTCAACAAATTTGAAAAAAACCCCTTCTCCTCCATAATGAGCTTCCTCTGCTTTTGACTTAGCCATGGTCTCTGGAACACAATAGATGGACTCAGAGATCACACTAAGTCAAAATAAAAAGGAAACTCATTTCAGGAGTAATCTCTTCTATGGCAAGATCCAGACCAGAGTCACACCTTCATCAACCCCCACCTACCAATCAAAAGCACATGCTGCTTTCTGCATCCATTCTACTGTAACCATCACAACAAGCATTTCATTGCGAATAGGTTTCCGAGTGCAAAGTCTTAATTATCCGGACAAAGAGAGGAAACTGTACAAAGATTAATTAAGGGATAAATGCAACTCGGAAAGCCAGCGCATCAACTATGCTGTTCAAAGATCCACTTATTCAAAATTGTCAGTACAGTTAAGTCTTTTGCTAGTCTCCCCCTACAGCAGGACCAAGAGACAGCTCAACTATTTTCACCCAACCGTAGAATCATAATTACTCTTCCTCACTTCTCTCAAGTCATCTTACGGGTGTTATTTAGGTATTAAATAGATTGATTGTATGTGGCTGCTCAAATTCAGTAACAATCAATAAAACAATCACAACAATCAGTAAAAACAAAAGAAGCATTGCATACATGGAGCAAAACACAACTGTCAGTAAACTAAAGATGTTCAGCCAATACTCAGGCCCAAAGCCCAAGAATGCCTTAAATAGCTGGCACAATCAGGGCCATCAGAATCTTATGTTGCACCACTGGGCAGGTGCCATAACAGAGAAGGCAATCTTGAGGGTCCAATTAAGTGACATTGTTTGACAGAAGGGACAAAGAATGTGCCCACCCTGCCAGATTTCATGGGACAGTTGAAGACAGTCCTGCAAATAACCTGGTTTATGGCAGCTTTATAGGTGATAACCAACATTCTGAATTGCACTAGAAATCCACTAAGAACCAATAAAACTTGCAGAATAAATGTGGCTACAAAGGCGAAATGAAGTACAGTCATAATCCTGCGCAACCTGCATTGGCTACCAGTTTCCCTCTGGGTGAGATTCAAGGTGCTGGTTATCACCTATAAAGCCCTACATGGCTTAGGCCCGGGGTACCTAACCAACCATCTGCAGCCAGTGACAGCTCCCCATCACCCGGTGCGTTCTCATAGGGAGGGCCTTCTTGGAGTGCAGTCGGCCAGGTAGTGTCGACTGGCGACTCCCAGAGAACGGGCTTTCTCTGTGGGTGCACCCACTCTATGGAGTCAACTCCCACTTGAGCTCCAGGTGGCCCCTGACCTGCGCTCCTTCCGCCGTGATCCTTAAGACATGGTTATTTCACCAGGCCGGATGGGACTGAAGGGTTTTTAACGGGAATTTTAATAGTTTTAACATTTAAATATTGATTTTTGCTTGTAAAAATTTATTCCTGTGAGCCGCCCTGAGTCCTTGTCAGAGAGAGGGCGGCATATAAGCTAAATAAATAAATAAATAAATAAATAAATAAATAAATAAATAATGATTATCCACACTGTTGTGTTCTAGACTAGCTGAAACCTCATCACAACCACACCCTTGAAGTCCTTACCCAGAAAGGCACAAACATTTAAACAAGTACCAGAATAGATTAATACCACAACTTATTAATAGAAAACTTTTATTTATAAACAAAGCATTTACCACCATAAAATATTTTTTTCATTATACGTTTGCCCAAATTACAAGTCCCATGAAAGCATGCACTGATGTTATTAAAGGGATTGTTCATAACTTATTAAAATATTCATATTTTTCCACCCACAAGGGCCATCTATGCTGTGGGGAATTTTAAAAATAAAGAAATAAAAATTAGTATGTCCATAGACATACAGAACAAAATTAGTTTGTCCATAGTTTTTAAATTGTTTTTCTTTTTTTAAAAAGTTTTTTGAAACTTTCTGCACATTTTTCAGTATTCCCTATGTGAAAACTGGTGTATGGAAATCAAATACAAACTAAAAGAAAAGCCATCCTTGAAAGGGTGAGCTGGATTGGAGAAATTCTATCGCACCCACAGACAGAAATGCTAAGATTCTCCAATTTCTCACAAGGAATGGCTTCCGGACATAAGCACTGTGACCTTTTTAAAGAAAGCCTGGAAATACTATGAATTTTATTACAATATTAGGGGAATTCAAACTAAAGTAGAAACCTATATTGCATTGTAATTCGAGCCTTTACCATACTGCCCTAGGAATAATTCACAAAATTGCCCTACCAATGTCCTAGGTTAGACAGCCATGCTGGCACAGTGGTTAGAATGCAGTATTGCAGACTAATTCTGCCGACTGCCAGCAGTTCGATCCTGACAGGCTCAAAGTTGACTCAGCCTTCAATCCTTCCAAGGTCAGTAAAATGTGGACCCAGATGTGTTGACTCTGTAAACTGCTTAGAGAGGGTTGTAAAGCACTATGAAGCGGTATATAAGTCTAAGTGCTATTACAATATCAAACTTATATACTAACTATACATTATACCAGGGGTATCCAAACTTGTCAACTTTAAGAGTTGTGGGCTTCAGCTCCCAGCATGTTTGGCTGGGGAATCCTGAGAGTTGAAGTCTACAAGTCTTAAAGTTGACAAGGTTAGACATCCCTGCATTATACAGTTCTAGAACATTAGCCCTTAGACACATGTACACACTCCACCATACACACCGTTTTTTTAAAAAAATGAAGTATATGTACACATTACGTATACAATAAGCACTATGCCAGTTATATTACAGCTTGTTACTTTATCCAGCATATGACACTTCCAAACAGTCAGCATATGAATTTGACCTTAGTTTAACGTTCTGCTTACTACTATTTCTGAACTCAGTAATTAATTTTCTGTATCACCAAATCTTCCTATGAGTTCTCTACAATCTTGTCATGGAAGAGAGAATAATTGTTCTTCCAGTCACCATTCAGCGATTTTTATTACTCTTTTCTGATTCCTTTGTTTGCAGTAACTTTTCTAAGAAGGTCCAAGTTTATTGTTGCAGGAAATATAAAACTAATAAAAAGGTATTATTACCTTCAAGAAAGGCACAAGGTATGGTTGAGGTGAAGAATTAAGTTCCCGGTACAACCTACTGGTGAAGTCTTCTGCTTCAATCTTTCCATCCTACGAAAAACATGTCAAATTTAGGGAATAAATTACAATACCAAATCTTCATACGTTTAAGCTCACAAATAAAGATACTGTAATGTAGTTCACAGCAACATTACAAACTTTCTTTCATTAATTAATTTAAACAGTCTTTTTATTAATTCAATTAAATATCTGTTTGTTTATGGGTGACACCCAGGGGTGGGCTGCTGGGGGTTCACAGGGGTTCTGGAGAACCTCTAGCTAAGATTCCGTGCAGTTCAGAGAACCCACAAATCCCATTCCTGGCTGGCCCCGCCCACCCTGCCCTGCCCCTCCCAAGGGTCCCCATGCAGCCCATTTTGGATGTAGGTTAAGTGCAGGGCGCACGCATAGGCTTGAGGAGGGCAAAAACCGGGCCTACTGAAAGTTCGGGAAGGCCTCTGGAGTGCTGTTTTCGCCCTCCCAGAGGCTCAAGAAAACCCTCCAAAGCCTGGGGAGGGCAAAAATGCCCCCCCCCCCGCTGTGGTGCAGGAGGCCGACAAGCCATGCCCACCATGGCCACGCCCACCCAGCAACCGGGCAGAGAACCCCTTACTAAATAAAAATTTTTAAAATTTTTGAAGCCCACCCCTAGTGACACCTTATGGACTTTACTAAAATGAGAAAAGGATTGCTGGATAAGTCAAAAGTTGGGAAGTAGGAGAAACCTGCCACAGTTCTTTTTTAGTCCACAGATCAGTACCACAAACAAATCTCTCAAAATAACCCATAAAACTTTCAAGATTTGGCTCTTCCAAGAAACTATATAAGATTTAGGATTAGATTTAGGGTTAGGGTTAAAAAATGTAATCTTTAAACAATATTGTGATTTAATTTTTTTTTTAATGTTCTTGCATCCACAACACTGCTTAAGATGAACCATGGTTGCAATAATTATTTGAATAGGCCCTCTTACCAGCAAGTTCTGGACTAGCTCTTTCACATTAGCTGCAGTCTCTGTCGACTGCTTTCCAGAAGAGGCCAGTTTTATTAGCGTTGAGAGAAAATTCTTGCATTTCTTCACATTTTCCATGGTTTCCTATTAAAACAAATAAAACAGGTCAGCTTTTTTTTTTTTTAAAGTAAAGATAGGGAAAAACAGGCTCTGAGATCTAAAAGGGTGACTGAATAATCAACTTGAGGAAATGGGCATAGCTGCAGGCAGCTCTTTGACCCTCAAACCATATGTAAAGGCTTGAAGTGAGTAAATTTAATAGTAAACAACAACAAAAAATAACCCTCCACGAGCATTTAAATGGGCAATATATTTCTTTTATAAAATTACCAATTGTAGATTTTGCTTATACACATGGGTAGGTCATTTTAGTGAAGAATTTAGCACCCAAGTAACTTTTATATTCATTCCCGTTGGCATCTATAGCCTCACAACAGTCAGGTAGTCCTTGAGTTAGATAGATAGCTTTTATTGCGGTCAAAGACCAAATTAAAATACACATAAAAGGGGGGGTAGATTTTACAAATGTAAATGTACAACAGTCAGGTAGTCCTTGAGTAACAACTGTTTGTTTAGTGTCCTTTTAAAGTTGCAGCGGCGCTGAGTAATGATTTATAACTTGGTCCTCACACTTACAATTACTGCAGCATCCCCAGGGTCAGTGATCAAAATTCGGGCGCTTAGCACCCAGCATGTATTTACAATAATTGCAGTGTCATGTGATCGCCATTTGCCAGTCAATTTCCAACAAGTACCATAAATGGCAGAAGCAGAATATGCTTAATGACTACATGGTTCACTTAACAACTGCGGTGATTCGCTTAACAACCATGGGAAAACAGGTCATAGAATCGGGTGCGATTCACTTAACAACCCATTTCTTAGCAATGGAACTTCGGTTCCCAGTTGTGGTTGTAAGTCAAGGACTACCTGACTCAGGGACTGTAGTTTCATACTTCTAAAGTACGTCATAGCCTATAGCAGTGGCCCCCAGCCTATTGGGCACCAGGGACTGGTTCTGTGGAGAGAGGCTTTTCCGTGTACCAGAGGAGGCGTGGCTTCACGTGTTGCCTGCCTCCCGTGGATGGGGCTTCGCTTGTTTGCGCGGCCCAGTTTCTGACATGCCGCAGACTGGTATCATTCTAAGGACCGGGGGTTGGAGACTCCTGGTCTATAGAACTCTACCAATAATCTCATTTTCCATACTGAACATTTATTTGAGGAGAGCTTCTGCTCTTGGTGAGCTAACAAGATCAGTCTTTTTGCTTTGCAGCAAATAGCAATCAGCGTCTTACTGTGGCCGCAGTGGAGGTTGCTGTGGCTCCTTGCACCGTCCTTTGAGGGGTTCCAGTCTGTACAGCAGTCGCTGTTCCTAATGTTGTTGTTTGTGCAGGACTACCCAGAACAATCTGAGGCTGCAACACAAAGATATTAGATTGGAGGTGGGGAGGGAGAAGAGGAAGGAAGAGATATAAGAGCGAATTCATTATGATCAGATTGTCTTCCGTGGTCGATCTCCCAAAATAGACACTGCTTTTTAGATACTGTTTAATGCCGTTTAAAAGAAGGACCGCCAGGTGGCACAAAATCCCATGCATTCAACTGAAAACCCTGGAAGTGGATTTTAAACAGCGCTGGTTAAAAAAAAGGAGGTGGTGGTAGAATTTGCACACAGGAGTGTGTAAGACATTGGTTACAGCTCACCGCTAGAGCCAATAAACTTGGTTCGCTTTTGCTTCTTAAGAATTGCCCCCAATTGTGGATCTGCTAAGCAAACAAGCACGTATGAGACATTAATCATGGACAGGGAAGGTGGGCGGTAGGTGGGAATGTTTGCTGCCATGTCCCAACAGTAGCCTAAAAGGGTAACTTTTAACCACAAATTATGAAGGGAGGCAGAAAAATGTTTTGGGTAGTTTAAAAGATACTATTTAAGGGAAGAGCTGAAACCTATTTCCAGCCTCCTTTGCCTCTTGCCTGACAACTATTAAAAATCCAAATATCAGGAAATAACTAATTTACAAGCATTAATCTAAACCATTTGCAACATTAGAGATATTAAATAAATTTTAAAAGGGGGGTATCTGCTTAAACAGACTTCAACACAGGATGGATAAATATTAAGTAGGTGACAGCCATGCAGTCACAATAATGCCTGCATTAATCAGACACAGACAGACAAATCCAAATTTGCTATTTCTCTCCAAGTTTTCAGGCTTGTAATCTATCAGGAATATTTGCTGCTGAGAATTTATCTATTGTGAACAATATTCAAATGTATGATCTTACGCTATCTAAATCAGAAGACTTCTGTAATTTAAAAGCAAATATCTAAGAGGGGTTTCTGGAATATTACTTGCAATGTGTATGGAATTCCAGCTGTAAGAAGATAAATCTTACAAATCTAAGATTATATTTCAATAAAGTGCCCAACAATCTTGATCCCAGTCTTCAGAGAAGACTTTTACCAATCAAGAAATCTTACGAAGTTTCCAATGAAGTTCCTTGTTCGGGATCCACTACTATTTCAAGTCAGCTGCAATCCTTTGTATATGGCTTAATAGCAAACCCATTTTTTACAGTAGGACTCGCCCATCTATTTGGGAGAAGGTCCACTAATCTCACCGAGGCGTCTTAGCAGAACAGAAGTCTATAGAGAGCCTCAGTCATCCAAGTCATGGTTGTCTCGAGGGTGCTTTTTCAAAAGGCAACTGGACTGTTTTTTTCCTCGAAGAAGGAGAAGATGTTTTGCTTCTCATCCAAGAAGCTTCAACAGTTGTGGGGATGAACTATCCTTCCATCCCCCCACCATCCATTCACAACTGATGAGGCTTCTTTGATGAGAAGCAAAATGTCTTCTTTCTCCTCTAGGAAAACACAGGCCAGTTGCCTTTTGGAAGTGCACCTTTGAGACATAGAAGCTCATACTGTTTGTAGGCCGTAATGAATAATAATGAAGTGATGAAGAGCACGGGCTGGTTTTCTCATCTTCGTTTGCTGTTTTCAGATAGATGACCCTAACTCCATCACAGTACTTGGCTAATTGCGCCCTTCAGTACAGCAGGGTACGGTAGGGTAGGGTAGGTAGGGTAGGGGGTAGGGGGTAGGGAGTAGGGAGTAGGGAGTAGGGAGTAGGGAGTAGGGAGTAGGGAGTAGGGAGTAGGGAGTGGAGTGGAGTGGAGTGGAGTGGAGTGGAATGGAATGGAATGGAATGGAATGGAATGGAATGGAATGGAATGGAATGGAATGGAATAGAATAGAATAGAATAGAATAGAATAGAATAGAATAGAATAGAATAGAATAGAATAGAATAGAATAGAATAGAATAGAATAGAATAGAATTCTTTATTGACCAAGTGTGATTAGAGAAACAAGGAATTTGTCCTGGATGCATAAGCTCACAGTGTACATATAAACAGCAAATAATAGGTCATAGGTCATAATCACAGTTACAATCATTAATCATAAGTTACAAACAACAATGGATTAATCATAAGAAAACAATAGGAGAAGTAATATTTATATTATTATGATGATAGTATCGAAAGGAATATCTGCTGGCTTTAAAAACAAAAATAAAATCACTTACCTGGACTACAGGTGGCCTCTGTAACGTTGTTGTGGGTTGTACAGTTGTCTGTGCCTGAGACACTTGTTTGATTATAGTGGTTGGTGCTACCTGCCGAGCAATTATGGGAGTTCCCGGTGCCTGGAAAAGGTACATTCACCAAAAAGCAGTTAAATATAATTAAATAAAAGAGGAGTCACAAAATAATTTAGCAGAAGGAGGGGTGGGGAGAACGGTGTTTTGTGAAATTTAACTTAAAAAAATAACTCTTTCTCCAGCTGCTTCTCCTTCAAAATATGTCTCTAGCCTGATTCAGTCATTGCTAACTGATCTGTATTCCTCATTTTGAAAATGTGGTTTTTGACATTTTTTGCTGATGTTTAAAAACAAATCCTTGGATATATAAAATCTGCCTGTGACCACACAATCATACAGAACATTACAATTTTGCAAGCTAATTTTTTTTTTCTCTACTGGGATTCTAGAGGTCACTGAATAAATACTTTTCATATTAAATACAATTAATATAATAATAGGCATACTAAGAACAGAGAACCGCTACATTCAAAGGTGCATTAAGTGTTATTGTGGTGATAAGGACAAAGTGGCTTGTGACAGTTTTTTGTTAAGTTGTGATGATGTCACAAATGGGCTCTTAGATAGGGTCTAGAGAAAGAGGATTGGAAGAATAAAGCCATCAGGAAGAATTCCAGCCCACTAGGAAAACTATGAATGAAAAAGTAAACAGAGAACTAAAAGTATACCATGGCCAGTTACTACTAGCAGACCTGTAGTATAATTCTCCTATTAAGATTTGTGCATTGCCCAAAGTCACATTTGGCAGCTTTATAAAAATGCTTGTTTGTTTAAACAAGCAAATATAGGTAGTTCTCAGTTTACAATCACAATCTGAACTGGAACTTCCATCACTAAGTGGGGCAGTCATTTAAGTGAGTTGTACCAGATTTTATGTCCTTTTTTGCTATGGTCATTAAGTGAGTCCAGCTTCCCCCATCAACTTTACTTGCTGGAAGAAACTTTACTTGATGGAAGAAAAGTTACAAATATAATCAAGTGACCTGCGATACTGCAACTGCCGTAAATGCATGGGAGTTGCATTTTGATCACGTGACTGTGAGGATGTATAAACTATAAGGATTGGTCATAAATCACTTTTTTTTTTACCTCTGTCATAATTTTGAATGGCAGTTAAACAAGTGGTTGTTAAGTCGAGGATTGCCTGTTTATAAAAATAATCCTAACCCCAAAATTGAAATGGAAAGTTGCAAAGAGATCCTAAGAAGGTAATCAAAATCAAGCCGTAATTGGAGTAAAATTTGAAAGAGGTAATGTGCATGATTGCTGGAATATTTCAACATTCAATTACACAAAATCAAATCACAAAACCTCTGTCTTAAAATGTAACGCCAAAGCGGATTTCATTTCAGAAAGGCTGCCTTGATTCTGAGACCCTAAGCTGTCAGTTTGAGCTTGATAGACATAAAGCACTTTTCCAGGCTGCAAGACGTGTGATGGCCGTAATATTAAGTAAGGATGCTATTATTTTATATTAATAATATAAAAGCTGTATATACGCAAAGTGAAAACAGCTCAGGCACAACTGGGAAACAAAATATAATTAATTATTAAATGCAAAACTCTCAGCTAGGTACTTAAAGTGATCCGCCCTAGCTTCCAATCCCAACTCAAATGCTTTCAACTGCTTGTATCCCTGTGATACAGCCAAATACTCCAGTACCTTTAAAACCTTAAATGCATGGATTTATAAAAAAATTTTTAAAAACCTAAACAAAACACACGAAGTTTTTTCCTTATATTTTGCGGACATTTGAAGAAATAGTATCTACTGAAAGAAACTTGGGCTATTAAAAGCAAAGGACAAACATACAAATCAAAAATTAGTCAAAAAACCCAAAAAGTCAGGGAATACACTCAAAATTCCTGATTGCAGGAACTTTGCAATGCTTGCCTTGGAATTAGAAAATGCTCAGCACCAACTAAGTACAAACAGGATGTCCCAAACTGGCTCTTCTGATTATTAATTACTATTAATTATTATTCAATGTTATCATTAGCACTGAAAAGCAATCACAAGATAAATGGGATTGAAGCTTTGATATTTGGTTATCACAGGCTTTTCCTAAGCAGGTATCAAATTAAAATCAAAATAATCTTTAAAAATAATTAGTAAATAAAACCTTCAGTCTACAGAAACAAATAGCACTTTTCCCTTGCACGGAAATTTTTAACTCTTTCATGCCACAATTTTTTTTTTTGATTCAGAACTATATGACTGAGTTTTTCATCTGTTTAGAAGCAGAAGATATACAGTTTCCTTCTATCTATCTATCTATCTATCTATCTATCTATCTATCTATCTATCTATCTATCTCTATCCCCTGTTTTCCCCAAAATAAGACATCCCCTGATAATAAGCCCAATCGGGCTTTTGAGCGCATGGCAATAAGGCCAAGCGCTTATTTCAGGGTTTAAAAAAATATAAGACAGGGTCTTATTTTGGGGGAAATGGTATATATTAGAGAGAGAGGTAGACATAGGAAATTATCAGGGGAGCAATTCTGAAGTTATAGATAGTAAAGTAAAATAGGGGAACTACAGTATTTATTATTTCTTTTAACTTCCCAGGGTTCCTTCCCATTTATTTAAAATTGGAAGCACAACAATCAAAACCAGGGATTATCAACGTATTATTTTTACTTGACAATATATAAGGTAAGTATGTCCTTAAAGACTGATGACAAGAGTGGTCATCTTGGAATTTGTTTGACTTTCTTCTAAACTTTATCAACATGCAATTCTAAGGGGAGGGAAAAAAAACAGATGGATGACTTCTGTGTTAAAATCAAAACAGGTAAGAGAGTGCTAGCCATAAATATAATCTGCTGGAGATTTCACATGGTGAAGAAGGTGGGATTTTTCATACAATTACAATCAATATCAGTATTTATTCTCACACATAAAGTTTTTAGACATTTTGTAGTTCCTCGCTTATAAGAGAAACAGAAGATTCGGTTTGACAATAATACTGTACATGCACACAAAATTTGTCTTCACTACTTTGTCATATATTTGGGCCTTTCTGTTTGAGACTGAAGCTTTGCTCTTTCTTAATACTGTGTGGGCTGTTACATTTTGAAGCAGAATTGCTTCTGGCAGAATTTTGCAGAAGAAATTTAGGTAGATTCCAGCAATCCGCTTCTTGTTTTCAATATAAAATCTTGTAATCTACTGGAAATTTAAGATTTGATTCCTGAATGATAAGAAGAAGAATGCTTGAATATTACAGGGCAGGGCCATATCTGGCTAGCATGGTGAATACTTTTCAGGAGATTCTAGGACAAAAACAGGGAATAAGGCAGAGGTTCTTAGGCAGAGCAACAGAGTGAAAACAGCCAACTCTGATAATGTCTGCCTCCCAAGTAGACCAAATAGGAAACATGACAAGATGAGCAAAATTCTGTTTTCTTATAGAAGCTACATCTTAGCAGAATCTTGAAAGTCTGAAAATGCAAATCTCCAGCCATCTCTTTTTACCCCTTGATCAGCTAGGGCAGACTCTTTCTAAGTTTATTTCTCTGCCCATTATTTAATTGTGGGCTCCTCCCCCTTTTATCTAAGCATTCTCTAGGCAGAATCTCTTCTCCCCGTCTTTCAAGGTCATTCTCGCATTCCATTACAGATACCTTCAACATAAGAAAGAATTTAAGGTGTTACTTTACTTACATTTCTCAGGGAACTGACCTGCACAGTCGAGAGCTGGACCGGAGAAGCACTGGTAGATGTGGCAGGGCGAGGAGTCATGGTAGTTTGAGACTGGGACTGTGCATGGGCTTGGGCTTGCATTTGCGCCAAAGCATGTTGAGGGATCATCAGTAGCTGGCCACTCTCACTACGTACAATGACCATGCCTGACAGAAAACAGAAAGAGCATCCAATCAGAATTGGTTTGAGAAAGAAAATCAACCCCAGCTGAGAAGGAAGGAAAATGCAACAAACATAACTGAACACGCTAAGGGAAACATCAGTTGAGTTTTGATTAAGAGGCGAAAAAGGGGTTACTTGCCCTTTAAATGTTATACTTCACCTCATAATTTGAAAGCAAATGACATTTATGTAGAAAGCCAGCATACAAAATTTATTTTGACCCAGTTTCAACAAAGATTAAAAGCTGCTGGACAGCTCTTAGAACAAAAACAGAAATTTTCTTCAACAACGCTTCCGTTGATGCCTTCTGAGTTTCAGTGAGCGGCAATACTGGCTGACAACCCTCCTGTCTGCAGCAAAATAAGTTCTACAGCCATTTAAAAGGTAAAATACACGTATGAACAACTAAAACTTTGACAACCCCCCCCCCCCACAAAAAAAAGGTTACCGGAGAGGTATTTTTGTCTTGGAAAATTGTATCTCTAAATAAGATCCTTCCTTCAAGATGCCCAACCTAATGTACATGTGGATCACCCCTGTTAACTGTAGAATAACCACACAAGATAGCGTTAAGTTGAGGAATGGTTGAAAAGTCTTAATGAGGGACAACTTATTTCTTAGTAGATTTACATTCCATTCTTCCATCTGCTATACAAGCTCACTATATTTTCCTGGTTTCACACAAATGTTAAATTGTTTGTCTTGGAATGCTGTCCCACTTTTCCTACACTTTACTCATTTCTGAAAGAGCAATTGGAGGAAAAATCTGACACTGAGCATGGTTTTATTCAACCAGCCTTAAAAGCCACCAGCCAATTAAATGCAAGTTTCAGAAATAGAAACACAAATTGTCTAACTTCTAAATTAATTTTCCATAACAGTTTTAGTCACAAAAGTGGTTATAAAAACCATAACTGCCCTCCAGTGCATCTGTAACAGACGGTGCAGCACTGAGTTATATCCCCTAAGAAAAATTAAGGCCTTCCATTCTCTGCTCAGCTTCATAGATCTACAGACTTAGCTTACTTACTACAACAGTTACGGGCAAGGAGAAGATTGCAAAACTTAAAAAGTTCATACAGTGGCTCCAATTCCTAGGAGCAAAACTGGAATATGACAAAATTAATATAGTTAATCCATTTAAATGGAAATAATTTAAAACTGCATATTTATTAGTGTGGGAATAAAACAGCTATTACGGACTGAATTTTTTATCCCTTCAAAGCACAATACATTTCACACGTTCTACACAGAAAGAAGTGAAGCATAATAAACTGAAGTATAAAACTGAAGTATATCAGTGTATGTACAAACAACATCTAGAATTTTCAAGCAATGGAGAAACTATTCACTTCACGCAGATAATGGTGATAACAAAATTGGCACTCTAAGAATACCTGCTTTCATTTGGAAAATCAAAATATTTTAGAATGGAAAAGTTTAGTAAGAGAGAGATAGCTGAATGTTTGCTAATTTTCTTTCAAAAGAGTGCTTATTGATAAGATCTTCTTAGAGAAGGGGCGGGGCTTCTGAATTGAAATTGGGTTTTTCTAACTTTTGACATGCTCCAAGATCAAAACAACCTCCCTGAAACCTCAACTTGTTAAAAACACAACACTCTTTATGACAATCCTGATCCGAGTTGCCATTGTTAACCAAGGACTACTGTGTTTCTCCAAAAATAAGACCCCGTCTTATATTTTTTTGAACCCTGAAATAAGTACTTGGCCTTGCGCTCAAAAGCCCGATTGGGCTTTATTACCAGGGGATGTCTTATTTTGGGGGAAACAGGGTAGCTATAATATAAGGGTTGGAAGGAACTTTGGAGATCTTCTAATGCCTCAATTCACTATCACAGCCATCCAGCTTCTATTTAAACACCATTAACAGGCTGTTCACTGTTAAACAAGTTTTATTGTTAGGAATTGTTCTCTGGTGTCCAACAGAACTGTTTAATTCTCTTAAAAGTTATTTATTTATTTATAAGGTTCCATTTCTAGGGCTACCCAGTTGAACATGGGCCATTATTTCTTCCCCTGCTTTCTGAAACAACTCTAAAGAATCCGTCACGATCGCCCTTCAAATTCTTATCTAATATTTCATTTCCATTTTCGTCTTCTGCACATGTAAACCTGCTTTTCACACATAGCCATTTTTTTTCTCCTCTGGCCACACTCCTTGCTCAGTCTTTCCCTCAGCACACTCCTGCTACACTTCATTGTAACTGTGGATAGATTTTTTTTTTGTAGTAATGAATGAATAGGAGGTTTGCTTTGTAAATTGCTTAACTGCGCTTCTCTCTACTATTTAATCAAACTTTTTTATATACCTGATTAATTCCTCTTATCGTTTACCTCTGTATTTTGTGTATATTCACCAGCCCTACATATGCAGCAGGTTCCTGTCTTTTTAGGTGTGTGTGCACATTTTTAGAAACTTTCTTCCACACATTCCAGAACTGAAAATTATGCCAGCTAAAAAAGACTGGATTGTGAAAGGGAGCTCGAGGGAGAGTGGGAGGAGGGGGAAGGGGAAGGGGAAGGGGAAGGGGAAGGGGAAGGGGAAGGGGAAGGGGAAGGGGAAGGGGAAGGGGAAGGGGAAGAGAAGAGAAGAGAAGAGAAGAGAAGAGAAGAGAAGAGAAGAGAAGAGAAGAGAAGAGAAGAGAAGAGAAATTTGGGAAAGGAAAAGTACCACATTTATCATTTTAAGTTTTGAAAACAGGTGCTTTCTAGACTAGGACCTGCCACAGCAGCAGGGGCAAAATTTAATTTGCACAAAGGGACTGCACGTGGCCAGAAATATTGTCTATACAGTGAACCAGGCTCCTTAATCCTGTTACAGGATAAGATGACGCTCACCAAGTGTAAAGAGAAAGCATCTTGCAGGCGTGGAAAGCCACTTTAATATAGATTGCACTTTTGATGGCCGTTGAAACTAAATTTTGCCTAACAAAAAAGCTCAGGTATAATTTGCTGACACTTAGAAATATGTATCTAAATCAGTGGTGTCAAACTCGATTTCATTGAGGGCATTGATGCCACTCATCGAGGCTCTGTTTTCGGCCACGACAGCCTACTGGAGCCCTCTGCCAGTGAAAACGGAGCCCAGAGAGGCCGCGTTGCAGCTGAAAAAGAAGCGTGGGTGGGCCGCGCACAGCCTCCCCAAGCTCAGTTTTCACTGGCAGAGGGTTACGGGAAGCCATCATGGCTGAAAACAGAGTCCGGGAAGGCCACGCAGGGCCCTCCCAAGCACCGTTTTTGCTGGCAGAGGCACCGCGGGCCAGTCCTTTGCTGTTTCCAGGGCGGGGTCGCAGGCCAAATCTAAGAACCCTGAGTCTGACACCCCTGATCTAAAACTTCTACTCTTAAAAGTGAAGAAACCCTTAAGAGATTAGTAAAGCTGAAATACCGATCCAAATGTGCTGCATTCAGAATTTTCTGTTTTGCTACATTTCGAATCCGCAGCTGCTTATTTCTTAAAATAGTGATTCACCAACATGAAGAGGAACACGCCAGCGATTCAGAAAAGTGGACCAAACATGACAAGTTTAAAGCCTGCACTTTTATGCTTGCAGAACATTACCAGCATCATTTAAACATTATAACAGCAATACAGGTAGACCTCCTTTAGCAACCATAATTGGGACAGGCAACTTGTTAAGCAAACCTGTTGCTAAGTAAACCTTGAAACTGGGTTTATGAAGTTATGTTTGAGGTTTCCTTAGTTTACAGACCTGCAGAGTTCGTAAATGTCGTAAATTTTCTACTTCATCACTGTCATAATTTTGAACAGTTGCCAAACAAGGCAATCACTAAATGAGGACTTCCTGTAATTTATACATTAACTCAATTTCCAATAAGATATCAGTACTCCACTGCTTTTTTATACAGAAGCCAAACTGGCTAATCTATGAATGAAAGAATAGATGAGCACGAATCTTATATAAAATATGGCGATATCCCAGAAACAGCTGTACCTTCTACATCCAATTTTCTTCTGACTTCAGAAATTACTGTCACCACCACAATTACCCATTCATAAATATGTGTGTGTATACATGCACACGTATTTGGTCACACATAAAAGGTCACACATTTGGCAGTATATGAAAGCTTATATTACTAGCTTTATAGAAACAACTGAAAAAATTCAATGATAGTTGATATAATAACTTTAATACACACGCACACACATACAATGTAATCTTCACACTAAGAGGATTTTTTGTTTGTTCTGATCCACCAGAAAGATTTACTAATTTTCCTGGAGAAAATCACAAGAGTGATTATTATTTTAGAATGCTAGCTAAATAATATACACTATAATTACCGGAAACCTAAGAAACAAAGTTTTAACAAAAGATTTAAAAAATTAATCACTTTAGAAATCCTATTTTTAAATATTATGTTGATCTATATCACAATTTTCAGTAACAGCATAAACAACAAATAACAATTTCAAACAAGATGCAAACTGTACAATATGTGTCATAACATCACTGCACATGTTATGTAAAAGCCATCATCCATGAAATAACATTATTACACAAATTGGTATTAATAGGTCTGAGGGAAAACTGGACTGCTTTGTGCCAAGTCCATTGCATCAGAGTATGGTAAACTGAGATTTTGCTGTCTCACAAATAGCACTGGAAGCAAAACACTCATGGCTAAATGTTCCCATTCCAGATTTCGATGCAGAAGTAACTTTACTTCGCTAGATTATGCTTATCAGGCGCAAGCTAGTTGAAAGCTACTATAAACCAATGTTTCTTGACCTTGACAACTTGGCTAGCTGAGGAATTCTAGGAGTTCAAATCCACACATCTTAAAGAGTTCCTAAGGTTGTGAAACACTGCTATAAACATTTAAGAGCCTCTCAGTTCAAAATCTGATTGTCTTTATTCTAGGGCCGTGATGGCGAACCTATGGCACGGGTGCCACAGGTGGCACGCGGAGCCATTTTGGTGGGCACGTGAGTTTTTCCCTAACTCAGCTCCAGCGAGCATGCGCGCACCAGCCAACTGATTTTCAGGCCTTCCGGTCCCACTGGAAGTTGGGAAACTGGCTGTTTCCGGCCTCTGGAAGGCCTATGGGGGGATGAGGAAGGCTCTTTTTGCCCTCCCCAGGCTTCTAGAAAGACTCTGGAGCCTGGGGAGGGGGAAAAATGGGCCTACCAGGCCCACTGTGCCAAAAGCAGGGGGAAGTGTGCACATGCGCGGGAGGGTGGGGCGCACTGAATTATGGATGTGGGCACACGCACCCGCGATCCCCCACGCTCCGCCCACTTTTGGCACGCAATGGCAAAAAGGTTAGCCATCACTGTTCTAGGGTATATATAAAATTGCAAGGTATTTTCGGCCCGCTTTTATGTTGCATCTCTATTCTGAAACAGTGATTCACCACACTCAAAAAGGGAAAACCTGCACTTAAGAACAATATATCAAGTGCCACTTTTAAATATTGGTCACCAATGCAGAGGTTTGAGAGAGAAATGAGGAATTTTTCCAAAGGAAGGCATAAATGTCTCCCATGAGATATAATATAGGTTGTCTGGCCTCTCAGGCGGTTCAATGTAATCCTCCTACTCCTCCAATGTTTTGCCTCTTCTTCTATCCTAGAAGCTTTATACATTATGCAGTTACACACAAGTAAAAGGTAAAGGTAAAGGTTCCCCTCGCACATATGCACTAGTCGTTCCCAACTCTAGGGTGCAGTGCTCATCTCCGTTTCAAAGCCGAAGAGCCAACTTTTTTCAGTGTCATTGTAGCTTCAAACAGTCACTAAGCGAACTGTTGTAAGTGAAGGACTATCTGCACATCTAAATGCTATTACTATAAGTGTCCAACATAGCATAACAGGATATCATCGCCAGAAACCTGTTGATGCTCAGGAAAGTACACACACTAGCTTAAAAAAGGGAAAACGGTTAAAACAGGCAAAACACATATCGCCACACCAAAACACTGCCAGCCTCAGCCAGCCTACATTTTGGATTTTGTTCGTTTCTGAGGTTTGCTGGTTGGGCACACTTCAGAACAAACTGCTGAGCTGAGGTCAGCTATCACTGTAATTTATCTTCATCTATAAAAAGGTACTCTTAGCAGAGGAAAGATGTTGCTAGAGCTTGGAATTTACTGCATACTGGCCTCTCATATTTTTATTGCTTTTTTTTTTTAGTATAATAATTTCAAATCTTAATCAAAGATGGGGGGGGGGGCAGAAATAAGCGAGGTAGCAAAAAGCATACACCCATATGCTCTCAAGGCATATGGGTGTATACAGGCAGCATGCTGGAAACTCAAAACATAATACATGCAGAAATACATAAACGTTTTCGTGAAATAAACACGTAGCACTGAAAGTACTGATATTTTTTCAATCACCAATTAAAGGTAGAATCTGGGTCCATTAGCAAAGCAATAGCACTGACCCTGCTTATCTTTCAAAAGAACGAAAACATGATTTCGCCAATGGACCCAAGGACAAGGGAATGTAGTAGAGCTGGCATACTGGTTGTACTGAGTGTTATTATGATATGTGATTACCTGCACTATGGATTTTTGAGGATATTTTAAAGACGCTTTTATATTTTTTTAATCGCATTGCTCTTTTCTGTTGTTTTTATATTTGTTTCAAGTCATATATGTGTGTATACATATGTATACATATGTATATGTATATATGTGTGTATATATATATATATATATATATATATATATATATATATATATATATATATATATATATATATATATATATATATAGGTCTTTGGTTATTCGGGTTTTCTCCCGCGTAAAATTCTCTGCAACTCAGACTAACCCGAGCACAACCAAGCCCTCACCCAAACAGAAGACACCCCCATCCAAACAGAGTACAGCCAAGCCCCCATCCAATCAGAGCACAGCCAAGCCCCCATCCAATCAGAGCACAACCAAGCCCCCAACCAGTCAGAACACACCTCCACCCAATCAGAACACAGCCAAGCTCCCACCCAATCAGTTCACACTCCCACTAGCAGTTAAAAGGAAGAAACAGATCACACATTGCTCCTAGAAGCACGAAGCCGAAAACACCGGCCTGAAGATGACGAATGAGACTTTGTCAAAACGTCGCCAAGACACTTCCAATTTTACGCGGGAGAAAACCCGAATAACCAAAGACCTGCATACAAACACCCGCAAAAACCTCAGAAAACAAATGTGTGTGTGTGTGTGTGTGTGTGTGTGCGTGTGCACATGCGTGCGTGCAATTCGAAAAGACACTTGTTCAGCAGGCTGAGGCAAAGAGTCCCAGAACCAGCAAAATCTGGGGGCTGGGCAGAGGACAGAATGTATCTGCCCTCAGTGTGGAAGGGATTGCCACTCTCAAATTGGCCTTTTTAGTCACACTAGATGCTGTTTTAGGACCTCTTTCCAGAGCACGCTACCATAGTTTTTTGAGACTGAAGGATGCCAATGATATGTATATATTAAATAAGGTGTGTGTGTGTGTGTGTGTGTGTTAAGACAGCTATATAAATTTCATAAATAAATTTAAAAAGCCTGAAAAAAAATTGTTCAAAGACTTAGTCTGATTCAGTTTTCAAAATTTCATTTGTGAAATTTGTCACACCTGCATTTGTACCAAGAGAGCATCTTTCTCATTTTACTTTCACAACAATCGTTTAAAATTATATTGAGCTGAGAAAGAAAACTTACTAGAGGCAACCAACGCATTCCATAGTCACCTGTATAACCTGAATCTTTATTTCCATATGTGATACAGGGAATCCCTGACTAATGACAAAAATTGGAACCAGAATTTCCATCACTAAGCAACAGAATCATAAAACATGATGGGGTTGAAGACTGACCAGGTTGTTAAGAGAGGAACTCATATGACTGCAACTTCCCCACTGACTTCGCTTGTGGAAAGCTAGGAGTATCATGAATTGTGGTCATGTGAATGCAACTCAGTGCAGTGTAAAAAGCATGAACCCCACATGATTGCAGAGACTGCAATGGCAGAGTCTATGAGGACCCACCGTAAACAAACATTTGTTGTTCTCAGCCTCAAACCTGGAATATTACCGGGTATGAAAAGCACCTGCTGGTCAGGAAATGAAAACTCCAAACTTGGACACTCAGAATTAAAAGTAAAATATCTTCAAACATCCATTTCACAGAGGTCAGTGGTAACTGACAACGTTTTAGGTTGAACTTTACTCTGAAAGAAGGGACAGAACCTGCTTTTTCTTAAGCAGTCTGAAAAACTGGTGTAACTTAACATCATTTGCATCACTGTATAATTGACGTTTTTATGCCAAGTGCATCCATTTACATAATTGGCAATTAAATATAAATTTAATGGAGACCCCTTTCAAACGGTCCATTAAATTGACGTTTTACTGTAGTGTGATTTGGTTGGTAATTGGGGGGAGGGGGTGATGTTGGAAATATCCAAAAAAAGAAAAAAAAAGAATAAAGGTTTATAGGTATAAGTAAGAGTATAAATTCTTCCACTTTCTTTCCACTTCAGTGTCTTTGTGTCCCTGAAATGTTATGGAAAGACTTGAACAAGCAAGTCATGTGAGGAAACAGACCAACATCCCCGAGTTTCAGCTCTTCTGCAAGGAGGAATGGGCTAAAATTCCTTCAAGCTGATATGCAGAACTGATCAACAGTTACCAGAAATGTTTACAATCATAGAATCATGGGGCTAGAAGGGACCTGGGAGCAGGAATGGGCTGCTGGGGGTCTGCAGTGGTTTGGGAGAACCGCTAGCTAAGATTGTGTACAGTTCGGAGAATACCCAAATCCCACTCCTGGCTGGCCCCACCCGCCCCGCCCCGCACCTCCCAGGAGTCCCCACTCAGCCAATTTTGGATGCAGGTAAGTGCAGGGCACGCACGGGGAGGGTGAAAAATGGGCCTACTGGAAGTTTGGGAAGGCCAGAAACGGGCCCATTTCTGTCCTCCAGAGGGCCTCCAGAGCCTGGGGAGGCCGTTTTCACTCTCTTGGAGGCTAGAGGAAAGCCTCTGGAGCCCAGGGAAGGCAAAAACACCCTCCCGCCGCGCCGTGGTGCAGGAGGCCAACTAGGCCACACCTACCATGGCCACATCCACCCACCAACCAGGCAGAGAACCTGTTGCTAAAATTTTGTGAAGCTCATCCTTGGTGACACCTTATGGGCTTTACTAAAATGAATCCCCCCCCCACACACACACACACACCTTGGAGGTCTTCTAGTCCAACTCCCTGCCCAAGTCATGAGTCTTTAACCATTCTAAACAAATGGTTGTCCAAACTTTTCTTGAAAACCTCCAGCGATAAGGCAACCACAATAATAGGAGGCAAGCTGTTCCATTTATTATTTGTTCTGCCAGGAAATTCCTCCTTAGTTCCACGTTGGATCTCGCTCTGACAAGCTTCTTTTTGTCCTGCGCTCAGGTGCCCTGGAGAACAAACAGCCACCTTTTTCTAGTGACAACCCTTCAAGGGAAGATTGCTATCAGGCCTCCCCTAAACCTTCTCTTCATTAGACTAAACATACCTAGTTTCCTTAGCCATTCATACATTTTATCCTCTAGACCCCTTATCATCTTTGTTGCTCTTCTCTGCACTGTTGCTCTAGGGCAGAGGCGTCAAACTGGATTTCTTTGAGGGCCAAATCAGCATTGTAGTTCTCCTCTGCAGCCCAGCCAGGGAGGGAGGGGGAGGGAGACAGGACAGTCACCTCCTGCAGCTTCCTGGCGACAAAAACGGGGTGGGGGGGCCTCGTGCGGGCCCCGCATGGCCCGTTTTCAGCCTCCACGGCCTCCTGCAGCACTCTGCCGGTCTAAAATGGCCTGCCCCCATGCCCTATTTTAGCCGGCAGAGGCACCATGGGCCAGTCCTTTGATATTTCCAGGCCGACATCGCGGGCCAGATCGAAGCACCCTGCATGCCAGATCCGGCCCACAGGCCTTGAGTTTGACACCCCTGTTCTAGGGTCTGAGCATCTTTTCTGTATCATGATGTCTAGAACTGAACAAAGTACTCCAGCTGTGGTCTCACTAGTGTAGTAGAGCGGCATTATCACTTCTTGTGATCTTGACCCTCTGTTGACGCATCCTAGGACTGCCTTGGTTTTTTTGGCAGCTGCAGCACACTGCTGGCTTATACTTAAGTGGTGATCCACCAGGATTCCTCTCATAGTTACTACTGTTGAGCCAGGTACTGCCTATTTGGTATCTGTCATTTGGTTTCCCACCTAAGTGCAGGACCTCACTTTTCTCATCACTGAATTGCATCTTGTTGGATAGAGCAATTAATTAAGTCATGCAATTAATTAATTGCAGTTACTGATATCCACAGAGGGCACACCAAAGCAATGATCCATACACCTTTGTCATACGCAAATATGTAGCTTTGGATCATTTTCCTCAATAAATCAATGAACAATATAAGGTTTTTGAGTCATTTATTTAATTGAGTTCTCTTTATTTAATTTTAGGACTTGTTTGGAGCACAGACTATGTTTTAGGTCATTTTTCTGCAAAAATATTGAAAATTCAGAAGGTTTCACAAACTTTTAAGCATCACGGTATACATGTTCATTTGTGCCGTCTGACTACTGCACAACAGCAATCCGTGTGGTTTATCTTAGATCAGAATAAATGTAAGATATTAATATTGAATGATACTAATGCATGAATATGATAAGGATTTAAATTATGTACAGTTGAAATGTATAGTTCATATGACAAGAGAAATGAGAACTGTTAGGAAACTAAAGATCCAACCATTGAATGCAAAAATATTGCATGACAGCATATGCGAATACTAAATGTGATTTCTTTTTTTAAACTGTTTTACAAATCCAGTAATGCACACACCATTGATTTTGTATCCTGATCGTTTCTATCAACTCATGTAAAACTTATTTGTTTTATATCTCTCCATATTTTGAGTAATCAATTCAGGGATGCAGAATCAATCAATTCTGCATCCCTGAATATCTGAAGAACAATGAGAAAGCTTCAGAGAAAGTATTTTGTTGTTTTTCAGAACACCTATTCTGATTATGCAGAGTTCTGAAGTTCATTTCAAAACAGTATACAGGTACTCCTCAACTTACAACAGTTCATTTAGTGACCATTCGAAGTTAGAACAGCACTGAAAAAAGTGATCTATGGCCATGTTTCGCACTTATGACCATTGCAGCATCTCCATTCGTGATTTACATTTGGAAACTTAACAATCGACTCACATTTATGATGGTTGCAGTGTCCCGGAGTCATGTGATCCCCTTTTTCAACCTTCTGACAAGCAAAATCAATGGGGAAACCAGATTCACTTAACAACCGTTTTACTAATTTACAAACTGCAGTAATTCACTTAACAAATGTGTCGAGAATAGTAGTAAAATGGGGCAAAACTCACTTAAAAATTTCTCACTTAGCAACAAAAATTTCGGGCTCAATTGCAATCATAAATTGAGACTACCCATATTACACAGGAAGGTGAGCACAGCCACTATGTTTAATTCCTTAAACCAGCTGTGCTCCAATATTATACTAAAACTAGGAGTGTTCCAATAACTCAGGGGCTGCCACAAAGAGGGAGTCAAGCTATTCTCCAAAGCACCTGAGGGCAGGACAAGAAGCAATGGGTGTAAACTAATCAAGGAGAGAAGCAACTTAGAACAAAGGAGGAATTTCCTGACAGTGAGAACAATTAATCAGTGGAACAACTTGCCTCCAGAAGTTGTGAATGCTCCAACACTGGAAGTTTTTAAGAGGAGATTGGATAACCATTTGTCTGAAGTGGTGTGGGGTTTCCTGCCTGGGCAGGGGGTTGGACTAGAAGACCTCTAAGTTCCCTTCCAACTCTTGTTATTCTATTCATAAAGTGCAAGTTTTCTTGGGATTGCAGGGCTGCTTTAAATAGGTGCACACATGTGATATGCTCATGCTCTAAAGCAGGTTTTCTCAACCTCATGTGTGGACTTCAACTCCCAGAATTCCCCAGCCAGTTGAAGTCCACACACCTTAAAGAGGCTGAAGTTGAGTGTTCTAAAGTGTTATGATTGTGGTTGTTTTCTTCTCCTTTTACCCTCATATGGCTCAGGATTATCACTTATTCCTTCCTTATTGCCAAATTTCAATATGAGTCTTTCCAGTTCAAATATGGTATTCTATAATCCTGGTCCCAACTACCTGTTTCCCCCAAAATAAGACATCTCCTGATAATAAGCCCAATCAGGCTTTTGAGTGAATGGCAAAAAAGCCAAGCGCTTATTTCAGGGTTCAAAAAAATATAAGACAGGGTCTTATTTTCGGGGAAACACGGTAGATGCCTTCAAAACCATTTATTAATATTTATCAAATTTGAACATGCCATTCCATTTCAACTTATAAAACAATAATAATATCCATGGAATAATGCATACTTAAAACAGATAATTAAAACATCTGTGATAAGAATATAACAATAAAACATGCATTGTAGGCAATATGGCACCAGAACTTTTATAAAAAGCAACATGAATAACATTTAAATTAATGTGAGCTATGACTTTGTGCCCTCAAGTCAATATTTTTTAATGACCATACAGACAGACCTTTTCCAGATCATCATTAGCTCCAGAAAATTCCAGTAAAATCCACACAGAACAATCTTATAATCGCATACAATATAATAACTCATCTTACAATCTGCTGGGAAAAATATAGAGCTTCACCTGCTGCATATCTTGTGTAACTCTAGACCAGTGATGGCAAATGTATGGCATGTGGGCCGGAAGTGGCACGCAGAGCCATGTCTCCAGGCACGCCAGCCATCTCCCGTTGCTCTTTTGGGTTCCATCGTGCACATACAGTACACAACGGCCAGCTAGGCTTCACGCGCGTGGGAGCGCCAGAAAAAAGAAGAGCAACAGGCGATGGCTGGCGTGCCCAGAGAGATGGCTCTGCGTGCCATTTCCGGCTGAGCTTCTGGTTTCCAGCACGCGCATACACGCCAGCCAGCTGGTCTTTGTGTGTGCATGCATGTGAGAAACTGGAAGACCAGGTGACCGGTGCGCATGATGTGTATGCCAGAAACTGGAAGCTCAGCACGCGCATGCTCGGGAGCTGCTCTTCCGATTTCTGGCGTTCCCCCCCCCCCCGCGCGCGCTCCCATTTTAGCACTCGGTGCCAAAAAGGCTCGCCAATACTGCTCTAGACTGTCAATGGAGCAGTCCATCTCTTCTTCATCTGATTGCTACTTTTCTGTGCTAAACATATAGAAAACTGCTTCTGCATGTCCTATATAGAAATGCAGTTAACTGCCAGCAACTGACTTGGCTTCTGTCGTGGATGGAGCAAAAAGTCCTCCTCTAGATTCAAAGAAATGCAACAGACTGTCAGCAGATGGTTCAAAAAATTATGCTTCTTCTGGAAAGCTTACGCGCTCAAATGAAATTCCAAATTACTTATGGTGACCAGGTGAAAGCTTCAAAAACCTCTGATACAATTGCTTTATTTAGAAAATGAAAACGTTTTCTTTACATTCTTTCAAAAGAGTGACAAGTATTTAAGCCATCTCATCCTTACAAATGGCCAGCCACCTCTTAATTCTATCTTTTTGCTACAATAATATGAACCAGTAAAATAGAGACCTTATTGTTATCACAAATAAAGAGAGGTTTTAAAGCAAGGACCCTGAAAATAGCAGGGTAGCCCAACTGCATGAAATGTAATGATACCAAATGCATTAAATTCATTATTTTCGCCCTACTATAAAACTGAAAGAGACACTCGATTTTAGGTTATAAATAGAGGAGGAAAAGACAAAAAGCTTTGCTACTGTAAACATATGGAACAGAAGAGAAACGACTGCTAAGTCAAAAGTGAAGAGCTTAAAGTTGAGTCATTTTTCTTTTTCTTTCTTTTTTTTTCATGAACCATAACCGGTATATTTAATTGCTTTTAAAAAATTTGATGGTACAGGAGGAAACGGAGGATTGATCTTGGCATCAAAGCTATAAATTTTGCACAGAGTGTGAACTGAAAACCTGCGGATAACTTGGAACATAGATGCTCACTTGGAGCACAAAAACATATGCATAAATGTGGCGCATCAGGCAATTTTGCACTAAGGTGGTCGCCTTAACTAGGCCATAATCAGTCAACTGTTCAAATCCTGTTGAGCTATAGAATATTAGGAGTCTTTCTACAGCCGGTCAGATTGTAGGGTATAATGATTTCTCTGCGATCATTCGCATTTAAAACCACGGCTTCTAGCCCTGGATTTTGGTGTTAGAAAATAGTTGGTTTTAAGTAAAGGCTGGTAAAGATAAGAAATTGGTGACAGTTTTCCAGAAAGCATGAAAACCTGCAATCTAGCACAGAATGCTGCACACCCAAAGTAAACAGGATTGTCCAGGAAGGATCTCTTCACATAGACACCAAACAGTTTTTCAGAGAAAAAACCCAAAAATCAAAGTCAATTTTTTTTCTTTTTTTGATCATGCATAATCGTTTTGAAATTTGGTCTTAGAGCTAATGACATATAAATTGGCTTAATGCCTAACTTGAGAAAAGTCTCTATGATATCAAATAATGATTTAGGCTTGTTTTTATTCTGTATAACACTAACAGAGATTTTGAGAGATGCTTGAACTCAGAGCTTGTAACATTCACATGTTCTAACTTCATTAATAAAAAAGTTACTGCTTTTGCTCTTTATTTTATTCCTATCCCAACTGAGGCTGTTATAAAAAAATAAAAGCACTCTAGGCTGAAATCTTGAACTATAGCTACACAGATGCATCCACATTATTAACTTTGCAACAACATGCAAGTCATTGTTATTGGTTCCTTTGCCTATAAATGTTCAGATCCATCACACTATTGTCTCTTTAGCGATAAACAATTTAATACAAAATTGAAGAGTAAGAAAATGGTAAACTAAAGAAATTAAAAGTATGAGATAAGGAAACTAATTCTGTACTGTCATTCTATTCCATTCCATTCCATTCTCCTCCCTCAGGCTCAGCATAGTCATCTCCTAAACCAGTGATGGCTAACTTTTTCCTGACTGAGTGCCCAAAGCACGCGCACACACGCAAATTCACACGCATGCACCCTAATGCACAAAATGCAATGCACGCGGGTCCCACGCATGTGCCCCGTTCCCCTTCAACGCCCCCTGCAAGCACAGCCTGCCCCCCACACATGCATATGTGGCCCCCTGCACATGCGCGTGCAGCCCCCCTGCATACATCCCGCCCCTCATGCATGCACAGCAGAGACCCAAAGACCAGCTGGTCGATGGGAGGCACACGCGCATGCACAGCTGAGCTGAACTGGGGTAATGGCTCGCATGCCATCAGAGAGGGCGCTGTGTGCCACCTCTGGCAGCGTTGCCATAGGTCACCATCACGGTCCGACACAGTCACTTTTTCAGCACACCTTACCTCATTCCCGCCTATCCACTTATGTCAACCAAATTTTCCCCTGGGTCACATTAATTCAGAATCTTGTCCTTTGCTTGTCAGGAGGTCACAAAAGGTGATCACATGACCCCAATTGTTATAAATAAGAGCCGGTTGCCAAGTGTCTAAATTTTGATCACGTGACCAAGGGGATTCTGCAACGTTTGTAAGTGTGAAAAATGGCCATAAGTCACTTTTTTCAGTGCCATTGTAACTTTGAACGGTCACTAAACTAATGGTTGTAAGTTGAGGAGTCCCTATAATGCTAAACTATACTAGGTCAGGCCAATTTCAGACTCTTAAAACCAGGGTGGATTTGATTTAAATCAACTCAATTTAAATCATAATTTTTAAGGAACAACTGTCATCTCTGTCCTGCAGTGGCTCCTCCTCTGACCTGCTGTTGACTCACCGACAGTCCCAATATTGCAGACTATATAGCCTCATGTTACATAACTAAGCTCCATTTCATGCTGAATAAACTCAATTATTAATATAACTTAAACAGAAAACTATCTTTAGATAGATTTTTACTCAAAAAACATTTTATTAAAATAAATTTGATAAAAATCCGATTTAAATTTAAAAAATCATTTTTTTAATTTTTTTTTAAAAAACATTTTTTTATCCACTGCTTAAAACTAACAACAGACATCGTTTTCCAGAAAACCCATAAACAGGGCACAACAGCTCCTATTGTACGTCCCACAAATGAATATTCTGTCCCAAAGATGTTGACATTAGCAATATAGTTTTTATAGGTAGCACAAATCAAGGGGGCTGGGAATTCTATAGAAATTCATATACTTTTTTTTTCCCCGTCCTTGACTTGTGATTCATTGGACAATATACTTCATAGTTTTATAAACCTACTACACGATTTCTAGATTGGCTCACCGTTACCTCTGCCCCAAAAATTCCAACTGTACTGTATTTAGCTTATTTTGCATAGCTAAAAGGCAATACAACCTCATCATTTTAGTTTCTCTTTTCAAGATTATTACAATCTGTTTAAGATGAAGCAATCGCCGCTATTTGAAATAGTTGTTGTTGTCTTTTCTTGTCCTTTCCTCTGTCCAACTGAATTGCATCACATCTATATTCAAGTTATTAGGCCAGCAATTTTATTTCCAATCCTTTTCTCCCATAATGCTTAGCACTGAGTTATCTAATTAAAACCTTATGAAATAAGGACTTTAAGCTCCATCATTTCAGACTTGTACTTTGACTGGGTCACCCGTATGAAATCTTAAACCCATTGTTTAAGATTATTTCTGGTCCAGATACCCTGGGTTTTAATGGTAGGCAGAAAACAATTACAGATTTTTTTTCTACGACGTAACAGTTTCTCCGGAGGCATATAGTTTGTATATAGCCAATATTATGTTTCTGTTGCTAGCAGATAAAAGCATATTTATTCTGCATGAAGAAAAAGTATCTATTCTATATATACTCTTAAACTGATCCTAGATCCTAGATCCTAGGGATACTAGATCCATTTAAATCATCATTTGCTTGTACTGGACTTTCCCTGTACAGGTGGTCCTCAATTTACAACAGTTCATTTAGTGAACATTCAAAGTTACAACGTGACTTATGACCACTTTTCACAGTTACGACTGTGATCAAAATTCAGATGCTTGGCAACTGGCCTCATATTTATGGTGGCTGCAGAGTCCAGAATCATACGATCCTGAGAAACAAAGTCAATGGGGAAGCCAGATTCACTTAACAGCCAGGTTACTAACTTAACAACTGCAAAGATTCACTTAACAACTGTGGCAAGGAAAGTCATAAAACAGGGCAAAACTCGTTTAATAAATGTCTCACTTAGCAACAGAAATGCTGGGCTCAGTTGTGGTCATAAATCAAGGGCTGCCTGTATGGCATTAACAGGGTTTCTTCTTTCATGACCAAAGTAACATATATGTCTGTGGATTTCATAGCAAAATAAACTTATTTTTGCAAGACGCTTGCTACTTTTATTTGGTTAGTCTTCATATTATTAAAACATTTTATCTTTTTCACTTCTACGGGAGGAATTGAAGATATATGTGAAACATCATCCCTGCAGAAATAATAAGGTTGCCCCCCTCCCCTTGACATTCTTTCAAAAAGCATGAAGACATGGCTTTGCCAACAAGCCAGAGACCTCAGGGTACTAAGGAGCTCACCAAGTGGTTGGTCCGATTGTTGTCATCACGGGTGAGGTTTACTGTCTTTTGTATTGGGGTTTTATTTTTGTAAGTTCCCCAGAGTCACTGTGCCAGTGGTGGGTTCCTCCCGGTTCGGCCTGGTTCGCGAGAGCTGGTAGCGGTGACAATATGATATCACTGAACCGGTTCTCTGTCTTCGGGAGATGAGCCCTCCCGCCCACCCGCTTTATTCTGACCTTATATGTCTGCTTTTTTCACCCAGCTGAGAGGTGCAGCAGAGCAGATTGCCGCACCTCAGCTGGGCAGATTCGCAACACGCTTGCGCGAAGTGCAAGTTTGGTGTGCCTGCGAGCGAACCAAGCATGCATGCGGCGATCACGCGCAAAGCACATGACCGAAGAGGCGATCGCGCACAAAGCGCGCATACAAAGAGAACCAGTAGTAAAGCCGGTTAGAACCCACCCCTGCACTGTGCGTTGGGCAGCCATATAAATTTCCTTAATAAGTATGTGCATTTCAACTCCATTTAAGACAGCAATTAACAAGCAGCATATACACACCACTTAAGCCAGCTCAAAGCTTACGGTCCTGGGATGTATTAACCACTGCCTTACCAAAGTCAACTTCACCCATCCAAGACCCAAGGGTTTCCTCTTGTGAGGCTCCTGGCACTAAGATAAGATGGCAGGCATTTTGTCTAGCAGGCCCTGTATTATGGAAAAATATATCTTCCCTCAGAAACCCAAAGAAGTTCTTCTAATGTTTTGCAAATTTGTTAAAATGTTCTTATTTGATCGGGTACGCAGCTCCTTTTGAGAGGCTGTGGCAATTGATGAATTGAATATTTGTTTATTTATGTAATTAAGTATTTGTACAATTTATTATGTAGAAATGGTTCTAATTGCCGTCTTTTTACTTTATTTTTATTTTGCTGTATACCACCCTAAATTATTAGAGATCATACCCTGTTTCCCCGAAAATAAGACATCCCCCGATAATAAATCCAATCGGGCTTTTGAGTGCATGCGCTAAAATAAGCCTTCCCGTGAAAATAAGGCCTCCCTGAAAATATTTGACTACTGTATTTAACTACTGTTACATATCATGTTATGGCTTTGCTTAACTTGCAGGTAAGGCTAGACACCAGGAGATTGTGAGTTCCAATCTCGCTTTAGGCTTGAAAGTGGCTGGGTGATTTTTGATCAATCAGCAGGAGAGTACGAGTTCTAATCCCGCCTTAGGCATTAAAGATGACTTGGGCCAGTCATCCTGTCTCAGATCAATTCACCTCACAGGGTTGTTCTTGTGAAGAAAATAGGAAGAGGAAGGATTAGTTATGTTCACTGTCTTGAGTTACTTATAAAAATAATAAGGCGGTAATTAAATAAATAATTTAAATCTAACATCAAATTCATTTTTACATTTACAGACAACTTAAATTCAAAGAACAAACACTCTGTAGTTTTTTTAAAAAAACCTCAGTGACATCTTATAGCTTCTCAGTTCACCTACTATGTTTCCCCGAAAAGAAGACCCTGTCTTATATTTTTTTGAATTCCGAAATAAGCGCTTGGCCTTATTTTCAGGGAGGTCTTATTATTTTGGGGGACATAGAGCAAGATGGGGCTCCTCTTGCCATCTTACCCGATTTCCAGCTCTGCATTTAAATATTTTCAGAAAGGGCTTATTTTCAGGGGGAGGCTTATTTTAGCGCATGCACTCAAAAGCCTGACTGGGCTTATTATCAGGGGATGTCTTGTTTTTGGGGAAACAGGGTATTTCGTATATTATTTAATCTTATTGTAAAAAGGTTATGATGAACTGCCCAAATAATAAATATTGTGAGAAGCCAAGGCAATACGAAACACTTTAGTGAAACAAAAGACTCTGATTCTGTCCATGTAGCACCACTTTGCCCAAGAAAGACCAACCATTCCAAACCACTTAATGAGATCCTTTCGCACATACATAGTATTTCTTTCTTTCTTTCTTTCTGGTTTCGATTTATGTGCCGCCCTTCTCCGGAGACTCGGGGCGGCTTACAATACGTTAAGCAATAGCCTTTATACTTTTTGTATATACCTGCTTAATAGGGCTTTTGGCTCCCGCTAAGCGGTGTTCTTTTTTATACAAAGTCAGCTTATTGCCCCCACAATCCAGGTCCTCATTTTACCTACCTTGGAAGGATGGAAGGCTGAGTCAACCTTGAGCCTGGTGAGATTTGAACTCACAGTAACTACAGGCAGCTGCCAGCTAAGTGCTACTTTAACAGCACTTTAGTCCGCTGCGCCACCAAGGCTCTTGACAAGAAGTCGTTTAATTATGATGAAAATGGACCCCAAAATCTGTTGTTAAGGGAGACATTTGTTAAGTGAGTTTTGCCCCATTTCATGACCTTTCTTGCTTATTAAATATGGCCATAAGTTATTAAGTGAATCACTGCAGTTGATAAGTTAGTAACCCGGTTGTTAAGTGAACCTGGCTTCCCCATTGACTTTGCTGGTCAGAAGGTCACAAACGGTGATCTCGTGACTCCAGGACACTGCAATGGTCACAGATATCAGTCAGTTGCCGAGCATCTAAATTTTGATCACATGATCATGCTGCAAAGGACATAACTGTGAAAACTGATCATATGTCACTTTTTTTTTCAGTGCCATTTGTAACTTTAAATGAACTAGCTTGGCTCCCTCATGAATTCATGAGACCTCACATAGCATCATCACTGTGAAGTAGATTTAAGGAGTTATGTGTCTAAGAGCACACAGTAAACTTCACAGATGATTTGAACCTAAATTGCAAAGCTGTGTGCATTGTACCTTGTACGTATGGGCATAATTCTCAAACTGGTTTTGCTATGGCCTTTTATTCATATTTTATTTTATTTTTTAAATACACTACCTTGTTAAAGGGGACAATGAAATTTGGCCCACACTATTCAAGTAAAAGGTATGAAAATGAACTGCTTTTAAAAGTAAAGGTTTCCCCTCGCACATATGTTCCCCAACTCTAGGGGGCAGTGCTCATCTCCGTTTCAAAGCCGAACAGCCAGCGGTGTCCGAAGATGCCTCCGTGGTCATGTGGGCAGCATGACTAAATGCCAAAGGTGGACGGAACACTGTTACCTTCCCACCAAAGGTGGTCCCTATTTTTCTACTTGCATTTTTTACATGCCTTTGAACTGCTAGGTTGGCAGAAGCTGGGACAAGTAACGGGAGCTCACCCCATTACGCGGCACTAGGGATTCAAACTGCTGAACTACCAACCTTTTGATCAACAAACTAAGCATCTTAGCCAATGAGCCACTGCGTCCCGAACTGCTTTTAGTCAGAACTAAAAAAACCCAAAACCTTTCAGTATAACTGAATTTATCAGAAGCACAAATAGCAGGAAACAAAAGCAGAAGAAATGGGAGTGGGGGAACAATCCACAGAAATGAACCAACTTACAAATTCATCAATTATGTTTTTGCATTCTATTTCCATCTCAAAATAACACATTTGTAGGTACTTAGGCTAACCTCTCAAAGGAATCCACTATATATAGCACTCAAAAGGAAAATTTCTAAAGAAAACAGTTTATTTTGATAGATGGAGAAGAGAGAGCAACCTAGGCTGGGAGAATTCCTGCAGTTAAATATTAATACAATTTTAAAATCTGAAATAAATTTAGCATAGGTTCTATATTCCCCCCTTTAGCTGTCTCAAAATATTCTACAAAACCTTAAATTTGGTCACTAGAGGCCAAGAAAAACCCCATTCTAGAAACCTTAGGAAGCAGATAATTCAGAGTCAACAGTAGAGGGCCAGCTCTAATTCAGTGAGTCAGGTCACAAATTTGCTTGATTTTGCTTTAAAGTGTTGTATGATCCCAACTACTCTGACTGGTTAACAATCACTTCTGGTTTGATGTTGCTTGTAAGTCGAGATCTATCTGTAATAACAAATACACTATATAATGGAGCATTTCAATAACTCTTCCTGTAATATCCGTCAAGGACATCCTCCAACACAATAACCACAATAACTTTCAGTTTCGACCTAGAAAATGCACTATTCACCTCCTTGACGTTTAGAGAAAATGTCACATTCTTACACAGCAATTAGATTGATGTGCCCCTTAGTTTAGGCCCACACCTCATTTTTAAGCCACACCTCATTTTAACACTTCTGAATGGACTTGATAAGAAGAATAGGACAAAACTTTAAATTAATTTCATTTACAATTCCGTTGAAATACTATGATTACGTTCTAGTCACGTATTTAAGAATTTTCTTCTATCACTTGGTTTCATTGTTTTGGAAGTCTCCAGGGGGGCTGAGGGGTTCAAGTTTAATCTATTGTATGGGTGGTCCTTAATGACAGTTCAAAATTACAACAGGACTGAAAAAGTGATTTACGACTAGTCCTCAGACTTACAGCCATCACAGTCTCTCTACGGTCACATGATCAAAATGGAGGCACTTGGCAAACCGGCATGTATTTACATTGGCTGCAGCATCCTGGTCATCATTTGTAAACTTCCCAGCCAACATCCAACAAGCCAATGGGGGGAAATGAATTTGCTTAATGATCATCTCCCCCAAAAAAGGACATAAAATCAGGCCTGACTCACTGAACAACCACCTTGCCTAGCAACAGAAATTCTGCTCCCAACTGGGATAACAAGTGAAGCACTATTTGTATTTAAGTATGTTTGATTGAACCAACTGCAATTGGCTGAGTCTGCATAACAAGCTAACAACAGCGAGCAGCTCAAAGCAGCCAGGTTCATACAACAGTACAACACTTTAATCCAAATTCCCCAAAATGTAACTGAAGGGTGATGAATGAACCCAACGACGTCTCCTCTAGAATGTTGTTGGCTTTTCCCCTCCTTCCATGTAGATACTTCTTCACAACGTGAGCATCTATTGGGGATAGACCAGGATTATATTTTCTGAAGTCTATTCCAAGTGACATATTTCTCTAGCATGTTTCAAAGTGCAGTACTGTAAAAGAAATGTTTGTAAAAATAGTGGAGAATCATTCTATGAAGCACGGCCAGTTGTGGTGGAGAGTTTTAATGAACACTACAAACGGGCAAGGTTCTGGTATCCCTTCGCTCCATTTATTATTATCTATTTATTCTCTATCTATTATCTATGCTATTCAAACATCAAGTGCACAAGACAAACAATTCTGCTCTTCTCATAGACTTCAAGGTGCTCTACAAGATTGTCCATGTCATGCCTACTATATTGAATCCACTTTAAATCCGTTCATATACAAGCAGTCCTGGACTTACAGTAGTTCATTTAGTGACTTTTCGAAGTTACAATAGCAGGGGAAAAGTGGCCTATGACCATTTTTCACACTTATGTCCGTTACAGCATCCTCAGGGTCATGTGATGAAAATTTGGACACTTGGCAATAAACTCATATTTAGGATGCTTGCGGTGTCCCGGGGTTATGTGATCGCCTTTGGCAACCCTTTGACAAGCAAAGGGCAATGGGGAAGCCAGATTCACTTAGCAACCCATATTACTGATTTAATAACTGCAGTGATTCTCTTAACGACTGTGGCGAGAAAGGTCACAAAATGGGGCAAAACTCACTTAACAAATATCTCACTCAGCAACAGAATTCGTGGGTTCAATTTTGTTCATAAGCTGAGGGCTACCTGTAGAATGAAAAGTGAAATGAAAAGTCAATATGATCCTCTCTCTGGGTTCTTATACACGTAGAAACCTTCCTTTTGTTAGAGATCATTAATCTACCTCGCTCTTCCTATTTAGCATTCACTTTGAAACCACAGATTAAAACAGAAGCAGAATATTCAGAAACTGACAGTAGCAATATATTATTAGCAAATAAGCGTTAAAATTACATTTGGGAAAATACTCAAATTGCCACCCTTTCATTAAGGTAAGATTCTAACAAGCCTGGATGCTCTGGCATTAAAACAGAAAATTATAAGAGCAGGAAGATGGTTGCAATGGTTGAAGATGTTTCTATTGGATATGTCAAATTTCCTAGTCCCTATTGCGAGTCAATATTGTAATGACTCTTAAGGCTTGTTTTTAGATACCCAGCCTTTGAGCAACTCGCTGCAAGAATGAATGTTACACCGGTAATTTGGACACCCATTCCAAATTCAATTCCTCTGGAAACACAATTGAAAGCTGTCATAGAAGTTTAATGTAATAGTTCAGTATTTCTCAACCTTGGCAGCTTGAAGATGTGTGGACATCAATTCCCAGAAATTTCCTAGTCAGCATAGCTTGGGGGGGGGGGGGGAGAGAGAGAGAGATGGCTGGGGAATTCTGGGAATTGAAATCCACACATCTTCAAACTGCCAAGGTTGAGAAACAGCGGAATAGTTAATATACAAATGATACGAAGGGCTATACAGGGAAATGTAGGCTAATAGATTTATAACTTTACACATGTCCTGGTCTCTGGAAACAGTAATTTAAAACCTCAATTTCCTTTTTATAAGATTTTCCAGAGAATATCATTTATGATTAGTGGCAGTTAAGTGCATGTATACAACTTTGCAAAAACTAACTAGCTTTAATAATGCATGTCAACAAACAATTCAGCCTATTGTTATAGTTATTTTATTTCTTCGAAGTCTATCCCGCCTTTTGTCCTGGAGCTCACAGTGGTTCAGATAGTGCTCTTTTGTCCAGTTTTGTCATTGTTTAATACAGTCAGCTACCACGGCTGAAGTAAACTTGAAGTAAACTCCCTGGGTTGCTGTTGTGAGGAAAATTGCTGTTGTGAGGAAGGTATGCTGGATATGTTTGTCACCTTGAGTTATTTGTAAAAGCAACAAAGGAGAGATACGCATAAATAAAATAAACCATACCTTATGCAGAAAACACAATACCTGAGTTTAAAAACTACAACTAAGCTGAACAAATTAGCAGTTGGGATATTTTTTACAAAAAGATCACACAGAATCATAGAGTTGGAAGTGACCAAGTCAGCTCTGGGATTGAGTCTCTCATTTAGTACATGAATGCAAACTAAAGCATCCCAAACATCTGTGTAGTCTCCACTTGACCATATCAAAGGGAAAGGAACTACCCCTTTAAGAGTCAATGATCCCATTGCTAAACTGCTCTAAGAGTTACGGTCCCACAACTGATGGGTCTGTACTAAGCTAAATCTTCTCTTTTCCCCTCCAGTTTTTGGGGGAAAGGATGATCTGAAATATCAATAGAAGCTGCTCTAAAAGCAAAAAAACACTTGTTAAAACCGCCTGCAACTGGCTTTCAAAGAAGATAAGCAGGATTCAAAGAAGTTCTACTAACTTTTTATCACTTGACCAAGATTTTTTTTTTTTAGTGTTCAGCAGTAAGAAATCACTGTGTATCTGAATGAAAGTGTTCTATTTGATCTGACAGCTCATTGTGCCCTCCTTCCAAGACAATAATATGCATTGCAGGAATAATCTGAAACCCAATATGATACACTTTAAAAATGAACCATATCCAATTATTCTAGATATCAATGAATTGTATTCCAAAACAAATCTTGCTGTTATCCATATTACTATTTTTTTTGATTCGTGCCTTGGTGTTAAAGGAAATCTATCAGAGACCTACCTGCAGAAAGACTCCATATAAAAATCATTTGTCCAGCATTAACTACATTACCCGGGTGATATTAATCTGACCTCAGAGCATTTTCTGCCTAACCCTAATTAAATTAGAAGCGGGCTGCTCTTAACCTATAAATTCTCATTTCCCTCTGTCACTAATACGAAACAGGGTTCCTGCAATCAAGAGACAGGAACACTTTTAGGCACCTTTTATGGATTATGATGTTTGCTTCCAAGCAGATCCTAATATATTAAAGTAGGTTGCCCCTTGGTAATCAGCCATTCAGGGAGGGAGGGAGGGAGGGAGAGAGAGAGAGAGAGAGATTTTCTCATTAAATGGGGTTGCAGGTATCTAGGTATCACTGTCACAAATATGAACTTCAAAATAACTATGTTAAGACATAGAATGATGTTTAAAAAGATATGTTAAGATGGGAGAGACTACAAGTGTCATTGCTGGGGAAAATGTCAGTAACTTGCCTAGAAGGGTGTTTTTCTTTCAGACAATACCTGTTTTGACAACTGATGCACCATTTCAACAGTGGCAGAAGGATATATCTAAATCTGTGTGGCAGGGGGGGAAAGGTGTATTTTAAGTTAAATACAAGGTATGGCAAAATGCAAAGGAAAAAGAAGGACTGGGTTTCCCCAATTTGAAATTGTATTTCACAACTTGCTGTTTTGTTTGGATGAAAGGATGGGTGTTGGTGAGAAATAGAATGCTTTGGGAGTTAGAAGGACATGACCTGAGATTTGGGTGGCACAAAGTTAATGTGCATTTTTAAAATCATTATGTCAGACATCCCATATTGAGAATATGAAATAATATAAACCCAAGTTATGCCTGAAAATATCTTTATGGCTCTCAGCACAAGAGCTGTGCCCAAAAACACCTTTATGCCTAACTTATCCTGACATACTAAAATTTTGTTAAAGGAACGCAAAATAAAAACAAGAGAAGAACAAATGGCACAGGGATGTAATTGTCAACAGTTCTCTTATTTACAATTCTTAGGATTTAAAATAGGCAAAATAATTTATGGTTTTATGCATTGTAAGACTGAGTCTGAAATAGAATTGTGGATAAGAATGTGTAATTGCTAAAATGTATAAACTTTTATTGAAATCTGAAATAGAAGAACAAGTGAAAGTATTATGATATAGTGGGCTAAACATTTGGTTATAATGTACAAACGGAGCAATGGGAAAATATGTGGCTGAAAGGATTGACATTAACACTATCTTATAATCTTAAAGAGAATATTTATAAAACGATGTACCATTTGCGAAATATACAGAATGTATAAAGGCACTTCAAATTTACATTGCAAATGTGGATAACAAGAAGAGATATTTTATCATGCTTGGTAGTATATAAAAAGCAAGACAATTCAGGATTCAAATATAAGCACAGATTCAGAGGATTTTAAAAGATTAACATATTGTTCAAACCAGCAGTTTTCCTTTTGGATTGATGGAAAAACAGTTGTAAAAAGTTACGGAACTCTGCTTTTCTACATGATAACTGCAGAGAGATTATTATAGGCACAAAGATGGAAAGATTCAGCCCTACCCACAATGGAGGAATGGTTGGTGAAGATGATGCAATTTTCTGAGATAGCCAAATTGTCTTCTTCGATTAGACAAAATATTTACAGTTACTGCTGAGAGGAAATCCTTATCAGACTTCTTCCATGAAACAGAAAAAATAAACTTATGATTTATGGATTTGACGATTAGACAGGATAGATTATAGAAACCTCTGGGGGCAAGTCGTTGCACTGATTAATTAATCTAACTCATCTTGCACCTTTAGCTTTCTCTTTGATTTTGATACTTTTCTTTTTCTTACTTTATATTAGTTTTTAATCTTTTTGAAACGCCTTTAATAAAAATGACATCTAAAAGAAAATGAGGAGCGGAAGACAATAGTTAACATGATGGTGTTGGCTTGTGGAAAGTACAGCAACCAAGAAATAATAGGTAACGCTAAATCCTCTCTAGACTTAAATGTCAAACTGAGGAACTATTTCATACATCTACTGTATAACTGCCTATCAGTTTTTGAACATTCTTAGGCCTTCTTTGCTTAAGATAAAAAGGAGAGTATAATATAAGTCATCAATAACACAGGAAAGTGTTTATTCAATTTCTCAGGAAAATACCAGAACTGCAGTATGTAAAAATAACCACACTGCAAAATAAAAAACCACACAAACACAAAATGGATTGACCTTTTAATACCTTGTTCATGACACAACACCACCTACATAAAACTATCACAAGTTCTTGATTGTAACAAAACACAGAATATCTACCCAAGTTCCCCTGGTCTCATATAGAGCTTTCCTTGCCATCTCTGATATCTGCCTTTTTTTTTTTATCTTGGTGTTCTGGTTTGATAATTTAACTGTGTCAGTAATGACGGGCAGAAAGGTGGTGCTGTCGAAATCTCTGCATAATCTAATGAAAAGTCTGCACCTTGCTAACATGTCTCATGTGAACACAGCCACAATAATGGACAGTTCTTATATTTTTCTCCAGAAAGATGGAAGATTCACAATCATCCTTTTTTTTAGAACTGGGAGATATTTGCAATATCTACCGGTAGGAGTCATTCATGTTTTTAAAAACCAAACTTTTTTCTGACTTAACCACTAGAAGCTTATGAGACCAGGCATCTAAGTTCTTTGGAGAGCTTGACTTGATAGCAAAAAAATAAGTAAAAAGGTAACAAATAAGTAAAAAGATAAAAAGGCAGGGGGGGGGAGGTTTGAGGGGGAGGCGTTTAAACTTTTTAACCTGTATGTTAAAAATACACTCATAGTTAGGATCATTTAAGTGATGTCATGATTTACAAAAATATTTAAGAAAAAAAAATACAGTTGAACAAGCAGCTCCTGGATGAAATTTTAGCAACAAAAAGAGCAAAGAACAAAAGGAAGGGAAGGTCAAAAAATGAATGCAGGAAATGAATGCACACAATGGCAGAGGCAGGGTAGTATACAATTTACTTACTGCACTACGCCACAATTTACTTAGAATTCTAAAAATCTGGAGTTGGGAAGGATCTCAACACTGGCTGGGGGATTCTGGGAGTTGAAGTCCACCCATCTTCAAGCTTCCAAGGTTGAGAAACACTGCCCTAGATCATTTCAGATAAATGGCTGTCTAATCTCTTCTTAAAAACCTCCAGTGATGCAGCACCCACAACTTTTGGAAGCAAGTCATTCCACTGATTAATTGTTCTAACTCTCAGGAAATTCTTCCTTAGTTCTAGGTTGCTTCTCTCTTTGAATAGTCTCCATCCATTGCATCTTGTTCTACCCTCGGGTGCTTTGGAGAATAGCTTGACTCCCTCTTCTTTGTGGCAGCCCCTGAGATATTGGAACACTGCTATCATGTCTCCCCTAGTCCTTCTTTTCATTAAACTAGACATACCCAGTTCCTGCAACTGATCTTCATATGTTTTAGCCTCCAATCCCCTAATCATCTTTGTTGCTCTTCTCTGCACTTTTTCAAGAATCTCAATATGTTTTTTACATCGTGGCGACCAAAACTGGATGCAATATTCCAAGTGCGGTCTTACCAAGCCATTATAAAGTGTTATATAAAGATTTATATAACAAAGTAAACCTCAACCAATCAAACCACTTTCAGGAATTAGGGAAGGTATGTCAGACTGTTTTTGAACAAATGACGTTAGACAGCCATGTTCTCCCGACGTTCTCCAGCATCCCACACCATCATGTCATTTAAACCGATCTTCTTTCATCCATACAAGAGAAATCTATGGAATAAGAATTCATAATTCCACCTATGGGTGAACACTAGAGGCACCTTAAGAGCCAATATAAATATGAAGTCAGTCACCTGTTTTTACTTCAGGTGCATCATTACATTTAAATTAGGCTGGACAATGGCAGCATTGGAAAATACCAGGGAAGATTAAGGAATAAAAGCTAAATGATTAAATGTTTTAAACCCTACTTTCATGAAAATATTAATAAATGGAATAAATGCCTAAAATCAGTGATGAACCAAAAAGTGAACCAGGGAAATGCAGCATTCTATTAACATCACTGTCCCTGAATAAAGTACAGGGAGTCTCGACTTAACAACAGTTCATTTAGCGACCATTTGAAGTTACAATGGTATTACAAAAAGTTACTTATGACCATTTTTCATACTTATGACCATTGCAGTGTCCTTGTGGTCACGTGAACAAAATTCAGCCTCTTGACAACTGGCATGTATTTATGACGGCTGCAGTGTCCTGGGGTTATGAAATCACCTTTTGCGACCTTCTGACCAGCAAAGTCAAAGGGGAAGCCGGATTCACTTAACAACTATGTTACTAACTGAACAACTGCAGTGATTCACACTTTAACAACTGTGGCAAGGAAGGTTGTAAAATGGGGCAAAAATCACATAACTGTCTCACTAAGCAACAGAAATGTTGAGCTCAACTGTAGTCGTAAATTGAGGACTCCCTGTATTCTAATGCTTCAGAGCCTAAGCCGTCAGGATTTTTACTGTAAGGATGTCTAAGAAGAAATACTTTTCCTTTGGAGAGCACACAACTTTCGGTAGTTCAATTAATGGCTAAACTCCCAAACCTTATTGTACTCTCAAAACAGAATGAAGATATTATACAAGGATATTTAATCACATATCCAAAAGTAATGGGATAAGGCACATTTCTGGAAAAGGAACGGGAATGGTGCTATGTACAAATGTGCTCTCTGCAACTGAGGAATTAAGACCACAAATCCTGAGATTTACAGTTTCATTTGCTGCCCTCAAAATATCCTGCAGCTTTACATTTACCAAAACTTAAAGAATCACCAACTTACTTCCTACTAACAGCAGAATTATATAAGCCTTACACAAGGCAACGCAGCAGCCCCAACCGCATTAATTCATATCCTCCAAAATAAAGGATGTTATAGGAGGAGAGGAAAACAGACCAATGCCAGAATCTGACAAATGAAATGCAAACTGTCTGAAACAACTCACTTAACCTCCATGCTATGAAAAAAGATATCAACAGCAAAGAGACAGGCAGTCTATTCAGCTGAATCCCACCAAAAACAAAATTCATCATTAATCATTTCCAAGATAGTATCAGCCACTTTCATCAGCACATTATCTTTCACTATTTTTGTTTTAAGGTGAAGGATATTCATGTCAAAAATATTTTGAGGATGAACCTGGACAAGGTAGGACAAGGTAGGACAAGGTGACCAGATTTTTTTAATGAAATTGTTTTTATTAAAGAGAGAAATAAATAGACAGACAGACAGACAGACAGACAGACAGACAGACAGACAGACAGAAAGAGAAAGAATTAAAAACTATGTCCTTTTTTAAATTTAATAAGTACTTTCAGGGGCGTTTTCTTTGCATTTTAGATTTATCCTTTATCATAGATTACAACAGAATCATTTCAAGATGGACGACAAACAAATTCAATTAAGTAAGTAAATTAAAATCAAGATAGTTATGTAACACATTAAAATTCCATCAAAGGATTAAGTCATATGATTCCACCCAGAATCAGTTTGAAATTAGGTGGCATCTACTGTAAATTGAATTAAATATATTACTTAGGGAATCTGATATGACATAGTCACGTATCTCAGGTTAAAAAAAATACGTATTTTATTGTCAATGGGGTATTCTTCCGGAAACCTACTTATTCTCTGAAGGAGGATAATTCCAGATGCATCACAAAAAAGACTGTCTTCCTTCACATAAATGAACTCAAGTAAATCACTGCATAATATGCAAAACATCTGCCACAGATTGTTAAAAATATAACTAGATAGTAACCTAGTCTACACACACTAGTTTGTTTAGCTATGGCTCAACAAGCCGCAATTTACCCGAGGCACAGAACATGTTAGAAATGTAAGCCATGGCGATTTAAACCACCAAGACCACCAAGACACACACAACGTATTTAAAGTTAGACTGAACAAGCCAGTGCAGTGAGTGAACACAGTCTAGATAACCAAGCCATAAACTGTTTAGGGTCTTATAAACCAATAATAACATAGGAAAATGGCACTGAGGTAAAAGCTTGGCTATAGACCCATCATACATATGGTAAGGAGCCCTACTGAGCAACTTAACTGCAGCTTTCTGCACTAATTACAGATAGTTAGCTAGCAGTAATTTGGGAAGGAGGGAGATATGACGTTCCAATCACAGCCACACATTTTTCTTAAATCCCAGTAAATGTCCAGGGTTGAGTAAATCTTGAATCTTATTTTGAAAACCGGCAATTCTCAGTAACATCCTTCCTAATCTCTTCATTTTTAAGTTTGTGCGCTATTTGGTTGCAAGGGCATGAAAGCTTTTCCTCCAATGAGTGAGGATGCAATTTGTCTTGGTAAGATTAGTTGTATAGCCCATCTATTAAATGGGCTATACAGGTAGTCCTCGACTTACAAAATTTCATTTAGTGACTGTTCAAAGTTACAACAGCACTGGAAAAAAGTGACTTAGGGCCCTTTTTCACCCTTACAGCCGTTGTAGCATCCCTGTGGTCACGTGATCAAAATTCAGCGGCTTGGCAACTGACTCGTATTTATGATGTGTCCCAGGGTTACGCGATTATCTTTTGTGACCTTCTGACAAGCAAAGTCAACAGGGAAGCCAGATTCGCGTAACAATCACGTTACTAACTTAATAACTGCAGTGATTCACTTAACAGGTGTGGCAAGAAAGGTTGTAAAATGGGGCAAAATTCACTTAACAAATGTCTCGCTTAGCAACAAAAATTTTGGGCTCCATTGTAAGTCAAGGGCTACCTGTACACAAAAGAGCCAAAGAGCCTTCTGCAATCTGCCTCATGTTCCTCTCCTCATTCGGATTTTCTAATTCCATAGTGGAGGCACTTCACATTATAAAACTTGATAGCAATTAATGTCTTCACTATAATATGCATATTAGCTCAGCAAGGAGGCCTACAAGAAATATTTCCGTTAAGAATTTAGCCTTGCTAAACTGCTAGACATTGCTATACACTCCAGCACTGAAGGTTTTTGTGCAGGTGTAATTTAGAGCAGCCTCTTGATGCTGAAACATCTACTAATATTTTTTTTTCAATTTTTCTTAAATGATATCATTTCTCTTCAGGTGCCAAAACACAAAAGTATATTCCTCTATATTGTATCCCAAATAACCCTCCATCTGACACCTTTACAATGCCTAGTTCTTTCAACTATATCCACTTAAGACAGAATCAGATGCTCTAATATTGCACTCTCCAAACTGGGAGTGGGGGTGGGTGGAACGCTTGTTCTGAGTTGAGGGTTATCCTGATCCAGTGAGCTATTAAAAAGCACTGGTACATTGATATTATCTGGTTTATATCCCTGATATTGGAAGTTTCTGCTACTTTTACACTTTTTGTATTATTCTTTTACAAACTTAAATCTCATGTTTAAAAGACGCATGTGTCACATTAGGCATTTTTCACAAAGTGCTGATTAAATGTAATATTTAAGCAATGAAGCTGATGGCTTACATGTGCAAAAGGAGTGCACAAAAATATTTATGGTATAAAATTATACCTTTTGCATGCAGTACAAGAGATGCAAACCCCAAATCCTTCATTTTACAAAGAGGGTACTAGTAGTCCTGTGTTTCAAAACTCACTGCAGCATCATTTTTATGTTTCAATAGGCAAAATGCTATGCAGGAAGATTTTAACAATGGAAGTGTCCAAAGTTTTCTGAATGTGTAAAAAGCTAGATAGCTACAATCTGCAAGGTAAAGATTATCAGACGCTGCATACAAAATGCTGCTGCTTTAGAAGACTATAGCAAAAGCAATGTAAAATCCTTATTTCTTACATGATACGCCTATCAGTATAGGCATTTTGCAGGATATATAGATCAAGCCAAATACTATTTTTGCTAATAAAAGACCCTTCAAAGCAGCACATTAAAACATGTCACACACACACACACACACACACACACACACACACACACTGATCACCTTGCAAATAAAACATCTTACTTTCAATTACTCCACAGACATGTAAACCCAGTTAAAACTAGCTGGTTTAAGGATCTGGGAAAACATTCAGATCCTTGCCATCCTCTTTCTAGAATTCAAAAGATACTTCTTCAAAATGTGAGAAAGTTGCCTATATAACACTCAGTAAGAACACGTGCCTAGAAATTCATGTTTACCATTATTTTTTTTAAAAAAATCTCAAACTAGTTAGTAAATCTGAAGTTTAGATATATTTCCTTTGTGAGCACATGGAAGCAATGAAATTCATGCAATCCAATTAGGTTTAGACTCAGAAACTCCCCGCCCAATGTTATCCTGGTCTTCAAATATGATCTTAGTGACTGCATGTGCTACAGCATTACACAAAATGAGGTGAGGTGAGGACAGAATGTAATTGGAATGTTACTGTAGACATGTCATATAGTCCCTGATAATTTTCAACTGACAGAAATTTTTCAAGACTACTACAGCTCTTTGCTGCTTCTGTGGCAACAGCGTCAAGCTAAAACAGAGAAGTATGAAGATCTAGACATATCCTAGGACAGCTCATCTTCCCTGAATATATTAGCATAACATTTCATTTTATAGTAGGTTTGCTACTTTGATCACCCATGGAAAAATCTATCATGCCATGCTTTAGCTTAAAAGATTTAAGCCAATGTGCACCTAAATACTGTAGATGTCATATGCTAACACTGAAAAAAAAATCAATATGATTTACAGTTGTGTGGCTCATAGGTACTGTTAGAACCTGGATAATCTGTTTTCACTTCTTAACAAAGTTGCGTTTCTAGTCCTCATGCATGCTTACATATCTAAAGGGAAAATCAACGGACTAAAAGTACTGGAGAAAAGCTCAGAATCTAGTCTTTTTCTTCGAAAATAATCTAAGAACAGCATCCAGTTAAAATGCTGTGAAGAAAACCCAAGATCTCTCGTTAGTGCTTCTACTACAGGCAGTCCTCAACTTACAACAGTTTATATAGTGGCTGTTCAAAGTTACAACGGCACTGAAAAAAGTGACTTATGACAATTTTTCATGCTTATGGCCGTTGCACCCTATGGTGACGTGATTTACATTTAGATGCTTGACAACTGGTTCATACTTATGAATATGAGGGTGCAGGGTGTCCCAGGGTCATCCTCTTTTGCAACCCCCTGACCAGCAAAGTCAATGGGGAAGCCAGATTTACTTAACAACCGTGTTATTAATTTAACAACTGCAGTGATTCACTTAACAAATGTGGCAAGAAAAGCCGTAATATGGGACAAAGCTCACTTAACAAATTTCTCACTTAGAAGCATAAATTCTGGGCTCAATTGCAGTCATAAGTCGAGGGCTACCTACACTATCTATTTCACAACCACTGCAAAACAAAATGCGGTTCCAAAGGCACCTCATCACACAAGCTATTCAACCGTGCTTAGAAGCAGAATCCCGAACGCTTTTATTTGAGCAACACATTCCAACGCGCAAATCTAGAGTAAAAAGAGGAATTTCTCTCCAGTCTTTTCTTACCTGGTGGCAACTGAAAGTTCTGAATATTTGTTGGATTCTGAGAAGGCTGAGGCAGACGAGGTGCTAAAACAGTGGGAGTCAAAGTTGCTCGGATTCCACTGGTGGTTGCGGTTGCAGTCCTGGGCAGGCTCTGCGCCACTGTATTGGCAGCACCCTTAGCCAGACCAGTGGGAGTACCTGGAGGTGCAGGAGGTACCCCACCAGGATTAGGAGCTACGTTGGGTAGGCCAGCTTGCATAGTTTGCCCAATGATCATATTACCCCCTGTAGTACTAGGCTGGCCAGCTGCAGCCAGAGTTTGCTGTTGGGTGACCGCTTGCACAATAGTTTTAGGAGACTCCGCTTTGATGACCTGGGTGGTGGGTGCAGCAGCTGATACCCCAGATCCAGGTTGGCTGTTCACAAGAGAGGTCTGGAGCGACACCCCTGAACCAACCGTGGCGGCGGCAACAGCCGCAGTCGGAAAACCTCCCACGTTGATGGTCGAATTGATCACAGTACTACTGCCATTCTGGGTGGCGGCAGCCAATGAGGGTCCTGCCGCGTGAATGGGCGGCCTTACCAATGCTACTGTTGGCCCCCCGGTCCCGATATTGGGGGGCTGTTGTGACGAGATCACCGTAGGTGAAGGTGAAGAGGCAGAGGACACTCCAGGGCCAAGGAAAGAAGTCTGGATGACAGTATTTGAAGCAGATGGCAAGACGGCATTAACGGTGTTGACTTTTCCAATATTTCCAGGTCCATTGTTCACGAGAGGGGCAACTGCAGGGACCACGGTAGGATTCACTGTCACAGGAGTGGCCGAGAAAGCAGCATGGGAATTCATCACCACGTTACTTCCATTCAAAGTCTGCACTGCAGTGGTCCCGATTTTACCATTCCTGGTAGATAAAGCTGTTGCCATGGTACTGATTACCACTGATTTGCCCTGATTGAGGGTCCCTGGGGTAATAGCAGCTTCAGAGCCACCTTGGACAGTTGTAGTGGTGCTGCTGCTAGTTGTAGTGGTCCCATCCAACGTAGAACCCTGGGACCTGGCATTATGATTGATAACACTCCCCTGCACACCACCAGTTCCTGCAAATAAAACAAAGTTTAATTACAATGTAAAAGGTAAGAAAAAAAACAAAAGATTCTAAGGCTCGATAAGCCCAACACAAACTATATTGCCCATGTGTCAATATAGTCCCAGTATTGGAACAACACCTGAAAAGGGGATGGGGGAGATCTTATGAAAGCAGTTAAGACTTTGCTACTGTTCCCTCTACATTGATGGTTATAATAATCTTCCATAAACAGCCAAGTAGTCCCACAAACAAATGCAAATCGCATAGACATGCTGCAAAAAATAAAAGTTTTCAGTTTGTCCCTTTCCCCACTTTGGATGTTTATAACGCCACATTAAATGACATTTTACTGCAAGTCTGCTCATGCAACTGTATCAGGTTGGTGGGAAAAAAAGGGGGGGGGGGGGAAGGACAGGAAAAAGTTAAAAAAAAGGAAAACCCCATGGTCTCTCACCCTTCAGTTTCATCTCCTTATCTTTTGAACAAAAATCCAAACGCTATTATATTTCTTGACTAATAAAACACAGAAAAAAGTGGGGCTGAAGTAGTAGAGAAGTGACATAAGTGAAAAGATTGCAAGGTAGTTTAAGGGATGTCATCCTCCCTCTTAAAATCATTAAATCCTGCTGTTTGATTGCTGTGCTTTCAAAGGAAAACAAATACAAGCAAAAAGGGAGGGATTTTTTTTTTCCTTGCTGTCCCCAGAAAGCAAATATCCCTACCAAAATCTGCCAGTGTCACTTAAATCAGTCCTGTCTCCCGGGCTCTGCATTTAGTAAACACAAACAGAAGGACTGTAGTCAGAAACACAGGGTCACAAAAATCAGGACTAAGGGAAGGTTATTTCTCTGAAACCCCACCCCCTTTCATTAACCTGGTGTCATGACAAGCAACAGCGTCCTTGTAATATTCCAGCAACTGGAAAGCAAAGTGTGTGGGGGAATTATATACAGAGGAATATAATTGGAATTGTGCTGGAGTAAATGGACCAGCATTGCCTTCCCTTTCTTAAAAAAGGCCAGTCTTCACATGTACGGAAAGGCAGGATCCTGAGTTAGCAGACTCCTTCAGAGTGCACCGTCTTTTTACAAGGGGGAAAACATTTACAGATGGACTGTCATTCTTCCAGTCCCACAGGCAGTAAAGGTTGTGCTGTGACTCTTTGCACAGCCCGTCTGGGCATATTATTTCAAGAAAAGCAAAAGGTTCAGGCAGGTCATAACCCCCTACCTGTACCACCCCAGAGGAGGAGCTGCTGTTAAGCGGGTGCCGTGTTTGCAAAAGAGATCTATTTAAAAGAGGGTTCCTGATCCTCAGGTTCCCCCATCACTTCCTCTTCCCAGGGGAAGCTGCTGCTGCTGCTGCTGCTGCTGTGATTAATAACATTTCTTCTCTCTCTTTCTCTCTCCCCCCCCCCATGCACTTCAAGCAGGGTGGGGGTGGGGGGGGAGGCAAAGAATTCAAGGCAGCCAGAGAATATCGAAATGGATAAGGAGGGCAGGGAGCACCATTCCTCTGATCCAGACTCCAGCAACGCGGGAGAGCAAGGTGGCACAGAAGTCCAAAGGTAAGGTCTCTTCCTTCCTCGTCCTCAGGAGCCCCCCAAAACACTCCAGCCTCTCGGCAGGCAAGAGAGAGAGAGAGAGATGACAGAATGAAGAGCAAAAAAACCCAAGGTGAGGAAGGGGGGAGGGAGAAACATACAGACGACCACCCTAGCCAAGGAAGCTGGTTTCCCTAAAGGACCCCACACACAGAGAGAGAGAGAAGCACTACTCCCTGACCATAACACTCACCCCCCCCCCATACACACACAAACACACACATCTGCTCCTTGCTCTAGGTGCAGCAGAGGCAAGAGGGAGATCGTCCCGGCCAAAAATAGGGTGTTGGGGAGGGAGGGAGGGGGGTTGGCATGTGAGGAAGGCCTCTCTCTTCGCCGCCTCCCCCTCCCCAACTCCATGCCACCCATCCTCTCACCCCCTGGCACCTTTCAGTTGCTGCCCCCCACCAGGGAAAGTGGGGGGGGGGGGCAGGGGAGAAAGAAAGGGAGCCCAGAGGTGGGGGGAGAACCCCCCCCCCATTCCTGAGGGAGAAGGACAAGAAGAAGAGGAAGAGGAGGCAACCCTCCCCCCGCTCCCACTCCGCCCCGGCTTGCCTCGCCGGGTTACCTGGCTTGGTGATCTCCGGGCCACTGAGTCCCATCTTGGCGGCGACGGTGGTGGTGGTGCTGCTGGTGCTGCTGCTGCCGGTGGTGCGGCTGCCGGGGCTCTCTGTTTGGACATTAGCATTGCCTCCTACTCCTCCTCCTCCTCCTCCTCCTCCTGGGCTAGGGCTAGGGCTGTTGCTGCTGCTGCTGCCGCTGCTCACAACATGGTTCCCCAGCAGCCCCCCGGCGACCCTGAGGGGCTCCTGCGCCTTGTGGTGCGGGTGGTGGTGGCCCGAGGCCGCCAGCTGAGACTCCAGGGAGCCCACCAGGTCGCTCACCACCTTCTCATCCACCTCAGCGTTTAGGAAAACCTCATCCAGCAGATCCGACCCAGCCGCCATCTTTTTTCGGAGGGTTCCTGGCGAGCGGCTCCCTCCCGCCCGCCGGCCCCCCCCCCTCTCTCTTCACTCCTCCCTCTGCCCTCCTCCTCCTCCTCCTCCGCCCTCCCTCCTGCTCTCTTCTCCCCCCTCCTCCCCACCTCACTCACTCATTTTACACATACGCTGCGCTCCCCTCCCGCCTCGGCCTCCGCCACAGAGCATGCGCGACGAAAAACTCCGCGCGAGCGGGATGGGAAAGCTTGCGGGGGGGGGGCCGTCGAGGCGTCACCTCAGCGGCCGGAGAGGGATTCCGTCGGTTCCTGATTGGTCGGCGACGGGCTATAAATATTGAGGCAAATGGCTGCGAGCGCTCAGACAGCGAACGGGCGGCAAGGGCCCGGCTGCGGCCTAGTAGCGAGAGGAGCCGGCCGCCGAAAGTCAGGCTGGCCACACGCGCTGGGTGCCGGCCGAAGGGTCGATGAGGGGAAGTGGAGGCGGTGCTACGGGTCGCAGCCGCCGACGCCTCGGGGCTGGCCGCGGCGGCCGCTGTCGTCCTTTGTCTGGCGAAGCCCAAAATGGCTGCATGCTCCGCGGTGGCGGCTGGGTCGCCTCTCGCCAGCGCGCCTGGGGCTCCCTGGCCGGCTCGAGTCTGAAGGACGCCCCGCACCTGTGCCAGCTTATGAAAACAACCCGCCCTCTGGACGGGGAAGCTGGCGCAGAGCGCGGGGCCTGCTACACGGACAGGCCGGCCGCTTCCCGACCTAGCGGGCGTTCCCCACGCCGCCCGTCCGTGTCCAGCCGGGCCTCGCCGGAAAAGACCCGCGACCTCCTCGCTGACGGGACGCGGGCCGGGAAGGAGGTCAAGGCTCTTGCCGCGCCCTTGAAGCCTGGCCTGAGCTCGCCTCCCCGTTGGCTTGGCTTTAGCGGGGCTTTCCTCCTCCTCCTCCTCGCCTCCACACTTGTGCCAAAGTTTGGGTGGCCGGTTCTGCCGGACAGTGGCCCGCGCACCCCGAAGAACCCTTGTTCCCCCACCTCTTTTTTCACTTCGGCTGTGGCCCGTCACACACACACCCCAAAAAATAACCCCCTTTTTTTCTGTTCCCCCCCACAAAAGAAACGCTGCTGTCGTTTCGACGAGAGCTGCGGGTGTCAAAACAGCGTCCTCTCCCGCCTTTCCTTTTCAAGCGCTCAGCTACTTCCTTCTTTTCTTCCGTCAAGCATCGCTTACGCGTCCAACCGCCTTTTTTATTTATTTATTTATGGCATTATACATACTTGCACACTTCAGGGACTAGTTTGCGAGCAGCTGAAAATGCGTAACGCAGCCATGTCTTCCTACCTTCTCTGCCACGGGCAGTCAAAAATAGACTCGGTCGTGCAAAGATAAGATACAGCTGCTTTATGGGTTTTATTTTTAGGGAGAAGCCAGGGTAAACGTCCTGAGAAGTATCAGCCAAAAGAAAGGGAAGGGAGCATCTCTTTTTTTTCTGCCTATAATTATTATTATTTTCTCTCTCTCTCTCTCTCTCTCTCTCTCTCTAATTGTTTTACTTTTTCATTTTGATTTCTTCAGCTTCTTTGCACATACCCCTATTCCGATAGTGCCAACCTGATTTTTTCCAGCATTGTACCAAACAATTCTGCAAAAAGAAAAATTTCAGAGATCCCTTTGCATGAACAAACCCATCTGCAAAAACATATTTTTATTTTTTTTAAAAAGGTTAGGTTATTATGTTCTAAAATTGTCTATTCTGGTCCTCCCTGTCTCCTCCCTTCTCCAGACAAGCAAGAATGCAAAATCAATACTTCACAATGTCAGATCAATTGAATAATAGATCGTTCAGCATACCCTTTGTATTCCCTCCTTTTCTGTTTTATAAGAGTGAAATTGAAAAACATTTTGGATTTTAATAAGCGTGATCTCCCTTGCAGAGATACCTTATGTTTCTTTTGCCCTTTATTAATTATTTCTGTCTTTTAACCCGCCTCATCCTGAGGAGTCATATTGGGTGGCAATACTTTATAATTTATGCTTCTAGTCAGGCTTTTAAAATGGTGCAAATTAGAAGGGAAGTAAACATCTATTTAAATTGATGGTTTACTTTAAAAATCAGTGTAAATCGGGGGGCTTTTAAAAATTTATGAAATATTAAACTCTTGAATTCAAATGAGTCCCATTGCTAAGACAAAAGGAGGGAGTTTTCTTATTTTATTCTTAAAAAGTAGTAATAAGATTGAGATTTGCTGTTCGTGACACTACACAGCATGGATTGTAAAGGTCTCTAGTTGGGCAACTGGAGAGGTTAATGCTCCTTGCAGGAGATACATTAACTGATTTTTTTTATTAAAAAGTGGCTACGAATAATGAGCACATTATTATATATAAGGGAGCTGCTCATTGTTGTGTTGTCCTTTGTCAATTTTGCAGATAATTGGGAGCTAGCAATGGTATACATTTCAGGTAGTGTTTCTTATCTTGGGAAGTTTAAAATGTGTGAACTTCAACTCCCAGAATTCTCTAGCCAGAGAGCAGGAACAGCAACAGAGAAAGCATATCTCCCAGGTATCATGAAATGACATCGTTGATTATATGAGATGCGAAATACGCCAGCCCTATCAGAACTAATGAGAACAGCAGAAACTGCACTGGAAGAAGACAGAGCTAAATATTTACCTTTAACGTGAATTGCACCACAAGGCCCACTAGTAACCTGTGCAACTTAAGTAGCAGAGAGGTTAATGGGTGTACCAAGGCTCAATTACAGATAATCCTTGATTTATGACCACAATTGAGGCCAATTTTTCTGTTGCTAAGTGAGACATTTGTTTGAGTTTTGTCCCATTTTACGACCTCTCTGGCCCCAGTTGTTAAGTGAATCACTGTAGTTAAGTTAGTAAAAGAGCCTTGATGGCGCAGCAGACTAAAGTGCTGTTAAGTAGCACCAGCTGCCTGCAATTACTGCAAGTTCGAATGTCACCAGGCTCAAGGTTGACTCAGCCTTCCATCCTTTTGTGGTAGATAAAATGAGGACCCGGATTGTGGGGGCAATAAGCTGACTTTATATAAAAAAGAACACCACTTAGGGGGGGCCGAAAGCATTGTAAGCCGCCCTGAGTCTCCGGAAAAGGGCGGCATATAAATTGAACCAATAAATAAATAAATCATAAATAAATAAAAGGGTTGTTAAGGGAATCTATCTTCTCCATTGACTTTGCTTGTCAGAAGGTCACAAAAGGTGATCACAGAACCCCAGGACACTGCAACTGTCATACGTCAGTTGCCAAGCTTTTAAATTTTGACCACATGAAACATGGGGATGCTGCAACGGTCATAAGTGTGAAATCTCTACAAAGACTTTTCTAGCCACAGTCACAATTCGTTCGAGTAGAAGCTACAAGTCCAGAAGAACTGAATCACACTTGACTCTTCCTGAGTTTGTAAGGTGTGTCAAGGTAATTTCTTGGAACATCATGAAGTGCAGGAGAGTGCCATTGACATATTTCAAGATTTGATTTTGTATTCTAGTCAACACCAAGATTTGCAGGTGGTCTCCCAGACAAATAGTACCAGGGCTAGTTCAGCTTAGCTTCCTAGAACAGCCAAGTTGGACTAGATCCGTGATGGCGACCTATGGCAACTGTGCTAGAGGTGGCACAGCCCTCGACAGGCACACATGCTGTTGCCAGCTACTCTTCTGGTTTCCGACGTGCACATGTGTCCCAGCTAGCTGACACGCATGCTAGAGCCCTGGAAACCCGAAAACCAGATGGCTACTATGCTTTCAAGCACCAGAAACCCAAATACCAGCTGCCCAGCGTACGCATGTGCACCGGTCAGCTGGTCTTTGGGTTTCCGGGGCTCTGGCGCATGCAAGGACCAGCTGGTCGGTGCACATGTACACACTAGAAACAGAAGACTAGGTTTCCAGGGCTCCAGTGCGCATACAAGCACGTTCCAGTTTGGGCACTCGGTGCCGAAAAGATTAGCCATACCTGGACTATAAGCTTTCACACTATATATATAATTAATTGGGATATCAAAGCTGAAAATAATATGCAGGTAGTCCTTGATTTATGACAATTGAGCCTAAAATTTCTGTTGCTAAGCGAGACAGTTCTTAAGTGAGTTTTGCCCCATTTTATTACTTGTCTTGTCACAATTGCTAAGTGAATCACTGCAGTTGTTAACATGGTAGTGACATGGTTGTTAAGTGAATCTGGCTTCCCCACTGATTTTACTTATCAGAAGGTTGCAAAAGGATCACATGACCTCAGGACACTGCAACTGTCATAAATACGAGCCAATTGACAAGCCTCTGAATTTTGATCATGTGACTGTGGGGGTGTTTGCAATGATCACAAGTGTGAAAAACGGTCATAGGTCACTTTTTTTCAGTACTGTTGTAACTTCGAACATACTAAACAATTGGTTGTAAGTTGAGGAATATCTGTATATTGCAAACTTGTTTACAATCTTCAATATATTCTAATAGATAGTGTTTCATAGCCTCCATCAGAGATACATGTAGATACCAACAAAGGAGAAAGATCTTGCAGTCCCAGAAATACAGTAATTGACCATTCCTCAAACTATTCTACATTTGCCCTCATTTGCTTAGTAACTGCTAGAGTCTTACATTAGTTGAGATCTTGCTTCAGAACCATTAAATTATTAAATCCAGGTAGTTATGAAGGCTTCAAAAAAAAAAGAACCATTAAATTAAACTGAATTAAGATATCTATGGTAGAAATGCTATAGTACTGATAAATAGGCAGTACTGTATGCAAATTACCAAAGTCCAGGTTGGCTAGGAACAAGTTACAAGTTGTCAGTCATTCTTTCCTACATAATCATGTACTTCCTTATTTATACTTTCCTTTACCTTTGTCCTATCTGCTTTTGGTACAAAGCTATTACTAAGCTTCCAAGCTAAAGCATTTTGCCTTTTCTCTCACCTGCTCTGTGTCTAGAATAATTAGTAACATTTGTAATTGGTCCTCAGAACAGGAAAACCAAAAGAACATTTACATGATACAAAATATTTCTGAAGTAAAACTTAAACTGTAGCTTATACAGCAACAAGGATAGGATAACAGGCATGCGTACGATTGCTGCTCAAAGTCCAGTTCGCTGTCAAGGAAAGTTAGTTCAGATACAAGCATGAGGTGGACCATGACCTACATGTGTCTGCTGTCCATTTCCTATATCAAGGAAAAGGAATAGCTTGGGGCCTGGAAATATATTTGGAATTTTAAGAGCATGTAGTGGCATTCTTACCATATGACTGCTAAGGGAGAGCTTGACTATCAGTACAGTATCACTACTGTGATAGTCACTTTTTCTTTTTTTTCTTTTTTTTTTTTTGCCTTCTATTCATATCTGATTGTCAGGCAGAATTTTCGAACAAGTCCCTGAAGTTTTCTTGGCAAGGCATTGCAGAAGTGATTTGTCCTTGCCTGCTTCCTAGAGTTGAGGGAAAGTGACTGGCCCAAAGTCAGTCCGCTGCCTTCAAAGCGGAACTCAAACTCATAATTTCCCTGTTTCTAGCCTGAAGCCTTAACCATTATACCAAACTGGCTCTGTATGGTAGTCACAGCTAGTCATAAAATATCTATTTCCTATACAGCAAACAGGTCAGGTTGCTTCCTGTTGCTTGTTTTCTGTGACCACAACATCTGTAGTTTGTCCTTTCTGTGGGTACGCGTGCACATTGCCAATCAACACTAGGCTGTTGTAGCTGTCCACCATTTTTATTTTCTTGGTATGCCTCTGGAGTCTGAATTTGAAAGCTTTCAAAAAAATAAATTACTTCTGGGCTGGAGATTTGCATCATGTCAGCTTCTGTTTAGTTAAAGGAATCTAGAACACATTAAAAGAATCAGGCTTGGTACTCATTGGCATAGTTGTAATGAATAGTGGATTATTTGATTTGCTCCAAGAAGGTTTTTCCTGAATGTATATTTTTACTTTGTAACTTAAAAAAAAAGTCTTATTTTTTAAAAGAACATCTTCCATATAACTGCATTCAGGCTACTCCAAGTAGATTATTTTAATTATTTTAACCTCATAGTTTAAAAACAATCCATAATGAAATAGCCACAGAAGTTTTATTTATAGTTCTGATTTGTGTGTGTGTGTGTGTATGTGTGCGCGCGTGTAGCTTATACTTCATTGAAAGCGTATTTGGTATAGAAGACAAAACATAAAAAATCTAGCTTTGTTGTAGTTTAGTACCTTAAATATTGTTTAGAATAAAAATAGATGGAATATTTATCCTACCTAAATATCCTTAATGATTAGGAAGCATGTTCTAAATCATGGATGTCCAATCTTTTGGATTGCTTGGGCTGCACTGAATGAAGAGGAATTGTCTTGGCTGCATATAAAATATGTAATACATATCACACAATCAGAGGTGGGTTTCAGCAAGTTCTGACCAGTTCTGGAGAACCGGTAGCGGAAATTTTGAGTAATTCTGAGAACCGGTAGTAAAAATTCTGACTGGCCCCACCCCCATCTATTCTCTGCCTCCCAGGTCCCAGCTGATCGGGAGGAAATGGGGATTTTACAGTATTCTTCCCCTGGAGTGGGATGGGAATGGAGATTTTACAGTGTCCTTCCCTTGCGAGGCCCACCAAGCCATGTCATTCCCACCAAGACACACCCACAGAATCGGTAGTAAAAAAAATTGAAACCTACCACTACACACATTAAAAGTTTTACAATCTTGTGGGGCTGCATTACTAACTGTCCAGGGCCACATTACTAACTGTCCAGCGCCGCATGCAGCCCATGGGCCCCAGGTTGGACACACCTGTTCTACATTCACATTCTATCTAAATTCTTTATTTCTCTTATTTCATTATACTCTTCTGAAGCTGTAAAAATTAAAATGCCTCTAATATAAGAACATTGTCTTCTATTAAAATAAATCAATTTAATAATGTATTGTACTTACACATTGATCATGTAGTAACATGAATCCATTTTTATTGAGTTGTTCGGTTGGTTATGGACAACATGGCCTCTGGCACTCCCTACACTGAAAATACAAAGCTATATGAACATATGGTAGTTTATCCCCACAGTAAGGCATTATGCTCTGGAGTACCTAGGAAAATGTTGTCCATCTCACTCCATGTCTGAGCATGGCGATATTGACTGGGTGAAGAAGTGATAATGCTAATTCCTTTCTCATAAAGACTTCTAACATCATTCAGTTTTACAGAGAGAAACCAGACAGAGAAGTAAATCCTTTGTTCTTAACATAATGAACCTGGACAGATGATCCATATGTGAAGACATACACTGGATGCAAGATGAGGAGATTTTAGATTGTATATTTGAAACTTCCGGTGGGTTTTTAAAAAAAAAAAAAAAAAAAAGATCAGCGCTCCATTTGAAATAATAAAATTCAGTATTAAACGCTAGGAAGAAGATTCTGCTACCCCATTCTATAAATCAAATCTAAATCAAGTTATTGAGAAGATGAAGGAAGCAATTCTAGAAATAGAACTGGCCAGCGTCCTGCCAGCACTATGTTCAAATGAACTGCCTGACTTTGGTATGTTGAATGGATCAGTCTGTTGTACTAAGATAATGATTAGGTTCATCTTGCTTGGTGAACCATAAATTAGGAAATACGTTTTAGCATGTTGTGTGAACTTAGAGTTAAACATGTTCAGTTTTATTTCAATTGAATAGTTGTGCTGTGGAGTTTAATAAAATAAACTGCTTGCTTCTGGTTGACTGAGTCATTTTTTACTGTTTGTTTTTATGTCTACTTTCATTAGAGCAGTTTATGTAAGTAAAATAGTATAATATGCTCATACAATTATAGTTGTGAACAAGAGACCCATTTTGGGTTAGTGGTTAAGACACCAGGTTAGAAACCAGGAGACTGAGTTCTAGTCCTGCTTTAGGTATGAAAGCCAACTGGATGACTTTGAACCAATCATCAGGAGACTGAATTCTAGTCCCACCTTAATAATGAAAGTTGGATGGGTGACTGATCCAATCACCAAGAGGCTTTGAATTCTACTCCACCTTAGTCATGAAAGCTGGCTGGGTGACTTTGGACCAATCACCAGGCGACTTTGAGTTCTAGAGCCATCCTAGGCAGGAAAATCAGCTGGGTGACTTCAGACCGGTCACTTTCAGCCCAGGACATCAAGCTTAGATGACAAGCCAATCGGTCAATTCCTATTGCAACCAATAGATCAAGACTCAGTTGATAAAAACAAAAGACCCTGTACTTGTGGAAAAGTGCTAGGAAGAATTGTTATTATTTTTTTTTATTGATTTTATTATTAAAATGAAACAAAAAAATACAAAATTAAACAAGGGAAAAACAGTGTTAATTGTGATCTAAAGTTTAGTTTTGGAAATTCCTTCTGCAAATGTCTGTATAGGTAAATCTTCAACTGCAATTTAAAAGAAGGCTGTAAGTTTCCTTTGGGAGAAAGTTTCTTATCTAGGGCACTGCTATGAAGGCCTTATTCCTGGTCAATGTGATGCAGGGCAGACCAAACACTGGGACCCTAAATAAGTCCTCTTCAGGATCCATCTGAGTCAATCACTGGGACCGAAGGTTTATTCTTCCAACCTTTCGGGTTCATGATGGAGCCCATCATCACAGAACTTCTCTTTCCAGAATATGCACTTGGTGGCTCTACGTGTTGAATTTATATGGTTGCTGGTTGTGTGTAGTTTTCCGTTGTAAATTAAGGCTGTTGATGGCTGGCTTTTTAGTTAATTGTTTCCTTGTGCCACCTTGGATCCTAAGTATCTGAAAGGCTGGTAGTAAGTCAGCACTCCTATTGATTGACAAGGGGCCCTTGTCCCAGGCTTCCATCATTTCCCAGGCTTCCATCATTTCTCTGGCCATTTTTGACCCTGCTCGGCCAACAATCACAGTAGCTGCGAAATTAAATACATGTCCTTATTCCAGTATTCTGGGACACATATATTTACATTCATGAGGTCCTCTTCAGTTGGTCTTACTGGATAGCATTGGGAGAGGTAACCTTCTAAGTACCAGGACCCCATATGCTTTAAAGCAGTATGTAAAAATGTCAGCATCTTAACTTGAGCTCATTAGTATCTATAGTAATGCATCAGTTTTAGAACTGGTTCTGGGTGATCCTATTTTACATCCTACTCCCAACACATCAATATTCCAACAGATGTGTACTTTGGTTTCTGAGTTTCTGGACCATTTTTAAAAAATTTCGCATAAATTGCAGTAATCCAGTTATGAAGCTATTAATGTATGAATTGCTGAAGCTAGGCTATGCCAGTTTAAGATATCCAGTCCTCACCTGGTCAAAACTTGGTCAATAGTTTCTTGCTACTAAGGCTACCTATATATACCAATAATACACCTGCTCCTTTAGTGAAAGTATTATCTACCATATGCCATCTTCCTAATTCCCAGGCTCGAGAAACACCTATTTACATTATCTCTGTCTTAACTGCTTCAGTTCTTATGAAATTTCTAAGCAACTCTTTATCAATTCTTTATTGGCCAAGTATGATTGGACAAACAAGGAATTTGCTTTTGGTGCATATCCTCTCAGTGTACATAAAAGGACAAGATACATTCTTCAAGAATCATAAGGTACAACACTTAATGATAGTCATAGGGTACAAATAAGCAATCAGGAAACAATATCAATATAACTCGTAAGGATACAAGCAACCCAAGTTACAGTCATACAGTCATAAGTGGGAGGAGATGGGTGATAGGAACGATGAGAAGTTTAATAGTAATGCAGATTTAGTGAATAGTTTGGCAATGTTGAGGGAATTATTTGTTTAGCAGGGTGATGGCGTCTATGAAAAAACTGTTCTTGTGTCTAGATGTTCTGGTGTGCAGTGCTCTATAGTGTCGTTTTGAGGGTAGGAGTTGAAACAGTTTATGTTTAGGATGCGAGGGGTCTGTAAATATTTTCACAGCCCTCTTTTTGACTCGTGCAGTATACAGGTCCTCAATGGAAGGCAGATTGGTAGCAATTGTTTTTTCTGCAATTTTAATTATCCTCTGAAGTCTGTGTCTGTCTTGTTGGGTTGCAGAACCAAACCAGACAGTTATAGAGGTGCAGATGACAGACTCAGTCATTCCTCTGTAGAACTGGATCAGCAGCTCCTTGGGCAGTTTGAGCTTCCTGAGTTGGGGCAGAAAGAACATTCCTTGTTACGCTTTTTTTATCAGTAAGTGTAATTTATCTATTGATTCCATTTTATGCCACACAACTCTCAACCACTCTAGGTGGCTCACAATACACCAAAATAATATCAGAACAATATAACAGGGACTAACCACAGGCTTGGGCAAAGAAGAATAAAAGAGCAAAATGGCAACCCCCCCAAAAACATCCTATCAGCAACTGACAGCCAATCCAGGGTTCATCAATCCCTTTAAACCAGTGTTTCTCAACCTTGGAAACTTGAAGATGGGTGGACTTTAACTCCCAGAATCCCCCAGCCTACTGGCTGGGGAATTCTGGGAGTTGAAGTCCACCCATCTTCAAGCTTCCAAGGTTGAGAAACACTGCTCTAAACTAACACAAGGGCTAGGAGGACAGTCAGGCCTTTAAGGCTTCCTGGAATGAAAAGTGGGGAGACCCATTCAGATCTGGGGAAAAGCTTCATTCCAGAGGACTGTTCTGACCTAGGCTTCCCAAGAACATAAGCAGACTCCTTGTCCTGACAAAAAAAACCTTTTTATTCACATCCAGCAAAGTCTTTCAAGGGAGAATTTACAGTTACAGACCTTATCTGGCTTGGAGAGCTGCCAGGCCGATATCTTCAAAACTTGGCAAGAAGTCTCTGAGAGTCACGAACAATTAAGTGAACTAATTGTCTCCTGCAATCTCTTCTCCCCTTTCGCTCCTCTTTATTCCCTACGGGAGGGGTCATTCACCGTCCACCTGTGGCTTTACTCCCGAGTTGACCCTTGTTCTTTAGCTGTTCCCTTCTCCTGGCAGCTCTGCGCACGCACACATCGGGAACAGGCTGCAGCTGTTCTTCTGCCCCACTGATGTCCGACTCTGAAGGCAGCTAACAACTGTCAGACGGCCCAGGCCCCATTTCTGCCTCCCGATGCAGAGCGCTCATCAGAGCCTTCCCCAGACTCCAGGACAGGCTCATGTTCCTCCCAACCTCCTCACTGTCTGAGTCTGCCACCAGCTCCACTGGCCGCTGGCAGGCCACAAGAAGGACAGGTGCTGCAACAGGGAAGGGTCTTTTGTCCTCTTTGAGTGTTAACCCAAGTGTATTCCTAGAGACCAGTTCTATTATTAATGCAGTTCTGATGACCAATTCTTCTACAACATAATAAACATGCCTAACAGAGAAATGAATCTGATGCAAAAAGTATCCATGTTCTTATAAGACAGCCTGGACATTGCAAAAAGACCAAATGGGATAACTGAATTGTGAGTAATGTGTTTATAGAATGCCATATCAGTCCCGTGTTAAAACAGCTGCAAATCGTGAGTTACTAATGGAGCCAAACCAAGGTGCTCCCTGAAGCATATTAAAACCTTACACAGGAAGTCCTCAAGTTAACAACTATAGTTGGAACTACGTAGTATTTTCATAGCTCAGCAAGGAGGTTGTTCAGTGAGTCATGCCTGAATTTACATCCTTTTTTCCCATGGTTGTTAAGCAAATTGCTGCGGTGGTTCAATGAATCACAGAGTTGTGAATAGGGTTGCCAGGCCTGCTTCCACAAAATAGTGGACAAGCGAGGGGGTGGGGTGTATGTGTGTTAAGTAGTAAAAATTTTTTTAAAAAAATACAATTAAATTATATATTTTCTTACAAACATTTTAACACGTATTAAAATAATCACTTCAAAACTTTACTTAAAATTCAAAACATCAAATATATTATAATAATATGTAAAATATTAAATTACATTTTACTTTGCTGTCGTGTGTATTTTTTATTTGACTGCGCAGCTTTGATCAATTCTTTGTGTTTAAGGAATAATTCTTTAATTTCAGTACAACGTTGAGAAATATTAAAAAATATACAAAGTTCACTTCGAACTGATGGTACAAGCAGTCGGTTACGTTCGTCAGTCCACAAATTTCCCATGACGCTGAAAATTCGTTCAACGTTTGCATTTGATACCGGAATTGATGCACAATACTGGAACAGTTTCAGTAAACTAAGAGCTGGCTCTTTCTTGAAAAAGTTCGTCCACTTATCAAGGGATGAATCGCCCTGCAGATGAACATAAACTTCTTCTAAGGCAGAAATTTCATCAAAGAGAGTGTTGGGTGTTTGAATAAAAAAAATGTCCACTATTTTGTGAAAAAAAATAGTGAACATAATGTGAAAAAAGTGGACTGTCCGCTCAAATAGTGGACACCTGACAATTCAATCCAGCTTTCCCCACTGACTTTAGAATAGAATAACAGAGTTGGAAGGGGCCTCGGAAGTCATCTAGTCCAACCCCCTGCTCTCTGCAAGCACGCAAGCCGTTGCCCCAACTCAGCTCCGGCACCTCTCACCTCAACCGTGCATGCATAGGGGGACGCATGCAGATGAGTGCTCATGTATGGGGCGCATGGCAGTGTGTGGAGGTTGGGTGCACATGCGTGGGTGGGTGGGGCGCATGGGAGGGTTGTGCACTTATTGCATTATGGGTTATAAGTGCATGGAAGCCTACTAGGCCCAAAATGGGATGCAGGGGGGGGCGTGCAGCGCCCCCCCTCCCTGTGGCCTGTTTTTGCTCCCAGGAGGCTGCAGGGGTCACATGCACATGCATGGGGGTGAGGGGAGTGTAGCAGTGCACATATGCAGGAGTCAGGGGGGTGTCGCACATGCATTGCATTATGGATGTGGGCGCAGGCATGCTTCCGGCACACGACAACAAAAAGATTAGCCATCACTATTATGTAGGCTCCTTATAAAGATAAGACTTGGTGGACTTTTGAAACCCATTAAAACAGATGGGTTTAGCACTCTTCTGAAAGAGAGCTAGATTTGTGCTTAAAAATAGGTCTAGCTCTCCCTTAACAGTATCCTAATCGTGTCCTTTGCAGAAAATAGAGCCTGGATAGCTCAGCAGATAGCACCAGCTGTCTGCAATTACTGTAAGTTCGAATCTCCCCAGGCTCAAGGTTGACTCAGCCTTCCATCCTTTCTAAGGTAGGTAAATTGAGGACCCAGTTTGTGGGGGCAATAAGCTGACTTTGTATAAATATACAAAAGTATGAAGGCTATTGCTTAACGCATTGTAAGCCGCCCTGAGTCTCCGGAGAAGGGCGGCATATAAATCAAATTAAAAGAAATAAAAGAAATAAAAAATAAAAATAAAAGTTATTTTAAACCACAAGTACAGCTGGGGCCTGGGGGATTTTGCTAACTGTGCATTGCTGCTTCTGTGACCATTAAAGCAGTGGCAAAATCCAATTTTTTTTACTACTGGTTCTGTGGGAGTGGCTTGGTGGGCGGGGTGTGGTGTGGCTTGGTGCGGGTGGGTTGGTGGGCGTGGCAGGAGAAGGATATTGCAAGAACTCCATTCCTTCCCCACTCTGGGGCCAGCCAGAGGTGGTATTTGCCGGTTCTCCGAACTACTCAAAATTTCCACTACCGGTTCCCTAGGACCTGCTGGATTTCACCCCTGCATTAAAGGTTTTCCATTACAATATTATACAGTGTGGGATGATTGGTACAGGTGGATTGATATCCAAATAAAGAATAGATCAAAGTTAATACAAATTTTAAGATGCATATAGGAATGTGGAACAATGACAAGTAAAGGTAGAATCAATCTAACCTGTGTATAAAAATAACACTGACTGATTGTATTGTACAGTATTGTAATATAATAAATTTCAATAAAAAATTTAAAATAAATAAATAAATAAAGGTTTTCCATTGCTTTCACCACTAGGATTTTTATTTATTTTTATTTTTATTTATTCAATTCATATGCCGCCCTTCTCCGAAGACCCAGTGCGGCTCACAATACACTCAAAAAATCACTATAAAAACCCTTAAAAATTAAAAACATTAAAGATATTAAAACCCATTCACATCATTCATGGCCAGATCTCGTCAGATCGCAAAGTGAGATCAATGGCCCTGCCGGAAATTTCAAGTAGTCACTTTACTTTTTCTGTTTATTACTGTTTATTACTTTGGTGTTTAAGGCACACGATTTTATCTACAGGTAATCCTTGACTTAGAATCATAACTGAACCCGAAATTACAGTCGTATGTCATTCCGGTCATTAAGCAGGTAACCGTGTGACTGTATTTTACCATTCTTTTCGTGGTGGCTGTTAAGCAATATTAAGCATATATGGACCAAATTAATTGTCCTCAATGAGCAAAAAAATTTTTTTTTGCTGAAAACTGGAAGCAAACACCAGTTTCCAGCAAAAAAAAAAATGTTTTTTAAATTGTAAATTGAGGTCATGTGGTCATGCAAATAGCCAGACATCTGCGAGGATCTCCTGGCTTCACACACAACCCCACAGTCCTTTTAAGGACCTTTTAAGTACCAAAAAAAATAGCAGAAATAACAGAAATAAGAAATACCAATGCTAAAATGACTCGGAATATTGGAAGTTCAATATGCATATGCCAACTTAACATCGAAGGCAGTAGTAGATCAAAATGTGAACATCTCTCCAAACTACTACTTGAAAACTGTGTTGATTTGGCTGTGATCCAGGAAACACGCATTGAGAATGAACAGCAGCTTAAAAGCAGAGGAAGAATACCTGGATATGATGTCTTAGGCACTATTTTTCATCAAGGAGAGAAACCACCTAGAACCAAGGAGAAATTTCCTGATGGAACAATCAGTGGAACGACCTGCCTCCAGAACTTGTGGGTGCTCCAAAACAGGGTTTTTTTTAAAAAAGAGATTGGCAATCTTTTGCCTGAAATGGTATAGGTCATTTGCCTGAGCAGCGGGTTGGACTAGAGGACCTCCAAGGTCCCTTCCAACTCTGTTATTCAGTTATTCTGCCTGTTTCCCCTTAGTGAACCTTAAGAATAGAATCAGGTTGGAGTTCAAAAAGGCATATCCTGTGATAGGGGGTTCACCTTTCCCCTTGCTTTTTTGAAGTCCAATTCATACATCTGATCTCTGTCTTTGGGTTTGTATTACCCCAATTTTTCATCTCCAGATAAATCAAAAATGTCTAGTCATCTCTAATGATCTAAGTGCCAGAGCCCACTATAACCACATTGCCAAAAAGGCATTAAGAGTTGTGAACCTAATATTGTGTAGCTTCTTCTCTGGTAATATTGTACTGCTAACTAGAGCATACAAAACATTTGCTAGACCAATTCTCGAATACAGCTCATCTGTCTGGAACCCTCACTGCATTTCGGACATTAATACAATTGAGAGAGTTCAGAGATATTTCACAAGAAGAGTCCTCCACTCCTCTGCTCACAATAGAATACCTTATGCCACCAGACTTGAAATTTTGGACTTAGACAACTTAGAACTATGCCGCCTTTGGTCTGACCTAAGCGTAGTACACAAAATTATCCACTACAATGTCCTACCTGTCAATGGCTACTTCAGCTTCAACTACAACAATAACTGAGCACACAATAGATACAAACTTAAGGTAAACATCACCAAACTTGATTGCAGGAAATACGACTTCAGCAACAGAGTGGTCAATGCCTGGAATGTGCTACCTGACTCTGTGGCTTCTTCCCCAAACCCCCAAAACTTTAACCTTAGACTATCTACTGTCGACCTCACCCAATTCCTAAGAGGTCTGCAAGAGGCATGCATAAGCGCACCAACGTGCCTACCGTCCCTGTCCTAATGGCCCCTTTTATACGTATCCATTTCATGTATTAATAACCATGTTTATACCTATATCTGTTATCTAATACATGCTTGACAAAATAAATACATTAAATTAAATTAAATAAATAAAATATTTCATATGCTAGGAAGTACCCACCTGCAGGGAAACAGAATTAAGAACTCTGGATTTAAGTAGGTCTGCTATAGTTTGAAAATGAGTTTGTAACTTCAAATCCAGGTCATAAATAGCCATGAAAGTGGTCTGTCATAATTTCAAATGTAACATGTAAATCAGGGACTACCCAAATCCCATTCCTTCTCCATGATGCCCACAAGATCATTTCCAGGTGCTACCAAGAGGAAAACAATTAAACTCCCTGCTAGCATTGCTATTCCTTGCAACCCTACCCAAGGACTCATATCTTCTTCTCATTGTTCCTTTTCTATACCTGTGACTGCCAGCCCAATGATATTTGGACATGGTTCGATGCGCTTTCAAAAGAGCATTAAACCCACCTTCAGAAACAAAACACCTGATAAGTACTTGATCTGTTAATCCAGTAATTTGACAGGTGGCCAAATGTGTCATTTCTTGCACAAACATTCACCCAATTCTGCCCCACCCCTTCTAGGGAGAGTGATCAGTGGTGGTTTTCTGTTTGACAGGCAACGATTTATGGGAAAGGAAGCAAAGGATGGGAGAGCTGTTTAATCACTTTTTAAAATTTCTCTCACATTAATACAGTAAGGACCGTGCCAGTTTCCAACTATTTATTGTGCTCAGCAATTGGGGAACAAATTTTCTGTTGACATTCATTTCTGCCAGCTCAAGATCTGGTGGATTTTAATGCAGCCCTCAGTAGCTGCCTAACTTAATTTACAGATTTAATCCATAAAAATATTCTGAAATGTGTTGACCTATTTTTGTAATTCCATTGTATTAAAAAAATTGTATTGCTGGTAAAAATCCTTACCGTAGGTTTTCTTAGCATTACAATTCACCTTCCTATTCGTCAATGCTTGGCTTTGTCCTTTCTTTACAAATTTCAAATTTGATCAGGTATTTATTTGCCTAGGCTCCATTGTGATAGAATAAAGAAATTCTCCCTAATTGAGAAGTAATCGGAGCCAATGATAGGCCTATGTTTTCATGTTTTCCTAGCTCAAAATCCCAGTGATTCAGAAAGACCTACAATTTAACACCCACAAGAAGTTCCTAAACAAACACTTTAACTTTGTGTAGTGAAATTTCCGTTTCAAATATACCACCCACATTTAAAATTGGAATCCATAGGTTTTTAGAACAAAAGTAAACAGAATAACAGAGTTGGAAGGGACCTTGGAGCAGGGATGGATTCTACTTACCTTTACTACTGGTTCGCAATGGGATCGTGTGAGCGCGTGTTTCGCATGCACAGATCGCTGATGATGACATCCGGAGCGGTGGGTGGGGCCTCCCGCCAGTTTTACTACCGGTTCTTGCAAACTGGTCCAAACTGGGGGCAACCCACCACTGCCTTGGAGGTCTTCTAGTCCAATCCCCTGCTTAGGTAGGAAACCCTACACCACTTCAGACAAATGGTTATCCAATCTCCTCTTAAAAACTTCCAGTGCTTGAGCACTCACAACTTCTGGAGGCAAGTTGTTCCACTGATTAATTGTTCTAACTCTCAGGAAATTTCTTCTTAGTTCTAGGCGCCCTTTGCTTGCACAAGTGGAGTTTCGCACATGAGCGCCCTCTGCATGAATGGATTTTCACAGGCACATACACCTGTGCTTTTCTGCCACTCGTGCGAGTGGAGCTTCACGTGTGTGTGTTTGCTTATCTCTCACACTGCCCAATTTTGAACAGGCTGCGGCTCAGTAGTAGGCCATGGCCCAGGGATTGGGGACTTCTGGTCTAAAATGATGCTTCTGTAATGCTCTCTACATGGGGCTCCCCTTGGGGTGAACCTGGAGGCTCCAACTAGTGCAAAATGCAGCCACGCGGGGGATTATGGGAGCGACAGGGCGCTCCCGTGTGACACCTCTCCTGCGAGAGCTGCATTGGCTGCCGGTGGACTACCGGGTGCGTTTCAAGATGTTGGTAATCACCTTTAAAGCGCTCCATGGCTTAGGACCAGGGTACTTACGGGACCGCCTTCTGCCACCAATTGCCTCCCACTGGCCGGTTCGCTCCCACAGAGAGGGCCTCCTCAGGGTGCCGTCAGCCAGACAATGCCGGCTGGCGACCCCCAGGGGGAGAGCCTTCTCTGTGGCAGTTCTCACTCTCTGGAACGATCTTCCTCCAGAGTTGAGAACGATCTCCGACCTCCGGACTTTTCGTCGGGCCTTAAAAACATATTTTTTTCAGCTCGCCGGCTTGGCCTGATCCCTGCTAAAAAATTTTTTAGAGTTTTTAGAGTTTGATATCTATTTTAAATTAATTTTGTTTTAATCATCAGCTAAATTTATATTTGCTCTTTTTATAATATTTTAACTTTTGTGTACTTTGTATTTGGCTGTTCACCGCCCTGAGTCCGCAAGGAGAAGGGTGGTATATAAGTCTAAATAATAAATAAATAAATAAATATTTTATCACTTGGATAAATATATATTGTGATGAGCTGTTTACACATTTAGATGTACTTTACTGGCCTATAACTTATCATAGAAATATGTAATATATTAATGCAGGTGGCCCTCGACTTACAACCATCCCTTTAACAAATGTTTGAAGTTACAACTACATTGAAAAACAGGACTTATAACTGGTCTAGCTTAAAATCATCACAGCATCCCCACAGGTGATCATGATTCAGGACAGGTGCTTGGCAACCATCACACATGTACAACGGTCACAGCAACCTGCAGTCACTTGATTGCCATTTGTGATTTTTCCAGCCAGCTTCTGACAAAGTCAGTGGGGAAGCCAGCAGGAAAGGTTGCAAGTCACATCACACTTTAATAACCGTGCCAAAAAAAGTAATAAAATTGGGAGTAGTTATGTGCTGCCCCACTTAATGGCAAATTTACCGGTCCCTATTACGATCATATGTCAAGAACTATTTATAGACAATTTTAGTCGGCTGAAAGGAGAAAAGAAATATAAGCTTCTTTTTTTCATGTGGCGTAGCAAATTCAGACAACATTCAAAATGCCAACATGGCTGTTCATAGTGATGATTACAGCCTGAGGTCTAGTTTTCTAATTGAGATATATCAAAGAACATAACATAAATTATTTTCTTATTCATTAGATTTATTTCCCCCTTTTGTTCAGAGGGAGTAAATGTACCGTGTTTCCCCCAAAATAAGACTTCCTTGGATAATAAGCCCTCCCCAAAGATAAACTCTCCCCTGAAAATAAGCTCTCCCCCGAAAATAAGCCCTCCCCGAAAATATTTAAATGCATGCGCAGCTGGTCCCCACCATTTCCTCTGGTTAGGGTTAGGAAGACAGAGCTGGAAATCAGGTAAGATGGCAAGAGGATCCCTGTCTTGACCCACGTGCCCCAAAATAAGATTCCCCCCGAAAATAAGGCCAAGCGCTTATTTTGGGATTCAAAAAATATAAGACAGTGTCTTATTTTCAGGGAAACATAGTATTATTTCCTCCTTCCACTTTTCCATCCCGTAACGATTTTGTGGGGTAGACTGGAACTGCAAAAAAAAAACCAAAACCCCGATTTGATCAAAATCTCAAGTCACCAAGGGGTTTCCGCAGAGGAAATTCATTCTCAGTAGCAATCCAACACCTTTACTACACCACAGTACAAGTAGCTCTAAAAACTAGCTGTCAACTTCGAATGAATCTGGCAGAAGCCATTTTTCTATTCCTTAGTTGCCATACAAAGTGGGGAGGGGCAAAGGAAGATAGAATGCTTTGCTAGACACAACACAGATCTTTCTCATGGGAACCAAGATCATCTCTGCAGGTAATGGATAGAGCCAGGGAGGAGTGCCTGGAGTGCCCGCTAATTAACCTAATTGGCCAACATGACCTGAGACTGTTGGGGAGGGAATTATTTCTTATTTTAATTATACTGAAACCGCGGGAAACATTTAGAGTTGGTTTTGCATTTGATCATGTCAATGTGATGTATCCAATAAAGAAGATCTTTGAGGAAGTCTCTAGTCACAGGGTTCTGATTTGCTTGGGTTCGTAAGTCGGAACATTGACATTAGCTAGTCTTTAATAAAATGCAGAATGACTATTGTCACCCTTCTACAGTATGTTTGGGGCCTGGATGAGGTGAAGGAGTTTGTGTGGGTAAATGAAATCGTGGGCTATGTTATCAGACACGTATATTTGCAATAGTGGTGAATATCTGTAGCTCGGGTGTAGGATGAGAGTAAAGGTTCATTCTCCAAGATTGTGGGTTGGTTTCTAAACAAGCAATTCCAACAACAGACACATCAACCTACAACCAGCCTATGGATCCCTCAGAATCCAAATCAACCGCACAGCCAATCAGAGGCAGCACCGACCCTCAACCAACCCACGCAATTCCCCACCACCACCAGCAGTTCACCTCCCAAGGACCCTGACCTCATGTAATCTCCTAATCACAAGACCAGAAGTGGTATTCAACCGGTTCGGACTGGTTGAGGCGAACTGGTAGCGGCAACTACGGATGGGCCTGCCCACCCACCCTGGCATAATGCCGTCCTATTTAGCCATGTTTTCGAGGCCAGGCACATGTGCGGAAGGTGCGTGTGCGTGAAGTGAGCATTTGCACACGGTGAACTGGTGGTAAGAATATGTGAAACCCACCACTGAACAAGACCCACCACAAGACTCACTGATGACTCATCACAAGACCCTCACTTGACATACCCACACCTGAAGCCTTTATAAACAGAAGAACACAGACACTGACATCCCGCTGAAGATGTTACCTAGCCTAGTAATGAAACATTCGGAAACCAACCAACCAACCAACCCACAAGCTCAGAGAATGAACCTTCATCCTCAGACATGTATATGTTCAGATACCCCAGACTAACACTGATCATTTCTGTCAACCTGCATTGGACCAGCGTGCCAGATTATAATCTATTCCTTCAACATGTCAATACGATTTCAAGAACAGCCCCCATTCCCCAACGATCCAAGGCAGTGGTGGGATTCAAATTGTTTTACTACCGGTTCTGTGGGTGTGGTTTGGTGGGCATGGCTTGGTGGGTGTCATGTGACTGAGTGGGCATGGCCAACTCAACATCACTCAAGGCAAGGTGGGGCAGCAGACAGGTGGGTGACCTAATGGGCGGGTATAATTTGCCGGTTCAGAGGTATAATTTGCCGGTTCAGCAGACCAGTTAAAATTTCCGTTACCAGTTCTCCCGAACAGGTCTGAACTGGCTGAATACCACCTCTGCCCCAAGGGCAGCGGGAAGACCAGCCCAAAGGCAGAAGGTGCTACCCAATTGGCAAAGGAAAGCACAAGACCGTATTGGTTAGGAACATTTGGAAGAGGCCTTCATCCTGCAATGATAGACAGTGACTAAAGTGATGACCATTGGCATTTTCCTTTCAAGGTATATAATATATGACCTCTTGCTGTAACAGATTTGCTATCTGCTCAATTGTGAGTATAGTCACACATTTAAACTCCATGAACAAGATAGTGTGGACAGCTGGGTGGCTGGAAAGAACAATTTCAAGACAGTATTTCCCCTTTACGTGTTTTACACTATTTGAGCAATTGATCCATCTTCTAATGCATGGCACATCTAACTTAGATGGATTGAACAGCATCAGTAGCTTGAGAGGCACCCTAATTTTTTGAATACAGGTAAATCCTCCAGTTACGATCAGTCACTTAGCAACCATATGACGTCACAATAGATCCCTCAAAAGCAATTTACAACTCAGTTTCAAAATTTTGACATCCAGCCCTCCCCCCGCCCACTTGTTGTCACATGATTGTATTTTGGGCACTCAGCAACCAGCCCACATTTATGGCCATGGTCCCATGACCATCACAGGTAGTCTTCGGCTTATGACCACAATTGAGCCCAACATTTATGTTGCTAAGTGAGAAATTTGTTAAGTAGGTTTTGCTCCATTTTTTGACTTTTCTTGTCACATTTGTTAAGTGAATCACTACAGTTGTCAAATTAGTCACATGGTTGTTAAGTGAATCTGGCTTCCACACTGCGTGTCAGAAAGTTGTAAAAAGTGATCATGTGACTCCGGGACACCCTGCATAACTGTCATAAATGTGAGTCAGTTGTGAAGCATTTGAATATAAATCATGTGACTATGAGGATGGTCTTAAGTGTGAGAAATGGTCACTTTTTTCAATGCCTTTGTAATTTCAAACAGTCACTAAATGAACTGTTGTAAGTCAAGGACTACCTGTATTTGCAATATTTGTGCCGAAAACTGGTGTTTTCTTCTGGTTTCTGGCAAAAGACACCCCATAGCGAACAATTTCCTTAACAACAATCGCAAAAGTAAAATTGAGTCTGGTGACATGATGCTTTGCTTTACAAGCATCACAACTTACAACCATATTTGCAGGACTCCATGGCAGTCATAATTCAAGGACTAAATGTCTGTGGAGATTCTAAGTCATCCAGGTCCTGGTTGCCTGTTTTTTTCAAAAAGCAATGGACGTTCTTGGTTTTTCCTTGAAGAGGTTTCGCTTCTCATCCAAGAAGCTTCATCAGGTCTGACTGGATGAAGGGGGGGGGAATGGAAGGATTAGTTCTGAGAGGTTCTTCCTTCCATCCCCCTCACCATCTAGTCAGAATTGATGAAGCTTCTCGAATGAGAAGCAAAATGTCTTCAAGGAAAAACAAAGAAAGTCCGGTTGCCTTTAGAAAAAAACACCTTTGAGACAATTCAAGGACTACCGTGTTTCCCCCAAAATAAGACCCTGTCTTATATTTTTTTAACCCCGAAATAAGCCCTTGGCCTTATTTTTGGGGAGGTCTTATTATTTTGGGGCACTTGGAGCAAGATCTTTATCTTTATCTTTATCTTTTATTAGATTTATATACCATCCTTCTCCTTTCGGACTCAGGGTGGAGAACAGCCAGAGTAAAAACATTTGTACACAAAAGTTAAAATAATTTGAAAAGTAATTGAATAAATTTGGCCCATAATTTAAAACATTTCAATTAAAATCAGTATCAAACTTTAAAATCAACATAAAATCAGGCCAGCCCAGCTAACTGAAAAAAGTAAGCTTTTAGGCCCGACAAAAAGTCCGAAGGTCTGGGATCATTCGTATCTCTGGGGGTAGATCGTTCCAGAGGGTAGGTGCCACCACAGAGAAGGCTGTCCCCCTGGGGGTCGCCAGCCGACATTGTCTGGCTGACGGCACTCTGAGGAGGCCCTCTCTGTGGGAGCGAACCGGCCGGTGGGAGGCAATTGGTGGCAGAAGGCGGTCCCGTAAGTACCCCGGCCCTAAACCAAGGTGGGGCTCCTATTGCTGTCTTACCTGATTTCCAGCTCTGCTTTTAAATATTTTCAGGGAGGACTTATTTTCGGGGAGGGCTTATTTTCGGAGAGAGGCTTATTTTAGCACATGCGCTCAAAAGCCTGATTGGGCTTATTATCAGGGGATGTCTTATTTTTGGGGAAACAGGGTACCTAATACAAGTACTGTAGCATTTGAAATAGCTATACATTCTTCCCTTCCTAGATTTCTTATTATTTTTGGCTGGCTCAGCCACTCAGTCTAAAATTGTTTGGCAGCATGCAATTTAATAAATCTGAAATACCTGAGCAGATTGTACCTGGAATTAGCAGAAATACCCACATCCGTAGATCTTTAGAGTATTAATATACCCATAAACCCCAGATATAGTCAGTGTACACAAACTCACAATCCCAGGTCACATAATGTTTGCAATAGTGAAGAATATCTATAGCTTGGGCATAGGATGAGGGTGAAGGGTACCCATTTACACTTACAAAACGTCATATATTTTTAAAAACCTCAACTAAAGGCAACATTGCACAGAAAGCATGTAAAAGAAACCTAAATGCAATAATCCTTGCCACTGTGTTTTAATCAGGAAGAAAGAAAATAATCGATATATGGAATAAATTCAAGAAAATGAGCACAGTTATATAAACATGCAGGTCCAATTATACATATTTACCATGCAATCCCATGATTAAAACCAGGGCTGTGATTCCACAACTAACCACCCAGGGTAACTAGGGCAGGGGTCAGCAATCTGCGGCTCTGGAGCTGCATGTGGCTCTTTCATCCCTCTGCTGCGGCTCCCTGTTGCTGGTCTGCTCCACAATTGATAGGGCTTTTGGTTAGGGGAGGTAGAGGAAAAAGGACTAGGAGAAGACTCTATGGTGGGGAAACTGGACTTCTGGTCGGCTTCAGAATTGAATGGAGGGCTTCCGGTTAGGACCTCTGTGGCTCTTTGAGTGTTTAAGGTTGCCAATCCCTGAACTAGGGTAAAAGCAGTTTGGTTTAATGGTTAAGGCACCAGACTAGAAAGGAAGAGACTGGGAGTTCAAGTCCCATCTTAGCCATGAAAATTACTGGATGAGCCAGTCACTCTCTCTCACTCTCAGCCCAACCCACCTCACAGGGTTGTTGTTGTGGGGAAAATCGAAGGACAGTGATGTGTTGGATATGTTAGCCACCTTATTCGTAATAAATAAATAAATAAATAAACAAACAAACTAAATGACAGTTTATGAATTAATGCAGTTGCATGGGTTTGCAAAGCATATGGGTGAGCCCAAATTTCAGCTGTTAAGTGAAAGATTTGTTAAGTGAATTTTGATCCATTCTGCAACCTTTCTTGTCACAGTTGTTAAGTGAATCCCTACAATTGTTAAAATTGTTAAGTACACCTGGCTTTCCCATTGCCTTTTCTTGTCAGAAGGTCGCAAAAGGGGATCACACGACCCCAGGACACTGCAACGGTCATAAATATGAGTCAGTTGCCAAGGGTCTGAATTTTGATCACATGAGCATGGAGACACTACAACAGTTGTAAGGGTGGAATATGGGCATGTCACTTTTTTTAGTGCTGTTGTAACGTTGGGCAATCACTAAATGAACTGTTTTAAGTTGAGGACTACCTCTGACCATGGGCTTCCAAAAAGCCAACTAGCCTCTAGTCTAGTGTGAATTCAGCTTATAAGAAGCTTATCTACCAGCTGATGAAAGTAAGGCAGCCAATAATCAAATTCCCTACGTAGACAAATTATTTGGCTTGCAAAATTCCAGATGACCACTAGGAGACAGCAAAGGCCATCGTTTTGATGCCACCTAATGGTCATCTGCCTCAGGTATGATGAGCCTAGATCGCGAGTGTCAAACTCAATTTCATTGCATCATGGTTGGATTTGACCTCGGAGGGGCTAGGGTGAGCGTGGCCAACTCAATGTCACTCATGTCAGGGACGCCTGTGGTGCCCTGAGCACCCTGCCAACAAAAACGGGCCCCCGAGTTCTGTTTTTTCTGCCACAGCCTCCTACAACCCTCTGCCAGCAAAAATGGAACTCGAGAGGGCTGCTCGCGGCCCTCTCAAGCGCTGTTTTCACTGGCAGAGGCACTGCAGGCTGGTCCTTCACTGTTTCCAGGGCAGCCCCGCAGGCCTGATCTAAGCACTCTGCAGGCCGCATCCAGCCCACGGGCCTTGAGTTTGACACCCCTGGCCTACATTCAGGAAGTACAATAAGTAAATCTTTGACTTACAACAGTTCACTTAATTTTCAATTTAACGTTTTTATTGAGTTATAAAATAAAATAAGATACAAAATACGAAAGTTAATAGGAGAGCAGTGGGGAGAAAGGGCGGGGGGAAAGAAAAGCAAGGAAGGGTTAGGAAAAAGAAAAAGAAGCGTTGACTTCCAACTCTCTCTGTTGCAGTAAAATAAGGCATTAATATCAAACCACAACTTTTTGGTTTTTTCATAATACAAACTAGCCCTTTCTACAAGGCTCCAATATAAACATCCTGGACATAAATTGTTTCAACTTCTACCCTCAAAACGACATTATAGAGCACTGCACACCAGAACAACTAGACACAAGGACAGTTTTTCCCCGAATGCCATCACTCTGCTAAACAACTAATTCCCACAACACTGGCAAATTATTTACTGTATTACTATTATTTTCTTCCTTTCTAGTATCAGTCTCTTCCCACTTATGGCTATAACCATGTTGCTTGTATCTTTCTGTTTATATTGTTTTTATTTGTTTCCTAGTATGATTTGATAGTTTTAAGTGTTGTATCTTTTTATTCTTGATGAATGTATTTTATGCTCCTTATGTACACTGAGAGCATATACACCTAAGACAAATTCCTTGTGTGTCCAATCACACTTGGCCAATAAAGAATTCTATTCTATTCTATTCTATTCTATTCTATTCTATTCTATTCTATTCTATTCCATTCTATTCCATTCCATTCCATTCCATTCCATTCCATTCCACTCCACTCCACTCCACTCCATTCTCGGTAAAACCCAAAATCAAAGTTACAGTCTTTTCCACTTTGAGCACAAAGTTCAGAAGCGGTCTCCACGTGGAAACAAAAGCACTTATGTTCTTTTCTTTAATCAAAATGGTCAATTTTGCCATTTCAGCCAACTCTATCAGCTTCTGCAGCCATTCGTCCATGGTAAGAATCGAAGTGTCCCTCCATTTTTTGTGCGTATACTAATCTTGCTGCACAACAGTTCATTTAGTGACTGTTTGAAGTTATAACAGCACTGAAAAAAGGTTTTCACCCTTACAACTATTACAGCATCCCCATGGTCGCCTGATCAAAATTCGGCTGCTTGGCAATGGACTCTTATTTATGATGGTTGCAGTGTTCTGGGGGGGGAGGGGTTGTCACTTGATCACCTCTGAGAAGCAAAATCAACGGGAAAACCAGATTCAATTAACAACAGTGTTACCAGCTTAACAATTGCAGCAATTTGCTTAACAATTGCGGCAAGAAAATGTTGTAAAATGGAGCAAAATTCAGTTAATAGGTGTCACGCTTACCAACAGAAATATTGGGCTCAATTGTCGTCAGTCGAGGTCTACCTGTATAGCGTTGACAGGTTTTCTTCTTTCATGACCAAAGTAATATATATGTGTATGGATTTCAATTGTGACTTTTATTTATTATTTATTTAGGCAATTTATATTGCCGCCTCTTCGCGCATGGCGCCTCAAGGCGGCTTACAGAATATAAAATCTCATATAAAAGCCATAAAATTAATAAAAGAAGAGTCATATATTAATATTATAAAATCATCCCCTACCCACCCCCGCCCCAGTGACCACAAATCACACGAGCCATTTAATGGGCTCCATCCTACTCTGGGTTCCCCAGGCTCGCTGGCAGGCTCTTCAGCGCCTTCCGGAAGAGTATTAGAGTGAGGGCCATTCTAATTTCTGAGGAAATGATATTCCAGTCAGAGAGAGCCACCACAGAGAAGGCCCTTCTTCTGGGTCCCACCAGGTGTATCAGGGATGGGACCTACAACATTCCCTGCCTCCCCGCTCTGATGGGTCAGGTAGATGTGACAGGTAAGAGACAGTCCCTCGGATAACCTGATCCCAAGCCATGAAGGGCTTTAAAGGTGACAACCAGCATCTTGAATTGCACCTGGAAGCAAATTGGCAGCCAATGCAGCTCCCGCAGGAGAGGTAATACATGTGCACACCGCGGTCTGCACAAAATAATGCAGTTTCCTACTTCTGGATGCTCTTCAAGGGAAGCCCCATGTAGAGCGCGTTCAGAGGTGGGATTCACATACTGTAGCAACTGGTTCGCCCAGCACCGGAAACACAGCAATTCACTCACACATGCAATGTCAACAACACAGCAATTCGCTCGCACGTGCCATCCACATGTACTTGCAGCATCAAAAACACAGTGATATAGGATGGGATTCTGCCTGGGTGGGTGGACAGGCACCCCCATCCGCAGGTCGCCACTACTGGTTTTCCCGAACCGGTCTGAACCAGCTGAAAACCACCTCTGAGTGTGTTGCATGCAGATTGTAATTCAAGAACCACCTGCACATTAAAACACTGAGGAATAAGTCACAATCGGCTAAGTTTTAAATCTGACTTTGCCTATTTAAACCGTTAAGTCAACCTGTAAAGTCAACAGCAAATATTAGTGCTCACTAAGCCAGTGATTCTTTTATTTCTTTCAAGCGGAAGAACACCGCAGAGTGTACCGAGTCTCTCTCACTTCCTTAGCCGCCGATTGTTACAGCTGCAAAACATTGCTTATGCCTATAGCATCGCTTTTATTTGTGCATAATCTAAATGTGTACATAGAACCACCACACGTCTAGAAAAGGTGAATAGGATAGTGCAGTGACGGCGAGCCTTTTAGACACCGAGTGCCCAAACTGCGTGCGTATGTCCAAACTGAAAGGTGCACACACGTGTGTGAACGCACACATGGGTGGACATGCTCACATGCACAGACATACGTGGACATGTGCGCATGTGCAGCAGAGACCTGAAGACCAGCTGGCCAGAGGGAGGGGGGGTCATCCCAACACCAGCAGCGCAGGAAGAGGTAAGATCTTTTTCTTTTGTGAGCTTGTTTCGTCGTTTGCAGGGAAACAAAAGCTCACGAAAGAAACACCATGGAGATCTGACCTGAGGCGACAGCATGGGTGCTGGCAGAGAGGGCTCTGTGTGGCACCTCAGCACATGTGCCATAGGTTCACCATCACGGGGATAGCATGTTTTCACAATTCACAGGCAGGAGAGGAAGAAAACCAATTTCTTCCAAGGTGCTTGCTTCTGGCTTTTGAATTTACACAACACAAATTGTCTATCAACACCTTCTCTTCTGCACTTTCTACAATCTCCTACAGGTAGTCATCAACTAAATGACCACAGTTGAGACTGGAATGTCCATCGCTAAGTACAGGTAGTCCTCGACTTACAACAGTTCATTTAGTGACCGTTCAAAGTTACAATCTTTTATCTTTTATCTTTATCCTTATTTGATTTATATACCGCCCTACTCCTGAAGGACTCAGGGTGATGAACAGCCAAACAATAAAAAATACACAATACAAAATTTAAAAATAAGATAAAATCGAATTAAATAATTTGGCCCAGACAAATTAAAACACCCCAATCATTTAAAAAACCGATTTAAAATTTACATATTAAAAAGGAAAGAGGGAAAAGATTAGGCCAGGCCCGCCTGGCGAAATAAAAAGGTCTTGAGAGTGCGGCGGAAGGTGCGCAGATCTGGGATCTTCCGTATCTCTGGGGAGAGCTCATTCCAGATAGTAGGTGCCCCCAGAGAGAAGGCTCTCCCCCTAGGGGCCCCCAGTCGACATTGTTTGGCTGACAGCACTCGGAGGAGCCCTTCTCTGTGAGAGCGTACCAGCCGATGGGAGGGTATTGGTGGTAGTAGGCAGTCCCGTAGGTAACCAGATAACTGTAGATAACAATGGCACTGAAAAAAGTGACTTATGACCGTTTTTCACCGGTACGCGCTTTGCAGCATCCCCATGATCGTGTGATCAAAATTCAGATGGTTGGCAACTGTTTCATATTTATGACCGTTGCAGTGTTTTGGGGTCGTGTGATCCCCTTTTGCCACCTTCCAACAAACAAAGTCAAGGGGGAAGCCAGATTCACTTAACAACTGGGTTACTAATTTATCAATTGCACTTAACAACTATGGCAAGAAAAGTCATAAAATGGGGCAAAACACGCTCAACAAATTTCTCACTTAGCAACATAAATTTTGGGCTCAATTGTGGTCCCAAGTCGAGGATTACCTGTAATGCATTTGATAAGCGATTTGTGCCCAATTTTACAACTTTTTTGTTGAGGCCATTAAGTGAATCATGCTGTCATTAAGCAAACCCAGCTTCACCCGTTGACTTTGCTTGTCAGAAGTTGGATGGGAAATTTGCAACTGTGATCACATGACACCAGGATGCTGGTTGCCAAATGCCCAAATTGCGATCGTGTGACTTAACGAATGCGACAACAGGCGAAGTTGGACTAATTGTCAAGGATCAATTGTAAGTCACTATTTTCAGGACCATCCTAACTTTTGAGTGGTCACTAATGGTCATAAATTGAGGAATATGTCCCAGCAGAATAATAGTGTGAGCACCAGTGTGCCTACCGTCCCTGTCCTAATGTTCCCTTTAATTATAGTCAATTTATGTATTCAATTCATGCTTATACTTTTATTTATTTATTTGTCGAGTACGCATTAGATAATATACAGTATATATTATCTAATGTGTACTCGACAAATAAATATATAAACAAGTCCCTAATTCCACCCTTATGAGAATTTTGGTGACTTCACTGGTTAGACAATCTGTAATAAAGCTACTTCTTGTAAGGCAAGATGACAAAAAGAAGACAAGTTATACTTGCATCCCACTAAGTTATGGAACAAGTCCCAGCTGGTTGTCATACAACATTTTAGGTCCGTGATGAACCTATGGCACATGTGCCAGAAGTGGCACATAGAGCCATGTTGCCTGGCATGTGCGGCGTCGCCCATTCCTCTTCTGGGTTTCTGGCGTGCATGCACGCGTGACGATCAGCTGGCCTTTTTGCAGGCGGCAGTGCCGGAAAACTGGAAGATCTTCTAGCTGGTCTTCCGTTTTCCTGGGTGAACATGTGTGCCGGCCAGTTGATTGTGTCATGCGCATCCGTGCCAGAAACTCTGAAGAGTAGCTGCTGAAACCGGAAGTTCATTTTCGGGCATGCACATGCGCCCTGGGCAGCTCCTCTTCTGTGTTGCGGTCCAGACACGTACACCCTCCCTTTTCAGCACCCATCGCTGCTTTAGATCATAAATCATCATTTACAAAAAATAATGGAATCAGCTGACACAGCCTGCAAAACCAACTAATGGAAAAAAAATATTGGTTTGGTGGGATGTGTGAACTCATTCTGGATCCTGAATCTCAATGGAACTTTCCAGACCTTATCTGGAGATACTTCAACTCTGGAATACCTACAAGCAACTTTCCAAAGGGAAAATTGGGGGGGGGGGGGAATTTCCAGCTTCCTATTTTCTGGAAGCAAGGACAATGAGGATATACCAGCTCTCAGAGGTAGGCAATTTCAATCTTTTGAGTTTTGCCCTTCTTCTTTAATAATCATTTACACTGGCAACCAGACACCAAGTTTTCAGAATCTAGTTGTGGAGTCAAATATGACAAAGTTATTCCTGAGCTCTTTTTATTAAAGCAAAAGAATGGAGCTTTACTTCTGATCCCCTTGCAAAGGTCGGTGGCTGTGACATCTGTTGAACAATAGGTAAGCCTACGGTTTTGTTAAGAATGATTGGTATTTAACTTCACTTTTTATACCTTGCCTTTTAAAAAATGGCTTGATTGATCCACGTAAATTATTTAAATGGCTTAGGACCAGGGTACTTACGGGACCGCCTTCTGCCGCCAATAGCCTCCCACCGGCCGGTGCGTTCCCACAGAGAGGGTCTCCTCAGGGTGCCGTCAGCCAGACAATGCCGGCTGGCGACCCCCAGGGGGAGGGCCTTCTCTGTGGCAGCCCCTACCCTCTGGAACGATCTTCCTCCAAAACTGAGAACAATTGCTGACCTCCGGACTTTTCGTCGGGCCCTGAAAACTCATCTCTTTCAGCTTGCTGGTCTAGCCTGACCCCGCTGAATTTTTAAGATCTGTATTATAGGGTTGGGTATTTTAAATATTTAATGGTTAATGGTTTTAATTTTTAGCCAAAGTTATATGCTTTTTTAAAGAAATTGTTTAACTTTTGTGTACTATTTTATTTGGCTGTTCACCGCCCTGAGTCCACAAGGAGAAGGGCAGTATACAAATCTAAACAAATAAATAAATAAATAAATAAATTATTTAAATTATTATCTGTGTAAATTTTTCTATTATTTCAATCCATGTAAATTATCTAAAGGCAAGCGATTAAACTGTAAATTAAATGCTATTACTTTCACCAATTAAGCCAATAACTGCAAAGATAAAGAGACTGATTGAACTGTTATGTGCGCTCACATAGGGCGGCCCTCCTCTGGGTCCCCTCAGCCAGACAGTGTCGGCTGACGGTCCTCAGGATGAGGGCGTTCTCTGTGGTCACACCAACCCTCTGGAATGGGTTGCCCGTTGAGCTCCGGACGGCCCCCGATCTCCATACCTTCCGCGCCGACCTTAAGGCATGGCTCTTTCAACAGCTCCCCTGATCTGTTGCTGATTTTAATTTTGGGGATTTGGGGGATTTTATTTGGTTTTAATATTAGTTAATAGAATTTTTCATTGTCGGGTTGCTTTTATTGTTGTGAGCCGCCCTGAGTCCTACGGGAAAAGGGCGGCATACAAATCTGACAATGAATGAATGAATGAATGAATGAATGAATGTCTTACCTCACCAAAATAAGCTGACTTTGAAATACAAACGTATTTATTTTATAGTATCTTGTTATACTTCACTAGCACTAACAGCTCTTGCTTCTAACATGGGTGGTTTAACTTAAATCTCTTTATGTTCTTTTTCAGTGAGACAGTCAGCATTGATGATGTTACCTGGTTTAGGTAATGAAAATCGGCAAGAAAACAAGCAAGCTCAGAGAGCACCAAGGATCCTTCATTTCAACCCTGAATTATAAATATTCTCTTTTATTGGTTCTTTTTCACTTCAGTTATCACAATACTTCCAATGGTCAGTAATTACAATTGAAGCTCTGTATAAGGGAGATTTTTTTTTAACAAAACATTTAATAATGGGCAGAAAAAGGGAGCAATGTAGTGGTATAGGCTGCTATGGGTAAATAAAAAACATGATCTGTGTTTATTTCTTGTAGCATTTGTTAATAACCGCAATTTTAATAATATAATGCCTAAAAGTCAAATGAATATGTGGGAAATTCAGCTAATGCTTAATAAACGAAAACAACCCTTATGAATTAAGCAGGATGATTTTTTTTAAATTACTACAAATAATTTTAAAGATAACCCCCTAAATACACTATTTTTTTATTTAAAAAATCTTAATATTTGAGGGCATGATTAATAATGTTCCTAACATTTTATTAGGAGTAGAAAAATAATAGAGCTGTCAGTGGATGTAACATTCTTTTTATTGGCATGTTCAAATCACGCAGTAGTGTGGAGAAGGAAAAAATCCCATGTATGAGAAACAACAGGATAGATATTAAGCTGTCCCTTCGGTTCTGCTTAATTAAATTCGAAGGGAAGCTCCCTCTCTGGTTTCCACAGATCTACCAGGAGTGTCTACAAAAAGGTACCCAATAACATCCACTGGGAAATGAAGGGAAATGACCCACAACAATGATGACACATGGTGACATAGACTTGTGTCTCCATAGCAACATTCCTACCATTCCATCCCTCAAGGCAACCTATGAAGACTGAACATGCACTTCAACAGCAAATCATAGGTGGGGAAAATGGAAGAATATGCAAGGACACGTGTATCAAAATCACGTGAAGTGCTAATACCACTTTATAATGCCTTGGTAAAGCCACCCTTGAAATACTGCATCCAGTTTTGGGTGCCACAATGTGCGCATAAAAAAGATGTGGACACTCTAGAAAGAGCGCAGAGAAGAGAAACCAAGATGATTAAGGGACTGGAGGTTAAAACATATGAAGAACGGTTGCTGGAATTTGGTATGTCTAGTTTGATGAAAAGAAGGACTAGGGGTAACATGATAGCAGTGTTCCAATATCTCAGGGGCTGCCTCAAAGAAGAGGGAGTCAAGTTATTTTCCAAATCACCTGAGGACAGGACAAAAGCAATGGGTGGAAACTAATCAAGGGGAAAGCAACCTAGAACTGAGGCTAAATTTCCTGAGAGTTAGAACAATTAATCAGTGCAACAATTTGCCTCCAGAAGTTGAATGCTCCAACACTAGAAGAAGAGATTGGATAACCATTTGTCTGAAGTGGTGTAGGGTTTCCTGCCTAAGCAGGGGGTTGGACTAGAACAGGGGTCTCCAAGCTTGGCAACTTTAAGACTTGTGGGCTTCAACTCCCAGAATTCCCCAGCAAAGCTGGCTGAAGAATTCTGGGAGTTGAAGTCCACAAGTCTTAAAGCTGCCAAGGCTGGAGACCCATGGACTAGAAGACTTCCAAGGTCCTTTCAACGTATTTTATCCAAAGATGGAAGGAGTACGGTGAAATTCGTCACCCAAGATATCTTAGAGCAGTTTTTTTCAACCTCAGCAACTTTAAGATGGGTGGACTTTGACTCCCAGAATTCCCCAGGCAGCCAGCATAAATATGAACCAGCTGCCATATTTCCCATGATAGCTGCCTGGGGAATCCTGGGAGTTGAAGTCCACGCATCTTAAAGCTGCTGAGGTTAAGAAACAATGTCTGAAAGAAAATTCCCAATTTCTTCTACACTAGAAGACAAAGTTAGACCAGCACCTACTCATTATAGGTAGTCCTTGACTTACAATAGTTTGTTTAGTAACCACTGGAAGCTACAACTGATAATGGCTTTCCCTCTGCTGCCGTATGGAAATAAAAGTTGACTTTGAAAAAGCAGGATAGAAAAATAATTGATGTTTGGAATATTTGTTTTATTTTCCTGAGAACACCAAACATAGCCAAGGAAACCAATAGATGATTTATAGAATAAATTAATTGAGAGGTCTCTGCCTCCCTGCCAAAATGCGCAAATTATTATATCAAGAACGCTTTATGCAAAGACTTTCCCAGGAAATCTGTGATGGGAAAAGTTGAGAAGTCTGTCCGTATCTGATGAGTTTAAAATGCTGGAGAAAGTGGAATTAAAGAAAGGAAGCAAAACAGAGTTGGAAGGGACTTCTGAGGACTTCTAGTCCAACTCATTTCTTGAGCAGAAAACTCTATAAATAAATGATCAACAACAAATTGAATGGGTTTCATTGCAGCAGTGAAGGATGCACTGGTGCAACACATGAAAGGACCAGGTTGGAGACAAATCGTGCTGGAGAATTTTCATCCATGTGGTTGCTAACAATTGTTACCAATTTGATAGCAGGGAATCAGCCTTACGTTATCAGTTATAGCAATTGCAAACATAAAGGGGGATAGGAGAGGTGTTAGGATCTGCTTCTCTATAACAATCTTTCTCCCTAGATTTTGAATATATTTGAAAAGCAAACATGTTTCCATTTCCATGTTGAACCCAATAAAGCCTTAGATTCTAGAAAGGACTAATCAAATAATCAGATTATAACTTTAGTCATCCATTTCCAATTACACTTAAGCCATTTATCAACTTAAGCCAGTGGTGGATTTCAAATTTTTTTACTACCGGTTCTGTGGGCGTGGCAGGGGAAGGATACTGAAAAATCTCCATTCCTTCCCAATCAGCTGGGACTTGGGAAGCAGAGAATAGATGGGGGTGGGGCCAGTCAGAATTTTTACTACCAGTTCTCCGAACTACTCAAAATTTCCACTACCGGATCTCCAGAACTGGTCAGAACCTGCTGAAACCCACCTCTGACTTAAGCCATTCCACTACTGTAACCTACAATAGTAAAAGATCAGGACACATAGCGTGTTCTACCAGTCTCCTTGTCACAGTATACTGTATTTGGAAGTGTAATTAAAGAACACATAAATTTGTTTGCATGGTAATTTGCTACCACATGGGAGCAGTTTGGATTTCTTGCTATCAGGCAGTAAAATCTCTTGGCTTGTCTTTTCCAAAATGGGAACTACTCATTGCAATAAATTTGGGATATGAAATGACAAACTTTCTACTACTATTGATAGCAGTCAAGGATTAACAATCTGATCATCTGAGAGAAAAAGAGGATAACCACTATTCTGAGATTTTTTGGAATCCTGAGAATTGAGAATGACATTGAATCAGGGGTGAAATCCAGCAGGTTCTGGAGAACCAGTAGCGGAAATTTTGAGTAGTTCAGAGAATTGGCAAATACCACCTCTGGCTGGCCCCAGAGTTGGGTGGGAATGGAGATTTTGCAATATCCTTCCCCCAGGAGTGAGGAGGGAATGGGGATTTTGCAGTATCCTTCCTCTGCCACGCCCACCAAGCCACACCACATCCACCAAGCCACGCCCACACAACTGGTAATAAAAAAAATGAATTTCACCACTGCATTGAATCACTCTGCCCTTATTACCCTCCATTGCTGTTGAACCAGGATAAGTGGGTTTTCCATGACTTTGTTATCTGAACTTGGTGGCCACCATTTCTACTTAGAATGAAATAGTACGGGACATCAAGAAAGCCATGATTTCAAATTATTGTACTTACCAGCATTCTGTGGTTAATCACAGAATAACTACTTTACTATGGTTAAGGAATCAAATGAACCTAGTCAACACGTTTGCATAAAATCAGGGATCTCCAACCTTGGCAACTTTAAGATTTGTGGACTTTGCTGACTGAGGAATTCTGGGAGTTGAAGTCCACAAGTCTTAAAGTTGTCAAGGTTGGAGACCCCTGCATTAAATAACCAAAATAATATGTTTTGAAAATACGCTGGCTTGTGTTTGAATAACAGATTAATTCATGGTTCACAGTTCCATGGTTTATTGAATTAAGGCAATTGCCCAGGTCCACACAACCTTCCAAACATAAATTAACACTAAATCTCTAGGCTTACATAATACTCCAAAATACAAACTAGGCAACTACATTTTAATCAAACATGATGAACCCAAATTGCATTACAACTTCAGTTAGGAATAGTTCCAGTTTCTTTTCTTAAATTATTTTTTGCAACCCAACGGAATTTTGGAAAAATATATATAGAATGGGCTCTGAAATTTGTTTTAGTCCAGTTTAGTTGTTTTAGCTGTTCATTAGTAGGCTGACTCTCCCAGAACACAATGGAACTAAATTTCATGCAGAAGGATATGCTAACAAACAAAAATTCAAATTTTTAAAAAATGGGTTGGATTATTTCAAATGTACAAAGAAAAATACAGTACATAGTATATTGTATATCACCCTATAGGTGAGGCAGTGGGGCAAGGGACTCAGGATGTTGATGATTCCTCCATTCTAAGGCCCCTCCCTCTTTTTTGTTCCAGTCACACGATGCGGAATGGAGTTATTATTAAGGAATTATTTAAAAAATTCTAGAAGCCTCACTCTGCATGTTTGCAGGATAAATTAACTCAAGCCAAATGTTACCCAGTCATTCTGCTCTCCATAACTGCAGTGTCAAACTCTTGGCAACCCACTTTAGCTGAAAATAAGCTTCAGAGTTTCTTTTAGCAAGATTTATTGAAAGTGGCTAGGAAAAACCCTACAGAAATTCTCAGCACCTTGATTGTTTTACTCTGGAATCCAATTTATCTGCCATGTTGCTAACCCAGAGATTACATCTCAGAGGCCAAGTGAGAATGTAAGTGAGAAAGATAGGTGAGGAATGTTCAGATCAAATCTACAATCAACATGTAGACTGCTCCCAAGGTTGTCATAACAAATAGTTAATATAGGAATCAACAGGCAACGCATTCAGCCTTATTTTGATACGACTGAAATCCTGATCAAGCCCTTGACTACTGTAATCCATTTCTCATGGGGTTAAGCCTTGAGGATTTCTAAATTACATGTAGTGAAAAATGCAGTGGCTAGGCCCGTGATGGCGAACCTATGGCACATGTGCCACAGGTGGCACACAGAGCCCTCTCTGTGGGCACGTCAGCCGTCACCCCAGCCCAACTCCATCACGCATGTACTCGTGCCTCCTGCCAGTCAGCTGGTCTTCGGGTCTCTGCCGTGCATGTGTGGGGTGCGGGGCGCATGCAGGGGACACGCACAGTCGCACACACATGCGCAGGGCTGGGCAAATTTGTGTGTATGTGTGGGAGGGCAGGTTGGTGCAGGATGCTTTCTAGACCCAAAATGGGGCATGGGAGGGCTCATGCAGCCCTCTGCGCCCTGTTTTAGCTTCCAGGTTGGTTCAGGAGGCTTTCCAGGCCCAAAACGGGGCATGGGGGTGGGGCACATGCGTGGGGGGGCACACACATGTGCAGGGGTGGGAAGTATGTATGGGGGACGCTCGCATTGCCTTTTGGGCACACGTGTGCATTTGCGGGCACACAAAAAGGTTAACCATCAATGGGCTAGACTGTTAACCAGTGCAAAATATAGTGATTTTGGGGAATTTAAAGATTGATTGTGTTGGTTGGTTGCCTGCTGGGCACAATTTAAGGAATTTGTTATTTACCTTTAAACAATAAACAGTATAGAACCTATCTGGGGAACTACTTCTGCTGTGAACCTTCTTGAGACTAGGATAATGGCCCCTTTGAAAATGTGCCCTGGTTGAATGAAGAGGACTTCTCCTGGATGGTCCCCAGAAAGTTCAGAGGGACATTGACCCCCATTCTCTCCATGTTTGCGAAATTGGCAAGGATGCATCTCTCTGAACAGGTTTGAACTATTTTTTCCCCCCTTACAATACTGATTTCACCATAACGTTCTAGATTTTGCTTCAATTATTGTGAGTGCTTATAGAAGCAGGGAGGGGGGTTATAAATTTAATATTAAACATGCTTTTTTTTTTCTGGAGACATCATGGTAACATATAACTGCAGATGGAAATTATTAGGGAGAAAGAGAATCTGCTCTGCACTTAGTCTCTCACCATCTGCTTCACAGATGTTAACTGATGGAAGACAAAATTCTGTTTGCTGCTGTCTCTGCAGTTAATAGCCTATTTAAGAGGGGTTATGATGTAGGCTGCTACGTACAGTCCAGGTGAATTGCCACTCTTGTCTATCTTAGGTTCCATTTAACCCCATGGAATCTATGTCTGCTATGAGATTGACTTAATAAGTCTTCTGTTTTGCTATTGAGGGTCAATACAGCCTACTCTTCAAGGTCAGTGATATATATGATAGATAGATAGATAGATAGATAGATAGATAGATAGATAGATAGATAGATAGAAAGATAGATAGATAGATAGATATAGATATTATAGATACTGTAGATAGATAGATATAGATAGACAGACAGACAGACAGACAGACAGAGTGAGTAGTGGCCAAAATTATGGAAACCTTTTGGGAAAAGTATATTTTCTAAAACTAGTTAACACCACAATTTTTGGGGGGGAAGTAGTACCATAAAATTATATATCAATGGAAAGATAATTTAATCAAGAATGGAATGCAATAACTTTTATGAAGGATTTGCTATTAGAACAGAGAAGAAAAGTGAAACACGTAGAAAAAATGAAATATACAAAAATTATCACCATAGAAAAAACGAGATATACAAAAATTATCACTATGTCAGCTAATACCTAGTTGGGTAACCTTAGCATGAATGACGGTCTTACAACGTCTTCCCATGGAGTGAAGCAAGTCATTTAGTTCTGCAGCTATTATAATGTGAAACAATCATTATGATTGCTTCTATTAACTGGGCTTTATTGCTGGGTCGCTTCTGACTAACAAGTTTCTTTAGTCGGCTCCATAGATTTTCAATTGGGTTAAGGTCTGGGCAATTCCCAGGCCATTCCAGCAGTGGAATATGATATCTTGAAACTCCAAAAAAAAAAAAAAAGTGGTGTTATTAGCTATCAAACCTCAAAAATAGTTTTCCCAAAAAGTTTCCACAATTTTGGCCACTACTGTATTTTAACGATCTCCTACTTTGGTGGATTATTGGACTTCAGTTCTCAGAATTTCAAACCCAATACACCTGGATACAACAAAAACTAGATACAACCAAAATAAAGTGCTCAAAAAAAGTTGAAAAATATGTTTCATGATTGTTCAAAAATAGACCACCAACCTAGTATGAGCCACAGTGGGGCAGTGGTTAGAATGCAGTTCGAATCTCACCAGGCTCAAGGTTGACTCAGCTTTCCATCCTTCCGAGGTGGGTAAAATGAGGACCCAGATTGTTGGGGGCAATATGCTGACTCTGTAAACTGCTTAGAGAGGGCTGTAAAAAGCACTGTGAAGCAGTATAGAAGTCTAAGCACTATTCCTAAGTGCTAGTATGTTCATCCCACCAGTAAAAGGATTTGAGAAGAAAACCAGGTGGTCACTGCCATTTTGAACAAAAACATTGTTTCTTAGCTAGTGGTAAAACTCATACGCACTGAATTTTTTGGGGAGAAAACTATTTTGTCCCTCTACTGCCATTAGTAAAATAGTATTGAATTTTTTCTGCAATAAGCTAAGATAGTGATCTTTTTTTATACCTAATGCTAAGCCCTGGCTGAAGATGTTGCTTACCTAAATCCCACTCTTTCAATGTACACACTACCTTTCTAAAATGTATTAAAACTAGATCCAACCCACTTTCTGAATTTACACAACACATGGTAAAGCTACTAGCCCAGTCCAAAGATTTGATTCGAAGAAAATTTGAGTCATCTCTTCAAAGCAAATATTAAAGCTGATGTCAGATCAAATCAGATGGTTCCAAATTGATTGACAAATCAATTTGAAACCTGGAACCTGGAACCAAATCAGGAGCCTGGATAGCTCAGCAGACTAATGCATTGTAATTTAACTCCAGCTGTCTGCAATTAGTAAGTTGGAATCTCACCAGGCTCAAGGTTGACTCAGCCTTCCATCCTTTCTAAGGTAGGTAAATTGAGGACCCAGTTTGTGGGGGCAATAAGCTGACTTTGTAAAAATATACAAACGTATGAAGGCTATTGCTTAACGCATTGTAAGCCACCCTGAGTCTCCAGAGAAGGGCGGCATATAAATCAATTTTTTAAAAAATGGTTACATGTGCCTCTAAAGACTTCTTTCCACATAGAATTGACAATCTTCACCTAAACTGGATCTTAGGCGATTTGCAACCCCATAAAAGCTTAGTTATCAAAAATAGACACCCACAACTTCCCCATAGCATGAAGCTTTTTGCCCTGAGATTTGTGATAAAGTATATTGTGATCCTGCAAGCTTCATTTAAGAATTGTGAATATAGAGGGAGAATATATACCATGGAATCCTATTTATTTATTAAACACACTTTAAAGTTAGCAGGTTAGATAAGTGCAGCCAATGTGCCTGGCTGATTATTATTCATCCACAAAAATGTTCTTACAAATTAGCATTTAAAGTACCATACAAGTTTGTTTTCCTGCAAAAGATTAATATAACTACCCTTTTAAAACTGGACATTACAGATGTATTTCCAACTAAACTTTCATTCTTCTGGGATGGGTGGAAATGTTATATAGACAATCCCACCTATTTCTAACACGTCTTATTCCAATGTTAACAGTTTATATTATCTGCAGAATCAATTAATGCAAAACAGCTTCTAATTCCATTGATTGGTTTATAAATCATTATAAAAAATAACATTAAGGAAATGGTACATGTTCTTTGGTCATCTGTTGAAGCAAACTGAATTTAATATGGGTTTTGGTCAATTGAGAGCCAGTTTGATGTAGCTGTGAAGATGCTGCCATAGAAGCCTAGAAACTGTAAGTTCTAGACCTCTTGGTGACTTTGGGCCAATTATTCTCTCCCAACTCACTTCAGAGGGTTGTTGTTGTGTGGAAAATAAGAACAGCAAGGAGTATTAGCTATGTTTGTTGACTTGAGTTTTATATTTAAAGAAATTCCTTCTCACCCAGATGGTCTGTGTCTTCTGTAATCCCGGGTCCTCTTCCAGAGGGACCTGGGAGTTTAAGGGTCGTTCCTGGGATCTGTTGCAGACACTTCCTCGGATTAGGAGTCACAGCCCCAAGTGCTCCTATTGCTACTGGGACCATTTTGGCCTTGAGTTTCCACACCTTTCCAGTTCCTCCTTCAGGCCTGGTACTTTTCCATCTTCTCCATATACCTTCCAGATGCTGCTGTCACTTGGCACCATTATATCATCAATGTCATATACTGTATATATCAGCCATGTCTTCTGGTCCTTGTCTACGGATGTAATACAGGTCTATTTTTGTAGTGCATGTGTGTGTATACCCACATGCACGCACAGGAAGGATATACATACGAACACCAGATACACACATTCTTCCAAAATGCTTGATTCTACTTTTGCAACTCCCAGGAGATATACTTCATTTCTTACCTCTCTTAACTGTTAATTATAATTGACTCTTGAGTATAAAAATGTTGCTTGAGTAAATTAACTTGTTTAACTAAACTGCATTAAATAAACCACATTTGGCTGAATTAACTCAGGATAAAAAGCCGTAACAATAGTCGACAACTCCAGTATGCTGAAAGAAGCTGCCTTGTGTTTAGTTGATCTTGTAAATTACACCATCCAATTGTACCTCACCACCTACCCCGCCTTTTATTTATTATGATTATTTTTCCAGCAGAATCTGACAAGCTCCTTTCACCTGAACACCAGTGCAGGGCACAAACCGGCTGAGCCTTTTGAGCTTGGCAGGTTGTGCAAACCTGACCCCTCGTCCCTGCTTTCATCACGCAAAGCCCAGGAATGAAAGGGTTGACCGAGCAACCCATTTTTCCTTTACCCCGCAGGAAAGGACATTTGGGCTAATCCGGTTGCTAGAGAGATAACCCAGTTAAGCCCACGATCTCCTAACTAGCACGCCGTAGCTTGCGCCCATTCGCTGACCACGCTTTAAATTTGTGTGCTTGCATTTTGGGGAATTGCCTCTTTTTTGGTTTTTTTTTTTTTTTTTTTGCTTTAGGGGTGCGAGCAAAAAAAAAAAAACTGGGTTAGGAGAGACTCCGCAGTTCAGCAAACCAGGTTCCTACGCTGCAAACATCGCCGGCGAGATCCCCTCCACCACCGCCCCTCTCCCTCCCACGTTGCAAAACGGCAGCAGCTGGGCCGTCACGTGACACCCCCCCTCCGCTTCTCCTTCCCCCCCCCTCAAACAAGCCCGCCTACCTGCTTTCTCCCCGCCCCTTTCTCCTCCCGCTCCTCTCGCCAGCCGCCCGGCGCGCGCGCGCGGACGGCTCGCGGCGCCTGCGTGGCTCCGCCCTTCTCCTATTGGCCCCTCCCGCCTTCTCTTCTCCCCACTCCCACCCCTCACCCTCCTCGCCGGCCCGTCCGCCGTCCTCGCTTCGTTCCTTTCTCCGCCTCCCGCAAATCGGCCCGCGCGGTCTATAAAAGGAGCGGCCGGCAGGGGGTTTCTTTCTCAGTCCGCTGCGGAGGCGCGACCGGTGGGGTCGGTCTCTCTCTCTCTCTCTCTATCCCGACAGGGCGCGCGTGCCGCCGAGACAGCTTGTCAGCCGCGGGGAGGTGAGACGGAGGAAGACGAGGAAACGAAGAACGCCGAAGACGACGCCTTACTTCGAGGGGAGACGCTTCTCCGGGTCGCCTCTTGCGGCACTCCGTCCGTCCCTTCTACCCACCCACCCACCGACCGCCGCTTCTCCTCAGCAGCTCCAGCTCGTCAGGCCAGGCCAGGCCAGGCCCGGCCGCCGGACTGCGTCGGGGGCCGCCGCCTTCCAGGCCTTCCCACCCCCCACCAGCCCCTTTGCTCGGCCGACGGGCCCCCCCTCCGCCGACGCCATGAGCTCGGGCACGCCGTATATCGGGAGCAAGATAAGCCTCATCTCCAAAGCGCAGATCCGCTACGAGGGCATCCTCTACACCATCGACACCGACAACTCCACCGTCGCCCTCGCCAAGGGTAGGGCCGGAGGCGAGCGGGGGGCGCGGCCGCGGCGGGGCGCGCCTGAGGGAAATGTGAGGGGGGGGGAAGGGCGACGAACAGGGACGCCTTTTTTCCTCAGCCTTCGGTCCTTTCCCCTCCCCCCCCACTATCCTGAGGGTGGGGGGGGCGCCTCCTGGGTCCGGTTGCTCCCGAGTGACTTGGATGGGAGAAGGGGGGGGGGCGATGGCGCAGGACGGCGGCGCCGCCGCGGGATTTGGCTTCGCTTCCCTCGCGCGGCTCTTTCTTCTCTACCCCCCCCCCCCCCATCTTTTGCCCGGGGGGGGGGGAGGGTTGGAAGGGACACGCGAGCGCGGCTGGTGCTGGTTGTTGTTGTTGGGGCTCCGAGGCGGCAGGGCCGCAGCTGGGTTGCAAAAGGTGGGGGGGGCGGGGAGGGAGAGAAAGGAGGAGAGCGTGGAACCGCCAGCGGGCTCTGGGTCCGCATCCCTTTAAAGGGGCACGCGCGCCGCAGACCTGCAAAAGGGAGAGCCGGGCGCAGTTTGCAAAGGAGGTAAAGGCCCCCAGGGTGGGTGGAAGGGAGGGAGGGAGTGAGACTGGGGGGTGGGGGGAGATAGCGTAAAAGAAGAGAGAACCTTCCCACGGGGCTTTTTTTGTTTTTTTTTGGCCTTCCAGAACTGGGGGAGCCATTAAACGAGACATTTGCAAGTCGGTACTGGAAAAGGAGAAGGTAGTTTGAATTCCCGGGCGGTGTTTGTAGGGCACAAAAAAGCAATTTGCATCCTTCTAAGGGTTATTTTTGTGGGTGGGGGTGAATATGCATGCAACCTGCTTGCTTGAGCCCAATTTCAAAAAGTTTCCCATGGTCAGGAAAGAGGTTTGCGGAGGGATGCAGGCAGTTCGGGGGCGGGGGGTTCCCCTCCTCCTCCTCCTCCTTTTAACCCTACTCTGGGTTCTGAAGGGGCGGGGGTGGGGTGGGGTGGGGGGATTGCTGATCTTCCAGTGATTCTCTGGCCTCTTTGTGCCCAAGGGATTTTTGTTGCTGGTAACTTCAAAGGGCCAGTCATGGTTTTTAGACACGACTTTGCAACTAACAACATCAACCAATATGGATCTGGTTCTGAATGGTTTAGGGTTGGGTCTGTCATGCAAGTGTAAGGTGTGTTGCTTCATTTGGCTGTAATTTTGTGAACAATGGCCGGGCAAGTTGTGTAATTCTTTAACTTGCTATTTCCAAGTTTCATGAGCATATTGGATCCTCATATTGTTTTGACTTCAGTAAAAGCAAATTGTAGTGTTGGAAAAATTTCCATTGTATGTGTTTGGATAGAAGGTTTCTATTTCCAAAAGAAAAAAGTATGGATGTTGCACACCAAATGGCTATAATGCTGTTTATGTTGGGCAGTTTCAGAATTGTTCCTGGAAAGCATATGTGGCAAAATACTCACACTCCTATGTGGACTGGTTGTGTATCAAAACAAAATTATAGTATAACTAATACTGTTTGTTTTACGCCACTGAGAAAGTAAGGTATAAAATGCTTTAGGGAAAGATGTTATTTTGTAAGATTACACCCGAGGGGAGAAAAGTTCCCCAGAGTGTACAATTCATGTGGAAACTTATTGCACTGTAGTATTTTTCTAAATCACTGCATATATGAAATGTTGGAATTAGATAGAAATAATTTTCCCCATCCTCTTAAAAGGGCACTCAGAAAGGGTGAAAATATCATTAACTGAAACCAAAGAGTCTAAATTGTGCTTTGTGCAAGAGCTTCATCCTGCTAAAAGGTTTTAATGTATTTTAGGAATATATTATATAAAATGCATTTTATTCTGGAAAACAAGATAGTCTGTGTTTGTTACCAGCCCCTGTTCTATTGTTAATAGCATAACTGCACTCCCAAAAGTAGTAGTTGGCCATTTATCCATTTGCTCTGTTTATTGGCCTCATGAAGTTAGCTAAACAGCAATGAATATTCTGTTTTATTCAGATCTCTCCCCTCCCACTTGAGAGAAAATCAAGAGAACTGTGAAAAAACTTTGAACAATGATTTAATGGAAACCTATAAATTCAAATTCAAATTTTCCATAATATTATTGCCCGGTGAAGTAAGCAAAGCTACAGTTGAAATGACACTTCTCTAAGATAGGAGTACAAAGGCACAATATAGCACTGAAGTCCCATACAAGGAGAGGCAGGATAAGAGATCCAGCGCTTTGTAATGTTGGCTTTCCATTTTGAGCCAGTTTTATTATTTTGTGGCTTAGAATAAGAATGTGACTTAAAATTTAAACATGCTACTGAGTATATTTAGTAAAGTTTTGTGGAGAATATATGCAAACTCAAGTACTGATTAATGCATACTGTGTACATGTGAGCAGAGTGGGTAGTCATGTTGAAAACACTGGATCAACTTGTTCTGTCTTTGATGTGCTGATACATGTCATTTTGGAAAAAAATCGCAATTGCTTTGTTAATAGTGTGGATTGCTAGAACTATAATGCTAAATTTGCTAGAGTGCTTTTTTAGCTTTAAAGTCTATGTGAAAAGTCAGCCAGAACTTTTGAGAGTATTCTTTAGTTAAGATCCTCCAAGAATAGGTGTCTTGTTTCCTGTCTTTTGATTGTTTTCAAATCAGTTTTAAACTTTATTGAATAGCATTCATTGTGGCAAAGCTATGGATGATTTGCTTGGTTGATATTGAGTCTGTTTGAGTAATGTGTGGCTTTCCTCAACTTTATTCTCTGTCCCCAGTTTGCTGATCTGTCTCCCTTTGGCAGTTTACTTTCTTAGTGCCATATTCTGGAAGAAAAATATATGATGCCTAAGGAACAGTGCTCCTTTTGATTGGTTAAGATAGAAGCTCTTTCGGTAAAGTTCAGATTATACCCACAAGTAGATTTTCTTTTAACTCTGAGAGTGTTTGATTTTTAGCAGCTCTGGCTTTTAACAAGTAGCTACAGGATGTAAATTGTGAGAGAGGTGGAGAAATGTTTAACTGTGATGTACAGGGTGGGAATATTTATATTATAGCTTTCTAGAATGTTTTACATTTTGCCACTAGAAAAAAATAACCAGAGTTGTTAAGCCTTACAGTTAGTAGCTTTGCTGTTTGGGTGGAGTTACCTGGAGTTGTGAAGCATTTTTGTGTAGTAATACTGGTTTTCTTTTCTTCCAGTGAGGAAAAGCTGAGGGAACCTGGCTTTGTTCAGAAGCAACTGTAAAAGCCCATCATTTATGTTGGAGGAAAAAAATTAAAATGGAAAAGGGGCCTTTGAAAAAATGTGTGTCTATAAGAAATTCAGAACTAAACCACCATGGCCTCCAATGAAGGAAGCATTTTTGAATATTGCATTAAAATAAGGTCACACAAGCTGTCAGGCCTGGAAGCCATCTTTTCAGGCCTGCCACATTTACTACTGTGGGAAATTTGGGAGGGGGGATTGTATGGAGCCAGGTGATATATCATCATAACAACATTCCTTTCTCAGAGTCAAGGACATCTTGCCCTTCACCTGGAAGGCTGGAACTGAGAGGCATCTCCAGTTGGGACAGTGCTTTGTGATGGACATGTGGGTGTTGGGCAGAGACTTGAGCTTTCCTTTGGATGGGGAAAATCTGGAAACTTTCAGATTCAGATTTTCCCAGATGTACCAATATGACATCTCTAATAAAATGGAACTTTGAGGAAACTCAAGCCTCAAAAGAAAAAGACTAAGATAAACTGAATGTTTAGAGAGCACCAAGGATTTTGAATTAGCTTTTTCTGCAGAGACAGAGCAAGGATTGTCTGTGGATGCCATTGGCAGAACATCTTGTTTCTTGATGTAGTTCAAGATGGCAACATAATACTCCTTTCTCCTCCTATTTTCCTCACAAAAATAACCCTGTGAGGTGGGTTGGGTTGAGAGAGTGTCTAACCTAAAGTCAACCAACTGGTTTTCATGCGAAGGCGGGACTAGAACTCAGTCTCCTGGTTTCTACACCAGCACCTTAACTACTACATCAAAATCAGCCTGGCTTAGCTAAATGGTTGCTCTAGTCGTGGACAGGTTGATAGAACATAATGTTAATAATCGGGGAGAAAGTTGAGAAACTTAGCTGGTTACCCAGATCAGGCACAAGCTACTGCAGAAGAAACAAGTTCCCTAAATCAGCAGGCCCCATCCTTTCTCTCACCAGGGATCAGTTTTGTGAAAGACAATTTTTCCATGGACTGGGAGGGGGATGGGTTCGCATGCAGCCTAGATCCTGTGCATGCACAGAGGAAGCTTCACTTGCTCACCTGCTGCTTGTGCGGCCTGGTTCCTAACAGGCCACAGTCCGATACCAGTCTGTACCCTCAGGATGGGGGCGGGGGGGGGAGGGCTGCCCTAAATTGTGAAAGGCTCTCATAATTTTCTTATCTCTCAAAGTTGTTGCAACTTTATATAACGGCTGACAGCATTGACTTGACCCAGATTCCTGGAGTTATTAATGCCTATGAGATGGCACCATTTAAAATAACAGCAGAAAAGAATTGATTAAATTGTTTTGGATTTTTAATCCTTCATTGTAATGCACTAGACTATTTATTTACAGAGTTTCATGCCTAAATTCCAGAAGCCTTGTAGGAAAGAGTTGCTAGCAGTTTTGCATACTGCCTGTTGGAATTTGTGACTTTAGAATAGTGAAATCATTTAGACTATGATGTGGCCAGAATCTGCCTGTCCATAGAGGAGAATTGAATGGTCATCTGGAGTGCAAAGTTTTTACATAAATCATAAATGTCTTTGGGACTTAGAGGTAGCAATTGCATGTTTGCCTAGGTCCACCAATTGCTGGCAGCTGGTTTAGTATCCTGGATTGATGAACAAAGAAGGGCTTACCCCATATTCAGATAAAATGGCAACTGGATTAAAATAGAGACTGGAATTATGAAGAAGTCTGCCATCCTTTGGAAACAATGTAGGCAGTAATTTACACCAGAACTCCGTCATCCATATTATAGCAGAATGAATCCATAATATAAATCCTGTGCCCTTTATTCCTGCAAGAGTATAGGCAGGAGTCTTTTCTTTTCAGAAAAGGAATATGTATGATCCAGTGTTTCTCAGCCTTGGCAAGCTTGCAAGATATGTGGATTTCTGGCTGGTGAATTCTGGGAATTGAACTCTTCACATCTTAAAGCTGCCAAGGTTGAAAAACCTTGGTATGATCATTGCTGAGCTTTTTTATGGAAGGAATTACCTAGGACCTAGGTCAATTTGAAGCAAAGCTCTTTTTAACTGAAATTTTGGCAAGGTTAAAGCTAGGCAAAGCTTTACAAGCTTTGTTTCTGTCATAGGCATTGGCTTCCAGTAATGCAGACAGTCAAATCCCTTTAGGAAGTGACTGAAATTTGCTAATTATTCCCAGCTTCCTGTAGATCTTGCAACTGGAAAAATGCACTTTTTGAACTACAGAGGATGTTTGGGATCCCTAATGCAGCCCTTAATATTTGAACACTAAATAACTCCAAAATGAAGTGTTATAAAAGCAAGCTAAAAATGAAAAAAAAATCTGTGCCTTAGAATCCATTCCAGCTAGGGAGGCATTTTGTATACTGTTAAATAAGCTTCTCCCAGTGAAGCTGTTGTTGATTCTGTTACAAAATGGTGAAAATAAAAAAAAATTCTCCAAAGAATGAACAATTCTTCTGTTTAATTAAGAAAAGTTCTTGAGACCCAAAACACAAATGGAGAAGAAAAGCCAGTTAGTCCCTTTCCATTAATATTTTCTAAAGCTTTATAATGTGTGAGAAGCAAAACGTAGATATGTGAAAGAAGAAAGCAAATCCAGATCGAGGTAACCCTCAACTTGCAACCACAGTTGGGACCAGAATTTCTGTTGCTGAGCAAGTGGTTAAGTGAGTTACAACTGATTTTACCATTTTTTTTGACACAGTTGTTAGGTGAATCATGCAGTCATTAAGCTAAGCTACCTTTCCCCATTAACTTTGCTTGTCAGAAACTGGCTGGGTTTCATATGACAATGACATGACCCCAGGCTGCTGCAACCATCGTAAATGCTAGTTGCCAAGTGCCCCAGTTTTGATTACTCTGGGGATGCTGCAATGCTTGTACATTACTTTTTTTTCCCCTGTGTCTTCATAACTCTGAACAGTGACTAAATGAATAGTTGTAGGTCGAGGACTACGTGTACTGAGAAACACAATGTGGTAACAGAAGAGGTCATAAAGTCCTTTTGAAATGGCAGCAACAAGCTCCTCAGTTGTCTTTAGAAATTGACCCATTATCTCTTCTGCGTGTGCTAGACTAGCACCACTTCAAAAATTCCAGAATCACATCTTCGCTAAACAAGAATTCTGTAGGACTGTAAATCTACCTGTTTTTTTTTAAATAGAAGTGGATTTTGTGCTGAATGTCGCAAAGTCCTCTAGTGGCCAAATTGTGTTGGTGCCACTGGGAGCCCCGATTCCTAACAGGACGTAAGAAATTGATTTGTAACATTTCCTCCCCGAGGAAAGGAGTGTGCAAAAATAAAATACTGTATAGTCACTGAAGAATGATGAAATCTGTTTGCAAATCCTCATTTAACTTTGATTGCTTTAACAATGTACCTTTTGGTCCTGAAGGAACTTTAAAAGTAGAACCTGCAGCAGCAGGATTGGTCCATCTGAATGTTGTGTTCTTAAACCAAGTTTGAAATTAATCATCTATGGAGATTCACAGTCATCCAAGTCATGGTCTCAAAGGTGCTTTTTTCAAGAGGAAAATGGACTTTTCTTTGAAGAACTTTCGCTTCTCACCCAAGAAGCTTCTCCAGCTCTTGAAATTAATCTTTATTTCTAGAAGGAGGGGAGGACTTTGATTCTGTATTTTTATCAAAGCCAAAAAAAAATGTTATGCACTTTTTAATAAAGGATATTGCAATTTAGATCTCCTTCAAAAATAAAACAGAGTGACTTTGCGTTTTGGGGCCCCCTGGACACTGGGACATTCCATACAGCTCCTGAGGGGAGCAAGAGGCAGCCATCCTTAAGAGATCTTTGCACAGCTTTGGGTTGTGTTGTAGGTTGCACCACTTCCTGGACCAGGAAGTCTGCTCAGTCAGTCATGTCCTAATGACCTCCCAATTGGAGGATTATAATATGTTAACCAATTTCATTGTATACATGATGTACAATGACAGTAAAGGCTATTATTATTACTATTATACATTCTGTGTAGGGCTTCATCTAGTGCATAATATGCACCAAAATCAAAAGTGCTTTGGTTACCCCATGGTGCCATTCTTCCTAATAGAAGAGGCAATAGCATATTATGAGAATAATGTGTCCTTGACCTGGAATTAAAATTGTTCATTCAGTGACTATTCTAATTTAGGATGAGCTGAACAATAGGACTTACGGCCCCTGCCCCAAATTCCAAAAGCTGCACTGTCCCTGGTCACATGATTAAAATGAGAGCATTTGACAGCATTCATGCTCCTGCAACTTTGGGAGTTCTGTACCTCCTCCCCATTGTGGGCTGGAAGGCATCAGTCATCTATGACAGTAGCCCCCAACCTTTGGGGTACCAGGAACCTGTTCCATGGAGAGAGGTTTTTCCGCGGACCAGAGGGGGGAGGGCGTGTTTTCGTTAGCTACCTGTATCCTGCGGATGGGGCTTTGCTTTGCACAGCCCTGTTTCTGGCATGCTGTGGACCAGTGCCGGTCCATAGACCCAGGGATTGGGAACCCTGATCTAGGGCCATTGATGTGCAAGTCTCTTTCTTCCCCCTGCTAGTCTCAAGAGGCCTGGACCTTCTCTCTGCCGCACCTCACCCTGCCCCATCATTTTGCTGGCCAACTTCCTATTCCTGGTCAGCCTTGAGAAGGATTTGCCTCTGAGGAAAATTGCCTTTGCTAGCTTTCTAACTGAGCCTCACATCAACTGGGCACATCTATCAGCAGCACCAGGGACCCAGGCATGATGGGGCAAGGAGAAAAACCACATGTCTAGGGAGTTGGTGGGGAGGAGTAGGAGGCCCATGTGAGTAAGGCCACTCAAACCATGACAGGTTTCTGAGTGCCGGGCCTTCCAAGGCCTCCCCCACACTGAGGCACTCCTGTGTAGTTGCTTAACAACCACAATTGGAAGAACTGGGGTTGTAGTTAAGTGAGGCTGTCACATGAATGTCTCGCTTAATGATCACAATGATTTATGACTAAAATTCCAGGCTTAATTGCTTAAGTTGAGAACTCCTATGCTATGATTATGCTTAGGAAGGTAATAAAAGAGGTACTGCTTTAAAAAAAAATTGGCTGCATCTGAAGAGTTGTACAGTTGTTAACTGGCACAGAGGCATACCTTGAACATATAACTAGACTTCTAGCTTTAATCTAGCAACAACAAATATGGATGAATGAGGAAGCTTGTCAGTTGTAGTGAAAACAAAGGAATCTCCTGCCACGAGAATGCAGTTGTGCTAATTTGATTCAGTTCAGCCTAATACACATGTAATTTTTGTACTCCAAAAAGTGAATCCTATTATTAGGTATACTTTTGTTCTATGTGGAACAACTCCTTGATCTTCCTGTCCAAATGTCATGTTTTTCCTTCCTCTCCCATTGAAAACTACACAGGTTTTGGGATTGAGAATTACTGCCTTAAAAAATGCTAGAGGTTATTTATTTATTTATTTATTTATTTATTTTGCTTTGTGTTGACACTTGTGTTTTGCATTTCTCTCAGTATCAAACTTTTGTTAATTGCTCCATTCTGCAGGGGTGGATAGGCATGATTTAAAAAAAACCAAGGGATGAATTACTTCAATATTTGGTTTACTTCTTTCTTCAGCCCTAAAGTATATGGTTTCATTCCTGCAAGTGAGCAATGTTAGTGAAAAACAAACATTCAAGTACAATTTTGAGTAATCTATTTATTTGATACATGAGAGAAACTTGATATGTTTTAATTTTGGGATGACTCATACAAAACAGCATTGCTGCTTGTATTGAAACAGTGTTGGTGCATCCTTATTTAGTACATACATGTAATATTTTTTAATAAGTATTTCCAGCCAGTTCATTTTTTAAAAATATGACATTATAAATGAAATATTTATTGTTCAGGAAGAAAAATAATATAAAGCATTTAGAAAGTGAAATCTTTCTGCCTAATGCTGAAAACATATTGGATAGTTCCTGCCTTTAGAATGCTTAGTGTAAGACCATAATTGTACAGGTAGTCCTTGACATACAACAGTTGATTCAATGATCATTCGAAGTTACAGTGGCACTGAAAAAAGTGACTTACGACTATTTTTCACACAACTATTGTAGCATCCCCATGGTCATGTGATCAAAATCTGGATGCTTGGCAACTGGTTCATATTTATGATGCTTGCAATGCCCCAGGGTCATATGATCACCTCCTGTGACCTTCTGACAAACAAAGAGAATGGGCAAGCTAGATGCATTTAACAACTATTATTAATTTAAAAACCGCCGTGATTCACTTAATGAGTGTAGCAAGAAAGATCATAAAAGGGGACAAAATTCACTTAACAAATGTCTCACTTAGCAACAAAAACATTGGACTCAATTGTGACTGTAAGGTTAGTCATTTAATGTATACTCTCAAAATATGGCTTAAAAATAGGTCACATTCTATCAGCATAAGTGCTGGATAAGCTTCTTGGAGAGAACATTAAACGTCACCCAGGATGTCCTGTCACTCGGCCACAATTTGGGGAAGGGTACATGGAAGAAAAATAAGTTTCTTCCATTACTCTTTGGATTAGAAAAACTTGAGAAATTATCAATTAAACAATTTTCCTTCGCAGGAGTTATCTGAGTTCCAAAGCAATAATATAGTGTAAATGAGAGGCAAGAGGCAGCCTATAATATCAGTCAACAAGTACTAACAACTTGGACCACTCGGTAACCAGGTCAGTCAGTATAAGTTCTTAAAAAATACTAACTTGCACTGATGACGTTACCTAGTTTAGTAATGAAATGCCTGCAAGAAAACCACCAAGCTCAGAGAGCGCCAAGGACCCTAGAGTTCAACCCTGAGCTACAAATACTTTCTTCTATGAATACTAATTCCTGTTTTGAGAATTGATAGCGTAGCACAAAGCATATAGCCAAAAAAAGGACAGTATGTATATAAAAATGATGTGAAACAGGTATCGAGTTCAAGTATTAATGCTTAAGTCTTTCTTCAAAGTACGCTCATTTGGAACAGAAGATCGTCCCACAGACCGCCCTGCTCCTCCGAGGGAAGAAGTTTATGAATATATCATCTTCCGAGGGAGTGACATTAAAGATATCACTGTATGTGAGCCTCCGAAAGCACAGCATAATCTGCCCCAAGATCCTGCTATTGTCCAAGTAAGTAATTCCATCTGGAACGGATAAACATTTCACCTTGTATCTCTTTGGGAATGTCGAACAGTATAAACCACCCTTAATAGGCATACATAAATCAACATCCTATTGATTAATTTTAATTTAGTGAAAACAGCTCTATTATTGCTTGATATGTTTTCTAAGGTTAAATTGGTGTCATAGCTTTCTGTTAAATACAGTGTGCAAAGGGAAGAACAATAAAAGTGTAAGTGAAGTAGAGAATGAAAACACGAACACAAACAGCTTAACCACAATAGTATATTAGTAATCTTATTAAGACCTGTTTATTCGGTCTAGCACAATGATAACAGAAATGGAAGCAAAAAATTATTAGCATTACATAGCGCTAGGTTTTGAAGGAGGGTGAGACAGGAAGATCTATTCCCATGACTGATTTGTGAAAACTAAAGCAGATGGGTTTTACTAAGACACTCAGGGTGCCTTCAAATCAGTCTTGACTTCTGGTAGCTACCTGGATGAGTCCCTGTAGTTTTCTTGATTTTGGGAAGTAGTTTGCTATTGCCACCTTCCTAGGGTTGAGAGTGAAGAACTGACCTAAAACCTTCCAGATGACTTCCTATCTAAGGCAGAACTAGAATTCACAGTCTCCCAGTTTCTAACCACTACCCCAACTGTGGATCTCTTTATTAAGATGATAATCCATAATTTGGGTTAGAGTCATTTGGTTTTCATCTTCAGCTTCATGTGGAAAATTGGTTGTGTTCAGGGTGGATTTGATTTAAATCAAGTCTATTTAAATCACGATTTAAATCACTAGTAAAAAGGCTTGATTTAAATCATAATTTTTAAAGAGCAACTGTCATCTCTGTCCCGCAGCAGGTCCTCCTCTGATGCGCTACTGACTTACCGACAGTCACAATATTGCAGAATATACAGCCTCATTCTACATAACTAAGCTCCATTTCATACTGAATAAATTAAATTATTAATGTATCTTAAACAGAAAACTAGATTTTTACTCCAAAAGCATTTTATTAAAATAAATTTGATAAAAATAAAAAAAAATCAGATTTAAATTTTTAAAAATCCGATTCAAAATTTAAAAATCTGATTTTAAAAAAAAAAAATCAATTTTTATCCTGGTCATGTTATACAGCTGAATGAATCTTTCCCCATTTGATTTATAAATTGATGGTTACAAGGATTTTCCTTTTTTTCTCATGATATTCTTTTTACAACATCATCAGATTTAAAGTTATCGACCAGATGTTACGCTGCCTGCCAACTTGATATTAAACATATTTAGCAGCCAGACCACTTTGTCTTCTTGAGAAACCATGATTAAACCAACAGTGGCATAATATGTATTAATCTTTGCATTTCTTAAAGCATGTAATAAATTTTTGTACCATCATCCATATTGTTTTCTTTTTTGCTAATTGTCTCACATTCATTTTTTGCAGTCGTCTCTGAGCTCAGCGTCTGCATCTTCTTTTCAACCTCATGTGCCTTATAGTCCTTTCAGAGGGATGTCATCCTACAGTCAGCTTGCTGCCAATTCTTTAATTGGCCAACAATATGCAGCATCTCTTGGTTTAGGTGAGTAACAAAGACCTCCCTGTCGCTGAGATGATCAGTCTCTGGGCTGCATCACTTAATGGTGGGCTACATGCCTGCAGAGAATATTTTTCTGAGGGAGAGATACATATTGATGAATAAGAAAAGCATTTAAAAAAATAATTTGTATCATAATATTGTGGGAAAATATTTCATCATATAACTCTCTAATCTGAAGACTTCCCACCTTGGCACCAACTGATATATAGAGTGAAAATTAGGCTTAAAGATACATTGAATTTGGACCTTTGCTAAATTGAAAGCAAAACTTTAGCTTTGCAAAAACCAGTGTTAAGCTTTTAACTTTTTACTGGTTTTAAACAAGTTTATTAAGTGAAATTTGTTCAACTAATCCATTTTAGACAGGCTACTGACTGGATGGTATATGTAAGTAAAACATACAAATTAATGAATATCAGTTGAATATTTATTAGGATTCCTTCCTGTTTTCAGTGCATCTGAGCAGTTACTCTTTTGGGTTTTTGTAGGGGTGGATGAATGTTGGACTCTTTTCTACATGAACACTAACATATTTTTGGAAACACACAGGGTAGAATTCTGAGCAGTGAGAAAATTAAAGGTTATTCATATATTCGTTCAGGAAAAATCAATTATTCAGTGTTAAATGACATATTAATTTTTTTTGTCCATTTCTTCATTTCTATCACTTTTTAAAGCCATTTCTGCATAAAGTTAGCATACAGTGTGTAATGTATATCTGATGGTGGGCAACTTAACAGGATCTGCCTTGTTCCCTGGTCACATTCTTCCAAGTTTCAGAACTTTTAAGAATATGTTAGCTGCTTAAACCTTCTCTCCTCAGTCGTCTGGATGTCAGTACTGCTGTGTGTCTCACCAGTCTCCTCCTCTGCTTTTTCTTCTCCTCCCTTGTCTGTCTTTCTAGAGAAGCTGGTAAGCCCTCCAGCATCAGCAGCTGCTTCCAGTCCTAGTACTTCTTCATCTCCTCAGCCAGTTTCAGAGCCTGACTTGTCATCAGAGCCACATCTGCTGTCTTCTAAGGGTAACAGCAGCTTGAGGATTCCAAGTATTAGAAGAATTGCATGGTGTTTGCAAAAGCTTTGTTTTTTTTTAAAAAAAAACCTTTCTTCTTCCTGTACAAAGTAACGCGCAAGAATTACCACAGTAGTCTTGTTTCTGAAAGCCTTGGTGCACCTTCTCCAGGTATCAGATGGTAGATAAACAGGAACTCGCTTCTTAGCCACTCATTTAACATTCTTAGGTGAAAACTAGACTGAAGGGATAGTGCCAGGCGGAACCAGAGAAATTTGGGAGCATAAACACATGGAGAATGAGCTGTTGCAGATTTGGAAGCCTTCCACTTTGCAAAAAAGTCCTACCTGCGCAACTGGGGGGGGGGGGGGGATTACAAATTAAAGCTGGGAGAAAATTATTCCTATAATGTTTAGTATATTGACAGATGATAGGACATCCACAAAGCAATCCATTGTACGTGGGCATGTCTTATGAATTCCTAAGTGGCGTTGGAATACAGCAGTTTACATTCTGGCCTGGTGAATTCAGCATCCTGACTAGGTGATGGGCCAGCAGTTTGCTCTTGCTTGAATTCTGTGGCAAACATGTGAGGCCAGGGTTCAGTAACGGTGGGCAAAAGTTGGGAAGGAGAGGACAAGGAGCAGTCTCTTTGTTCCGTATTTTGAACATTTCTATAGTAAGATTTTCTTCAGGGAGTTGTACTTCTAGTTGTCTTTAGGTGATTATATTATTTCTTCTATGCTTTCTGAATGCATTTTTGTGCATTTTCTTGAGTAGCCTTGAACATAGTTAACGCTTGGTGGGGGTGGCATTTACTTTACACTTCCTTTTGAATTTTGGATTGTCTAAAACGGAGATGGAGGAAGAAGTATTTGAAGTTGCAAATCTCCTCAGAATCATATTTGAGGATTTGGGGGAAGCTGTGTGAGTGGCTTTTAAACAGTAATAGACGTTTTCTGAATCTCTTAGTGGATATTCAAAAAGGGTAATGTTATTTTGTCAGCTTGGCATCTTAGAAGTTAATTTGCAGCTCTAGAATTTTATTTTATTTTATTTTATTTGCCTTCAGGGCCACTTAAAAAGGTTTCAAGAGGTTTTGACATAACACAAGCATTGCATAAATATATATATTTTACTGTTTCAAGCAGTAACAAAATATATGTGCCTAACCATATACCTACAGAAATCGGAATTCATGGTTCATATCTAATTTTCAATTATTTAGTTACAAAGTGGTTGGACTTCATCTTACTGTGGAAATGCATATCTCTGTATGATTGCCTACTGTGTGAGTTAGTTTCAAATACAGTTACAGTATGTTTTTTTTTAAAGATATATGGGACCCAGACAAGGTTTATGGATGATTCTATTTTATATATAATATGTTTTCTCGTATTTGATGTTTCAATCAGCATCGCAGTAATGGAATATTTGATGGAAAAGAGGAGATGAACTTAATCATAGATCAAAAGGAAAGAGTTATATATTCAGTTAATTGAATTCTGCAGTTGAAGAACTACAGGGACCCCTGTATGCTTTATTTTCCTTCCAAAACAGAAGCTTCATATGTCTTTAGCAGGAATCTTGATCTTGCCTTGCTTCTGTTGTTTTCAGTGTAAAATAGCCAGAAAACAATACTAGATATAAAGCTTAATACTTGTCAAGAGGACTTGTCAGCTCCTTGAGATAGACCAGGTAAAGAAATAATCTCTGAACTATTGTAGCTGCTTTTCTAAGTCTTTACTGGTTCATTCCTCCCTCTCAAAGGCTTTCTTCTTGAGGTCAGCTCCTAATTTTTTTTACATACATAGAGGCTGAAAGCTTGTCTCTTTCCTCATGGAGGCTTTGTTGAGTTTCCTTTTAAAACAAATTTCTCACAGCTATTCTAAATTTTGCATGTTTGAGTGGAATGGCTTCCAAATGACTTGCTATGGTTTTTATATTAGAAACTCTTTTCTCAAGTAAACTGATAATCAGGCTAAAGATTTTCTGAAACACACCAATTCTGATGAAAGCTGGAATGTGTGCTCTCCCAGGAAAAGCTGTGTTTTCCATTGAACCAAATTATTATGGAATGTTTAGATTTGCTGCTTTTAACTTGTAGATTTGCTGCTGGATGGACAGGTCCAATCTGCTAGCAAATCCCACAAGTCTGAAGTTGCTATGCTTTTATACTGGTATCTTTGAGTTTTGCTACTAGTTGCCTGTGTCAATATGGTGAGGAATCCATGATCATAATCACCTGACAATCGAGCAGCTAATTTTTTGTAAATGTGGGTACATTCATATGTTATTCTCAGCAATGTTACTTGTTCGGTTTCGGCTTAGCATGTGGCACCTACACAGTCAATTGTAACTTAGTCAAAAGAACACACTTCAACTTCGTTGTGATGTGTGAACCAATAATCTTTCAATTATGTCAGTACTCACATTTCTGTGTGAAAGAACTTAGCTTTCAGACTTTCTTCCCAAAGATTCAGAGGGTGTGATTTTCATCTAAATCTGAGAACCAATCTGGTTTGGTGTGAAATGCGTGCAGCGAAATTTATTTCAAGTAACCTGTTGAAATTTGCTACTGTTCAAGAACTATAGGAAAATTGAATTTGTGTCTTGTAGCATCTCCATCCGTGCAGTGTTTTTGATCAATCGCTAATGCTTCCTAAGTAAGCCTCTTTCAGGAGAAGATTCTGTTTCAAAACCTTTTGACAGGATTGAGGGGAGCCAGGGTCTCTGAGCACAAATCAAGTTTAGTCTGAACAAATGCAGGGGTTACTGACGTTGCTTGGTTTCTCTCAGGTGCTGCTTTTCCATCTGTTCATTCAGTGCGCAAAAGTCCAATGGTGGAGCAGGCTGTTCAGACTGGCCCGCTGGATAACAGCTTGAATCCCAAAAAGACAGTCAAAGCTCCTCCAGCAATTCAACGCAACACACGTCAGATTCAGCAGAATCACAAGACAAATGGTACTGAAATCTTTTCCTTCAGACAATATGCCAGCGCTTTAAATTAATAGTAATTTGGAACTACCATCTGCTGTTGCCTTTCAGCATCTTGGCTATATGGAGTGAACAGGTTTTCCTATTTTGTCTTAGATATAGTTGACCCACCACCTGTGCAAACGCAAGGGCAGGTGAATGATGAGAATAGAAGGCCCCAGAGGAGGAGATCAGGTATGTTACCTGATTGTAAATTGTCCAAAGTAATTGAATTTAATTCTTCAAAGCAACTGAATTGCCCTCTTTTGCATTACTGCTGTAATGCAACCTTTCATACGAGAATCAAGATTAATTACTCCTAATTAACTCAGTATACTCCTACTTCACTTGAAGGCTAGAAGAGTTCAACATCTCTATGCATGAAAAACTAAAAGAATTAAAGTGAAAGGACATCAGTATAGTCCACAAGGACCTGAAGTCTTACGGAGTGATATGACTTTAGCAGCATTAGCCGAGGAAGCTGTGCTGGTCTAGGAGAAATACTTCAAATCTAAGTCACAATGTAAAATGAATTAGAATGCAACAACTTACCGGTATTTCTGTAATGTTCAATAGAGTAGAAGTTAAGCAAAATATTTCTAAATTAAATAGAATTATTTTTCACTATGTTGCAATACAGGTAGCTCTCAACTTATGACCAGAATTGAGCCCAAAATTTCCACTGTTAAGGCAAGACAGTTGTTAAGTGAGTTTTGCCTCATTTTATGACCTTTTTTGCCACAGTCATTAAGTGAATCACTGCAGTTGTTAAGTTAGTAACCCAGTTGTTAAGTGAATCTGGCTTCCCAATTGACTTTGCTTGTCTTAAGGGCACAAAAAGGGATCATATGATCCCAGGACACTACCACTGTCATAAATACATGCCAGTTGCCAAGCATCCAAATTTTGATCATATGATCACGGGGATGCTGCAACAGTCGTAAGTGTGAAAAACAGTCATGTTACTTTTTTTAGTGCTGTTGTAACTTTGAACGGTCACTAAAAGTATGGTGGTAAGTCGAGGACTATCTCTATAAACAAGATTCAGAAACAAAATTTCCTGAAGCTTCTGAATTGATGGATATCTTCTGCTGAGTGTAAGGCGATCTCCATCAAATTCTAGGTATTCATGCCAGGCAAGCCTAATAGAATGAGAAGTACCAGATCAACCAGCTTGCTGGCATCACTTCTGTGGAATTCAAATGATGTTGAACAACACAGCATCATGCCCTGCCTTGAGTAAGGAGCATGTAAGGTCAAGCCTTACTTTATCTAAAATTAAATGAATTCTCACTAGAAGATTGTAACATCTTCTGTTTAGGAAATAGAAGAACTAGGAATCGTTCCAGGGGACAGAATCGACCAGCTACCGTGAAAGAGAATACAATCAAGTTTGAAGGTGACTTTGACTTTGAAAGCGCCAATGCACAGTTCAACCGAGAAGAATTGGATAAAGAATTCAGAAAGAAACTTAATTTCAAGGGTTAGCATTTTGGCTGTTTATTGTATTCCAGTTCCCTCTCCTTGGTGTGGATGAAAGAAAACATCCAGTACAGGAGTCTCTACAACTTGGCAACTTTAAGACTTGTGGACTTCAACTCCCAGAATTCATCAGCCAGCCATATTGTCTTAAAATTGCCAAGTTTGGAGACCCGATCTAGTAACAGTATAGCATGTCATTATATACGCATATTTTAAATAACTATTCCTTCTCTCTTCCCCCGTTTCCCATCAGATGATAAAGTTGACACTGGAGAAGACAAGGGAGAGCCTACTGTGGCTGCTGAAAACTGTGATGGCAACCCAGATGAAGATCTACTGGGACCCAACTGCTATTACGACAAAACAAAATCCTTCTTTGATAATATCTCATCAGAACTGAAGTCTAGGTAACAGAACTCCAGCAGCTTTATTTTATCTCTTCCACACTAATTTTGTCAGTGTAATATTATTTTTGCCTGGTTATCCTGGTATGTTGAGCAGAAATTTGCTTTTCAACAAATGAATGTCCTTAAATCTGCAGTCCCTAGTCCTTTTTCAGTTGCAAATGAATGCCTTTCTCAATTTTGTACTGTATTGTAGATTTTACCTATAGCCCTTCCCAGATTATTGAAGCCATGCTTGAAAAGTCCTAAAATCATTTTTTAGCCTCTAAAGTACTCTGCGGTACTTAAGGTTTAAAATTTGATAAACAGTCATAGATGGGGTTAAGAAAGAAATTTGAGACCAAAAGAACTTGACCAACCAAAAACTTGGTAGAAATCCTTGGATTTGAGCCTTAATCTCATTTTTGTGTGATGGGAATCCAAAATGTTTAGAAACTGTATTCTTTGGGGCTTCTTGATATCCTTATTTCTTAACTTTTACCAAGTTCTGCCTTCAGTTAAGATTTTAATGATAGAGGGAAGCAGAAAAAAACAATGTATATCACATATTCTTGGCCGAAACATAACTCATAAATACTGCTGCTTGGTTACTGAATCCTTTATCCTATAATTCATCCTTCTGAATTACTTGATCTATGTGCTTTGGAAATCCCAGCAACAGCAATATGATTTGGAATAATTTACAATCATAATGCACATTTTATAGGATATTTTGTGACAGTTTTTGTGTGGGAAATGATGCGATGACTTTAGTCTTTGCTTGAGACTAGAGTTTTACAGCAGAAAGTTAAAGAGAACTTGACTCTAATAGGAAAACTGATTACTTTTGTTCTTTAGTTCACGGCGTACAACGTGGGCTGAAGAACGGAAGCTGAACACAGAGACCTTTGGTGTTTCTGGGCGATTTCTCCGTGGCCGCAGTTTTCGTGGGGGATTTCGTGGTGGAAGGGGGTCTGGAGCTGTGCGGCGAAGTCAGGCTACTCCCAGAGTCGGCACTGGAAGAGTTTGAATTCTGCAGGCAAGTTACAAAATTTAAGTATTTTAATTTTCATCTTTCTTAGAGCAGCTGGGATAAATAAAGAAAATTAAATGGTTGCTCATGATGAGTCTGTTCCTCAAAACTAACTGATTAGACTCTTTGGAGAAGGTATTTAAAGTAGTGAAATATTTGCTTTTATGGTGATGCAAGCTTTTCTTGCAGGCAGAATTTTTCAAGGGTTTTGTAATCCTCCATTTATGACTGTAATAGAACCTGCCCATTATGGTTAAAAGTTTTTGATGGTCATAAAGTGGATCGTCTGATTTTATGACCTTTTTTTGTGGTGATCATTAAGCGAATACATGGTTGTTAAGCAAATTTCACTGTCATTAAGCGAACCACTGCTTACTACGGGACATTTTATGCCAAAAGAAAATGCCAGGTTTTGGTGGAAATGTCATAAATCATGGTTGCACGACCATGGGATGCTGAAAATGGTCAGAAATGTGGGCCAATTGCCAGGCACCCAAAATGCAATCACATGATCGGGAGTGAGGGTGGCCATCGGATCTTACTTGCAACTTTTGGGATGTCTGCTGTGGCTTCAGTCAGTCACTTAAGTGATCAGTCATAAGTGGAGGACTACCTGTACCTAGTTAACCTTTAGAGCTTAAAATACTTCAAGTGTACTTTTAAAGTGATTTCAAGCAATCAAAACAGAGTTGGAAGGGACCTTGGAGGTCTTCTATTCCATCCCCTTTCTCAAGCAGGAGACCAGGCCTATACTATTTCAGACATGTCTGGGAATCGTAAACAACCAATGCCTTCACATTCTGTTTTTACTTGTGAAAAGGTTTACCATATGCCTCCACCCCTTTATTATTCATTTGAAGTAAACAAGCATTCAACAGAGCAAGGTAGATACAGTTGAAATTCGAAAAATTAGAATATTGTGCAAAAGGTCATTTATTTCAGTAATGCAACTTAAAAGGTGAAACTAATATATGAGATAGACTCATTTCATGCAAAGCGAGATAGTTCAAGCCTTGATTTGTCATACTTTTGATGATTATGGCTTACAGCTCATGAAAACCCCCAAATTCCTGGAGAGCTCAGCAGACTAAAGCACTGTAATTAACATTCAGCTGTCTGCAATTACTATAAGTTCGAATCACACCAGGTTCAAGGTTGACTCAGCCTTCCATCCTTTCTAAGGCAGGTAAATTGAGGACCCAGTTTGTGGGGGCAATAAGCTGACTTTGTATAAATATACAAAAGTATGAAGGCTATTGCTTAACGCATTGTAAGCCGCCCTAAGTCTCCGGAGAAGGGCGGCATATAAATCAAAAATTTTAAAAAATAAAAAAATTCACAATCTCAGAAAATTAGAATATTGTGAAAAGGTTCAATATTCTAGGCTCAAAGTATCCCACTCTTATCAGCTAATTAAGCCATAACACCTGCAAAGAGTCCCTGAGCCTTTAAATGGTCTCTCAGTCTGGTTCAGTAGAAATCACAATCATGGGAAAAACAGCTGACCTGACAGTTGTGCAGAAAACCATCATTGACACCCTCCATAAGGAGGGAAAGCCTCAAAAGGTAATTGCAAAAGAAGTTGAATGTTCCCAAAGTGCTGTATCAAAGCACATTAATAGAAAGTTATGTGGAAGGGAAAAGTGTGGAAGAAAAAGATGCACAAGCAGCAGGGATGACCGCAGCCTGGAGAGGATTGTCAGGAAAAGGCCATTCAAAAGTGTTGGGGACTTTCACAAGGAGTGGACTGAGGCTGGAGTCAGTGCATCAAGAGCCACCACACAGACGGATCCTGGACATGGGCTTCAAATGTTGTATTCCTCTTGTCAAGCTGCTCCTGAACAACAAACAACATCAGAAGTGTCTTACCTGGGCTAAAGAAAAAAAGAACTGGTCTGTTGCTCAGTTATCCAAAGTCCTCTTTTCTGATGAGAGCAACTTTTGCATCTCATTTGGAAACCAAGGACCCAGAGTCTGGAGAGGCACACTGCAAGATGCTTGAAATCCAGTGTGAAGTTTCCACAGTCTGTGTTGATTTGGGGAGCCATATCATCTGCTGGTGTTGGTCCACTGTGCTTCATTAAGTCCAGGGTCAATGCAGCCGTCTACCAGGAGATTTTGGAGCACTTCATGCTTCCTTCTGCAAAAGAGCTTTATGGGAATGCTGACTTCATTTTCCAGCAGGACTTGGCACGTGCCCACACTGCCAGAAGTACCAAAACCTGGTTCAATGACCATGGGATTACTGTGCTTGATTGGCCAGCAAACTCGCCTGACCTGAACCCCATAGAGAATCTATGGGGCATTGCCAAGAGAAAGATGAGAGACATGAGACCGAACAATGCAGAAGAGCTGAAGGCCGCTATTGAAGCATCCTGGTCCTCCATAACATCTCAGCAGTGCCACGGGCTGATAGCATCCATGCCAGTAATTGATGCAAAAGGGGCCCAAACCAAGTACTGACTATATATGCATGCTTATACTTTTCAGAGGTCCGATATTGTTCTATGTACAATCCTTGTTTCATTGATTTCATGTAATAATCTAATTTTCTGAGATTGTGAATTTGGGGTTTTCATGAGCTGTAAGCCATAATCATCAAAAGTATGACAAATCAAGGCTTGAACTATCTCGCTTTCCATGTAATGAGTCTATCTCATATATTAGTTTCACCTTTTAAGTTGCGTTACTGAAATAAATGACCTTTTGCATGATATTCTAATTTTTTGAGTTTCACCTGTAGATAGAGTCAACTTGCAATGAGATGGACAGCAAACAAATTTAATAACAAATTTATTGTATATTTGAAAAAAAAAACGTCTTTTTTTTTTTAGAGCTTTCAGCCACATCGCTATGAAGTCATGTACATAGGAAGGAGGGAACAATACAAACTTGCTGCACTTAAAAAAGGATGGGTGAATGAAAGTTTTACCTTCACAAGCCTGAATTCCGATGGGATTATTGCTAGTCTGTCACAGCAGATGGGAGCACTGGGATTACTTCAATAGGAGCGCACTTGGGAACCACCGGTTCAAGTTTGGTTTTTTTTCTCCCAATTTTTCTTTTTGCAGGCGAGGGTCTTTTGCTAGTAGTGCAAGCAACCTATGCTGCTGCTTAAGTTCTAGCCGCTGTTGTAGTTGAGCACGGGGAAGAGTACTTGTTCTATTCCTAAAGAAAGCGATGCAATTCTGAACTCTCTCTCAAAAAAAAAAACAAAAAAACCAAACCAGCAACTTAAATTTGGAGAACAGAGAAGTCTGCTGGTCTCCTTTTTCTTCTGACTTCTATGCTTTTCTCTTCACCTTCCTTCCCCCCCTTTGGAGCAATTGTTTTGATGTCTAGAAACCAATTCTAGTGCAAACATGTTGTGCGTGTGATGTAGTGATGGGATTTGTCGCTGACCATGTTATCCGTAATTCTGACTTGCCGCTTGAGAAATCTTTTCTCTGGAGTTTTACACACTGCAGAGTTGCTTGGAGTGCTGGTCACCCCTCTCAGAAGAATTAGTATCTCAAAACTGATCCGGGATGAATGCCGTTGTAGATTTTCTAATGAAAATGCCGTTCTACGCCACTGCGGATTTTCTGTAGGCGGCGGAGGCTTAAAACGTACACATCATGCCCTTTCAGCAAATCTTGAGAGATCTTTTTTTCTCTCTGATTTAAAGGGGGAAAAAGTTCCAAGCTTCATATTCTCTCAAAATGCGAGATGCAACTTCTAAATGAAGCTTGGGTAGATTCAGTAAACTCAGTTGCTTTTCTTAATGTCCTCCAACTTTATAAATAGTTTTTGTTTTTGTTTTTTTGGTGTGTTTTTAAAATAGTTGTGGAGGATATGAGCACAGGGATTATACACTTGCATGGAAATGGGTAAAAGCCTTTAGTAATAGGTTTGTGCCACTTTTGTTACCTTGTAGAAATATTCTGTTGAAAGGCTTCCATAGTGGAGGCTGCGTCTCCTCCCCACCACCCCCATTTCCATGGCTCCCCCTAGGTCTTGCATTAAGTTGGAGTAAAGCTTTAGTTTTTTTTTTTTGTAGGCCTTCATCGCAAAGAGTGACACGTTGTGGTGAGGTCATATAACGGAGTCATGTAAATTGTAATTATAAATAAACATGTAAATGTTTAACTGTTCTCTGCTTTTTGGTTTTTTAAAAAGTTTTCAATCAAAGGATTAGACAACAACTTGCAACCCAGGATGATGCTTATTTAGGAGGATGCCCAGAATTAGATACATGGTTTCTCGAGTTAAGAAACACACACATTGTCTCTTTGCTTCAAAAGCACTTTCATACAAGTAATATGTTAACCGCATATCATTTAGCTTGTTCTTTATTGCTGAAGTTTCAACGTTTTCTCCTGGGAGCCTAGCCACTTGCTTCTTAATCTCCATTTTGAAATGTAAATACTTATGCCTGGATACGAGATGCTGAAAGGCTTGGAAAATAAAATTTTAGCAACCATGAAAAATGGATTGGGTGTCCTTTTAGGGAAACCAATTTGAAGCTTCCGCTTGGCATTTTTAAATACTTAATGCTCGTGTCTTGCAAAACATAACATTCTGCTATACATTGCAGTTTATAGGGACTATTTGAAAGAAGAGCAAAATGGTTGCTTAAAAGAGGGAAAAAATATCCTTACAAAGCAGGCCTCCCTGCATGTAGTTGAACAAAATAGACAAGATCCACCAAGTGTCTTTGAAGAGTTTTGAAATTTTGATGGATTTCTGCCATACACTTCCTGAATATTGAAAACGGCCAAATTCAATTTTTGACCAAATTCAAATTAGAGGTTGGATGATGTAGACATCCCTAGATGTTCTGTGAAAATAGTAATTCATCTTGCAAAGAAGTCATTTGCCCCAGGTAAACTATTCTTATTGACACTGGTTCTGCAGCATATCAACTTTCCAGTCCTGGCTATACATGAGATACTTCCAGAGGGGATCTGTGTCTTTTCTAACAGAGCAATAGCCTCTTGCTTGCACAATATTGCTAACACATGCCATTTGAGCTTTAGAGGTTGGTAGGCTGCCCAGATAAAGCAACACTGGGGTGTTCATAATGTTAGGGACATTTGGTAATTGGCAGTTAAGTATGAATATTGATAAATGAAAATCCATTAGAAACACACTCCTTAAAACTACGTACTTGCTCTGAAAGTATCACTGGTAATAGAAGCATCCTGCCATTCAGAAGCCAAGTATCTTCAGTTTTTAAATAATGTGGAACACCTATACTGAACTTGAAAATTACTTTTCCATTTATTACAATTACTCTATCGGAGTCTCTGAATCTTAGTGAATTTTGCACTAGTGCACTACCTGTCAACTTGGCATAAGCCATTTTGCTATTCCTCAGTTCCACACGGGAGAGGGGGAAGGATGAAATACATTAGACAAAACAACTTTCTCATGGGAACCAAGGTCATCTTTACAGCTGATGGATAGAGATGGGAAGGAGTGCCTGGAGAGCCTGCCAATTAACCTAATTGGCCAACGTGACCTGTGACATTTGGGGAAGGAGTTATTTCCTATTTTAATAATACTGAAACTGTGGAAAACATTTAAGAGTTGGTTTTCCATTTGATCGTGCCAATGTGATGCATCCAATAAAGTTCTTTGAGGAAGACCTCAGCCTCCAAGTTCTGATTTGCTTGGGTTCGTTAGTCGGGATCTTGACACCACCTTTCAAAGGCTCACAAGTATTCTCCAGCACATGTACACTGGCATAGGGAGTGGTTCAGACCTGTGAATCTTGGCTTAGCCCTAGTCTTCTACCTTACATTATTCTATCTGGGCTGCAAAATCAAAAAGGACCATAATTCAAGGAACAGATTAAAAAAAATCTTTGCTGAAATGCTTATTTGCTCTAAATGATAGTAAACCCCCTTTTTCCAATGATTCAACTTAATAGTCCCTATGTTCCAATTGTTCTATATGCAAATACTTTTCACCATACTGCATCCTCCCACAAAATATACCATTTGATATGTATGTTTGCCAACACTTGGAAGTTTTAGATTGTAACTCCCGTGACTTTGATGATTGCTGGAACTGACAAAGGAACAAAACCAGATTAGGTTGTAAGAAAAGGGCTCAACACCAATGTATTTTTTGAAGAAGCAAGACTACAGTAACATTTTCATAATATTCAGGGTGACATTACAACCCTGGTCCCATCCTGAATCTATGAGAATTTCTACAACTACCTGCCAAAATGATTTTATTGAAATTTACTGCCATGCAGTTAGAAATCAATTCACACAGAGATCTACTGTCAAATGTTCAACAGAGATCAGAAGTTTACATTTTATCTTTCATATTTTAAGTGCAAAATTTAAGTACGAACCATTTCCACATTATGCTGGAGTGAGGTTTCAGCAATTTTAGGCTTTGTCAATCATTACCCTGATGAATTTTAACAAACTGGAACATAAACATTAGCAATGCAGCAGTGGTGATAAACAGCAATAGAACAATCTGTAATAAAAGGTATCTTCTATGTCAAATTGTGGATTTCTGAACAAGTTATGAAAACATTTTCTGTTTAGAAAAACACTGGTATTATTGCAGTCTGGCATATATATATATATATATACACATACATACATACATATATATATACATACACATATAAGAATGGAGCCTCCTCTAGTAACAAGCTTAAAAAAACAGGTGGTTTATTGTAGACCTCTTAAAAGGGGCAGAGAACAAGGAAATAGAATGCTTACATATCTATACAGACTCATGATTGATTTAAAAACCAAAACTAAAGAAATTCATTCATCATGTTGTAGTTTTCTTCTGTTTCTTCTTCTCATTCTCTTCTTTCTCTTTTTCAATTTCAGCAACATATTTTTCAATTTCATCAGGGCTCAATATCTAAAGGGAAGTGATGAAAATACCATCAATTGGTCAGTTTCAAATATTACGTAAGCAGATGTTTCAGTGTGGCCTGTTCCCTAACAAATTCTCTCATCCTCTGAAGGATTCTCATTGATCCAATGGTAATAAGCAGAGAGTAATGATGCAGTTAAGCAAGCCAGGTTAAGGAAAAGACAGATAAACCTATTTTATTCACCCCCATCTTTTCTAATCCTGTTAGGGCAAAGATGCTACTGTTAACTAAAGGTAAAATTGGTGTGTGATAATTTTTTTCAACTGAGACAAAATTTCACATTGCATTTGTAATATTCTATAACAGAGGTCCCCAACCTCTGGACTGCAGACCTTTACCGGTCCAAGGCCTGCCAGGAACTGGGTCACGCAAGCAAGCAAAGCCCCATTCGCACATGTGCAGGATCCAGATAGCACATGTAACCACGCCCAATACAGGCTGCATTAAACATGTCCTCAATGGAACCAATCCGTGGTGCCCAAAAGGTTGGGGACCACTATTCTATAGCACAGTATTTTTTAACTGTGGGATTTTAAGCAGTGAGGACCTGAGTTTCTAGAATTCTGGGGATTTGGCTGAGGAATTCTGGGAGTTGAAATCCACGCATCTTTAAGTTATTCAGTTTGAAAAGCCTCTGCTTTTGTGTATATATGAATTTAGGAATAAAATGGAATGAGTGAAACAGAATGGATTGTAATGAAATATTCCTTTAATTAGGCTTCAGAAGTAGGGTATCATGTATAGATACCAATTATCTATATTATTTATTAGGAAGCCATTAACATTTCAAGTACAGTGCTCTTTCCAAGCAACTAAAATCATGATATAGCAACCCAATAATAAATTAATATTACTTAAGTCATCTTACCTTGAGAGGTTGGTTTCTTCTCATAACAGCCAGCTCAATATTTTTTCCACCAGACTGTACAACCTTAAATTGTGGAAATTCAGAAAAAACAATTTCCTTATAAATGTGTTACAATTGAGGATTTTTTTTTTTTTTTGCAATGAAAGAAGATGACATCCCATTTGAACTGCATGACAGATCTAAGACTACTTCAATCTAATAAATTTAGAATACCCAGTTTCTCCTAAATCAGTCTTAGAACCAGGCAAAGAACTCTGGCTCTTAATTTTACTGAATGAAATTAAAGTATATTAAATTATTAGGGCACTATTTAGCTTGTTAATTATCAAAATAATCAAGTTAGGAACAATTCAAATGTTGACACTTACTTCAAGAAGGGCTTTGATAACAAGTTTAATTGTCAGATCATCAGTTTCAATGGCTTCATCAGTATAGTTTTTCTCCAGAAATTCCCGCACGGATTTTGCTCCTCTGCCAATTGCATTAGCCTAGGATAAGAAATATACTTGGCAAATCTTGGCAAAATGATGAAAAATGTCAATGAAATATTTACATATTTAAATCTTTCATCTGAGAGCCTAAAATGCCTCCAGCTTATAACGATTATCAGACACTATGACCCCAATTAACATAAACAGTCCCCCGACATGCAATATTCTTAGTGAAAGATAGAAGCGACAAAGCCTATGATGGCTATATTTTAGGTCCTATTACTGCATACCTCACCCTGAAATTAATCTACTCCTCCATACTTTTAGGGTCTAGGGAATCAGACAAAAATATTTTGCAGCAAGACGGCCACAATATTATGATGCCTGTCCTATGTAACAGGCTCCCTTAAGACCCCATCACCTCTATCCTTCTCAAACAGCTAACTTTTAGGGAAACCCACTGGAAGTGTCATTTGTATGGTTCAGTTTGTTATATTGTGCCTTTGCTATTTTACTACAATTCTTTTAATTATTTGGCATGGGATTGAGTTTTTAAAGTTACTGTATTCCTCTTCTTCATTATTGTTGGCTACCTGGAGTTCCTATGTAAGATGGGCAACCATGTGAATTTTCTACATCTAAACAAATATTTTTAACAAGAATGAAGTAATTCCAATTGTTGACTGGGAAGTTCTACAGTGCTATCAATATCAAAAAGAAGACACCCCTACAAATTAGAGAATGCAAATGACAATAGAACTTTAACCATAGTTGCTATAAATTATTTTGTGACATTTTGGATGTTGTTTCCACATTGATTAGCTTTCATTTTAAAATGTATTCATTTATTAATTAAATTTGCCACCTATCTTGCCTTGGGGTTACTTTTCTAGTAGCCCATTAAATCCTAAACAAAGAACTAATTTGCTTAACCGTGTTTCACTTTCCAAGGTTCACATACCTTGTTAAACCAAACCAGTAACATTGTGGTTAGTATGATGCACAAACCTAGTCTAACGCTGGTTTCTCCATATAAATAAATGAGGGAAAATATGTGGGTTGTGAATAATAGGGAATGTACGATTTTGAATTACAGTACGGCTAAGCAGTTTTTAAAAAGGGAATGATATCTAATCCAGAATTGCAGACAAAGGAATAAGAAATATAAAGTTAGGTTAAACTGTTTAATACTTTCTAATCTTCCATAGATTATGAGAGAATGAATTAATCTGATGGAAGGGTTTACCTATAGGATTTAAGTGCTCCTTCATTTTCATCTTCACAAAATCTAATGGGTCAACTCACCTTCCAAGCATGGTAAGTGCCAGAAGGGTCAGTCTGATATAGCCTCGGAGTTCCATCAAAATCAAACCCTACAATAAGGGCAGAAATACCAAAAGGTCTGCGGCCATTACTCTGGGTATATCGCTGAGGGAAGAAAAAAAAAGGTATTATGAAAATAGAACTATGGTAATTGTTGCTAAGTGAGCTTTGCTCCATTTTACAATCTTTCTTGGCACAGTTGTTAAGTGAATTACTGCAGATAAGTTAGTAGCATGGTTGTTAAATGAACTGCTTCCTCATTGACTTTGCTTGTCAGAAGATTGTAAAAGGGGATCACACGATCCCAGCACATTGCAAAGGTCATAAATGAGTCAGTTGCCAAGTGTCTGAATTTTGATCACATGACCATGAGTAAACTACAACAGTTATAAGTGTGAAAAATTGTCATGTCACTTTTTTCCGTGATGTTGTAATTTTGAATGAACACTAAATGAACTATTACAAGTAGAGGACTACCTATATGTAAAGCTCTAAAAAAAAAAATCAAACGTATCTAATAACTGTACTAGAAAACATTATTTCCTACTATCTTTCATTAACTTTGCAGGAAAAAAACTAGACTTTATTTTTGGCCAATAAAAGCAGCTATATTATATTCCATTTTTGCCCAAAATTTGCAACAAAACCAAGCAATGACTATGGCCTTTTAAAAATATATACATACCTGCTTCAGGCTAGCGATGTAACGTGTAATGTATTCCACAGTGACTGGATCTTCCACTGTGAGTCTATGGCTTTGACATTCCACTCGGGCTCTATTTATAACTATCCGGGCATCTGCGGTAAGACCTGGAAACAATAGTTCAAAATATTAAAATTTGCATTTAGCAAAATAGACAGATAAAAAATATTTCTACTTTAGTAAGCTGGTTAAATGAATAGTTTATGCTCATGTTCATCCTATGTTCCAGGGGAAAAAAATTATTTTGATGTGGATATATGTTATGTGTATTCCCAGTACACTTTCATTATGGTATCTTACGAGCTTCCCTTTTGAATGAAAAAGGACAGAGGAAAGATTAACCTGACATTTTGTGACTGCCATTCCTCAGATCAGATTATTAAGAAGATCGTTTAGTTTAGAAAAAGAAATAAAACAAGGAGTGTTGCACTCCTAAATCTGATTGTTAAGTAAAAAGATGAATCAGAGCTATTGAATTCTGCGTTTCAGGGCTGGCTAACCTGATTGATAAAATCAGGAAAACTTAATTTCAATAATCTCTAGAGCACATAGTGTTCTAACAGCAGTTTTAATCCTATTAAATCCACCACCACCAGGTGGGAGGAGTGGTGGGCAGAGTAAAATAGGGAATTAAACACTGCTACTGAAATATCTGACAGAAGAATGACACTGTCATATGCACGTCAAAATAATTACATTTCCATTAATAGAAAAATGACATTTCTGAACCATGTATATATGTGTGTGTGTGTGTGTGTGTGTGTGTGTGTCATTCCTCAACATTTAAAGTAGAATACCATTCGCTTATAAAGATTTGGATTTCAAAAACTAATTATTACAATTAATTTTAAAGTACTTTTTTTTTAAAAAAAATAAGAGATTTAAAATTGACCTGAAGGATAAAGAAAACAGTCCTTCATTAGGATGTTTTCAGAACACTTAGAGAGAAGAGAAGGAATCCCCAGATTTTTTTCTCTAGCCCCAATATTTTTAATTTGCTGAGATTCTTTGTAAATAATAATGTTATAAAGTTCCACCGGAAGCGTAATTTCTAGCCTTTATAGCAAGGAATGCACTGGCTAAGAATTCTTAGATTTATAGTCTCACACATATCTAAGAAAAAGTGAAATTGGGAAAAGGCTGTACAGTATTAAGAAAATCCATCCTCAGAGTACCCGCAAAAGCCATGCAGACATTGTCATCAAGGGCACAGATCTTTCGGACAGTTCTCTCATCTTGCAGTTTCGCCACAGATTTTTTCTCCACGCCAAGAACTACAATATCTTTCCCTCGCACTCCAACCTGTAATATGAAATGAAGGAGTAAGCACCATATCAAGCATCTTCCCCATATATTAGGGTTTAAAAAAAAAATGTCAATAGCAAAACAAATGCCTTTTTATAAATTCAAACTAGAATCATTCCCTATTCTACCAGGGAAGGTGCCTACTTAGATTGAACCTGGAACTTTAATTATCCTAAACAAAATTTGAATCAAAATAACTGTTGCTATATATTATTTGATATGAAAATTTGCATTTTAACACGTATGACAATGTTTCTCATTGTTTTTAACTGGGAACACAAATATATTCAAACAAAACCATTCCTACAACCAATTCACTATCTCCAATAAGCAACCTTATGTGTGCCCACCCTGTTATGGAATTCAATTCTGATCAACCCCAGCCAGTACAACCAATCAAAAAGAATTGTAGCAGCCATCTATACCAACTTTATTTACTTGTTGTATATCATACTTTTCTACTCCAGTGAATATTCAAGACAAATTTTTAAAAAATACGAGAACAGGGGAAAAAAGTAAGATGAAGGCATCTCTCTTCAAAAGACAGATGCCTTTACAGGTTTTTTTAGATGATGAAAAAATGAAGATCCCAAGGCATCTCTTACATTCTAACGTCTGGGAACAATGTCAGAAATGCCACCTACTACAAACAAGAAATCTCTCACTGATAATGGGAATATTTTCAGAGGCCTCTCCTTTCATTCTAACCTCACAGGAGGAGTTACCAGTATACCGAATCTTTAAATTGTGCCTGGTAAGCAACAAACATCTGGTACAAAACTTTCTGTATGATCATTCTATGACTCCAATATTGCCCATTGGTTAGCAGCTTAGTTGCCCCATTTTTCACCAATTGCAACTTTTAGACACCTTTCAAGGACAATCGCTCATCAAACCTGTTGCAGCAGTCAGGAGAATAACCTAACTAAGCAGGATTTGCCAAATCTAATTGATTCAGGAAGGGTTACAGCTAGTATACTACCTTTAATGGCAGACATATTCCATATTCAGATCTCCCCAGCAAATACAGTGAAATCTGAGGACTGGGCTTGTCCTACCCAGATGCTGAATGTCAATCCTAGTTTATTTTCTTACTAATGAGCAACATCTCCTTTTTCCTGAATTTCAATTTAAGCTTGTAATCTAAAATTTGTTACTACCAGTTCTGTGGGCATGGCTTGGTGGGGTGGGGGTAATGTGACTGGGTGGACATGGCCAACTTTTTTTTTTAACTTTTAAAAGCATTTTTTCTACAACCTTAAGAGTTGCAGAAAAAAATGCTTTTAGAAGCCTCTGACGATCACAACTGAGCCATGCTCATCAGAGGCTTTTTTTTTTAACTTTTAAAAGCATTTTTTCGGCCAAAGAGGTTGTAGAAAAAAATGCTTTTAAAATTAAAAAAAAAACAACCTCTGATGATCATGCGGCTCAGTTGGGCATGGGGGGGAGGGGCAAGGGATTTTTGCTACCGGTTCTCCGAACCACCAACCGCCATCGCTACCGGATCAGGCGATCTGGTCCGAACCAGAAACATTTCACCCCTTCCTTGTATCCGTTCCAAAACTTTAGTGATTTTTCCCTAGCAGTTTTATTACTTAATTTGCTATATATCTTCCAGTATTTTCCTCATGAGACTGAGGAAAGCAATGAACATTCTGAAGTTTTCTTTAATCTTAAAACTGAGTCCAGTACAATTTCTCAAGTAAAGAAAGCAACTACACAAGGAAAAATATCTGATTTAATCTAAAATGTCTTTCATTCAAAATTCCATCTTCCTATAAGTACATCCAGGCCCATCATATTACTTTGAGGCGACTTGCTTTAATTATTTTTTTTTAACTTAAAAATCACAGGCTACAATAAGGCAATGTAGGATTGCATATACACACTTGCTATACCTGTTTGCTCACATCCAGCAAATCAACTGCTTATTCTAGACACAAATATTTTATTTCACTCAGCCACATTTACCTTTTTATATCACTTTACTTATTAAGCAAGGTTAACACTCTTTAAAGCCCCTCTTTCTATAGAGGTTTTAATTCTTTCAACTTTTAACCAGAACTGTTGTACGTTATTCACATTCAATTCAGTGACTGACAGGATCTCTAATATCTTTAACTCCTTGAAAAAGCCTGCCTCCTCAATCTGTAATTCCTGTTCCTTAATCCTCAGTCAATATTTTCTTTTCTATCAATCCTTTCTATGGATTGTCTAGGCCTGTCCCACCACAAATGAATTACGTTGTGCTCATTTCTGCACATTACTTTCATTATTTCATTAAGAACCTACCCCCTTCCATTTCAGGAATGCTTATAACTAAATAAAAGTAAAATGTTATACATTAAAGCTTAAAACCAGGGTAGTTAAAAATAGATGATTTTTTTAAAATAAAAAAACTGGATTTTTAAAAACGTAAATTGGGTGTTTTTTATTTTTATCAAATTTATTTTAATAAAATGGTGTTGGGGTAAAAATCCATCTAAAGATAAGTTTTCTATTTAAGATACATTAATAATTTAGTTTATTCAGCATGAAATGGAGCTTAGTTATGTAGCATGAGGCTGTATATTCTGCAATATTGGGGCTGTTGGCGAGTCAAAAGTGGGTTAGAGGAGGAACCACTGTGGGACAGAAATGACAGTTGCTCCTTAAAAATTATGATTTAAATCAATTAATTTTAAATCAAGCTTTTTTTTACTAGTGATTTAAATCATGATTTAAATACGTGATCTAAATTGACTTGATTTAAATCAAATCCACCCTGCTTAAAACATGAGCAAACAGCTTTTTTTTAAAAAAAGTACAGTATTGGAAAAATGAAAAAGTTCTTGCCAGACAGGTAAGTCTTTGTTTCACTTTCTGTTTCCCTTTAAGTTATTTAGCTTTTGGAGAACAATCCTAAATACTCTGCAGGATAGAAAATGTGACAAGAAACCTAACTTTATCTAACCCCTTCAATATAAAACAATATCCTCAGAGGATGAACCCAAAGAAGTGAAAGAGCTTCTCATATAGCCTCCCACACTCCTTTTCTCTGACTCCTGCTAACATCACACCAACCCACAATGGTCTGTATCACAGCTGATGAAGTCACCCCAAGCTTCCTACAACATTAAAGCAAAATCCAGACAATTCATTAGATGCGCACAACAAAGCTTACAAAGCAAAACTCATGGCATTGTATATTGTGGGAACACATGCATATAATACCTGTGCTATACATGTACATCTGTACCCACATCTTGTGGGTTTAACACTATCAAAATTATCTCACCCCTGACTTGCCCCCCCCCCCCCGCCAGATGTATACAGCCAAAAATCAAGGCCCTCCTTGCTGAGAATTCTGGGAAATCCAATCCCAAAGTGCCTTAAAAGGAGGCCCATCTTGCCCAGCTCCAAAAGGGGCCTTTACAATTCAAGAATGGGCTTGATGCGCATCTTTTCACCAAAAGCTTTTGGCGATTTATTTACAAATCTTGTCTTATTTATTAATTATTATTAATTATTATTATTATTATTATTATTATTATTATTATTATTATTATTATTATTATTCTCTGCCTATTCCAAGGAGCCTCTAGAATTGGGCTTAAGAAGCAATCGGAAAAATGACAAAGAAAATCTGATTAGAAAAAGTTTTGGAATGTGCGGAGATGGATAAATTAACAAAGGAGATACAAGAAAAAGAGGAAACAGAATATTACTTAGTGTGGGAGAAATAGTATGAATGGTTGGAGGAGAGAGATAAAAGGAAGGGAAAAATTAAATAACGGTAGAAATCGGAGTTGAAGTATAATTGTTAATACGAGGAAACAAAAACTGTAGAAATGAAAGTGGGTACACGGGTATTGTTATGTATATATGTAAATAAACGAAGATTAGAAGTAAATGTATAAATGATATGGTAGAAATAAAAGAGGGAAAAAAGGTATAATTTTTGTCGGACGCGAAGCTGTTGAAACAGAAAAAGTGTTAAAGCTTTCCTTTTGTGTGTTTTTTAAAAAAATGTTTAATAAAAAAATTAAATTAAAAAACAAACGAACAGAAGAAGCAATCAGACTGCCATTTGTCCGGAATGGTATAGGCCGAGTCTGTCTCTAGTTTAGAGCAGGGGGGTTGGACTAGAAGACCTCCAAGGTCCCTTTCAACTCGCTAGTTCTCTTATATCTTGTCAGAGTCGGGCCTTCCCTCAGCAAATCGATGGGAAAGTTCAGGCCAGCACTCGGACGGGACGGGCCTGGTCCACGAGGGACAAGACCGAAGCCCGGGGCTGGAGCCGGAGAACATTGGGCCGGTTCTGCCGGGGCGGGGGAGGGGAGCTTTGCCGGCTGGGAGTGATGGGAGTTGGAGTTCAACGCGTCTCTGCTCCGCGCGACCGAGGCCCTTTCCAGTCCCCCCCCCTCCGCCACCCCTCACAATTCCTTCAGGCGCGCCTTTTCTTTACCGCGGTGGAGCCTTTCTTCACGGCCTCCTGGGCATATTCAACCTGAAACAGGTGCCCGTCCGGGGAGAAAACGGTGATGGCCCGGTCGTAACTCATGACAGCGGCGAGACGACAAAAAAAGCGCCGAACGGAGCCGAGAATGAAAGGAAGCAGCAGCCGCGCGAGATCTCCCCTTCAAAACAGCACCGTCACCTTCCCTCAGCGCGCATGCGTTGGAGCTTCCCGATGCCGCGCGCAGCACGCTATTCGCGCAGCACTCCTACGCCGGCTCCTCCGCTTTTATCCCAGGCGCTTACCCGCATTCGTGGGGCGGGGGGGGGGGAAGAGGAGGAGGAGGAAAGAAGAGGGTCCTTACGTCAAGCACGTACTCACCACCGTAAGCGGCTCGACCTATCCCCGTCGCCGACGCTCTTGGCCGGTTGAACGGGATTGGCTAGCTGGCTGAGGCGTAAACCAGCCTGTCAGCCCAATACATAAAAGAAGCGTATCGGGTATCCTGGTACTCTAATAGCTTAGGCGAGGAAACGGGGCAAGTCAGCAGCCGGGGAAGCTGGCTGACGCTACGCAGATGACGTACGCGCGCGTCTTCTCCTCTCCTGCCTTTCCACCTGCCGCTCCCACGCACTTGGCGTAGCGCTGCCCTTCTTTTCTCTCTTTTCCCCCCCCCCCACTACGCACTTGGCGCAGCGAGATGCTCTTATTGGCAAAATCAGGGGAAGAGATGCGATTCGCTCGCGACAGGAAAGCCGACAACAGGGATGCACCATGTGCAGGGCGAAGGGGAGGAGGGGAAGGTGGATTTGGAGAAAGGAGGAGGGGGGGAGAGGAGGAGGTGGAGGCAAAGCCGCTCAGGTGGCTCTCTCTCCCTCCCTCTTCCTCTCTCCCTGTCTCTCTCTCTCTCTCCCTTCGCCCCAGCTCAGTCGGCTGCCTCTCCGCCTTTCCCTTGGCGTTGCAGAAGCGTCCAGGTAAAAAAAAAAAAAGAGGGGGGGGGCTGCATTGGTGCAATGCCGCAGGCTGGTGGCGAGGCGCAGATTGTACCATTTCCTCGGGCTCCCCTCCTCGTGCACTGCGGCGGAGGCTGCCCCCCTCTTCTTTTTTCCTTTTTTTTTTTTTTTTGCACGACAAATAGCGGCCAGATCATAACAAGATTAGGACACCCCGGCAAAGCCCTGCATGCCTGACCCGTCTGGTCGGAAAAGGCAAGCGGACGCCGCCACCATCACCATCACCACCACCACCCCAACCCCAACCATGTCGGTTGCCTTTGCTTCTGCACGCCCGAGAGGCAAAGGAGAGGTCACCCAGCAAACTATCCAGAAGGTAACGAATAAGAAAGCCATCTATATCTTTATCTATATATATTAAAAAAAGAAAACGGGGGAGGGAGGAGGAAGGGAGAGGAAGGGGTGTTTTAACAGGGACCACCAGCCGTGGGTATCCCAGGGAGGGAGGGAGGGGGGGCGAGGGGCGTGCATTCAGCTTCCCCGATGCAGTTCACAAGCCGGAGATGCATCATCTTCCTCTTCCTCTTCCTCTGAGGCTCCAACGGGCGTTTGCAAAAGAAGCTGCTGCAGCTGCAGCTGCAAGGACGGGGCCAAAGGCAGAGAGAACAAAGCCGAAGGGCTCCCGAGCTCGTGCAAAACCCTCTCGAAACCCACCCATTTTTTGGAGGGGGGGGCAGCCCTGCTTGATTCCCCCCACCCCCACCCCTTTGCCGGTCTGCGAGGTTTTCGCATTTGCAGAGCCGGCGGGGCTCGAGCTCGGGCCGCGGCGTCGGACCCGGGGCGCGTCGCTTTTTGACAGCCAGCGCTCCAGGCTTGCGGGGCGGGAGACGGGGGGGAAAAAGAGGGGGCGGGTTGGGTTGAGAAGCAGCCTTCTCTCTCTCTCTGTCTCTCTCTCTCTCTTTCGCCCGACGTATCTTCTTTATTGGGGGTGAGGGGAGAAGGCTCGGGGATCAACGGTGTGTGTGTGTGTCTGTGTATCACGCGAAGAGCGGCGGTTGTCAGAATGGGTAATGGGCGGGGAGGGAGGCTTTATTATTGTTGGCGGGTGGAAAACGCGTGCAGCGGTGGCGAGCTCCCCGCCGGGTGGGGGGGAAGAGTTGGCGGTAGATTCCCTTTCGGGTTGTCTTTTGAGGGGAATCCTCTTGTCTTCTCTGTAAGGCTGCCCTCTTTCTTTCGTTCTTTTTATTCGTTCGTTCATTCATTCATTCATTCATTCATTCATTCATTCATGGCGGGAAATCCCTAAAGGCAGGTCTGGGAGGGAGAATGGACTGGGAAAGGTTGGGTGGGTGGGTGGGTGCCCGCTTCTGGATGGGAATTGAATCCCCTCCTGATCGGAGTAAGGAAAGAACTAGGCACCTATTTTCTATTTTCCAAAGCGCCCAAAGGCCAGACAAGGAATAATAGATAGGAACTGAACAAGGAGAGATTCCACCTAGAAATAAGGAGAAATTTTCTGATAGTGAGAACCATTAATCAGTGGAACAGAAGTTGCCTTCGGAAGTTGTTGGCAGCTTCATCACTTGGAAGCTTTCAAGAAGGGACTGGACTGCCATCTGTCAGAAATGGTGTAGGATCTCCCGCTTGGGTAGGGGATTGGATTAGATGACCTACAAGATCCCTTCCAACTCTGTTAATCTGCAAAAAAATTTAAAAGGCAGGTGCTTTTTTCCTGGGTGAGTTGGGACAGCACAGCGAGGTCCCTCCAGTCCTGATGTTATCCAGCCTTGTTTCCCAAGGAAGAAGCTAGTCCTTACTCAAAGCTACTGGCCAGCCTGGATCTGCTTGAGGCTTAAACAATACCTGGGATTTCCAATGCCCACCCTCCAGCAGGCCTGCCGCCCACCTCCCTAGGAGCAATGATGGTCCACTGGGCTCTCTTCGGATGTGCCGAGAGAATACATCTCCCAGGATCCTTGGCCACGATGACGATGACCTGAGAAGGTGTTTTCGGAATCTTGCAAGAAAAGCCTTGACATTGTTTTTTATCCTGGTGTTTGACCGTGAAGTGGAGAAAGATGAGAAAGAGGATGGAGCATCAGGTGGAGGAACGTGAAGAAGAGGATGGAGCAGCAGGTTGGAAGGGACTTTGAAAGTCTTCTGGTCCAAACCCCGTGCCTTCATGGACAAATGCCTGTCCAATCTTTTTTTGGAAATTTTCACAGATGGAGCACCTAGGAAATGGGATGTTCACTGCTGCATAGCTGGGACAGTCAGGGACCAATCTATTTTCCTGTGTTGCAAAATGTTTTAACAGATTAATAGAAGGGTTGGGAAAGACCTTGTAGGTCATTTAGTCCAACCCCTCGCCATCCAAGCAGGAGACCCTACACCATTTCTGACAGATTGCAGTCCAATCTCTTCTTGAAAGCTTCCAGGGATGAAGCTCCCACAACTTCCGAAGGCAACTTCTGTTCCATTGGTTGATTGCTCTCATTGTCAGAAAATTTCTCCTTATTTCCAGGTTGAACCTCTCCTTGTTCAGTTTCCATCCATTATTCCTTGTCTGGCTTTTGGGTGCCATGGGAAATAGCTTGATCCCTTCCTCTATAGTTGGCAGCCCCTCAATTATAGAAAGACTGCTATCATGTCTCCCCTGGTCCTTCTCTTCACTAGACTAGCCATGCCCAGTTCCTGCAAGCGTTCATCATATGTTTTAGCCTCCAGTCCCCTAATCATCTTGGTTGCTCTTCTCTGCACTTTTTCTAGAGTCTCACGTACTTGTCAGACCTACCATAGCTTGTACTCCTAAATAGAAATGATCCTTGCCTCCATTTGTTGACAAAGGTACAGTTTTATTTATTAGAAATCAAGTGCATTGCAGTAATGCATAGCCAGAACTGAGAATCACGCACCTAAATTCAACTTTTCCCTCCCTTAATTGCTCACCATCGCTGACACCTCCCCCTTGTCCAATCAGGTTGAAGCAAGGTGTTTTCAGAAGGTCATTCCATGTGTATGCAGCTGTTTTTTTCTCCTAGCCGGGTGACCTTGAAGCAGTGTCTCAGGAAGATACAGCAATTAAAACTTTCACTTTCCCCCCTAAAGTTTTTCTCCCTCCCATCCACCTTCCCCCGAGTCCATGAAAGACTGTGAACACATGGTAACGATTAACGAAGCCCTACCAGGTGTGAGATGGCAGCTGACAGCATTTAAAAGAAAAATCATCCCAGATCTAATTTTTACTATTATTGGCTGGAATCAGTCTTGTGCAGGATGAAGTCATCTTTATTGAAGATTACTGATTGCAATCTACTAGTTGGATTATAGATTTTGTCTTTAGTTTCCTAGTTCACAGGAAAAGGATTGACTGGCCAAAGTCATCCATCCAGTCTGCGCCTCCGGTTGGATTAGGAGTTTCCTGATTCACCAGCTCAAATGTTACACCTCAGTAGCGTTCTTGTTTATAGGTAGTCCTTGACTTACGACTGCAAAGTTTCTGTTGCTCAGTGAGACAGTTGTCAACTGAGTTTTGACCCATTTTACAATCTTTCTTGCCACGGTTATTAAGTGGATCACGGCAGTTATTAAGTTAGTAACACAATTGTTAAGCGAATCTGATTTCCCCATTGACTCTGCTTGTCAGAAGGTCTCAAAAAGTGATCCCATGACCCCGGAACACTGCAACCGTCATAAATATGAACCAGTTGACAAGCCTCTGGATTTTGATTACATAGGGATTGCTGTAATGGTCGTAAGTGTGAGAAATGGCCAAAATTCACTTTTTTCAGTGCCACTTTGAACAGTCACTAAATGAATGCTCGTAAGTGGAAAACGACATGTATATCTTTGTTCTAGTCACCTAGAATCCTTTATTTCTTCTGTAGTGATTAAGGCACCAGACTGGAAACTATTTATTTTATTTTTTATTTATTTTATGTTTGTCAAGAACATATTTGGTAATAAGTATAAGCATGGATTGGATACATAAAATAGATACAAATAGAAGAAACATTAGGACGGGGACAATAGGCACGCTGGTGCGCTTATGCACGCCCCTTCAAGACCTCTTAGGAATGGGGTGAGGTCAACAGTAGATAGTCTTAAGTTAAAATTTGGGGGGTTTGGGGATGAAACCACAGAGACTGGTAGTGCATTCCAGGCATTGACCAGTGGCCAAGCAGTTGAATTTTGATCACATGACCATGGGGATGTTATAACGGTCATAAGTGTGAAAACTGGTCATAAGTCACTTTTTCAGTGCTGTTGTAACTTTGAACTGTCACTAAAAGGATATCTGTACACTAAAGACACGGTGGCTCAGTGGCTAAGACACTGAGCTTGTCAATCGAAAGGTCGACAGTTCAGCAGTTTGAATCCCTAGTGCTGCGTAACGGGGTGAGCTCCCGTTACTTGTCCCAGTTCCTGCCAACCTAGCAGTTCGAAAGCACATAAAAAATGCAAGTAGAAAAATAGGGACCATCTTTGGGTGGGAAGATAACAGCATTTCATGCACCTTTGGTGTTGAGTCATGCCGGCCACATGACCACGGAGACGTCTTTGGACAGTGCTGGCTGTTCGGCTTTGAAACAGAGATGAGCACCGCCCCCTAGAGTCGGGAACGACTAGCACATATGTGCAAGGGGAACCTTTACCTTTACACTGAGGTACACATTGTTAATAAGGTCAGAATCTATCCCAGACGCTGAGGATACATTATGGCAATCTCATTAAAGTCATCAAGGGATAAAATAAAGTTATTTTATTTTATTTTCTGAAATAATTCCCAAATGAGGGCAAATATACGTGTCCCAGGATAATGTTGCAGGATTCAATCTGGGTCGGTCACCGGGACCAGAGGTTTAGTCTTCCAAGCTTCCAGACTTGTGCTGGAGCCTATCTTCAGGGAACTTCTCTCTACCAGAACATGTGCTTTGGGAAGCTCCCGGAGGATGGGCTCCAGCACAAGTCCAAAAGCTCAGAAGACTAAGCTTCTAGTTCTGGTCACTGACCCAGATTGGATCCTGTAACAAATAACTCCTGTGGAGGTTTTCCATCCACTAGGTCATAGTTTGCTCAAAAAAAAATCAAAGTTGCTTTGTTTAAAACACAACTGGACTCTTGTTTTTCCCTTGAAAACATTTTGCTTCTCCTCCAAGAAGCTTCTTCAAGTTCTGACAGTGTTGAAAGAACTAAAGAAGCTTCTTGGATGAGAAGCGAAACATCTTCAAGGGAAAAAAACAAAAAAAGCAGTTTTGGAACGACTCCATCGACTGCTATAGAAAAGGAAGCGTGGCTCTTAAGGATGACATCAAAGTGGCAAATTGCCCAATTACTTCCATGCCTTGTTTGGGTTTATACATAAAAAGCCATGTTTGCACACACTCTAGTCTGTTTGATTAACTCAGTTGTGATTTATGGAACTAACACATTTTTTTCTTGCTCTCCTTCACCACCACAGCTGGAGCTTAACATGCTAACCTAAAATGCTGAAAACTTTAGCTTGTTATTCAGTGTGTCCTGTGAATACAGCCATTTATTAAGCTAGGCTAGGATAATGGCCTTGAATTTTTACAAGAATCACGATTGCTTTTTTCAACATTTTTTCCCTGCATTTTATTCATATTTAAATGCGAATACAATTTATGTGTTGTATTCTCTTACAATTTATGGGTGTGTTTTACATATATTTTGCTTTGAGACTGGATTCACACATTATGTAGAACCTTAGCATGTTTTAATATGCTTAACACAAGTCTGATTTCCTGCAATAAGGTAAAAGGTAAAGATTCCCCTCGCACATGTGTGCTAGTCGTTCCCGACTCTAGGGGGCGGTGCTCATCTCCGTTTCAAAGCCAAAGAGCCAGCGCTGTCTGAACTCACCTCCATGGTCATGTGGCCAGCATGACTCAATGCCAAAGGCGCACGGAATGCTGTTACCTTCCCACCAATGGCGGTCCCTATTTTTCTGCTTGCATTTTTTATGTGTTTTCGAACTGCTAGGTTGGCAGAAGCTGGGATAAGTAACGGGAGCCCCCCCCCCCTGTTATGCGGCACAAGGGATTCGAACTGCTGAACTGCCGACCTTTCGATCGACAAGCTCAGCATCTTAGCCACTGAGCCACCACATCCCTTGATTTCCTGTAATATATCCATCCCAAATCAAACAAAGAATATTAAGGTCACAAGTGAATCTAATGATTGGTTTTGACTCTGGTTTAATCAGGTGTGTGAACTCACCAATTGTGAGTTGTGAACTGTGGTTTGATGCAGTGCATAAATCACCCAATCTGAGATGTCACCATGCTTTTAGCCATCGTTTCATAAATAAGTATCAGGCAGTCCTCAAAGTATGTCTTAGCTTAAGGCTTAGCAACTCTTCAAAGTAATGACAGGTGTATGGGGGGGGGAGACTTACAACCCATAGACAAAGTTCCCATGGCTGGAGCCCCTCCCCCTGTGGTCATGTGACCACATTTCATGTGCTTGCCAACAAAGCCACATCTGCAGATGTTTGCAGAGTCTTGTAATATGATCATGTTTCATGACTGTTTTGCCAAAAATTTGCATTTACTAACAGTTTTTAGAAAAACCACAGCCACAGCAAACAGAATAACAGAGTTGGAAGGGGCCCTTGGAGGTCTTCTAGTCCAACCCCCTACACCATTCCAGGCAGGAAGCCCTACACCATTTCAGACAAATTGTTATCCAACAACTTCTTAAAATCCTCCAGTATTGGAGAATTCACAACTTCTGGAGGCGAGTCGTTCCACTGATTAATTGTTCTTGCTGTCAGGAAATTTCTCCTTAGTTCTAGGTTGCTTCTCTCCTTGATTACTTTTTGGATTTTTTTAACCACCACAGATTCACTTAACAACCACTGGAAAAAAAAAAGTCGTGAAATTGAGTCATTAATTTTGGTGACCTCATTTACAACTGTCGTGATTTACAACTGTGATAATCAGGCTCTGTTATGGTCATAAGTCAAAGACTTACCTGTACAGGACGCATCAAATCATAAACCAGAAGACAATCTACAATGGCTACATTCAAGCAAAAGCAGCAAATGATGACATGGCTGCTTTCATGGGCGAATCTATTCAATACCGTCAGCCGTGTCCAAAGCAAGGGGATCCCAAAAGTCAACATGGCAGCTGCAACCACCTGACTGAAGCTCTACCTCTTCTTGACATACATCACGATGCAAATAAAAAGAAGTGGGATTTTGACCGTATGATCTCTTTGGCACCTGCCCTGCAGACACCAAGCTTTGCATTTTGCAAACAAATTGCAGGAGCCATATGGAAAGTGGAGAAGATGTATAAACATGATTTGCCTATACATTTGAAGCCTACATTTTAAAATGAACTCCTAGGCTTAACGTGAACAACTTCTGCTGAAAAGACTTCATCCTGCAGGACCTGGAAAAGATTATCACCTTACAAACCCTTTATTGACCAATAACAGTGAGAATGCATAAAGCCAGCTGGTGACTTTGGTCCAGTTCCTCTTTCTAGCTCTTTTCAAAAAAAATAATAAATTCAAAATTTACAAGTTTTACTGGTTTATAATCAACAGTGGGTTTTGGATTCATCCACCCTCGCTTCATGTGTGTGTGCATCTGGTTTATGCACACGCTTCCTTTCCACGCATGCGCCCGACCTTCCGTACATGCGCCCAGCCTCAAAAATGTGCCTAAATAGGATGGGATAGAGCTGGGACAGGTGGGCAGGGCCACCTGCGATTTCCACTACCGGATTAGGCAGACCGGTCTGGACCAACTGAATACTACCTCTGTTTATAATATAAAATACATAAGCAAATAGTAGGAAAAATAAGGGAGGGGAAGGGGAAAGGAGAAGAGGAGAAAAGAAGGGGAAAAAAGAAAAAAAAAGGCATTGACTTCCAAAGCTCTTTCGTGCAATAACATCAAACTTCAACTTTTGTACTTTTACATAACAGTATAAACTAGCCATTTCTATAACAACAAATCTAATCAGTAAAACCCAAATTCAAAGGTGGTTTCCCCCCCCCCCCCACCTCAAGCACGAAGTCCAGAAGTGGTTTCCCAGTAGAAACAAAAGTACTTACCGGTATGTTTTTTTTCCCTTTATCAAAGCAGTCAATTTAACTATTTCTGCTATGGTAACTTCATCAATTTTAGCAGCCATTTGTCCATTGTGAGGATTGAAGTGCCCTTCCATTTTTTGTGCACAGAGTGTTTTTGCTGTGGTCAGCCTATATAACAGCCAAGGCTAACCATTTTGCCGCCCTGTGCCAAAAGCGGGGGGAGTGTGTGGGGGTGTGTGTGTTGCACTCACATGTGCCCACACTCATAATTCAGTGCGCCCCGCTCCCCCCACGCAGGCACACGCGACACCTCTGCGCTCCCCCCACTTTTGGCACACAATGGCATGGTAGGCCCAGTAGGCCCGTTTTTCACCCTCCCTAGCCTCCAGAGACTTACTTGGAGCACGTGGAGGGCGAAAACAGCCTTCCTGTCCCCCCAGAGGCCCTCCGGCGGCTGGAAATGGCCCATTTGCCAACTTCTGGTGGGACTGGAAGGCCCATTCTTCGCCCTCCCCAGTCTCCAGAGCCTGTCTAGGAGCCTGAGGAGGGCAAAAATGCCCTCCCTCCCCCAAAGCCCTCTAGAGACTGGGAAGAGCCTTGCAGTGGGCCCGGAAGGCCCGAAAATCAGCTGGAGATGAGCTAGGGCAACACTCGCATGCCCACCGATATGGCTCTGTGTGCCGCCTGTGGCACATGTGCCATAGGTTCGCCATCATGGCTATATAACATCAAAGTTCCATTTTTTCCCCACGAGTCTTTTTCTAATTCCTCCTTCTAGCTCAACCCATCTCATTGTGTCTTTGTGCTGGTGAAAACAGGTGGGAATGTTTGTTATGTAAACTGCCTCCAGTAGTTTACAAAAAATATCGGCAAGATAAATCAAATTTAAAAATTAAAATTAATTTAGATAACGGTGAAACATTTCATTCCCGTTCATTCAAATATTGTTCCACTGCTTTTGCTAATGGCTTATAGTTGCTAATACTAGTTAATGCATAAAGATAGTGCAAGGTGTATCAAAAGTTTTAGCAGGATCAAAGAAGGTTTCTAAAGCTACGTTTCAATCAGTAATGGCCGCATCTCTTTCGTTGCTTTTAAATCCAGATGTTGGATGAAAATCACCATCTGATACAGTGCATCATGGACTATCAGAGCAAGGGCAAAACAGCAGAATGTACTCAGTGAGTATGGATTTATAAGGTTAATGCTAAAATAATAACGATGAGTTTGTCATTTCCTGGCCAACTGTCAGCTGATGAAAAGAATAACTTTATTATTGTTAACATGGAGAACATCTACAATTTCTTTGTCTTTAGCCAGGATCTTCACATTGTTCTAAGTAGTGGGAGTCGAGGGGTCAAAAAAGTCAAGATGGCTGCAATCACATTTCCCATGCCCTGTTTCTTGTCTATACTATGGCAGTTATCTTGATTTCTTTTACTCTCCTCCATAGACTCCCCTGCCTCTAATGAAGAGGTCTCCAAACTTGACAAACTGAACTTTAACTCCCAGAATTCCTCAGACAGCTGTGGGAATTCTGGGGATTTCCTGAGCTAGCCTGCTGGCTGAGGAATTCTGGGAGTTGAAGTCCACAAGTCTTATATTGGCCAAGTCTGGAGACCCCCTGCTCTCTAAAGCATTTGTCTGTAGAGGTGACTGTTTTCAACCCTGCCTCATTATTTGGTCTGACACTTGTTTTACATTTGTGCTACACCTATGAATGAAATTTGGGGTCACCCAACAGGTTAACAGGTTAAAACCACCCAACAGGTTAAAAAGCAATGGCTGGTCTCTCAACCGAAGCTGAACCCCAAATTGCCAAACCCATTTGAGCTTAGTCGTTGTGTAACTTCCATTTGGGCTCAGCAGACAAGAAAGCACAGTGTAATGCAGAAGTCTTCAAACTTGGCAGCTTTAAGACTTGTGGATTTTAATTCCCAGATGGAGAATTCTGGGAGTTGAAGTCCACAAATCTTAAAGCTGCCAAGTTTGAGGACCCCTTGGTGTAATGAAATGCACAGCCAAATTAGTTCATCCCATTCTGACAGGCTGCATCTCTCAAACCGCAGAAATTTCTAGCGCTTTTCCCTTCCCTCTTGCACCATCTCATTTCAGGTGGATTTCATTTCAGGAACTGGAATCATCCAGGAATTCTTAGCATACATTTGAAACCCGCAACCCCTCTCAAAATTCAGTGTGTTTTGCAAAAGTACCTCTGCGCTGGATGTATTAATGCTGTGTCTGATTCTGCAAAGCTACCCCTCTGTTTTTATTAATTGAAAGATGGAGGAGAATATTAATAGCTCAGGGCTGACATGAGGGATCCTTCTGCTCTCTGAGCTTGGCGGTTTTCTTGCAGTTGTTTCATTATCCAAACTAGGTAACCTCATCAACGCACCAATGATAACACTGATGAGGTTACCTAGTTGGGAAATGAAATGACTGCAGGAAAAACACCAAACTCAAGAGAGTAAGGAACCCTTAATAACTGACTCTTTAGCTTTCATGTTATGTAATATAGAACAAAGATGAGTGTGTCAGGCAACAGTTTCGATGCAAAAATAAAGGAATTACCCTGTTTCCCCGAAAATAATACATTAATTTATTTATTTAGAATTTAATTTCTATACTACCCTCCTCCCGAAGGACTCAGGGCAGTGTACAGCCAATTAAAAATATATATAAAATATATACATCAATTTAAAACCAATTTAAAAAAATAATAAACAATTTTGGCTCAAAATCTAAAAACCCAGTTAAAAGACCCAATTTAAAATCATTTATAAGGATAGCCCGGTCTGGCGGAACAGTAGGGTTTTAAGAGTGCAGCGAAACACATGGAGATCAGAGATCTTACGTATTTCCCGGGGCAGTTCGTTCCAGAGGGCAGGAGCACCCACAGAGAAGGCCCTCCCCCTGGGTGTTGCCAGCCAACACAACTTGGCCAATGGCACCCTGAGGAGCCCCTCTCTGTGGCCGGTGGGAGGCTACTGGTGGCAAAAGTCGGTCTCGAAGGTACCCAGGTCCTAAGCCAATACATCCCCTGATAATAAGCCCAATTGGGCTTTTGAGCGCGTGCGCTAAAATAAGCCCCCCCCTGAAAATAAGTCCTCCACAAAAATATTTAAACGCATGCACAGCCAGTCCTCGCCATTTCCTCTGGTTTCCTTCATGTGCCCCAAAATAATAAGACCTCCCCGAAAATAAGGCCAAGCGCTTATTTCGGGGTTCAAAAAAATATAAGACAGGGTCTTATTTTGGGGGAAACATGGTAGTTACAACAATCAAAAATGCAATGCATCAACACTTTTGATTCTTGAGATGACATTTTAACAGTTTCAGAATAAATGCTAACTACTGCTGCTTATTAGAGTTAAGCAGGTAAGGGGGTGAGGGTTTGGATTTGATGGTGACAAAAATGTTTGGGATGTTAAAGACAAAATGACCAAGTTCAGATGCAGGTTTAAAAGGAGAAATGTTTCCAACACAATTTCTTTTTCTCGGATATATGCTGTTTTCTTTTGTCTATAGATACCAACAAATCTTACACAGAAATCTGGTTTACTTGGCCACCATAGCAGACTCTAATCAGAATATGCAGTCCTTGCTGCCTGCTGTAAGTATCTGCATGTACGTAAATCAAACCAAGTTTATTGCTGAATGAGCCCATTCGAAAGAAGTCTCATCCTTTGGTTGTGCTTTATGGGAGGTGGGGGAACAACCAGAAACACACCTGATGCGTGGGTTGAGGTGGAATTAATTTTTTTGTGTGTTGTGGGCTAAGAGATGTGGGGTGTGATTTATACCTGTACATTGGAGCAACCGAGAACACACAATTGATCTGATAAAGGAGAATATTTGAAATGAGGGGTCCTTGGTGCTCTCTGAGTTTGGTCGTTGTCTTGCAGACTGTTTCATTACTTAAACTAGATGACATCATCAGCGCACCAATGACACACTGATGATGTTACCTTGTTAGGTAATGAAACCCAAGACAACAACCAAGCTCAGGGAGCTCAAAGATCCCACACTTCACAACATGGCCATGTAACACCTCTGTGAGCCGCCCTGCCTATCAGGAAAGTGCAAGTTCAAAGTGCTGGTAATCACCTATAAAGCCCTGCATAGCCCAGAACCAGGTTATTTGCAGGCCATCTCTCTCTGTCCTTATTTGCCATTCCAGAACTGTCAAAACCGATGTCCTCTGGCTTCCATCTATTAGACAGTGCCATCTAGTGGCACCTAGGAGTTGTCTCCTCTGTTGTTGCCCCTGAAACAGCATCCCCGCTCTTATTGGCTTTCTGTAAAGCGTTAAATCTAGATCAGTGATGGCTAACCTTTTCAGCGCTGAGTGCCAAAAGAGCTGGCTCACCCATAATGCAATGCGTGCATGCATCCACTTGTGCCACGCGTGCCATAGGTTCACCATCATAGACCTAGATGGTGATGATGATAGCAATAGCACTTAGACTTATATACCGCTTCACAGGTGCTTTCCAGCCCTCTCTCACCGGTTTACAGAGTCAGCCTTGAGCCTGGTGAGATTGTTACCCCCAACAATCTGGGTCCTCATTTTACAAATCCCGGAAGGATGGAAGGCTGAGCCGAGGTGGCGCAGTGGTTGGAGTTCAGCAGATCAGCAGATCAAATCTTACCGGCTCAAGGTTGACTCAACCTTCCATCCTTCCGAGGTGGGTAAAATGAGGACCCAGATTGTTGGGGGCAATATGCTATTTAGTATACTGTCGATTGTTGTAAGCCGCCCAGAGTCCTCGGAGAGTGGGCAGCATAGAAATATGATTAATAAGATAAATTCACAAATAATAACCTTGAGCCAAATTGCAGGCAGCCGGTGGATCAGCAGAAGTAGCCTGCAGTACTGCATTCTAACAACTGCACCACCACGGCTCTTATGATGATGATGATGATTTGTCTATTGTTTTCATTGTCTTTCATTCTTTTGGTTTTTAAGTTTTTTAGTGAGCTATCTAGAGCCCGGGTGTCAAACTCACATTGTCACATTGTCGTCACGTGATTTTTCGCAACATTTTTCCCATTCACGGAACTGGGGTGGGCCTGGCCTGCATGTAACACATCTGGCCCATAGGCCGCCAGTTTGACACCCCTGATCTAGAGTCATGATGGTGAGAGGGGGATCTAACTGTAAGTAGTCCTCAATGTACACCAGTTCATTTAGTGACCCTTCAAAGTTACAATGGCACTGAAAAAAGTAACTTGTGACCTTTTTTCAGAGTTACGGCCTTTGCAACATCCCTACGATCACGTGATCAAAAATTAGATGCTTGGCAAGTGGCATGTATTTTATGACGATTGCAGTGTCCCGAGGTCATGCGATCCAATTTTGCGACCTTTGACAAGGAAAGTCAATGGGGAAGTGAGATTCACTTAACATCCAAGTTACTAGCTTATCAACTGCAATGATTCACTTAACAAATGAGGCAAGAAAGGTCATAAAATGCGGCAAAACTAACAAATGTCTCACTTAACAACATAAATTGTGGGCTCAATTGTGGTTGTAAGTCAACCTACCTGAGTATCAGTTGTATCGGTCCATCCATCCATCTAGAAAGAAAGAAAGAAAGACACACACACACACACACAGCTCCTTTAAGAAATGTCTTTTTGTTCCTATCTCACAGCCACCAACACAAAACATGAACCTCGGCCCAGCTGGAATGAGTCAGAGTGCCTCCAATCAGTCTCTCCATTCACAGAGCAATCTCAGTGATGCAATCAGCACGGGGCTTCCAACATCGTCTCTCATGCAGAGTCAGATTAGCAATGGTAAGTGGTCCACGGTTGCCTGGCAACTGCATCACGGATGCTTGGAGCGGGGTTTTACAACTAATCAAGGTTGAATATTTAGAGGTGGCTTGGGTATTCTGGGAGTTGAAGTCCAGGTGGCCACAGTTGAATAATGCGGCTGGTTTAATGTATTTCTAAAACCATGGAAAAAAACATTTGCGTGATTTCAGCTCATATAGCAGTGGCTAGGATTCTGCAAGCACCACTTTTCCCACGGTTGCAGGATGCCCAGAATGTGGGACGCTAAGGGTGAAAATGTTGATCCAGTTTCAGAATCAGTGCTGAGCCATTTCTCCTTTCATTGCATTGCAAGAATATTCCAGAAAATGTTTGTGAGAAAAGGGGTGGAAAATAATTCCTAAAGAAATTACGAAGATTTAACAATTTGTTATTGCATAACCTTTCAGGAATTACAGTCATAGGATATTATTGTCCCTGTTTTGTTATTTCTGTATCTGCCTGCCTGCCTATCTATCATGTCTGTCTCTATCTCTATCTCTGTCTCTGTCTCTCTCTCTCTCTCACCTATCTTTATTATATGTCTACATGTCTGTCTGTGTCTATCATCTATCTATATCTCTATATCTATATCTGACTGACTGACTGACTGTCTCTCATATCTCTCTATTATATCTCTCTACTTATGTCTGTCTGTCTTTTTCTATCTAATCTAATCTAATCTAATCTAATCTAATCTAATCTAATCTAATCTAATCTAATCTAATCTAATCTAATCTAATCTAAATCTAATCTAAATCTAATCTAATCTATCTAGTTTAGAGGCCTCTTGAATTCCGAAATAATTCTGGGCATCTAACATCCCAAAGCAAGAAACAATAAAATGAAGGAGGAAAACAAGAAGCATTTTGCATACGTGTCTACTCTAGTTACTTGCCATTTACCATAAAAAGATGAAAGCCATACAACTAGGACATTAAGAATGAATTTAGATGATCAGTAATTAAAAGTCTGTCCAAGAGGAGCGCCTTTAAAGACATTTAAAAAGTGAGTCAAGAGATCAGGCTTTGCAACTCAAGAAGGATTATGTTACAAGGAATTGGGGCCGTCCCAGAGAAAGTGACATGAGATTTGTTTTTGTTTTGTTGCCCCTTCTTTGCAGACACTGCAGTTGATCAAAAAGTATGTTTTGCAGACTGGAACGTCTATTTTTTCACCCCCCTTTCTGATTGCTTTCTACCTAGGTCCCAACCATGTGTCTATGCAGCAGTCAGGCCAGAGTACTATGCCCACGACTTCCCTGAGCATGACTCTCAGTAGCCATGGAACTGGGCCCAGTTATAGCCACACGGTGCCTGCATCTCAGAGCGTTGCCATGCAAGGCCAGGGATCGATCGGCAACTACGTCTCGCGAGCAAATCTCAGCATGCAATCCAACCCAGGTATAGTTGACTTAACCTTTGCCCCTTGCCCTGCTTTGACCAATGCAGCCTCTTTGGTCTACAAGCGCCCACCTTGGCTTTCAACAATTGCAGTCAATTCATGGCATTAATTCATTAATGAAACCACCCAACGAGATGCAATGCAGTAGTGAGAAAAGTAAATGTTCTGCAATTAGGGAGGAAAAAGCAAATGCAGAGGTCTAGAATAGGAATATTTACCGTATTTTCCGGCGTATAAGACGACTGGGCGTATAAGACGACCCTCCTCAGAGCCATTTAAGGCTCGTCAGAGCCTTTTGGGCTGGTCTGCCTGGTTACAGGAGAATGAGACCCGGCGTATAAGACGACCCCCGACTTTTGAGAAGATTTTTGTGTGTTAGAAAGTCGTCTTATACGCAGGAAAATACAGTAAGCTAGGGGGTCAACCTATTTTCCAAATAAGGGGTCAAGGTATTTTCCAAGGCACCCAAAGGCCAGACAAGGAATAATGGATGGAAACTGAACAAGGAGAGACTCAACCTGGAAATGAGGAGGAATTTTCTCACCGTGAGAGCCATCAACCAATGGAACAGAAGTTGCCTTCAGAAGTTGTGGGAGTTTCATCACTGGAGCCTTTCAAGAAGAGACTGGACTGCCATCGGTCAGAAATGGTGTAGGGTCTCCTGCTTGGGTGGTGGGGGGTTGGACTAGATGACCTACAAGGTCCCTTCCAGCTCTGTTATTCTGTCGAGTACCTGGCTCAGCAGTAGTAACTGTGAGAGGGATGTAGGGTATTAATACTGTTGGTTCCTTTCTCTGGAACTTAGCATGTCCAGTCAACCCAAGCAGTCTTAGTTCAATTAATGGGTTTAATGGTTTAGGACAATGATGGCTAACCTTTTTGCCATTGTGTGCTAAAAGTGGGGGGAGCGTGGGGGGTTTGTGCATGTGCGTGCCCACAGCCATAATTCAATGCACCCCGCACATGTGTGCATGAACTCCCCCCTGTTTTTGGCACGTGATGGCATGGTGGGCCCTGTAGGCCCATTTTTCACCCTCCCCAGGCTCCACAGGCTTTTTAGGAGCCTGGCTAGGGTGAAAACTGCCTTCCCCACCCTCCTGGAGGCTGGAAACAACCCATTTCCTGACTTCCAGTAGGCCTGGAAGGGCCAAAAATCAGGTGGTCGGCGCACACATGCGTGCTGGAGCTGAGCTCTGGCAACGCTCGAGTGCCTACAGCTAGGGCTCCGCATGCCACCTGTGGCACCCATGCCATAAGTTCTCCATTACGGGTTTAGGACTTTGTGCAAACTCAGAAACTGGGTTAATTCAGCAGCCAAGTTAAGCGTGCCGTGGGAACCCATCTTGCATTTCTTTGTGTTGCAGTTTCCATGATTCACCAGCAAGCGGCAACATCACATTACAACTCCGCGCAAGCGGGAACCCAACATTACCAAGGGCAGTCTTCCATTGCCATGATGAGCCAGAGTAATCAAGGGAACAGCCTCATGGGGCAGCGGCCAATGGGCTCTTACCGAGCTTCACAGCAAGGTGAGTGTAAAAAAGGGGGTTTCCTGATTGATAAAGATTCCCAGAGACTGTTGGGCAAATAGCAAGCAGCAACCTTCCCAATACTTGTGAGGATCCCAGCTTTATGGCACCCCGAGGAAAGCTGTTGGAAATAAAAATAACAGACCGTCTAGCATGATGATGTTACCCAGTTAGGGTAATGAAACATCTGCAAGAAAAAATATGATTTGATTGCTTATTTGTTCCCTATGACTATCATTAAGTGTTGTACCTTATGATTCTTGATGAAGGTATCTTTTCTTTTATGTACACTGAGAGCATATGCACCTGTTCTGTGCCCGTCTCACACACGCACACAAACAGCCAGGAGTTAATGAAACCAGCAGTCAGGAATTCCTTTGAGATAACAGAATTGGCAGCAACCCAATAACTGCCTGCCAAAAGATTTTACTCACAAAGGGAGGTTTTTCTCCTCAGTCCGATACATCAAAATAAGTCCACAGAGCCAAAGAATTGTCTTAAGTCCAGTCCAAAATAAATCCAAAGAAAGCGTATAACAGAGTTCCAGAAAACATGGTATGACTTCCTAGCTTTTCAGTTTGTCCGTTACAAGGTCTGAATGGCCACCACACCCCCTTTTATCCCCTGTGGGATGTGGTCCAGTGACTCAGCTTAATCTATGGCAGGCCCAAGCCTCTTCCTCTGCTGTGCGTGCTTATTCTTCCGACGTTGTCGGGGATCCAGCCAAAACTCATCCCCGTCACTGTCCAACTGGCTGCTCCGAAGTGCCTGGCCCCTAGCCTATCTCTTGGCCTTCGGAGGACACCTGAGGCATTGCCAGAGAGGAGGGTCCTGGAGAGAGAGGCCTTGCCAACTCTTCTCCTTCACTTTTGGAGTCTTCTCCCTCTGATAAGACAGGCTCGGGGGTCGGAGTCACAACAGCACCAAGACAAATTCCTTTTGTGTCCGATCACACTTAGCCAATAAAGAATTCTATTCTGTTCTATTCTATTCTATTAAAACAAGCAAGCTCAGAGAGCACCAAGGACCCCCTCAAAATAACAAACACTCTAATGTAGGAGTGTCAAACCCGATTTCATTGAGGGCCGCATCAGGGTTGTGTTTGACCTCAGGAGTGGGGAGGTGGAGTGGGTGTGGTCGGGGTGGGCATGGCCAGGATGGATATTTAATATTTTTTTAAAAACATGAACCCCTTTTCAACACTTTATTCCTAATTTCTCACCAAGTTCCGTGATCTGACTTATTGATATCCTTCAGTTACCTATAAAAATAGGCTAAGGTTTGCGTCGTGAGAACACCTTTTCAACTCTAATCCCAATGTAAGAACTTTCAGTGCTGGAGACTGTTGTTAATATTTTCTGTGTCTTTCAGGTTCTTCTCAGCAGTACATGGGTCAGGAGGAGTACTACAGTGAGCAGTACAGTCATGGACAAGGATCCTCAGAACCTATGAACCAGCAATATTATCCTGACGGTAATGGTGCCGAACAGAGAGAGACGTATGCCCACGTGTCACTGAATGGCAAGAGGCTTAGAACATAAAAGAAAATGATAAACTAGAGGTTCTGACCTGAAAGAATAGAATAGAATAGAATAGAATAGAATAGAATAGAATAGAATAGAATAGAATAGAATAGAATAGAATAGAATAGAATAGAATAGAATAGAATAGGAATAGGAATAGGAATAGGAATAGGAATAGGAATAGGAATAGGAATAGGAATAGGAATAGGAAATAATGGAAATGGAAATGGAAATGGAAATGGAAATAACAAAAGCAAGTGGTTCTACTGATTAATTGTTATCACTGTCAGGAAATTTTTCCTTAGTTCTAAGTTGCTTTTCTCCTTGATCTACCCGTTGCTTCTTGTCCTGCCCTCAGGTGCTTTGGAGAATAGCTTGACTCCCTCTTCTTTGTGGCAGCCTCTGAGAAATTGGAAGACTGCTATCATGTCTCCCCTAGTCTTTCTTTTCATTAAACTAGACATACCCAGTTCCTGCAACCGGTCTTCATATGTTTCAGCCTCCAGTCCCCTAATCATCTTTGTGATTAGAGAAATGTATTCACTTTTCCTTTTTCTGTGGAAAATTGCAGTTTGTAAAAGAGTGCAAAGAGTCTCTTAAAAGAGTTTGTAGCAGCGAACTCCAAAGCCTAGAATGCTTTCAGAGAAACTGTAAATAGTTCAATGCAAAAAAAAAATCAAGATAAAAATGTAGCATAAAGGCTCCCTTTTCCCTTTTACCCCATGTCGTATGCCTCTTCCTTTTCTAATGCACAGAAATATTTTTCTTTAAACTCTGTTTTTGACATAACTGTCTTTTATGGGGTTTTTTTGTTATCTGAAAATAGGCCACGGTGATTATGCATATCAGCAGTCGTCTTATTCTGAGCAAAGCTATGATCGATCGTTTGAGGATTCCACACAGCACTACTACGAAGGAGGTAGGGGGATCAGCGATCTTGCAGATCAAGTCAATTTTCCAAAATGCAATCACGCCTTTAAATTGCTGTAATGAAATATGGTTTCTGCATGTTGCAGGGGTAGGCAATTCACTTGCCACTCCACTGTTCTCCTTTGCATGTGTAAATGTTACAGTATAAACAAGTAAGTAGGTAAAGAGTAAACATTCACACAAACCTCCCTAAACACCTGTATTTTAAATGCACAACAGATGTTCCTGTGTGAGGGGTCCTTGGTGCTCTCTGAGCTCGCTTGTTTTCTTGCAGATGTTTCCTTACCCAGACTCGGTAACTTTATCAGTGCTAGTAAGGACTGAGGTTTGCTGTCAGTTTATATTCTGATATCTTGCCTGCCAGTGTTGGTGGAGGCAATCTTAGAGCAGGAGTGTCAAACTCGATTTCATTGAGGGTCGCATCAAGGTTGTGTTTGACCTCGGAGGGCCAGGGATGGGCGTGGCCATGGAGACCATGGCCAACTTGACCTGACCTCTCTAGGAATCTGTGGAGGCTGGGAACAGCAAAAAAAAATCACTTCCTGTCCAACCGGGAGTTGGGAAATGGACCATTTCAGGCCTCTGGAGGGCCTCCAAGGGGGTGGGGTAGGCTGTTTTCGCCCTCCCCAAATGCATAGAGCGGATCTGGAGCCAGGTGAGAAAGAAAAACAGGCCTACTGGGCCATTGCGTGCCAGGAGCGGGGGGGGGGAGGAGGGGTTGCGCATGCAGGGCGGGGTGCATAGAATTATGGGTGTGGGCATGTGTGTGTGCGAACCTCCCCCCCCTTCCTGGCACGCGATGGCAAAAAGGTTAGCCATCGCTGGCTTAGGCTGTTTGGAAGGGCTTTTGTTGGCTTGTGTGCTATACTCTGATGCTGTTGCTGTGTTCCTGTGTTACAATAGAGAAATGGAATGTATATGCTGACCTTCCTTGCATATATTATAATCCTGCCAATCCATTGTGCTGTTCTGTTGTCTTTAGGGAACTCCCAATACAGCCAGCAACAAGCCGGATACCAGCAAGGAGCTGCCCAGCAGCAAACGTATTCCCAACAGCAATACTCAAATCAACAAAGTTATCCAGGACAGCAACAAGGATATGGTGAGTAAATCCCCCATTGTGCATTTTTGTTGGCCAGAAAATGTCAATTCTGACTTCAGTTTCTCAGGAAGACGGGGAGAAATTCTTAACAGGGTCTGTCCCCAGAACCCTTGTGACTTCACACCAGATTGTGCCGAGGAAGACTGACCAGATTCAGATGTGGCTTTGTTTCTTGGTGGTTTGGTATATAGGTGTCCAATGATGTATTCAGTACAGGCAGTACTCAACTTAAAAGCATTCGTTGAATGATTGTTCAGAGTTACAATAGCTCTAAAAAAAGTGACAAAAACTTGTGAGGGCCAACTCACCACAGCTAATTCACCACGGCCAACTCACCACGGCCAACTCACCATGGCCATCTCGCCATGGGCAACTCATCACAGCTAACTCACCACGGCCAACTCACCATACCTAACTCACCACGGCCAACTCACCACAGCCATGGCTAACTCACCATGGCCAATTCATCATGGCTAACTCACTACAGCTAACTCGCCACAGCCAACTTGATGGACAACTCACCATGGCTAACTCACCATGGCCAATTCGCCATGGCCAACTTGCCATAGCCAACTCGCCATGGCTAACTCACCACGGCCAACACACCACTGCCAACTTGCTATGGCCAACTCACTGCTGGACAAGAGTTACACTAATATCAAAGAAATGGTGGAATAGAATCATTAAAGAAAGGATGCCAAAGGAAGGATGGAATGAAATGTGAATGACAAAAATTGAAACGTTTTTTGGATTTATTTTAAATAATTCAACTGAATTGTTAAACTGTCCTGCAGCGAGTTGTCCTGCGGTGAGTTGGCCATGGTGAGTTGGCTGCAGCAAGTTGGCTGTGCCAAGTTGTCCCGTTCCCCATCCTATCACAACTGGAAGGCAGGTTACCCAGTAAGATTGGTCCCTGAAGGGAGACTTCCACCCCAGCCCAGACTAAACTGAACACTCCAGTTTTTAGCTCAAGGCTGAACAATAACCTCAGTTAATTAGCACATTGATTCTAACTGCTTGCAATTAGCTTGGCTGTAAAGGAATTCGGTGCACAAAGAGAGTTAACACAAAGCTAATGGTTGCAACTCAGATCAAGCCTTTCATACAAAGCGAAACCTTCAGGGGGTTCTCGCCCATAACTGGAACAAAAAGCATGTCAAGTCCATGGAAAGAGCCTCAGAGATAGATAGCTGGAAGAGCTTAGAAGGAAGTCCTTTACTCCAGAGCTGAATTCCAGATCAGCAATCAAAAGCTTGGGGTGACTTCGCAAGAAGTCCCTACAAGCTGAAGAAAGGCAGGTTAAGGAGCAGAAGAGATGTTTCCAACAAAGATCAAGGTCCAGGAGATGTTCCTAAGAAGCAAGAGTTCTGGCTGTCAGGGTTCCAAGTAATACACCCATAGCAAACAAATCTCTGAGGCAAGTAGATTCCTCAAAGAATAGTTTTATTGGATATGTCATATTGGCACAGTTCTGGTGAAAACCGACTCTGAAGGTTCCCGCAGTTTTCACCTAATTAAAAGTAAATTTTTTCCCCTTCCCCAGACAGTCACATGGTCCAATCAAGGTTCCCGTTCAGTTGCCTGGTAACATCGCTCCTCCTCTCTCGGGCCAGGTGTTAGAATGTCCTTGGTTCCCAGGGGAAACTGTTTTATTTTGGCTACAAAACTCCAGCTATCTCTATTCCCTCCCATCCCTATCCCTCAGCTCCAGTGTGGCTGTGATCAGGTCAGCTTCAGTGTTGACACTGGCTTTGAGAACAGGTAGTCCTCAACTTACAACAGTTTGTTTAGTGACCGTTTGAAGTTACAACAAAGGTTGGAGAGAACTTGAAAAAGTAACTTACGACCGTTTTTCATCATCCCCACGGTCATGCAATCAAAATTCAATTGCCTGGCAATTGACTCATATTTATGCTGGTTGCAGTGCCCTGGGGTCATGTAATCACCTTTTGCGACTTTTTGACAAAGAAAACCGATGGGGAAGCCAGATTCACTTAACAACCGTGGTACTAACTTAACAACTGCATTGATTCACTTAACTCTGGCAAGGAAGGTCATAAAATGGGGCAAAACTCACTTAACAAGTATCTCGCCTAGCAACAGAAATTTTGGTCTCAGTTGTGGTCATAAGTGAAGGACCACCTGTACGTAATGGAGCCTGCCCATTATGGTTGCAAATCATGACAGTTGTTAAGCTTAAAATAACCCTCATTACTGCTCTCCCCACTTGGTCCTTAAGCATCCATAGAATAACACAGTTGGAAGGGACCTTGGAGGTCTTCTAGTCCAACCCCCTGCTTAGGCAGGAAACCCTACACCACTTCAGACAAATGGTTATCTAACGTCTTCTTAAAAACTTCCAGTGTTGGAGCATTCACAATTTCTGGAGGCAAGTTGATCCACTGCTTCCAGTAGTTGTAAATGCTCCAACACTGGAAGTTTTAAAGAAGAGATTGGATAACCATTTGTCTGAAATGGTTTAGGGCAGTGGTGGCAAATTTTTGACTCACCGAATGCCAAACAGGTACGCGCTTTACATGCTTTGCGCATGTGCTATCTGCACTAACGCGCGCCTCCCCCCGTGCATTGCACTCAAAATCACACCATCTGCACATGTGCGCAGGTTTTGCGCAGCTTCCCCTGTGTGCTGCATGAGAAATCGCACCATCTGCGCATGCGTGTGGTTTTCACCCGCTCAATGCATGCGCACAAATGCTGTCTATGCATGCGTGCACTGCGCACAAGTACTCATGTGCATGCACAAATGCGTGTTCATGTGCAGGAGAGCTCCTAAGACCAGCTGGGTCCCCTGAATTACGCACATGTGCACTGGAGGTCCAAATACCAGCTGGGGCAGGCACGCAGGCCTGGGCGCAAGTTGGGCGACAGCTTGCATGACCAGAAAGATGGCTCTGCGTGCCACCTTGGGCATGCATGCCATAGGTTCGCCATCCACGGCTATAGGGTTTCCTGCCTAAAGGGTAGAGGAGGCCCTGATTGTGGGAGGAAGTCCTACCCCCTTCTCCCCACCCATCTCCAAGTCACATTTTTCAGTGCCATTGTAACTTTAAACAGTTACAAAATGAACTGTTTCTATATTGATGGAACATCACTGGAAGCTTTCAAGAAAAGACCAGACAGCCATGTGTCAGAAATGGTATAGGAGCCTCATGCTTGAGCAAGGGGTTGGACTAGATGACCTACAAGATCCCTTCCAACTCTGTTATTCTGTATTCTGTAACATAAGGACTACCTGTAAACCAACTTTGACTCTGCTTTGTAAAGTGTGAGTGGAATCTTGGAGTCCTAGTGGACAACCATTTAGATATGAGCCAGCAGTGTGCAGCAGCTGCCAAAAAAGCCAACATAAACAGAGGGATAGAATCAAGATCATGTGAAGTGTTAATACCACTTTATAAGGCCTTGGTAAGGCCACACTTGGAATATTGCATTCAGTTTTGGTCGCCACAATGTAAGAAAAGATGTGGAGACTCTAGAAAGAGTGCAGAGAAGAGCAACAAAGGTGATTAGGGGACTGGAGGCCAAAACATATGAAGAACGGTTGCAGGAACTGGGTATGTCTAGTTTAATGAAAAGAAGGACTAGGGGAGACAGGATAGCAGTGTTCAATATCTCAGGGGTTGCCATAAAGAAGAGGGAGTCAAGCTGTTCTCCAAAGCACCTGAGGGTAGGACAAGAAGCAATGGGTGGAAACCAATCAAGGAGAGAAGCAACTTAGAACTAAGGAGAAATTTCCTGACAGTTAGAATAATTAATCAGTGGAACAACTTGCCTGCAGAAGTTGTAAATGCTCCAACGCTGGAAATTTTTAAGAAGACGTTGGATAACCATTTGTCTCAAGCGGTGTAGGCTTTCCTGCCTGGGCAGGGGGTTGGACTAGAAGACCTCCAAGATCCCTTTCCAACTCGGTTATTCTATTCTATTCTGTTCTGTTCTGTTCTGTTCTGTTTATTCTAGTCTAGTCTACTCTATGTGAAGAGTGGTTCACTTTCTACAGCTTCAAGTACAATGTGTTACTTTTCCTCAACTTTCCTCTCTCTGGCCATGCGCTCGACCTGTTTCAAAGATCGGTGAGAAATTGCAGCTGCCCAGTTCTTTCTGCCAAACCTCCTGATTGATAAAACTATGAAAAGAAAACCGGTCACAGAAAATCAGCCAAAAACCAAAGAACTCAAAACTTGGGATTTTGAACTCTTGTCAAGACTTCTGCTGTTTTTGTATGTTTTTTCCAGGACCCGCCCAAGGAACGTCATCACAGTATTCCAGCTACCAACAAGGACAGGGCCAACAGTATGGAAGCTACAGAGCTTCACAAACTGGACCATCTGCGCAGCAACAGAGGTCTTACGGCTATGAACAGGTAAGCTGGGAAGGCATGGAACTGACATGAGAAATGTTAGGCTGGACAAAATGAAAATCATAGACGGAAAGGGTATTGGGAAGCTCCAGGTAGGGGAGCTTTACAGAAATAGTTGGGAAATAAGACCGATTGGGATGTGGTGGCTCAGTGGCTAAGACGCTAAGCTTGTCGATCGAAAGAAAGGTCGACAGTTCAGTGGTTCGAATCCCTAGTGCTGAGTAATGTGATGAGCTCCCGTGACTTGTCCCAGCTTCTGCCAACCTAGCAGTTCGAAAGCACGTAAAAAATGCAAGTAGAAAAGTAGGACCACCTTTGGTTGGAAGGTAACAGCATTCTGTGCGCCTTTGGCATTTAGTCATGCCAGCCACATGACCACGGAAACGTCTTCGGACAGCGCTGGCTCTTCGGCTTTGAAATGGAGATGAGCACCTCTCCCTAAAGTCGTGAACAACTAGCACATATGTGCGAGGGGAACCGTTACCTTTACTTTTAAGACTGATTTGCTTCAAGCTACTTGTTTTCAGGGCAGAGAATCTGCCCTGTGTTGAAAACACTTCTACTGTGTTTTTAAGATAATATTATGTTTTCTCTGAAATATTTAGTGAAATTTACTTTCATTTCACTCAAGGGGCTCAAACAGCGTGGTACCCACAATATTCCAAGTAGGGTGTCTGTGAGCTTCCAAAACTAAAACCAGAAGGATGACCTCTTTAAAAGATGAAAATGGATTGCAAGGGAGGTTTCTTGAAAGAAAAATCACCAAGAACTATTTTTTTTAAGAGAAAGGTCGTTTTGATACCTGTGGCCTCAAAGATGGACCTGGTATTTGAGAAACGATCAGTACAGGCAGTCTTCAACTTACGACCACGCTTGAGCCCAACATTTCTATTGCTAAGCGAGACAGTTGTTAAGTGGGTTTTGCCCCATTGTATGGCTTTTCTTGCCACAGTTAGGAATAGGGTTGTTAAGTGAATCTGGCTTCCCCATTGACTTTGCTTGTCAGAAGGAGATCACATGACCCCGGGACACTGCAGCCGTCATAAATATGAGTCAGTTGCCAAGCCTTTGGATTTTGTTCACCTGACCGTGGGGATGCTGTAATGGTCATAAGTTTGAAAAACGCTCATGTCACTTTTTTCATTTCTGTTGTAATTTCAAACAGTCACTAAACAAATGGTTGTAAGTCAAAGGTTACTTGTACTTGCTTGAATTTTTCTTCTGTTCTCCCTTCAAGTATTTTTCCTAATCTTTATCAACTCTAAGCGTGGAGAAGATTGTCTCTTTGCCCTTCTTGTTTGCTTTTGCGAAAATCTGACAGATATTCGGAAAGTTTTTCTTTGCCGTCCTTAAATTCTCTAATGGAAAAGGAGGGCGTACTTAACACTGTATGTAGTAATGTATTTTTTGGACTATAAGACGCATTTTTTTGTCTCCCAACTGTGACTTATAGACCGGATATTGCCGAAGCCCCGCCCACCCACCGGCCGTTTTTTGGCCTCCGCATGCCCCATTTTCGGGGCTTTTTTTGGGCTTTTTGAGGCCTTTTTTCGGCCCGTTTCCGAGGCTCTTTTCAGCCCGTTTTCTGAAAAAACAGGCCGAAAAAAGCAGGGGTGGGATCCACTTACCTTTACTACCGGTTTGCAGTGGGATTGCACATGTGCGCTTGCTTCACTCACTGGCTCACTCTTCTGCGCATGCGCAGATCACCAATGATGACATTGTGCCAGGTGGGCGGAGCCTCCCATAGATTTTTCTACCAGTTCTATAGAACCGGACAGAACCAGGAACAACCCACCACTGGAAAAGAGCCTTGAAAACGGGCCAAAAAAAGCCTTGAAAACGGGCCAAAAAAAGCCTCAAAAACGGGCCAAAAAAAGCCTCAAAAACGGGCTGAAAAAAGCCTCAAAAACAGGCTGAAAAAAGTCTCAAAAACGGGCCAAAAAAGGCCCGAAAAAAGGGAGGTCCCAAAGTTTTTTTTATTGTTTTCCTCTTCTAATTTTATGTGCATCTTATAGTCAGGTACGGATAATAGTATGGATAATATGGTATTATAGTACGGATAATACGGTATTTACATTAATTTCTCTCTCATATTCACTTTCTCATTGTTTAACAGGGCCAGTATGGAAACTATCAGCAATAAAATGACATGCGCCTGTGTCAAATTTGTTTCAATATTTATGTCCATTTTTTTGGAACTTGGATGTATGGGCAAGTCTTTTTCTTTTCTTCTTTTTAAATGATTGATGATTGATGGATCGTAAGATGTTGGATACCGCTGTAGCACAAAGAAGCGTTTGTATGTGAAATAGTATTCATTTCATGCTGGATATGAAACAGTGCATTACAGGACTGGCAACGAGGCAATGGTTGAACGGTCTGGTACATTTTGGTGCCGTTGTTAATAATCCTTGCAGAGGTTCTTCCGTCAGTTTTTTCCACTTCCTCTTTTGACATACGAAACCCGTTTGAGAAACCAAGAGGTCACACAGCTTTTGTTGACCTGATGATGATTATTTTTTTCACAAGATCATCAACAACCTAGCATCCTTCGGATCTGATGGACCGCCAAGCAGCTGGAAGATGTTTGTGGGTTGTGTGACAAGCATGTCACTGACTATATCTCTTGCTTTCTGTTCACCCAACTGGTTTGGCATCGGAATATCCCAACCCAGATATGTTTCAATTATTCCGCGTGCACGTCGTTTGAAATGCATTGGTCTCCTTTTAGATTCTAATCGGGCCCAAGGTATTCTGAAAAGTGTTTAATTGAAGACGTTTCACTTCTCATCCAAGAAGCTTCCTCAGTTCTGATTGAATGGGGGAGAATGGAAAGATTTATATCCCTTTCATTGTCAAGCACTTTTAACCTGGGTAACTGAGAATCTCCATAGACAAATGGACATTGAGCTTTTAGCAAAAACTGCTTAATTTTCATACTGTGATTTTGAGGTTTTTCCCCAGCAGATACTGTGATTTTGAGGTTTCCCCCCAGCAGATTAAAATACACATTTATCCTGTGTATTTTCACCTTAGTTAACCCCCACACACCCAAAAAAACCCCACCCACTGATCTTTTTCTGCCAGTCAACAATATTACGAGGACATGTATTTGCACTCTGGAAGGCCAAAATGCAGATTTTTTTTTTAAATGCTCCTCAACTCAAGATTCTTCGTTTAGCAGTGGGTGAACTGAGTCATAAGTTGGTATGTATAGATTTGGCTTCATGTAGTTTGTATGTTGTATCCTCAGAAGAATACAAAGCAGATTTAACAAACTGTGGTTGAAGAATTCCAGACTCACCATGTAGGGAGGATGGGTGGCATAAAAATGTAATAAATGAACACAGCGTGTGTTCAAGTCAATAGAGACTGTTACTCTAAAGCAGGGGTGTCAAATTCAAGGCGCGCAGGCCAGATACGGTCGGTGGGGCCACACTGAAAACAACGAAGAACCGGCCCGTAATGCTTCGGCCAGTGAAAATGGAGTCTCAAGCTCTGTTTTCGCTGGCAGAGGATTGCAGGAGGCCATTGAAGCTGGAAATGGAGATCGGGAGCCCATTTTGGCTGGCAGAGTGCTTGGGTCGCCACAGGTGCCCCCCCCCCCGGCCACCACCACCCCGAGGTCAAACTTAACTCTGATGTGGCCCTCAATGAAATCAAGTTTGAAACCCCTGCTCTAGATCAGCGGTACGGAATGGTGGGCCCTTTATGACTTGGGACTTCAACTCCCAGAATTCCTGAGCCTCAGGAATTCTGGGAGTTGAAGTCCACAAGTCATAAAAGGGTCGTTGTTCCCTACCCCTGCTCTAGAGCAGTTTTTCTCAACCTTGGAAACTTAAAGATGAGTGGACTTCAACTCCCAGAATCCCCCAGCCAGCACTGCTGGCTGGGGGATTCTGGGAGTTGAAGTCCACCCATCTTCAAGCTACCAAGGTTGAGAAACACTGCTCTAGAGGGACCCAACCAGTTTTCTGCAGTCTTAGTCTCTTCAATTACTAGCAGAGTTTACAACATACCGAAACAGGCCACATTTACTCAATTGGCATGGAAGAATCTAGCCTATAATATTCTTTAAGCCTTATTTTCAAGATCCTTTCGCTTACATTTTTGAATGTTTTTAGACTGTGCCCCAGAGATTAACAGGGAGAAAAATTAATTTTAAAAAATAAATCTCTGAAAAGTACAGATGAGACATCCCTACCCCGCAAAATCTCAACACTTATGGATTCTCATCTATGAATAAGGATATCAATAGCAAAATTATATAGGTACTAAGTTAGTGGTTATTAAAAAAAAAAAAAGTAAAAGGTACGTGAAAAATAATGTTCTTGCCAAGTGTTGTTTTCCTCTCCTTTCCATCAAAAGGAGCTTGGATAACAACCCATTAATTAGTTATCAATTAAAGAAAATCCCGGCTATATCTAGTGCTACAAATAGGAAAGCAAATATTTTTAAAAAACTATAACACCCTCCCCGGCATTTTAAGAGCTGGAATAATGTGTTCCTAATTTTTTTTCCCCCTTTAAAAAAAAGTTTCCACTAGGACAGTGTTGGCAAACCTTTTCGGCACCAAGTGCCAAAACGGGAGCGCACGTGTGTGCATGGGCGAGCTCCGGAAACCGGAAGAGGAGCTCCTTGGTGGAGGAGCACCGGAAGAGGAGCTCCTTGGTGAGGGAGCGCCGGAAACTGGAAGAGGAGTTCCTTGGTAGGGGAGCGCCGGAAACTGGGGGAGCGCCGGAAACCGGAAGAGGAGCTCCTTGGTAGGGGAGCGCCGGAAACTGGAAAAGGAGCTCCTTGGTGGGGGAGCGCCGGAAACCGGAAGAGGAGCTCCTTGGTGGAGGAGCACCGGAAGAGGAGCTCCTTGGTGGGGGAGCGCCGGAAACTGGAAGAGGAGTTCCTTGGTAGGGGAGCGCCGGAAACTGGGGGAGCGCCGGAAACCGGAAGAGGAGCTCCTTGGTAGGGGAGCGCCGGAAACTGGAGAAGGAGCTCCTTGGTGGGGGAGCGCCGGAAACCGGAAGAGGAGCTTCCTGGCACGCCAGAAGCTGAGCTTTTGTTTTCCGGCATGCACACGCACACAGGTCACCTGGTCTTCTGTTTTCTGGTACACACGCATGCAAAAACCAGCTGGATGGCATGCATGCGTGCACCAGAAACTGAAAGCTCGGCTTCCTAGCACGCGAATGCATACCAGGGAGCTGCTCCTCCGGTTTACGGCACTCCCATGCACATGGAGACCAGCTGGCCAGCACACATGTGCTAGTCAGAATTCAGAAGAGCAACAAGTGATGGCTGGTGTGCCCGGAGAGATGGCTTGGCATGTCTCTTCTGGCATGTGTGCCATAGGTTTGCCATTACGGCACTAAAATCAACTAAAACTCTCTAATATATTCTGCTTTATGGTACTATTCCTCCCACCACAATCTCTGTGTTGGCCTAGTTGCAGACAATGCCGGCTAAAAGTTGTTGAAAAGAGCAATTGAATGTACTAACCTGCAGTTACTTCTGGCATTTCCTTTGGCGCTTTGTGCTGAGGGCGGGAGTGAAAATTGCGCCATTATTTTAGTCGAAACAAAGCTAAATCCCAGGATGAATTCACGGACAGCTCCTGGCTTTTTTCCTGGCAACCATATGGGATAGTCCGTCTGCATTGTCTTCTTTCAGGATGGTTTCCTCAACTTCCCAGTTTAGACTGTCATCCTGGGATTACCTGGTTGTCTCCCATCCACGTATTACCCAAGCTCAAGTCTGCTTAGGTTTTTTTTTTCAAGTTCAGCCAAGATTTGAGTAGAGTGAGAAGTTTGGATCAAGATATATTTTATTTTTGCACTGTTTCCATCTTCCCTTAAAATATTAACAGAATCCACAATGAACTGAGAATCAGTGTCTCCACTAGATAGGTGACAGTCAAGCTGAAACTAAGTTAATCAAGTAAAAATAGCAAATGGGAGGGGAAAAAATCTAATTTCCTCAACCTCTCCAAATAAGTTACCCAGACCTAATCCACATATCGAAGGTTAAGGTCTGTGAACACAAAGAGAGTTAATTAAATTAGGTATCCCAGCAAAACTGCAAGTCCACAAGAATAAACATCATAGATGACATACGTACACACAGATGCTCTTCAAGGGTCACCCTAGAATCAGCACGTAGATACTTCCACATCTAGGACAAGCCTCCCCGATAAAACTCTACCGCATTTTTCTTCAGCTGCCCCAAAGACAAACTCTTTGCTTTTAGGAATAAATATTTCTTCTTTCCTCACAGCTATCTGGGCCTCATTTTTATTTATTTCTTAATTTATTTCTTCAATCCTGGCTTAAGTTGGAACCCCAAATTATTCTTCTGACAGTAGTTGCCCCCTCTTGAGGGGAGATGGCTTATATAACTGAGGGGCAGGGTTTCTCAAATGTGACTTTAAAAGGCATGGACTTCAACTCCCAGAATTCCTCAGTCAGCCATGCTGGCTGGGGAATTCTGGGAGTTGAAGTCCATACATCCTGAAGTCAATTTTGAGAAACACTGCTGTGCACAATGCTTCTTAAATTCCATCAGATGATTAGTAGGAAAATAACTGCTTTTATGTTATTTTAAGGCACAACATACATTGCTTTTTTTTTTTTACCAGCTTTGATATTTGTTTCTTCTATGGATATTGTTTTTTTCTAGCATTGCTGAAAACCACTTTGGAAAAAGCCACAGTAGCATTTAAACACCTGCAAACAGCAACATAGCATCTGTTGGAAATGTCTTACATTAAGAATTTCTTGAATGTTGTATATAAATTGTATTTGAAAAATGCGCTTTGGAAATAGTTTGTACATTATTTCCTGATTTATACTTGATATTTAGTGTTAATATTTCTAACTGTTAATAACAAGATAACTTAACGTGTAGTGATTTTTATGTATTGATGTGAAAACGAGGCAATGCCAGCATTTTAACAGTTTCATTACTTACTTGTACCATATTTTCTGTTTTGTAATACAGAATGTTAAAATACACTTTTAAGTTTAAAAGACTGGATTGTGAAGCCAAGCCACGGCACTTTTTCGTATGACGGAAAGACTTTTAAAAGGACTGGTGTAATCATATTTGAAGTCTGTCTTTGTTTTGGTTTTTTTAAAATTGCAGATTTAATGAAAATGATACATAAACTACGTTCTATTTATAATCGGGAAATATTTCAAGTAAAGATCATTGCATGAGAAAAAAGGCATCAATGTCACTTTTGAAGAGGTAAAATGGTAATGATCAAGGTCAGGCTTCAACCATTTCTCTTTTAAGCGGAATAACTTTCAGAAGTGTCATCTGGAGCAGAAAAATGTGTATTCCTAGAATTTCCAACATCTCTGCAGAGTGACAGAATTACTAGTCATATTTCTGGGGAAAGATAAGGTTCTTTGAAATGGAGGTTAGACAGCTATTTGGGATGCTTTTATCAGATACCTGCACTGAAGCTGGGGTTACATTTGGTCTAAAGCAGTTTTTTTTAAAAAAAAAAACTTGGCAACTTTAAGATGTGTAGACTTCAACTCTCAAAATTCTCCAGACTCTATGCTGGCTGAAAGATTCCAAGAGTTGAAGTCTGCAAATCTTAAAAGTTGCAAATTTGAAAAACGCTAAATCTAAAGGGCACTTAAACAGATATTTAACTGATCTGTTTGCACATGTTGTCTTTTAGTATAAAAACTTTGCAAAGGACTCACTAAAGAATGATCAAAATCAACCAAAAACTGTGCCAGCAGAAAAAGTCTTAAGGCAGCATCTAAAAGAAAGATTCGGAGAACATAAATGATTTTGCAAGAGTAGCATCTAAGTGATTTTCAGCTTTGCCAACTTTAAGACGTGTGGACTTCAACCCCCAGAATGCCCCAGGAGAATTCTGGGAGTTTAAATCCACACATTTTTAAAGTTGGCAAGGTTAAGAAAACTGATCTAAGCAGGGTTGAGAGAAGGAATCCTAGGCCATCACTATAATAGGTTAATTGGGTCTTAATTAATTACAGGGCTAAGTGCATAATTGTCCTCAATTTAAAGTTAGATATAGGTCTCTCTTCCTTTAGACCACCTGGTCATTGTATCTATTCATACTAGGAGAACTGGAAGCAGATTGATAATGAGTATTATGGTAGCTTTGAGAAATTGACCATATTTTTCAAACTAGCATCCTGGCAACATATACCATTGTTCTTTTAAAGATTATTAATTTAGTCCAGTGCAGTGTGGGAGTGATAGATCTTTTTTAGTCAAAGACTTTTTTAGACTTTAGTCATTGCGTGGGAAGCTAAGTGCATTCCTGGCCACCCACACATAAACAATACATCATACAGTTTTCCCGCCATTAGTTTCTTGTGACAGGCCAGTGGGAAGTGGGGGGAAAATACTTCTGATTTGTAACAACCACAAAAAAGATGTTGGAAGAAAAATCTGGTCCGGTTCCAAGACGGGAAAAAGATGCTGAAAATAAAATGGAAGGCAGACCGCATGGAAAGGAGGTGTCTGTTTATTTGGATGCCAGAAACTTTAGTGACAGCAACATGTTTCTGAGGTGTCTGACCAATTGGCTGGGTAAGTGGGTGGATTTTTGTTATTTGGGTCTTCTGCATAAAATTGGAAGTGTCTTGGTGACGTTTCGACGAAATCTCATTCGTCATCTTCAGGCTGGTGTTCTCGGCTTCGTGCTTCCATGAGCAATGTGAGATCACAGCTGTCTCTTCCTTTTAACTGCTAGTGGGGGTGTGAGCTGATTGGGTGGGAGCTTGGCTGTGTTCTGATTGGGTGGAGAACACATCTCCAAACGTCGAAACGTCGCCAAGACACTTCCAATTTTACGCGGGAGAAGACTCGAATAACCAAAGACATATATAGAGAGAGAGAGGCTATTTGTGGCAGAAGGCAGTCTCGTAAATACCCCGGTCCGATGTCATTTGGATGAGGGAATGTAGTTTTTTAGGACTCTTTGGTTTTTCTACTTTTTAAAAATCTCATCAGCTCCAGCCTTCTGTGGGAGCTTGTGGCTGAAGGCGTTTTGTTTATGAATGGATGGGCCCAGTCTTTCTGAATGGATACAAAATCTCCATTGCAAAAGACTAGTCTCTTCTGCTCCAGGCTGTTTTCCTCTGGCAGGAAGACTGAGGCTGCTTTCTGCCTTTAAGAACATGTTTCTCCACTTCTCCTTTGGAGAATTATAATATTCTGCCTCTTTAATATTCCCCCAAATATTTCATTCTCATGGGAGGGGGGGGCTTCACACGATGAAGACTGCCTCTGCGGTAAACTGAGAGTGATTTGAGGACAGGTTGTCTAGTGGTTAAGGCACCAGGATAGAAAGCAAGAGACCGTGAGTTCTAGTTCCACAAATTGGCTCCGCCTTGACAAAGCTCCTCCCCACTTCTCCTAGTCCCACCCCGGCTTCTTTTCTTACCCACTCACAACGCCGCGCCTGCTTCTTTCCCTCCAATCCCATTTCCGCATAGAAACCGGAGTGGGAGGGAAGAGAGGAGGAAAGACAGCTCCGCGCGACCATTGAAACCTCTCTAGCCACCAAACCGCGCCTGCGCAAACCGCGTGTCATATACCAACTCCACAGCTTTTCCTCGCCGGTCTCCCACTTCTTCCTGCGCTTTGGATCTGCGCCTGCGCAAGAAACCTCCGTCCCCCGCTTTTTCTTTCTCGGCCGCCCCTTCCTGGACGCGCCACTTTTGACGTCACGGCACGCGACGCCGAACCCTGGATCTGGGGCAAAGAAAGCTCCTCAGGGAAACGGCTGCGCATGAATGAAGCGGGAAAGTTTCAGCCACCTCGACAGTCTGGTGTCTACCCCGTCCCTTGTTCTATGGAGGGGGAGCGGGGACGAAACTGAGGCGCTGTAAAAGCAGAGGAGCCCCAGTAAGCCAAAGAAGAGGGGTGGGGGAGGGCAGGCTCCCAGTTTTCATTTTGGGTGTCATGGTGGGGGGAGGAGGTCTCGGGGGATGAGAGACGAGGCAGCAGGTGTGGAGGTGAGATGCTGTCAGACGTGTTTTCTCCCTCTGCCTCCCTTTATTCCAGAGGTCTTCAAACTTGGCAGCTTTAAGACTTGTGGACTTCAACTCCCAGAAGTCTCCAGCCAGCTATGCTGGCTGGAGACTTCTGGGAGTTGAAGTCCACAAGTCTTAAAGCTGCCAAGTTTGAAGACCTCTGCTTTTAGTCCCTCTTTTGAGGGGATTTGAGGCTTCCCAGGTAACCTCGGCCTACCTCCAGCTATCTGAACCTCAGCCTTAACAATTCTTGGGAGTTGGAAGTCCACTCCTTTTCAAAATTGCTGAGATTGAGAAGCACTGGTCTACCTTGCAGGGGTGTAAAGATGGCTGAAATAATCTCTGTCGAAGGAACTTGGAGCCCTTCCGCCCAGAAATAATATACGTGTGAATAAGAGGGGGGGGAAGGAGTTTGCTTAGCCACACCCTAAAGTGAGGGATAATCATGCTGCTTTTGAACCAACGAAAACTTTAAACCTTTCCATTTATCTTCATTTTTCAGTCACAGCTTATGTCACTGGCTCCCATCCCTCCCCACGTAGGTTAACAATATTGAAGCGATTCTTTTGCTACTTCTGCAAGACTTAAGGATGCCTGGCATAAAGTTCATACTAAACAGTTGTTGGAGATGGAGGAAAAGGGTTTTTTTTTAAATATGTATTTTACATATAACAGGCCTGTTTTACCTTTCTGTGTAAAGTTCCACAACAATAACAATTTTTTTTGAGAAAGCTGTTCTGAAACTTTTTTCTAATGCTTTTTACAACCACTGAAAATTAAAAATGGAAGCAACTGATCTTTCTAAGAGGAAGCAGCTCATTTTTGTTCCAGATGTGATACAAAATATGTATGTTCTTTGGCCTATCTTAGTTACCACCTTATTCTCTGCCCCTTAATGTTTTCTTTTCCTTCTAGGCAATATGCTACAAATAATGGTCAGAGCTTCTTTGGAAAATCAGTGGAGGCCAGTTTATTCCCAAATATGTAGTTGCTTACTGCAAAAGCAGATTAAAAACTGGCACAGGAGCCTCAGCACAACAAACACACAATGTTCAAAATCGCGGAAAACCTGTAAAGGAAATCTATCTGAGAAGAAGTTGGTAAAGTAAACAAATGTTTGGATTAATTACAAATATGTAATCTGTAATTTTTTCTTAACTACTTTTAAAGTCTCTTATTTCTCTTCTAGAAAGCACAAATTTATGAAAAAATAAAAATAATTAAATTACAATTTAAGCATTTAGATGAGAATCCTAACACATGTTTTCAATATCCCTTGCGCACAAATGTTCTCCTCTGTTTAAGGTGTAGAAGTGTATAGATAGATTTAAGGCTTCAATTCTGTACATACATAATCTACTGAATTTGGGATTTTCCTATGAATGAAAATTGTTATTACATATATCATTTGTTGAATTTGCATCCTATTCTTTTTTCTTTGGAACACAATATACATTGTTCTCTCTTTTAATCTTGCAGCAATATTATGAGATAACAAATAAGGTAATGGTGACTAACCTAAATTCATCCACCATTAATCTGGCATTCACTTAACACCTCTTGATATAGTGTTCTATAATATCCTAGCTTTTGAATTCAAATAGAAAAAAGTCAAATATACAAAATCAGCTTTCATTTTAGATTTTATTAGTGCTGATCTTGTAGGCAGATTGTATCACTGGTTTGTTTCATTTGGAATATTATAGAATTGTGTTGATCTGTAGTAGTCAAAAACCAGAAGAAGTGCAGTAACGCTTTTTCCAACCGGTCTAGCCTGATCCCTGCTGCATTTTTAGAATTTTTTACATTTTAAAATTTTTAAAATTTTTAATGTTTGTAGCGTTGCTGCATTTTAATATCTATTTGGTTTTTAATTCTCAGCCTAACGTATGTGTGTTTTAATTTTTAACTTGTATGTATTGAATTTTTATTTCGGCTGTTCACCGCCCTGAGTCCGTAAGGAGAAGGGCGATATACAAATCTAATAAATAAATAAATAAATAAATAAACTTTAACACATTTTATTTAAAAGCGTGCTACTAGGCCAGTGATGGCTAACCTTTTTTGCCATCGCGTGCCAAAAGTGGGAGCGCGGTGGGGTCACACACACACATGCCTACATCCATAATTCTATGCGCCCTGCACCCCCCCACCCAGTGCTTTTGGCAAGTGATGGCATGGTGGGCCCGGTTGGCCCATTTTTTGCTCTCCCCAGGTTCCAGAGCCTTTCTAGGAGCCTGGGGAGGAAAAAAATGGCCTTCCCCACCCCCACCCCCCAGGAGGCCCTCCGGAGGCCAGAAACAGTGTGTTTCCTGACTTCTGGTAGGCCCAGAAGGCCCGAAAATCAGCTGGCTGGTGCACACATGTGTGCCGGAGCTGAGCTTGCGTGCCCACTGATATGGCTCCGCGTGCCACCTATGGCATCCGTGCCATAGGTTCGCCATCACGGTACTAGGCTCTTGACTATAAAAGTGGAAATCTCTTCTGAGCCCCAAGGTTATTTTAATTGTTACTGAATAAATCCCTCTTTCTCAGGAGAGAGGTCTCTTAGTGAATTTTGTCTTATGTGAGAGATTTCAAATTGTTGATTTTATAAATCCTTTTGGCAACAGCAAACACACAAAGGAGGCATGTTGTATGAGTCTAAATAATATTGCTGAATACTGCAGCAATTTTCAGTTTCACCATTTGGTGATGCTATGCAAACTTGAGAAAGGATGTACAAGTAGTCCTCAATTTACGATCACAATTAAGCGCAAAATTTATGTCGCTAAGTAAGACACTTGTTAAGTGAATTTTACTCAATTTTATGACCTTTCTTGCCACAGTTGTTAAGTAAATCACTGCAGCTGTTAAGTTAGTGGCATGGCTGTTAAGTGAATCTGACTTCCCCATTGATTTTGCTTGTCAGAGGGTCGCAAAAGAGGATCACGTGGCCCCGGGACACTCATAAATATGAGTTGCCAAGCATCTGAATTTTGATCATATGACCATGGGGTCATAAGTGTGAAAAATAGTCATAACTTTTTTCAGGACCATTGTAACTTTGAACGGTCATTAAATGAACTGTTGCAAGTCGAGGACTACCTGTATTTAAGGTAGGAACACAGTTCAACATATAGCTGGCCATCTGTATTTTGTTCATGCAAGAGGCCAGCATTCTTTTAAAAATCTAAAATATTTTTTCAGTGTTTTTTTTTCTTTTTTGCTAATTGTCATGTAACAAATACTCATCTCTTCTTTTTTTTTTTTGAAAAGGAATAAAGAATATCAGAAGTATTTTTCTTGTATTGTAGCAAGGTAGAAGAGCTGAAAATGAAACAGGAACAAACTGATATATTTTTCAGTGAAGTTGTTTGGGGATTGCTAAATGTCTTTCCTGTAAGAAAGATAATACATTAGGCATTTTTATTATGGCATGGTCAGGGTTAATTTTAAGCACTTCTCATCTGGGGATGTCAGGAATTAATGCCAAAATTTCAACTTCACTAAATTTCTTCTCAACATTTGGTGGAAAATGTATGTCTATGTGCACGCGAGTAATCCTTGTTTGAGATCACCATATCTTCTTTTAGAAAATGTGTGTTCCTTTAACAGACATGTCAGGGCTTGGATTTGTACATAGCCCAATTACTGTTCTTTAAAAGTAGGGCTATGCATATCCTTTGTGAGGGATGTTGCTAAGGACATGGTGTGGAAAAAAAGCAAGCTGTACTCATGAATTTAGAAAAATGGAAGGTGGTAGCAGTTTGTATTCTTAAAGGAATAATTGGTAGAATTCAGGAAAAAGACCAAACTATTTCTGGATTGCAGGCCACCCACCATAGTAGGTTTCTCCCCCAACTTTAAATATTTTTACCAATCGCTGTATTCATCAGATCAATACGAGCCCTACCCGTTTCCTCGAGAATTGAACATAAATGAGTATGTTTACAACTGAAGGCTTTTGAAACTTTTAAACTTCACAAATGATTAGCATCTCTGAATAATGTCTCTCCCCGTTCCAGAGTCGATATTTTATCGATCACCGAAAGGTTCGTGTGATAGGAGGGAAAGGAGGAGATGGTATCGCTTGTTTTCTCAGTGAACCTAGAAAAGAATTTGGAGGTCCCAATGGTGGAGATGGGGGAGATGGGGGACATGTTATATTTAAAGGTAAGAAGGTTACTATCTCTAGTACAGAGCTTTTCGGTTTTATATATATATATACACTGCTCAAAAAAATAAAGGGAACACAAGCAGAAGACATCCGAGTTCTGGATGAATGTAATAACCTTATTAAATACTTTGTTTTGTGTTCCCTTTAGTTGTTTGAGCAGTGTATAAACTACTGTATGCAATAAACAAAATACTGAGAGCATATGCACCAAGACAAATTCCTTGTGTGTCCAATCACACTTGGCCAATAAAAAATTCTGTTCTGTTCTGTTATACACACACACACATATACATACAATAATACTGCTTATAGTCTGTTCTGATTAAAATGGCCTACAAGCTCACTACATATTTATAAATACATAAATAAATGAGGTAAAATAAAAGAACACATCAAAGTATGTCTTAACATATGTATTTTGGTTTAATTCCCACATAAACAAGAATGAATGTTGAGAATTTAACTGCTAAAAGAATGGGAATTTTCATGAATTATACTGTTGTTGAAATTAATGAGAATTGCTAGTGAATACAATAAAAATATGAATGGCAGTTTGTCTGCCTAAGTACAGTAATTTAATATTTTGAAGTTGGTGATCATAAAGTTACCTTTGCAAAAGTTTATATGAGCACTTTTGTCATTTAGGGAAAAGAACAGCAGGTACATTAGAAGGTAAGGAACAGATGGTATAATCAGCAGTTGGTGATAATAAAAGATTTGGCAAATGAAAGATTTGGCATTTGTGATGCGCTCCTATCCAGGAAACAGTTTGTTGATTCATAATTAATCAACACAGTTTTTTTTTCTTTTAAAAAAAGAATTCATCGTTAGCATGTTGAATTGAAATGTTTTATTTTTTACAGTGGACCGGCAAATCAAATCCTTGGCCTACGTCCACTCATTTTATAGAGGCTTCAATGGGGAAAGGGGAGGAAGCAAAAACTGTTATGGAGCAGCTGGCAGGCCCCTTTATATTAAGGTAAGTTGTTGAGACTTGTTGTTAGATGGTCAAAATTTTGAGTTTGTAAAAGCTAAATGGCTAATGTCCCACCTTCAGAAGACTGCTGAACAGCTGCTTGCTCACAGATGGGAGCAAACAGCCAAGGATGGTAAATTCTTAGCTTTATTTTGCTTAAATTTATCTTTGTTTTGTAGGTTCCTATTGGTACCATGATTAAGGAAGGCACTAAGATTGTAGCTGATCTCAACCTTCCCGGGGAAGAATATGTTGCAGTCTATGGTGGAGCTGGGGGCAAAGGTAACCGTTTCTTTCTGGCTAATGACAACCGAGCACCAACAACTGCGACTCCAGGAGAAATGGGTGAAGAAAGGTCCCTTCACTTGGAGCTCAAAACTATGGGCCATGCAGGGATGGTAAGTGTGCTTGTTTGTTTTTCAGTATGATAGTTAACTCTGAAGAAACAAATCTTTATGTTAAATCAGGAATGTTGGAACATGTGAGATATGTATGCAGGTTTAAAAAATGTACTCCTTGCAGAGATGGGCTGCTGCCGGTTCGCACTGATTCGGGTGAACTGGTAGTTAAGATTCTGCGCAGTTCGGCGAACCGGCAAATCCCACCACTGACTGGGCCACCCCTGCTCGTTTTTCGGCCTGTTTTCTGGGCCATTTTTTGGGCCAAAAATGGGTAGGGCCAGCCAGTGGTGGAATTAGCCCCAACCAGCTGAATCCTACCTCTGCTTTTGAGGCAAGTGGCCAGGAGGCGGGGCTGGGTGTGATGAGTGACATGACCCACCCAATCACATGACCACGCCTACTCAGCTAGAGAGGTTGTTAAGTTATTCAAGTCCCACCACTGACTCCTTGGAATCATTAGGTGCCTCCTTCCCCAAATTAAAAAACCAAGTTAGGGACAGATGGGGAAAATTTATGTGATCACTAAGAATTGACAAGAATCTGATGACATATAATTCATAACATCTGCTTGTTGAGTATTACTTGGAAATTCTTGGCTTAGAGACAATTGACGATCAGACTAATAACAGCCAGGTAACTTGGGAGTGGGAAGGCAGGTGGCATTGCCTTCTTTTGCCATTACAGGTAGTCCTTGACTTATGACCACAACTAAGACTAAAATTTATGTTGCTAAATAAGGCAGATTAAGTGCGTTTTATGACATTTTTATTTATTTATTATTATTTATTATTAATCACATTTATATACCACCCTACTCCCAAAGGGACTCAAGGCAGTGAACAGCCAAGATAAAAAACAGATAATACAAAACATTAAAAAACCCATTAAAATTATTAAATATTTTGGCCGAAACAATTTAAAACACCCAATTTCAAAAACAAATTAACATTTTAAAAAATTTAAAAGGAAGAGTTAGGCCAGACCAGCTTGCTGAAATAAAAACGTTTTGAGAGCACGTCAAAACGTGCGCAGGTCCGGGATCCTCCGTATCTCCAGGGGGAGCTCGTTCCAGATGGTAGGTGCCCCCACAGAGAAGGCTCTCCCCCTGGAGGCTGCCAGCCGACACTGTTTGGCCGACGGCACCCTGAGAAGCCCCTCTCTGTGGGAGCATACTGGTCGGTGAGAGGCTGTTGGTAGCAGAAGGTGGTCTTGTAAATACCCGGTCCGATGCCATGGAGCGCTCTAAAGGTGGTAACCAAAACCTTGAAGCGCATCCGGAAGACCACCGGGAGCCAGTGCAGCTCACGCAGGATGGGGGTCACACGGGAGCACCATGCCGCTCCCATAACCATCCGCGCGGCTGCATTTTGGACCAGCTGGAGCCTCCGGGTGCTCCTCAAGGGGAGCCCCATGTAGAGAGCATTGCAGTAGTCCAGGCGGGAAGTAACGAGGGCATGAGTGACCGTATTTAATGAGTCCCGATCCAGATAGGGACGCAACTGGCGAATCAGGCGGACCTGATAGAAAGTCCCCCTGGCCACAGCCGTCAAGTGCTCTTCTAAAGACAGCTGTGAGTCCAGGAGGACACCCAAGTTGCGAGCCCTATCCATGGGGCCAATGACTCGCCCCCAATAGTCAGTGATGGCACCAACTGACTATAGCGGGATGTCGGAAACCACAGCCACTCAGTCTTGGATGGGTTGAGTCTGAGTAGGACAGTGCCCCCCCACTCCTAACTCCTCTAGCCAATGCAGCATGATACCATGGTCGATGGTATCAAAAGCCGCTGAGAGGTCTAATAGGACCAGGACAGAAGAACAACCCCTGTCCCGGGCCCTCCAGAGATCATCAACCAACGCGACCAATGCCGTTTCCGTGCTGTACCCAGGCCTGAAGCCTGACTGGAACGGATCCAGATACGACGATTCATCCAGGTACTGAGAGAACTGCCGCGCTACCACACTCTCAACAACCTTCACAACGAAGCGAAGGTTGGAGACTGGATGATAATTTACCAACTTTGCTGGGTCCAGGGAAGGCTTCTTGAGGAGAGGCCTCACCATCGTCTCTTTCAAGGCGGCGGGGAAGACATCCTCACCCAAGGAGGCATTTATAATCCCCTGGAGCCAGCCTCGTGTAACCTCCCGAGAGGCCAGCACCAGCCAGGAGGGACACGGGTTTTTGCCACAATCGTTAAGTGAATCACAACAGTTGTTAAGTAAATTGTGTGGTTGTTGAGTGAATCTGGCTTTCCCCATTTGACTTTGAGGAAGCTGACTGGGAAAGTTGCAAATCATACCACATGACCCCAGGACACTGCAACCTTCCTCAACACATGCCAGTTGCCAAGCACCCAAATTTTGATCACGTCACCGTGGGGATTTGGAAAAAATGGTCATGTCACTTTTTCCAGTGCTGTTGTCATTTTGAATGCTTACTAAATGAATGGTTGCAAGTCAAGGACTACCTGTATTATGTTTTTCAGCCTGTAAAACAAATGGCTGAAGGGATGAAGCGTCTACATTTTTATTTATTTAAATGTTATTTGGCTGAATTTAATCTAGTCCACCTAGGTCAGGGGTGTCAAACTTGCATCATCACGTTGTCACGACTTTTCCCCTTCACTAAACTGGGGGTGGCTGTGGCCAGTGTATGACACATCTGGCCCGTGGGCCGCGAGTTTGATACCTTTGACTTAGGTTAACTAAATCATTAAATCAAATCTACCGTATTTTTTGGACTATAAGACGCACCAGAGTATAAGACACACCAATATTTTGAAGAGGAAAACAAGAAAAAAAATAGTTTTTGCCCTCCCTGGCAGAGAAACACTCTGTAGGCCTCCCAAATTGTCTGTGTGTCCCGTTTTTGTGACAAATGGGCCCGTTTTTTGCAAAAACTGGGTGCACAGAGGGTTTGGGAGCCTGCAAAGTACTCCTGGGGGCTGGGGAAGGCAAAAATGTGACACGTGGGGGGTTTGGGAGGCCAAAAATGGTATTTTCGCAAAAACAGGATGCACAGAGGGTATAAGATGCACCAACATTTCCACCCTCTTTCAAGGGGGGAGGGAGTGTGTCTTATACTCCGAAAAGTACAGTAGTTAAAACAAGAAAAACATATGAAAGTTGCTAAATTCGTGTTCTGTCTTGCCAGTAGAATTAAATGTAATGTTGAAGGCAAAAGTTACAGTATCTCCCTTTCAAATTGGGTTGTTGATTCCAGATTGGATTCCCCAATGCTGGGAAATCGTCCCTCTTGCGAGCAATCTCCAGAGCAAAACCCGCTGTGGCTCCTTACCCATTCACAACCCTGAATCCTCACGTAGGCATTGTTCACTATGAAGATTACGAGCAGATTGCAGGTACGTCTTTATGTTTCCTTCTTTTCTTTTTTTTTCAAATGACCTTCATGGTATTATTTCCTTCTGGGTAAAAAAAAATAAAGCATTTTGTGGCAGAGATATCTCTTTGTAAGAGCTAAAGTTTGTGCTCAGTGTGGGTGTGTAAGAAAGCTTAACTGCAGATCACCCTTTTTCATGACCCAAGATTAGAAAAGAATAAAAAGAAATGTAAAAGAAAGGAATGAAGTGCCTGTAAAAAAAAAAAAATTGAAAGTCACAGATGAAGGCAAATATATGTGTCCAAGGATCCAATCTGGGTCAGTCACTCGGACCAGAGGTTTAGTCTTTTGAGCCTTCGAACTTGTGCTGGAGTCCATCCGCAGGGAACTTCTCTCTAGCAGAGTGTGTGCTTTGGGCTGTTCTCTGTGTGTGGTGTTTATATGGTGCCTATTGTATGTGGCTTTTTGGATGTTGATTGCGGTTTTGATAGCTGGCTATTAAGTCTTTGGCTGTTGTTTGCTTGTGCTGCCACCAGCTTATAAAGTACTTAAGAGGCGAGGGCTTGGCAGCACCTCTGGTCCCCATGACCGACCCAGATTGGATCTGGAAAAAATTGAAAGTGTTTTGAGTGTCTCTCATTGTATTTTAGCTGCAAACTAATCAAGGGGTCCTGAACATGAGGGTATCCAGATGCCCCACAGTCCTCTAGGATTTCAAACAGTGTTCCATGGAATCCTAGAGTTCTGGAAAACTTCGATGGACTTCTCTGGCAGAAAAAAAATCATGCCAACATAGCCAAATTTCTATCATTATCTCTTCAACAAGAATTTTGGGAATTTTTGCCTCTTGAACAAGGAATTTGGGAATTTTTTGATTTTTCTTTTTAATAATTTCCATGGCCTGTAAAACTGCTCCAGCTATCCAGATGCTGATTTTTTTTCCCAGGCGGTTTCCCTCTTTGTATCATTCTCCCAACAACCAGAATTTTATTGATCTGTTGTTGTCTTATTTTGCAGTTGTAGATATCCCTGGAATAATAAAAGGAGCCCATGAAGATCGGGGACTTGGTTTGGCCTTTCTGAGACATATAGAACGCTGCTGCTTTCTCCTCTTTGTGTTGGATCTCTCTGTGGCTGAGCCCTGGGCTCATTTGGAAGCCTTGAAGTATGAACTAGAACAGTATAAAGTTGGCTTGTCAAAGATGCCTCATGCCATTGTTGCAAATAAGTTTGACCTTCCGGAATCCAAAAACAACTTGCCTTTCCTTAAAGAGCAACTGAAGCAGAGAGTCATCCCACTCTCTGCTCTGACAGGAGAAAATCTGGAGGAATTGTTGGTGCATCTAAGAGAACTCTATGATGATTATCTGAAATCAGAAAAAGAACAGGTTCGCAAGCCAATGAAATGGTAGTAACAGAACTCTTCCATTATCGCATTGAGATAGGAAGGACATTTGGAGTTCGGGCATGGACAGGAGGAGGATAGTCTCTTCAAGCAGAATGAAATTGCTTTTTATTCATTAATGTTATAAGGAGATACACAGAGCCCTACCAGCAGAGTGTTGCAGAAGCAGATAAGAAAGAATGGTCAATGTGCCCAAATAATAAACAAAACAAAAGATGAGTCCACCAGAAAGTGAAATGTTCTTAAGCCTATTGAGACCTACAGGGCATAATTTAATTAAAGGAACATTCAATAATTTAATAAAGGTATGTTCATTTATTATGGCATTGCCGTGCTATCAGTTCCACTTGGACTCCGGGCAGTTTAGAAATTCTTATAAACACCAAATAGAGTACAGAGGAGTTCCGCTAGAATTGCACTCAAAACTCATAATGATCCTTCCCAAACAACAATGTAAATCAGGGTTGGGCAGTTAATTTTCCTAAGGGGCTACACGCATTACTGGGACTGTTGTTATCTTCCAAGGGAAGGAAAGGACTCTTGAGTATCCCATGTCTGGATGTCTGCATTGGATGAATCACTTCTCTTTGGGTCAGGCTCTCCTGAACCTATCTGGGTGCCAATTTGGTATAGGTGACAACCAACACAATATACATACACACTTGAAACTCAAAAATACACTAAGACAGAAGCTTGTCCTCCACAGGATAAGACACCGAGACACAAACTGAGCAATGTGATATATGCATTACAATGCAGTGAGATATATGTACAGATCTGTACATTGGAGAAACAAAACAACCACTTCACAGATGCATGGCACATAGGAGAACAAACACATCAGGACAAGATTCAGCAGTCCATCTGCATTTGAAAGATAAAGGTCACTTTTGAAGACAGCAGAGTCCACATTCTGGACAGAGAGGACCACTGGTTTGAAAGGTCAAAAAGGGCAATTAAATTAAGAACAGCCCTCTCTCAACAGGGGAAGGATATGACCCCACTTACCTCCTTTTTACAATAGCCCTTTCAGCAGTTCCAAGAAGGCTCCACATCCATTTGTGTTATTCAGGTGACTGAGGGTGGCCTCCATGATCCTCAGAAAGAATGCTAACAATCACATGACTGCAAGGAATGTAAATTCTTCCATCCTCTACCATTCGGTCAGAACCGAAGAAGCTTCTTTGACAAGAAGCAAAACGTCTTCAAGTAAAAACAAAGTCCAGTTACCTTTTGGAAAAAAGCATCTTTGGGACTTGTAGGGTTTGTAAGTGATGATCAAGAGTACGGTGGCTCACATGGTTAGGACACTGCATGACGAGCCAGCGTTCAAGATCCAAACTGCTGCTGTGTAACAGGGTGAGCTCCCATCATTCACTCCAGCTCCTGCCAACCTAGCAATTTGAAAGTGAGTAATCGCAAGTGGATAAATAGGTACCACTTTGGTGGGCATATTAACGGATATAAAGGGAGTCCCCAGGCAATGATGATGTCACCGGCTAATCCTTTCAAGCCGGAAGTGTCTCAGGGTTTCAGACATGAACATCAGCAAATTATGACCAGCACTTTGAACTATATTCAGAAGCCTCTTGGCAAACAATGTGGCACCTGCAACATTGTTCCATTCTGTGGTTCCAGTGGTTCTTACCTGCCTATAGGTTGCTATCTGCATTATGCACCAATTGCATTTTTCATGTATGCTGTGCTGCATAGATTCAATAGCACTTAGACTTATATACCGCTTCACAGTGCTTTACAGCCCTCTCTAAGTGGTTTACAAAATCAGTCTATTGCCCCCAACAATCAGGGTCCCCATTTTACCCACCTCAGAAGGATGGAAGGCTGAGTCAGCCTTGAGCCGGTCAGGATCAAACTGCTGGCAGTCGGCAGTGAGTTAGCCAAGTACAGATAAAGCTACTGGTGATACGGACATAGATACCAATGCTAAAGTTTTCTACTACAGGTAGGTACAACAACCGGCACTTGGTATTGGGGAAGGTTCCTCCAGTCTTGGCTTCCATCTGTCTATATCTAGCAGTAGCTGTAAATGTAGACAGACACCAAAATCATGGATTGGTTCCTTAGGGTGCATCCTATTTTGTCTAGAGTAATTACTAAGGCTAGTAGAGAGAGAGATGGTTTCTGGACAAACTACATTCATCCAACGATAACATTTAAGAGGCTATCCTCATGCAGGAGGGCGTCTTATCACAAAAACGACACCCAGATAGCCCAACCTAATAGGCACTCATACTAATATGCCCTTGATTGGCATCAAAATTTCACCACTCTTCTGAACGACTATGGAGCATATGTACAAAAAGATAGTTACCCAGCGAAAAGCATAGGCCAGTCACTTCCTTGGTCAATAGTTGGAGGGCAGAATTGGAAGGTGTGACCGACTGCATTTTGGTATTTACCTTTTGAAAAACAAAAAAAAAGCCTTCATACTGTCAGTTAAATTGCTTAGTTGTCTGTTAGAAGACGGCAAAATGCTGTGCAGTATGGAAAGAATAAAAGGTGCTTTTTGCTATTCACCGGAGTGTTCCTTTATTTTGTAAGGAACGTGTTTTTGTTGATTCTGCTTCCTTCCTTGGTGGAAAATGTCAGAGCGGAAAATTTGATTAATCATTGTTAATTAAAATAGCAGGTGGAGAAAGATGCCTGGCTCCCATACAATAATTCAATACCAATACTTATTAGTTTTTCTTAACGCCTGCTGTGAGCAACATGGACAAACCTGCTATTTACATTATCTATAAATTTCTATTATTTTAATAGGACAACAGACTTATTTCTAAGGTAGTGTCACTCAGCAAGGTAGAACAGAGTCTTCAACTTAACATAGAGCATGTGCAGTAAGTCATGACAGTTATAAAGCTGGTCTTTGACATGCCCAACTCAATTTTACAACTCTGTGTGTGTGTTTGTGTGTGTGTGTGTGAGAGAGAGAGTTGTTCAGTGAACACAATGGTCTTAAAGCAACCACTGCAGTTCTTAAAGGAACCAATTGTTCGCTGTGGACTGTTTTTGTGGAAAACCAGAAGTAAATGCTGGGTTTTATTTTAAAAATGTTATAAAATGTCATGTGACCGTGGGACGCTGCAAACAGCTATAAATATGGGCCAGTTGCCAAGCACCCAAAATTTAGTCATGTGATTGCGGGTGGATTGCTGTTAGAACTTCAGAACCTTGTAAGTACTTCTGGGGAGGTCATTCATAACTATGAATGGTCATAGGTCAAGCACCATCTGTAAGAAACTGGGTATGGCTAGTCTAGGGAAAAGAAGGACTAGGGGTGACATAGCAGTCTTCCAATATCTCAGGGGCTGCCACAAAGAAGAGGGAGTCAAGCTATTCTCCCAAGCACCTGAAGGCAGACAAGAAGCAACAGGTAGAAACTCATCAAGGAGAGAAGCACCTTAAAATTAAGGAGATATTTCCTGACAGAACAATTAACCAGTGGAATAGCTTACCTCCAGAAGTTGTGGTTGCTTCATCATTGGAGGCTTTTAAGAAGAGACTGGACAGCCACTTGTCTGAAACTATAGGGCTGTGGTGTCAAACTCAATTTCATTCAGGGCCACATCAGGATCTGTTTGACCTTGGAAGGCTGGTGGTGGCTAGAGTTGGGCGTGGTCATGGTGGGTGTGACCAGGTGGGCATTTGACACAGGCTCAAGATGCATTTTTTCCCTTCTTTTTTTCCACAGTTCTTTACTATACCCATTTTCCTATCTCTTCTACCAGATATTACTGGCAAACATTACTTATTCTTCATATTCCACTAAACTTTTATTTCTAAATTTATACCCCATTTTTTAATAGTAAATTGATTTTCCAGGCAGAAAAGCTATTTATACTATTGTATTTTTTTTATTATTCAAGTAATAATAAAAATACAATAGCATAAATAACATGATAAGATCTAACAGCAGAGACAAATTTCCAAGATAGTGGATAGAAATGGCTGTCAATTAACAGATACAGAGTAGAATACAGAATACAGAATAGATTGTAGACTGTAGGTTAAATGGACCTACAGTATGTAATATCTGGCATTAAACTGTAGTATTAACATAGGATGTTGCTTATTTTCTATCCAGATCAGGCACTTACTTGAGGCCACATAATTGTAATACAGTCCAAGCCAGTCCTGCAGTAATCTGCTGGCCAAAAATGGGTTGCAGTGGGGGGGGGGGGCTGTGTCCCGTCCCTCCCCGCAGCCCATTTTGGCTGGCAGAGGCACTATGGGCCAGTCCTTTGATATTTCCAGGCCAGCCAGATCTAAGCATCCCACGGGCCTTGAGTTTGACACCCCTGGTATAAGGTCTCCTGCTTGAGCAGGAAAGGCAAGCCTCTCAGCAGTGAGGGTTAATTGCTCTCACTGTTAGGCAGTTTCTCCTTACAAGAAGTGGTAAAGAAAAGCAGAGTTACAGAATGATTAAATCACTAAATCACTGCAGAATGATTAAATACACAAAAATTATATTCTTTTTTGTCTAATCATTGCATATACAGTATCTAATACTTTGTGTATATAATTTTTAGCCTATTTTTTCCCCTGGTGAGATTTTATTCTCTATTCAGAGATAACTATATCTAATGTTTTCACAAATCTACCTCTGTACACATGGAGCAAAACAAGAAGGGAAGGCGTCTTTTTCAGAAAAATAGACTTTGCGATTCTGCCTACATTCTGAAAACAGATGTGGAGCCAAGAGGTCAAAACTACCCCAGAATTAAATAGATGACTGACATTTAAGTTTTAGGATCATTATTTATAATGTCCCCAAACTGTGCAGCTTAAAAATCTCATTACCACATTTTGTGCCACTTGTAATTTCTGGGTAGTCATCAAAGGTAAGTACAGGTGTTGCCTTTTAGAGGTGGAGAGACAGATGGTGCAGCTAAGGTCTTGATGTCCGGCAGGGAATTCTTGCTGAATTTTCTTACTGCCTTTTAACCCCCAATCATGGAAGAGCTTACAGGAGAGAATTCTGGAATGCCAAAGCATTTTCATCTTTCTTCAAATCACACCTTCTAAAACCTGCTCACGATTTCTTCACTCCCAGGTCCCAGTTTCACAAAATCAGTAACTAGATCTCAAAATAAGGAGATCAAAACAAGGGGATCTATATATTTGTCCAATTCCTATTTTCTTCCTTATTTTTCTGTGCCAGGTCTTAAATTATAAACTGCATGGGCTAGGACTTATTATCCCCTGATAGCAATTTGCATTTGGCAAGTGTCCAAGTACAATATGCTATATACCAGTAATGGCTAACCTTTTTGCCATCGTGTGCCAAAAGCAGGGGGAGCGTGGGGGGTCGTGGGTGCGGGTGCCCACATCCATAATTCAATGCGCCCTGCCCTCCCGTGCATGCACACGTGACCTTCCCCCCACACTTCCCCCTGCTTTTGGCACATGATGGCACAGTGGGCTCAGTAGGCCCATTTCCCCCCCTCCCCGGTAGGCTCCAGAGGCTTTCTAGGAGCCTGGGGAGGGCAAAAACAGCCTTCCCCATCCTCCCAGAGGCCTCCCGGAGGCTGGAAACAGCCAGTTTCCCAACTTCTGGTGGGACCGGAAGGCCTAAAATCAGTTGGCCGGTGCATGCATGCGCGCTGAAGCTGAGCTAGGGCAACACTCGCATGCCCACCAATATGGCTCTGCGTGCCACTTGTGGCACCCGTGCCATAGGTTCGCCGTCATGGCTATATACACATTGATCCACCATGTAGCACAAAAGGGTTTAAAAAACGCCTTTCAAAGACAAGAGGAAACAGGTACGTGACATAAAATCACAGCTGAGCCCAAAATGTCTGTTGCTAAGCAAGGCAGTCATTAATTGAGTTTTGCCCCACTTTACAACCTTCCTTGTCATAGTTGTTAAGTGTTGTTCAGCAAGAAACACGGCTGTTAAATGAATCCGGCTTCCCCATTCACTTTGCTTGTCAGAAGATTGCAATATGTTGATCATTTGACTCTGAGACACTTCAAAGATCATAAATGCAGGCCATTTGGAAGCGTCTGAATTTTGGGAACTTATGTTCATATATAGCAGTGTTTCTCAACCTTGGAAGCTTGGAAGCGCTGGCTGGGGGATTCTGGGAGTTGAAGTCCACCAATCTTCAAGATACCAAGGTTGAGAAACACTGCTATATAGGTAGATAGATAAAATTTTTCTTTGGCCAAGTGTGATTGGACACACAAGGAATTTGTCTTTGGTGCATATGCTCTCAGTGTACATAAAAAGACAAGATAAGATATATAAACGGTTACTGCATAAACAGAATTTCTGAAGGCTTGGCCAAAATATTCTTTACTGTGTTTGAAGTTCTTCAAGCAGATAATGATAATGTTTTACATGCCAGATGGATTTCTCCCTTCCCCCTGGGGAAATTATGAGGTACTGCTGTTATAATACCAGAATCAGATTTTATTACTCTTGGGTTAAGGATCAATGCAACAACCATTTTCACCCTCAAATCTAGGCTTGGTAATAGAATTTGTACAAGTAATCCTCGACTTATGACCAGTCACATGACTGAATTTGGGACATTCAGCAACTGTCTGCACTTACAGCCATTAAGAATTGTAGTGGTGCGGTGGTTAGAATGCAGTATTGCAGCCAGACTCTGCCGACTGCCAGCAGTTCGATCCTGACCGGCTCAAGGTTGACTCAGCCTTCCATCCTTCTGAGGTCAGTAAAATGAGGACCCAGATTGTTGGGGGCAATATGCTCTGTAAAGCGCTTGGAGAGGGCTGTGAAGCACTATGAAGCGGCATATAAATCTAAGCGCTATTGCTAAGTGCTATTGCTATTGTTATTAACAATATCCTGCAGTCACGTGACTGCAGTTTTGCCAAAATGGGCATTTATTTCCAGGTTTTCAGTAAAACTATACCCATAGCGTATCAAGCATTTGCTTAATGACTTCAACAACCACTTTACAATTATTGTTTTAATGACTTCCAGGCAATTCATGCCCTGGTTACTTCCCGCTTAGATTATTGCAATTCCCTCTACATGGGCCTGCTCCTGAGATGCTCACGGAGACTCCAGCTGATCCAAAATGCAGCCGCACGGGTTATTACGGGAACCCCTTGTTACTCCCATATAACACCCCTCCTGCGTCAGCTGCACTGGTTACCAGTGGTTCTCCGGGTCCGCTTCAAGGTGCTGATTCTCACCTATAAAGCCCTACATGATTTAGGTCCAAGTTATTTACAGAACCTTCTCCTGCCTGCTTCCCACTGTCCTGTTCGCTCACATAGGGCCGCTCTCCTCAGGGTTCCGACGGCGAGCCAATGTCATCTAGTGGTGCCCAGGGGTAGGGCATTCTCTGTGGGTGCTCCCACCCTCTGGAATGAATTACCTACCGAGCTCCGGACGGCTTCTGATCTCCACTCCTTCTGTCGGGAGCTGAAGACTTGGCTGTTCAAGCAAATAGGCTGACTCTGATTCTGGGTTTCATTATTTATCATTAATTAGTTATTTGATTAAAAGTGCAATTTTATTGTACATGTTTCTTAACTTGTGTTTGCCACCCTGAGTCCTTCGGGAGAAGGGCAGCATATAAATACATGTAATAAATAATAATAATAGTAATAATAATAATAATAATAATAATAATAATAAAAGATTGTAAAATCAGTTGGACCGACCCCATTTACGACCGTCACAACTTACAACCATAAAGAGCAGGCTCCTTTACAATTATATGTTAAGAACTATGCAATCTTTTTTTTTTATTGCTTAGTAGGATCTGTTTCCTTCTATTCATGATGGCTACCTCTTTGGTTTGATTGGGAAGGAGCAATTCATCAGTTTGTTTATATTAATTTGTAGTTCTGTACGACTGCAGAGAAAATAGCCCATGCGAAAGGTTGTTGGAGAGCAACTTGAGTGTGACCAATATGCAAATGCATTTGTTAGGTTTTCTGTAAACCAGGCCCTGGGTTGATTGCCAATGATACCTTCACATATTCACATATATGCCGGGAGAAGGGCGGCATATAAATACATGTAATAAATAAATAAATAAATAAATAAATAAATAAATATTTAATTTTATAAAATATTATAAAGGTGGTTTTTTTTGACATAAACACTTAGAATATTTGTTATTATTTTCATACTGCTTCCTAAACTGAGGCACCCCTCTTAGTTGTTCTATGTCAGTGATGGTTAACCTTTTTGGTGCCGAGTGCCCAAAGCAGATGCGTGCACGTACAAATGCACGCGTGTGTGCCAAAATGCAATGTGAGTGCCCCACGCATGTGCCCCGCCTCCGCAGGCACATATGTCCCCTGCACATGTGGGGGCCCCCGTGCATGCGCCCCACTCACACATGCGCCCCCCCCACGTGCCCCGTTTTGGCTTCCACGTTGGTGCAGGAGGCTTTCAAGGCCCAAAATGGGGCATAAGGGGTGTGTGCAAGCCAAAATGGGGGGCCCATGCCCTGTGCCTCCTGCACCTCCCATCACATGTGCCCCCCACATGCATGCATGGCAGAGACCCAAAGGCCAGCTGGCTGGTGGAAGGTGGTAGAACTGGGCTGGGGTGACAGTTGGTGTGTCCGCAGAGGGGGCTCTGCATGCCATAGGTTCGCCATCACAGTTCCATCACGGTTCTACGTTATCAAAGGTTCCGCACTCACTGAATCTGTTGTTTGTTTCCATGATTTTCTGACATTACAAAACAGACAATGCGAGTGATTGCGAAACATACAGAGCATGTATAGCAGCACTGATTTCATGTGCCTCGTTTGCCTATTGTAGTTCTTGAGCAAATTCGCTCAAACTCAGTAATGCATTTCTAGCAGTTAAGCTGATTAATAGGTGGCTGCTAATAGACCTTTCCTTACTCTATTTTTTATGCTTCAGTTATAATAAAACAAAGCACAGAAAACACTTTCTTTTCTTTTGTTTAGCCCAGTGATTGTATCCCATATCCTCATGCCATCTAAGGGCATTTTAATTTGTCATTTGGCTCTTTGACACAAGTGCGTTGACAAGCTGCTTCACAACAGATTGAGTAGGAAGAAAATGTTAATCTTTACAAGGGTGGCCTTTGTGATGTTTGCTTTGCAAATAACACTCATTGGGGCTGCAATGGGCAACTCAGAGGTGTTATTTAGGTCCTTCTCAGCAATCAGCATAGCAAAAACAGATCAGAAACCATTCACCATAAGTACACTGACCTATGATCACGGTTGAGCTGCAGAATTGATTGATCAAGCTAGCCTACCTTGAGAGTAACAACCCACACGTTTTACCTGTCCTCACTTTTGTTTGATTCTATAACCTGCAAGAATGGTGAAAAAAGCTGGAAAGGAAAGAGTTAGGAATATCCGGAAGGAGACCCCATCCCACCCCTAAAAGGACCTAACGGTAAAGAATAATGATGAAGCAGTTAAAGCCAACCTCTTTAACACATTCTTCAGCTCAGTCTTTGGCTCATGCCCAGTGGTGAAATCTGAACCGGTTTACTACCGGTTTGCTGGCTACACATGTGCACTGCAAATCACTTCAACTGTTAAGTTAGTAACACGGTTGTTTAAGTGAATCCGGCTTCCCCATTGACTTTGCTTGTCAGAAAGTTGCAAAAGGGGATGACATGACCCCGGGACACTGCAACCACCATAAATATGAGTCCGTTGCCAAGCATCTGAATCTGATGACATGACCCTGGGGATGCTGCCACAGTAGTACCTGTGAAAAATGGTCATAAGTCACTTTTCTCTGTGTCGTCGTAACTTTGAAAGGTCCCTAAATGATTGGTTGTAAGTCAAGGACTACTTGTATTTTGCCACTCTAACTCAATATTCTGACATGAGAGAAATATGATTATTATTCCTGTAAAGGTAGAACCAAAGTTACGCCATTTTAAGTGCTTTCTTTTACCTTGTTTAACCTTATTATATAACTGTGCGAAGGGGGTTATAATGACCTTTTGCTGATTTAATTATTTTAAGGGAAGTATGTATTATGTAGTTGTTTTGATGGAAATCAATGTTCTTAAGTGTTCTGGGAAAATGCTGATTTAAGGATGTCTTAATGAGGTTGTTTTTAAGTTTGTCTGTTCTAGGAAAGGGAAGTGCGCATTTGATACGTTTGGGGTATCTTTGCTGGGAAGTTGGGGAGTTTCCAGGGTGGAACCTGTATTACACATATATTATATAAATCTGTAACCAATTCTCAGGGGATGTTTTTATGTAATCTGATGTATTCTGATGAATGTATAAATACCACGTAAATGATGTTTGCCTTTCGTCATCTGCCCGCTCTGCGTGCGGAATGACCCTTTGCAAAGAATATTCTGTACATGTTTTTATATCTCTGTTTTTGCAATTTATTCAATAAAGGTTTTTTTATTTCATGAATGAGGTCTTCTTGATTCTCACATGACAACAGCATCTATCTTTTAGACGATGTTACCAATCAGGATCTTTTCACATCCCGGTATTTTCATCCACTGTAATAGACAAAAGGATGTGAAATCATTCTACCCATTCAGCCTCCAGTTTGTTTCTCATTGACATATTGAACAACAAAGGTTCAGAACATTAAACAAGGGCAATTGCAGAGAATCAAAATGATTGGATTGTATTAGTCCTCCTGAGGAAGTGGCTTGTTAGAAATTTATGCCTCAGTTAGGTTTGGGAATGGTGGTAAGAGGAAGCAGGTTGAAATTCAGCAGGTTCTGACAGATTCTGGAGAACCCGTAGCGGAAATTTTGAGTAGTTTGGAGAACCATCAAATATCACCTCTGGCTGGCCCCAGAGTGGGGTGGGAATGGAGATTTTGCAATATCCTTCCCCCTGGAGTGGGGTGAGAATGGAGATTTTGCAATATCCTTCCCCCTGGAGTGGGGTGAGAATGGAGATTTTGCAGTATCCTTCCCCTGGAGTGGGGTAGGAATGGCGATTTTGCAGTATCCTTCCCCTGTCACGTCACGCCCACCAAGCCACATCATGCCCACCAAGGCACACCCACAGAACTGGTAGTAAAAAAACTTGAATTCCACCACTGGAGTAAGCATCTAATTGTTGTGGTCCGCCAGCGGCCTGCACGGATCATGGCTGATCCTGAGGAGGAGGAGGCTGGTGGCTGCGCCAACAGCCGGCACAGCCGGCCCTCACGTTGGACAGCGAGGAAGCTGAAGAGGATGTGGTGCCAGAGGCAGAGACTCAGCCTGGGCCTTCAGAACCTCCAGAGGCTCCTTCAAGTGGAGAGAGCGAAGTGGAGGAGCCTCTCCTCAATGCTCGAGCATGCAGGGTTACCAAAAGGCAGGAGTGGCTATTCAGGAGGAGGAGATCTCCTTGAGAATAAGGTTTGAGGATAATTAGCCACTCCCTTAGCCTATTTAAGTCGCACGCAGTTAGTAATTTCTTGCTGGAAACAACGTGCAATTATTAAAGAACATTTTGAAGAATATCTTGTCTTCTGGTCTGGTTGCCAACCTTTGCCGGACTTAGTTCATTCTTGGTACATTATAACTTTGATAAGGACCATTGCAGTGGTGGGTTCTTCCCGGTTCGGCCCGTTTCTCTCGAGCTGGTAGTGGAGATGATATGATGTCACTGAACTGGTTCTGCCCTCCACCGCTCCCCCCCACACCCCCCCCCGCATTATTCTTACCTTTTATTTGGCCCCACCCCCCAATCTCTTGCTGCCTCCTGAGTTCCAGCTGATGACTAGAGGGAAAAAAACTGTTTAAACTCTTGCCCCAGAGCTTCAAAGGGCCGCCCTACAGCTGATCAGTGTTAAAAGAAAACAAATGAGTAGATCAGTGCCTGCAAAAATAAATGGATAGATTGGTACAGGTTTTATAAGCAGTTAAAAGCCTGGTAGACCAGTACCTCTGCTAAATCCTAAATAATTGTCACATGACCATCAAGCCACGCCCACAAAATAAGCCACGCCCACAGAATTGGTAGTAAAAAAATTTAGAACCCACCCCTGGACCATTGGTATGTGTCACAATCCTAGGGAATCCGGAGCTGGGGCAGAACACGAATAAAAAAAGTCCACTAGATGTTCCATTAGCTCCATTTACATTGATTTATTTAGTATTTTGACATACAACTCCCTAATCTGAAGTATCTTGACTTGCAATTAGATATAAACACTCAAGCTGCATTTTGGCTTAATGTGTTGCTAAGAACTTTGCCTCTTTATTATTTAAGATCGACAGTTCCAGATGCAGTCTTGGGCATTTGCCTGTCTGCCTTCCACCCCCACTCCCACCCCAAGAAAGACACATGGAGTTACTTTTGCATAGTTTCCTTCATTGTTCTTGATCTGTAGACAGAATCTTGCCAAATCAAAGGAGTTGTTTGCAATACTAGACTTTGGGATTAGCTAGGGATGAGCCTTTTTAGCCCTCTTTCTCCTGACCAAACCTTCCATGTTTTGCTGTCTTTTTGCTATCTGAAAGTCACTTTTTTTCCAATGCTGTTGTAACTTCAAATGGTCCCTGAATGAATGGTTATAAAATGAGGACTACCTATACTTATTTCAAGGTGGCTGTCAAAATCTTTTGATATTGAGACTAGATTGTGGAAATGGTAAGGTCTTCTCCATGAGACCCGGATCTTCCAAAGATAAATCTCCATGATACTTCATGTCAGTAGTCCATGATACCCATTTTTTTTTTTTTTTGCTTTTATCGAAGTTGGTTTTTCAGTTTTGGAAGCAGAGAAAATTCTGTAAGAGCTGAAAATTGAAGTTGAGAGACTTTTTGGTCTTTCTTCTTCTTCCTCCTCTTCTTCCTCCTCCTCCTCCTCCTCCTCCTCCTCCTCCTCCTCCTCCTCCTCCTCCTCCTCCTCCTCCTCCTCCTCCTCCTCCTCCTCCTCTTCTTCTTCTTCTTCTTCTTCTTCTTCTTCTTCCTCCTCCTCCTTCCCTTCCCCTTCCCCTTCCCCTTCCCCTTCCCCTTCCCTCCTCCCTTTAAAAAGAACATCCTTATCAGAATTAATTTTTTACTCCGTAGGAAATTTACACAGCTCATTCAGCGGCCATCTAGATGCAAGCATTAATTTCTGCTTCATGCATTTCACTGATGTGGTTTATTCAGCTTTGGTTAACTGAGCCGAGGTGGCGCTGTGGTTAGAGTGCTGTACTGCAGCTGCTTCAGCTGACTGCGAGTTCAGCAGATCAGCAGATCAAATCTCACCAACTCAAGGTTGACTCAGCCTTCCATCCTTCCAGGGTGGGTAAAATGAGGACCCAGATTGTTGGGGGCAATATGCTATTTACTATACTGTCAATTGTTGTAAGCTGCCCAGAGTCCTTGGAGAGTGAGCGGCATAGAAATATGATTAATAAAATAAAAATAAAATTGATAAGCGAGAAATCAGTAGTACCCTGTTGTCAGCAACATAAATGGATGCAGCTATGTGGCCATCAGGGGAGCTTGGCAGGAGGGTGATTTTAATTTTCCTATCCTTGTAGACCAAAGCATCAGCAGGGATGCAGCTCAGTTAGTACTCATCATGTAACTTGCTTGGTTCTTTGTAAGATATCCAACATGGCTGATTACTAGCTGTAATCAACACAGTTTAAGGTGCTCCCTTTGATGCTAAACCACTTCTTGGTTTGGCTATATTGGGGCGGGGGGGGGGTATTTATCTCCGTAGGAACCTGTCTGGAGATCAAGACAACAAGCTAGGCCTTCTTAAATATGCCTTCATTTTCTTATAAATAATACACAGGAGGGGTGGTTTTTTTTTCCTGAGTTACTCCCAATATATTCTTTTGTGCTGAGTCCCTATTCTATCCGCTCTTAGGAAAAGAGCCAATTATTTCTTTAGAGTTGCCATTTTTACATATATTTTTTAAAAAATGGCTTATTTATTGCCACCATTTTGTCAAATGGTCTGATGGTGTTCTGTTTTTTTTTTTTAACTCTCTGAGTAGAAAGATAGCAGTAATCAGTAACAACTGGTGTATAATTGTATTTTCCTTCTTTTGTATAGAGGTCTGTGCTGATTTGTGGAGGCATTCATTGACTGGCTTCTCCAGTAAGGTACCTATAATCAGAAACCTTGATCTTAAGGTTTTTTCCCCCCCTAAAAGTTTATTGGATTCTGCAGAGGTGACATTTGATACAGGGCAAATATCCATGTACAGAATAGATATATGCATTTCATACTAGAGTAACATTCCTATTAAATATCTCAACTGAAAAGCGATCGGAGTGGACTGATGGCCCTAGACCAAAGCTAAAAGTTTAATGTGATTTGGGTGACTTTGGGTCAGTCACCAGGAGACTGAGAGTTCTAGTCCCACCTTAGGCATGAAAGCTGGCCTTCGCTACTGGTTCAGGAACAGGTGCACGCAGGAGCACGTATGTGCTATATGCATGCACGCCCCTTCTGCGCATGCGCAGATTGTAAAAAACCAGGACATAATGACGTCCAGAGACTCCTGTTGCCAGCGCTACCGGTTCAGTGAACCAGATAGAACTGAGGGGATTTCACTGCTATAGATAGACAGACAGACAGACGAATGAGTCACATTGATATGGGAAGCCAAGGAAAGTCAGTTTGGATAAAAGTTGTCCCTAGAATAAAACACTGATCTCCCTAAGCGTAAAGGGAAGCCCTATCTTCTCTGCTGGGCAATGTTAGGCCAATTCTTCTCATGATAAGAGAGCAGAAACTGGTCCCTCAAAATCAGGTGTAGAAGCTGGACTTAAATTATGGGAATATGTGGGTTCTAATCAGTTCTGTTACTTAGCATGAAATCATCACACTTCTGCCTTCCTGGACAACCTGGAATTCAAAATCCTTTGCATCAGTTACGGTTGCTTATAGTTATTTTATATCTTTTCCTTCTCAATTTATAGAAGTGTGAATATATTTATTTTCACCTTTGGACTGAAGATTCCAAGGCAATCTCCCTAACAGAAACAGGTTTCTGATTCAATTTCCTATTGCTACTTATGAAACTCGGCTTAAATTGAAAATTCACTTCCTTATACTATCCCTTTCAAAGCTAACTTAGTGGAATATGTGCAATTATAAAATTGAAATGCTAGTACCAGTAAAATTCAAAAGCCAGTTTTTTAAAGAAAGAATGTTGACTCTGAAACAGTTAAAACTTATTTTTGAATAATAATATTATAAGCACTGAAGGTATCTGAAGTAGATTTATTTGGCTGCCTCTATATGAATGCATGTGTACATTCATTCCAGTAGTGAGATTCACCTACCTTTGCTACCGATTCGCAAATGTGAGCTGCCTTCTGCAATTGACTGATGTTGAATTTGTCAATGCCGACGGTGTTCAAGTGCTTCAATTGTTTTGGGATAGCACTCTTATTTATGGTTTATTTATTTAATATTGATTTATTATTTATGGAAGCAGCATAACAAATTTAATTGAATGCATGCATGCATAAATGCATGCATACCAGTGGTGAGTTGCCCCCAATTCGGACCGGTTTGCAAGAACTGGAAGTAAAACCGGCGGGAGGCTCCGCCCACTGACCCCGATGTCATCAGGAAGCTTCTACGCACGCGCAGAACTGCGCGCACGGCCCCATTGCAAACCGGTAGTAAAGGTAAGTAGAACCCACCCCTGATGCATACATACCATAATAAATAAATCACTAACCCAGATTTGCCCCTTACATTCCTTCGTACCGTTTCCTTAAACTTCACATATCTGCGATGTTCTGCATTTTGGGATTTCAGTGTTTGTGTAATGCAAACACATACAACTGTGGGACATCAGGGTGTGCAAAAGATTCTTCCTGAGCGGTAGGAAAAGTCCTGCCTGTGAATTAATATTTCAAAGATTGTTTGGTTCGCTGCTGTCAGGAAAACATCTCCTGAATGCAAATGCTTTGTGTACGTGGTTAATGTAAAGCAAAGTTATTGCTTGAGCTCCGGGGGATCGAAGGAGCATTTTATTAGAAAAAGCATCCCTTCTTAGCAACACCAAACCCAGACAGAACTTAACAAATAAGTTCTGCCGTGTTTTTATAATTCATAAATGTATAAATTTTAATATTAGGATTGATGAATTGATTCATTATGTGCCATCAAGTTGCTTTCGATTCCTAGCAACCAATAGACAGATTTCCCCCCACTTTCATAGAAACTTGGATGATGCTCTTTGCAATGTTTGATTTTGTATTTCACGATGTTTGTATTCAAATACTTATAATGAAAAGGCAGCAAAGTTGCAAGCTGTCAAAAGCAGTCTCATTTAAATGAAAATGTTTAAAGGTCAAGATTTCCACATGAACATTATTATTTTTTTTAGGAAAAAATTGCAAAATGTTAACTGTAAAACGCAGCTTTTTCAAAACGGTTCATCCCGAAGCCCCATTCAGGAAGGCATTTTAAAGGTTGCATGACTCGTTTAGAAGAATTGCAAACCGCAAGAGAAATTATTACAGTGAGACAGAATGTTATTGGACAGAAATTTCTCCTCTTGAGCTGAAACAATGTTATGCAAAGTAGAAGAGCTGTGCATCAGATATGAAAATCAGAGAATCGATTCCGAACACTTGAGTCATGGACCAATTCAGTATGGATCACTTGCAAGGGTAGACTTCAAAAATTTTAGCAAGGAGTTCTCTGACTGGTTCCTGGGTGGGTGTGCCCATGGTGGGCGTGGCCTAGGTGGCCTGCTGCATCACAGTGGGGGGGGGCATTTTTGCCCTCCCCGGGTTCCGGAGGCTTTCCTTGAGCTTCCGGGAGGGCGAAAACAGCCTACTCAGGCTCTGGAGGGCCTCTGGAGGCCAGAAATGGGCCCTTTTCTGGCCTTCCTGAGCCTCCGCACATGCCCTGTACTTACCTGCATCCAAAACGGACCGCGTGGTGACTCCTGGGATGGGTGGGGCAGGGTAGGCGGGGCCAGCCAGGAGTGGGATTTGTGGATTCTCTGAACTGCACAGAATCTTAGCTACAGGTTCTCCCGAACCCCTGCAAACCCCCAGCAGCCCACCCCTAATCACTTGGGATCACTTTTGGAATCTGATTTTGTGTACCTGAAGACTGTTGTTGTGGGGCACAAGGGATGAAATTTGCAGTGACTGTTAAGGATATTGTTGTTGTGTAACAACTAGCAGAGTAAAGTGCACAGAGAAACGTTGCTGAGAGCACTGAGATAGAGATACATACAAACTGGTGTTATCAAAAGTTTTCTTTATAGTGGAAAATAAACAATCTCGTAGTCTTCTAAACAGTCCAAGTCTTTACCGGTTAACTCCAAACAAACTCTTCCTCATTCTGTGAGAAATACTTTTCCAATTCTCAGACAAGCTGAAAGTTACGTGTGAAGAAGAAAAAGAATTTGTAAGAAGCAGTTCAAGTAATTCTCGACTTTCAACCACAATAGAGGCCAAAATTTCTGTTGCTAAGCGAGACATTGATTAAGTTAGCTTTGTCCCATTTTATGACCTTTCTTGTCTTAGTTGTTAAGTGAATCCACAGTAGTTGCTAAAGTAGCAACATGACTGTTAATTGAATTTGGCTTCTCCATTGACTTTGCTTGTCAAAAGGTCGCAAAAGGTGATCAGATGACCCCGGGACACTCAAACCATCTTACTATATGCCAATTGCCAAGCGTCCAAATTTTTAATCACGTGACCACGGAATGCTGCAACTGTCTTAAGTGTGAAAAACAGTCATCCGTCACTTTTTTTCAGTGCCTTCGTAACATTAAACAATCACTAAACGAATGATTTAACAATTGCAGTGATTCACTTAACAATTGTGGCATGAAAGCTTGTAAAATGGGGCAAAATTCACTTAACAACTGTCATGCTTAGCCACAGAAATTTTGGGCTCAGTTGTGACCATAAGTTGAGGACTACCTGTGGTAGGGTTTCTGTGGGTATGTTTGAATGAGTCTTAATTCCTGGTTGCGAACCGGTAGTGAAGGTATGTAGAACCAGGGATGAAATGTAAAATATGTTGCTACCAGTTCTGTGGGCGTGGCTTGGTGGTGGGGGTGGGAGTAATGTGACTGGGTGGGTGTGGCCAACTTTTTTTTTTTTTTTTAACTTTTCAGAACATTTTTTCTAATGCTTTGAAAAGCCTTTGGCAACCGGGCAACTCAGCTGGGATCGTCAGAGAGGCATTTAAAAAAATTCTTTGAAAAGCCTCTCTGACATTAGGCAACTCAGCTGGGATCGTCAGAGACTTTTCAAAGCATTTTTTTTTACCACCTCTTTGGCCAGGAGGTTGCAGAAAAAAATGCTTTGAAAAGCCTCTGAGGATCCCAGCTGAGCGGTGCGATCATCAGAGGCTTTTTTTTTTTTACTTTTAAAAGCATTTTTCCGTCGGAAGAGGTTGTAGAAAAAATGCTTTTAAAAGTAAAAAAAAAAAAGCCTCTGATGATTGTGCGACTCAGCTGAGCATGGTGGGGGGGGCACAGGGATTTTTGCTACCGGTTCTCTGAACCACCCGCTGCAATCACTGCCGGATTGGGTGATCCAGTCCGAACCGGGACCATTTCACCCCTGAGTAGAACCCACCCCTGGTCCAATTATGAGACATTCTTTTGTTATGAGAACAGGCCATCTCTTTTTCAAGCACCTGCAGCGGTGACCTTGGTGGCTTCTAGGCTCTCATGATTTCTGCATGCATTCTCCACGTTTCGTTTCCCCTTTCGCTCCCTCCAGTTCATTGACAAGTTGAAAAGCATTCAGGTTTGAAAGAAGCAAAACAGTTCAATCTTGACAGAGTGCCTATAGGTTAATTACTGGTTTAAAGCCAGATATTCTGTAAATGCTCTCTACATGGGGCTCCCCTTGGGATGCACCCAGAGGCTCCAGCTGGTACAGAATGCGGCCGCGCGGGGGATTATGGGAGCGACGGGGCGCTCCCACGTGACACCTCTCCTGCGTGAGCTGCATTGGTTGCCGGTTGACTTCCGGGTGCGCTTCAAGGTGTTGGTAATCACCTTTAAAGCGCTCCATGGCTTAGGACCAGGGTACTTACGGGACCGCCTTCTGCCACCAATTGCCTCCCACCGGCCGGTTCGCTCCCACAGAGAGGGCCTCCTCAGGGTGCCGTCAGCCAGACAATGCCAGCTGGCGACCCCCAGGGGGAGAGCGTTCTCTGTGGTAGCTCCCACCCTCTGGAACGATCTCCCTCCAGAACTGAGAACAATTGCTGACCTCCGGACTTTTCGTCGGGCTCTGAAGACTCATCTCTTCCAACTTGCTGGACTTGCCTGATCCCTTCTACTTTTTAAATTTTTTAGAGTTTTATTCTGTTTTATATTCTCAGCCTAATCTATATTGGTTTTTAGTACGATTTTAACTTTTTTGTATTGGTTTTTTAATTGGCTGTTCACCGCCCTGAGTCCGGCAGGAGAAGGGCAGTATATAAATCTAATTAATAAATAATAAATAAATAAATAAATATGGAAGTCCCCTCTCCTTGGTCAGCGTTTAGGTTGGCAGCAATAACATGTCCTCAAAAAAATCCATATATGTTCGCTAGTTCCTAGAGTTTTCTAACTCTGTTTTAGCCAAAGGTGTATTTTGTCTCCAATATGATTACTTGTACTTGCCATGTCTTGGTGATGTGTGGAAATTGAGAAAAAGGAGGGCAACGTTTTCATCAGAAGGAAATTGTGTTTGTGGTGTCCTGGGAAACTGGAGCTGATCTTCAATACATTTGTGCCTTAACAAAAATTGTTCTCCCTTTCTTTTCTAACCCTCATACTCACAGATTATTATTATTTTTTTTTTGGTCCTCTAACTCAAATAAGAGAGATTTCTAATGGGATTCTCCATTAGAATTAATTTATTTGGTAATGCCTTGGTAAGGCCACACTTGGAATATTGCATTCAGTTTTGGTCGCCACGATGTAAAAAAGATATGGAGACTCTAGAAAGAGTTCAGAGAAGAGCAACAAAGAAGATTAGGGGACTGGAGGTTAAAACATATGAAGAACGGTTGCAGGAACTGGGTATGTCTCATTTAATGAAAAGAAGGACTAGGGGAGACATGATAGCAGTGTTCCAATGTCTCAGGGGCTGCCCCAAAGAAGAGGGAGTCAAGCTATTCTCCAAACACCTGAGGGTAGAACAAGAAGCAATGAGTGGAAATTAATCAAGGAAAGAAGCAACTTAGAACTAAGGAGAAATTTCCTGACAGTTAAGTCAATTAATAAGTGGAACAACTTGCCTGCAGAAGTTGTGAATGCTCCAACACTGGAAATTTTTAAGAAGATGTTGGATAACCATTTGTCTGAAGTGGTGTAGGCTTTCCTGCCAGGGCAGGGGGTAGGACTAGAAGACCTCCAAGGTCCCTTCCAACTCTGTTATTCTATTCTATTCTATTTAAATATGATTAAGCTATGGACAATGGTGGAGAAATATGCCTTTTCAGGATAATACTAATATTAATGCTAATTACCCTTTGGAAGGACACAACAATCTAAAGTTATTGTATGTTATGCATTGAATGCTGATCAGCCAATGATAGATGTATGGCTGTTTATTAAATCCAGATGACTCAATCTTTTCTTTAAATATGGACAAATTTTGTGCAAGGAAGAAGGCTGGGTTATTTGCATGAGATAATATAATTGCTAAATCAATGGTTATAGAGGAGACAGCTGTGATATTACAGACAAAATATCCATGTTTTGATTATCTTATTCATAAAATCATACTGTTTGGGGACCATTCATTTCCTCTTGTTTCTTGAATAATATAAATCAGAAAGTTCAGTCCCACTATTAAGTTCCTTTCTCCAAGCAGGCTGATCATTTATCTCATTTTAAAAAATAATCCAGCAAAATGTCACTTTTATTAAATAGAAGAAGTTTGCCGGTTTAACTTTTTTTGGTAACGAACGGTGTTCTGTTATTTTCTCTGTATCTCTGCAATTTTCAAGTTTCCCCATCCCCCCCCCCCCAAAAGCTATGAATTTATTAAATTTTAGTTCCCAGATTAAAAATAATTATGAATGTATTGTGCATTATTTAGGGGCGGGGAATCATTAATATGAAAGAAAATTCTTAATTAGGAGAGCAAAGCTGCATTATGCACTAGCTAATATCAATACAAAGCCTCTTTTAAATGGGGCATGCTTGATACTCTTATTTAACCAAGAGGGAGGGGGAAAAATAGCATGGATTATGCATTTTTAGCTCATTTATTTATTTATTTATTGGTTCAATTTATATGCCGCCCTTCTCTGAAAACTCAGGGTGGCTTACAATGCGTTAAGCAATAGCCTTCATACTTTTGTATATACCTGCTTAGTAGGGCTTTCGGGCCCCCCTAAGTGGTGTTCTTTTTTAATACAAAGTCAGCTTATTGCCCCCACAATCTGGGTCTCATTTTACCTACCTCAGAAGGATGGAAGGCTGAATCAACCTTGAGCCTGGTGAGATTTGAACTTGCAGTAATTGCAGGCAGCTGGTGCTACTTAACAGCACTTTAGTCTGCTGCGCCACCAAGGCTCTTAGCACCCTTGATTTCTTAATTTGTAGGTTTGATTTGCAAAAGTGGTAGAACAACCTTTCCAAGCTGACTGCCCAAAAGATCTCTTGAATAAAAATTCTCCTCTTATCTTCTAATAAAAGAGAATATTTGTAGCTCAGGCTTGAAGTGAGGGATCCTTGATGCTCCCTAAGGTTTGTTGTTTTCTTGCAGATGTTTTGTTACTCAAACTAGGTAACATTACCAGCACTGGTTATGGGAGCGACTCGTCGCTCCCGGGTAACTCCCCTCTTGCGCGAGCTGCACTGGCTTCCGGTGGTCTTCTGGGTGCGTTTCAAGGTGTTGGTCACCATCTTCAAAGCGCTCCATGGCTTAGGGCCGGGTTATCTACAGGACCGCCTTCTGCCACTGAATATCTCCCACCGCCCGATACGCTCTCACAGAGAGGGCCTCCTCAGGGTGCCATCAGCCAGACAATGTCGGCGGGCAACCCCCAGGGGGAGAGCCTTCTCTGTGGGAGCTCCTGCCTTATGGAATGAACTGCCCCCGGATATAAGAAAGATTCCCAACCTCCGCACCTTCCGTTGGGCTCTGGAGACTCTGTTGTTTCACCAAGCCGGCTTGACTGAATAGATTTATTTTAGTGGGTTTTAAATTGGTTTTAATGGGGTTTTAATAACGGCCAAATAATTTTAACTTATTTTAGTAATTTTAATTTTTGTGTGGATTGTTTTAATACGGCTGTGAACCGCCCTGAGTCCCTCGGGAGAAGGGCGGTATAGAAATGCAATAAACTCAACTCAAACTCAAACTGATGATTATGGAGATTCTCAGTCATCCAGCTCATAGTTATCCCAAAGGAGCTTCCCCGCCCCCAACCCAAGTGGCAACTGGACTTGTTTTTTCTTTGAAGGCATTTCGCTTCTCGTCCAAGAAGCTTCAGAGCTGAAGAAACTTCTTGGATGAGAAGCAAAACATCTTGAAAGAAAAAACAAGAAAGTCCAGTTGCCTCTTTAAAAAAAAAAGCACCTTTGGGACAGCACTGATGATGTTGCCTAGTTTGGGTAACGAAACATCTACAAGAAAACAAGCACTCTCAGAGAGCACCAGAGACCCTTCATCATGTATCTTCTCTCCAGAATTACGAACTACCTCCCCAGGGGTGGGTTACACTTACCTTTACCACCGATTTGCCCCCTGTGTGCATGCACTGTCTGTGCATGCACCAAGCCTGGATAGCTCAGCAGACTAATGCATTGTAATTAACTCCAGCTGTCTGCAATTACTGTAAGTTCGAATCTCACCAGGCTCAAGGTTGACTCAGCCTTCCATCCTTTCTAAGGTAGGTAAATTGAGGACCCAGTTTGTGGGGGCAATAAGCTGACTTTGTATAAATATAAATATACAAAAGTATGAAGGCTATTGCTTAACGCATTGTAAGCCGCCCTGAGTCTCCGGAGAAGGGTGGCATATAAATCAATTTTTTTAAAAAAAAAAGCCTTCGGTGAATGCACTTTGCTTGCTCGCATACCTTCTACACATGCGCCCAGCCTCAAAAATGTGCCTAAACAGCATGACTTGGAGCTGAGGCAGGGTGGGCAGCGTAGGTGGATAGCGTGCAATTGCCACTACCGGTTTCCCCAAACTAGTGCGAACCAGCTGAATACCACCTCTGCACCTCCCCAACACCTAGTCAGAATCAATGGGGATGCTGCAGCAGACGTAAGTGTGAAAACTGGCCCTAAGTAACTTTTGTAGTGCGGTTGTAACCTCGCACTAAATGAATAGTTGTAAGTCAAGGGCAACCTGTATTTCCAACCTGCCACCGTGGGAGGTTTCTGCTATCAGTCTGTAGAACTGGAGAAAGTTTGTAATGAGTTTGTTGCTGATTATACACATTCCCAGGAAATATATATATATATTTTTCTTGAACGGTTTTACACTGGTGATTCCTTTGAATAGATTAATGTGAAGATACTTATTTGTTTTTATAGTGAGTGAGGATATTTCCACGCATAAAATCAGTAATCTTTGATCTGTGATTTCAATGTTATATCCTGGATTGCTTTTGAAAAGTATTTGGCATATTCTAAAATATGACCAAGTTTAGATGAAGGCCCCGAAACATACAGTTTAAAATCAAACATTGCAGATGTCTCTGGGGGTCACTAGAATTTAAAACACTTTCCTGTGGCAGAATATTTTGCAGTACCGTAAATGAATCACGGTACATAAAATAATCGCTCCAATTTCGTTTGCAATACCTGAGAAGTACTTGGAAGGTTTATAGGTCTTATTTTTCTGGAATTTGTGATGCTCTTTCTTTCATCGTTATCCCCCCTTCCCTCAAACAAATGACGATTTATTTTTCTATAGCTGATTAAACAGCAAATGTGAGGCATGCATTCATGTAGAAAGAGGCCTCAACACAGTGGTGAAATCCTACTGGTTCGCAACGGTTCAGGCGAACTGGTAGTGATAAAAACTACCGGTTCGGGAGAACCAGTAGTAAAAAAAACCCCTACTTGTTCCTCTGAATTGGTATTTCCGACAATCAGCTCTGCCGTGTGATTTAAAATCACTAGAAAGCAGGAAATCCTGCTTTCTAGTGAATCTAAATCATGCAGCATACATGTTCCTTCTCCCGACTGTTATACTTACCTTCCCAAGCCTCCTTTTTCCAAGCATTTGGCGCGCACCGTGCATTCGCGGCCAGAAAACTGGTGGCAAACTGGTTCAGATTTCACCACTGCCTCCACCCCACTGAACTTGTTACTATAATTGAGAACAGTAGAATTAGATTGAGTGGAATAAGACTGAGCCATGGATAACTATGGTTGCGTTCATTCTAGAATTGGAACAGATGGGTCACAAGCATGCATGAGGCATGTTGGTTTAGGTTTGTTGCTCCTTGGGAAGGATCTGGATGCCCTCTTCCACAACAGTTCACCTGTAAAGGTAAAGGTTCCCCTCGCACATATGTGCTAGTCGTTCCCAACTCTAGGGGGCAGTGCTCATCTCCGTTTCAAAGCTGAAGAGCCAGCGCTATCCAAAGACATCTCCATGGTCATGTGGCCGGCATGACTAAATGCCAAAGGCGCATGGAACGCTGTTACCTTCCCACCAAAGGTGGTCCCTATTTTTCTACTTGCATTTCTTATGTGCTTTAGACTGGTAGGTTGGCAAAAGCTCGGACAAGTAATGGGAGCTCAGCCCATCATGCGGCACTAGGGATTCAAACCGCTGAACTGCCAACCTTTCGATCAACAAGCTCAGTGTCTTAGCCACTGAGCTACTGCGTTCCTTAGTTCACTTGTAACCCACACCAAACCATCACATGATCAATCCCACCCTAGTTCTAGTTCTGTTTTAGGCATAAAAGTTATCTGGGTTACTTTGAGCCAATCGCCAGGAGACTGTGAGTTCTAGTTCTGCCTTAGGCAAGAAAGCTAGCTGGGTGATATTAGGCCAATCACCAGGAGATTGTGAGTTCTAGTCCCACTTTAGGCATGAAAACCAGTTGAATGACTTTGGGCCAAACACCAGGAGACTGTGATTTCTAGTCCCACCTTAGGCATGAAAACCAGTTAGATGTCTTTGGGCCAGTCACTCTCTTTAACACACAATGTCAGACTTTGGAAACATGCCAGTTGGCCTATTCCTGCCATAACCAATGGACCAATATTCGGTTGATCCAAAAAATAGTGGATCCTGCATTGTGGAAAAATGCTAGGAATAAAAAGAAAAAATATGAAGCTTCTGGAAGACTAGCATTTTTTGCTTTAGAAAGCACTGATGCTCCAGGAAGTTGATATTCCCTGGTAAACAGTAGCAACAAGGCTCAAATTCAGTCTTCTGATCTGTCTTATAGTTCAAGATATAATGGGCATGAAAGCAGTGACCAATGACCAGGTGGGAAGTCAAGCTCACAGTAATGGCTGCTAAGAGCTGGGCAAATCCTTTTCCATGACAGCATCATTACCTGTCTTGTCACTAAAATGCCATAGACTGTTCAGATGAGAAGATGTGTATCAGGGAAGACGAGAAATAGGACTTTAACAACAGAACAACTAAAAGTAGTTTCAATGCAGCAATAGCACTTAATGCTTTACAGCCCTCTCTAAGCAGTTTACAGAGTCAGCCTATTGCCGCCAACAATCTGGGTCCTCATTTTACCAGCCTCGGAAGGATGGAAGGCTGAATCAACCTTGAGCCTGGTGAGATTTGAACTGCCCAATTGCAGGCAGCCGGCAGGCAGCAGAAGGAGCCTGCAGTACTGCACTCTGACCACCACGGCAGGTAAGAGATGGGACCCTGCCTCATATACACCAGTAGGCTGAAAGTAGAAAAGTAATATATTGTGCAATTTCCTTCATTTTAATTGGGATTTTCTCTAATTTATTAATTTGCTCACTTGCTTGGTTAAACTTGTCAGAAACTGTTGGCACATTTTGCTGCTTCTCTGCTTGTTGTGTTTCATTTAATTTGTTTTTCACGGCATTGTGAACTCGTGAAAGTCTCTAACCTTCTTAAATGGAAGAAGCTGCATAAACACAACATCCTGAATCTCACACAGTGCCTGCACAAAAACTTGCAGAAATGTCTCTGGAAGGTGTTTGATTTAAATTTCATGGTCCAATTTTATACATGCAGAGTTTCTCCCTCATTTCTTTAATTTGTGAAATAACATTGGCTGTATGCTTGGGGAAAAAAACCCACAACTTCCATTTGACTTTTTAGGCTGCTAATTAGGTGCTGGGAACAATTATGCTTATATTTAGTTAATCCACAGTTAATTCTCAAATGCTGAGTTCATAAACAGTACAAAAGTCCTGGCATTTCAGCATACAATGTTAGCTACTCTTTGCATTTCACTAAATGAACATTAATGTCCCCTTGTCAATGTAAGCTGTTGCTAAAAATCTGTAATGTTTTTCAAACACATCCATTATGATATTAAAAACCCATTTCCTATAGCATGTTGAATTGCACAAACCTCCCTACTCTTGAGATGATTAGCCAAATCCCATATTCCAAATCCATATAGTTGTTACTGCTTATTTCTGGATGGACAAAACATATTGCAATTGCAAATTGATTTTTTTATGCATGATGTTTATTTTCCATTTTGCTTTCATTTTTTTGTACCACATATGAGTATCTTTCAAATAAACTTAAATAACATGGGGAGGAAAAAAACCCCACAAATAGCTATGATTGTTTAATTAATAATAGCATATTGTAAGTTGTTCAGATCGACTGCTATCACGCTGTGTATACACAGACCCAAGCCTGATGCCTCATCACATCGGGGGACAGGCTTAAAAAAACAAGAAAGACACATTGTGATTCTTCCAAGCAGTTTTCTTTATTGTTCCTCACCTATAGATAGAATCTATAGCAAACTAAAGATAAAGTTTTCCTCTGTCTAGTTCAGGGGTCTGCAACTTTAAATACTCAAAGAGCCATTTAGACCCGTTTCCCACAGAAAAGAAAACACCGGGAACCTCAAAACCTGGGTGGGCATGGCCAACTTGATGTCACTCACTTCCACCAGTCACATGACCCCCCCCAGCCACGCCTACCCAGCTGGTCATTAGGGCAGAGAACCAGTTGTTAAAAAACCCAGGGAACCACAAAATCCTTTTGACATATCTCCTCCCTCCCTCTCTCCCCTTTCTCTCCCTATCTCTCTTTATCTCTCGATGTCTCTCTCTCTCTCCCCCTTCTCTGTATCTCTCTGTCTCTGCCCTGCCTGCTTCTCCATCCCCCGCCGTCACCCTTACCTTCTCAGGCCAGGCGAGGAGTGACTGGGAGGGGAGGGCGAGGGGCGGGGCCAGCCAGTGGTGGGATTACCTGACGGAGCCACAGCAGAAGGCCCAAAGAGCCACATACAGCTCTGGAGCCACAGGTTGCTGACCCTTGGTCTAGTCATGTCCAACTCAAGTGTTCATCTCCATTTCCTAGCCAAGGAAGTTAGCGTAGTCTAAACATGCTTCCATGGTCATGTGGCCGGCCGACCAAGGTGCACCTTCCCACTGAAGTGGTACTGTTCCGACCTAGGCTTCACAAAAGCACGAAGCAGACTCCTTGTCCCGACAAAACCCCCTTTTTTGAAGCTAATGTTAATTCCTTCATTCCTTCCATCCGGCAAACAGTCTTTCCAGGGTGAATTTACAACCACAGACCTTATCAGGCTTGGAGAGCTGCCAGGCCGATATCTTCCAAACGCAATGCTGTACAAGAAAATACTTGGCAAGGAGTCTCTGAGAGTCACAAACAGATCTTCACACCAATGAAATGAACTAATTATCTCCTGCAAACACCATTCCCCTTTCACTGCTCTTTATTCTCTATGGGAGGGGCCATTCACCATCCACCTGTGCCTTTACTGCTGAGTTGTCCTTTTTCCTTAATTGTTCCCTTCTCCTGGCAGCTCTGTGCATGCACACATTGGGAACAGGCTCCAGCTGTTATTCATCCCCACTTATCTTCGACCCTGAAGGTAGCTGATAACTGTCGGATGGCCCTGGCCCCATCTCTGCCTCCGACACAGAGCACTCATCAGAGCCTTCCCCAGACGTCAGGACTGGCCCATGTTCTTCCCCATCCTCCTCACTGTCCAAATCTGCCATCAGCTCCACTGGCCGCTGGCGGGCCACAACAGGTACTTATTTATCTACTCACATTTGCATGCTTTCAAACTGCTAGGTTGGCAGGAGCGGGGGCACGTAACAGGAGCTCACCCCATTGTGTGATGCTCGGGTCTCAAACCTGGACTTTTAGCTTTCCAGACGACATATTCAGTGTCTTTAACCACTGAGCCATCGTACCACTCCCATTAAGTATATACTCTGAGAACCATTAGGGAAGAGCAGTCTTCCCTTTTCTCCCACACAAAGCATCTGAACCGGGTTGTTTCTTGCTGCACTAGAATGCAGTCCCTCCATCCTGGGAATCTGGATTACATTCTGTCCATCCTCAGGGAACTTCTCTCGCTCTAGAATGTTCTGGTGATGTTCTGGACACATTCTGGTGAGAGAGAAGTTCCCTGAGGATGGGCTCCAGCATGAGTCCGAAAGCTCAGGAGACTAAATCTCTGGTCCCGGTGACCAATACAGATTGGATCCTATTCATTGAATAATCACAATTGTATGAGTTCAAAGCAGTGGTGGAATTCAAATCTTTTTACTACTGGTTCTGTGGGCGGGGCTTGGTGGGCATGGTGTGGCTTGGTGGGCGTGGCTTGTGGGCATGGCAGGGAAAGGATACTGCAAAATCTCCATTCCCACCCCACTCCAGGGAAAGGATACTGCAATGTTCGGGTGGCAATCAGCCCCGTTCCCTTCCTGGGGTAATTGCACTAAATTAGAGGTGAATCATGGCTTTTCCTTGGAGTATATTTTCAAGAGAAAATAAACCGAGATATATGCTAAGAAACTCATTTTTATTTTAAAGAAATAAAAACATCTTACTAGCTAATAAATTACATTTTGGCAGCGTTCCACCTTACTTCTTGGCAGGCGAACAAAGAAAGTTAGAAGAGAAAAAGAAAGAATGTGGACATGCGCAGTAGCTTAGTGATAAGAGTCTGGCAAGCTACCGTAAGTCTTAAAGTCCAAAAAGGAAGTTCAGCTGGCAAATACAAAAACACAGTGACATGCAAAACCTCCATTCCTACCCCCCTCCTGGGGGAAGGATATTGCAAAATCCCCATTCCCACTCCACCCCAGGGGAAGAATACTGCAAAATCCCCATTCCCACCCCATTCCTGGGGCCAGCCAGAGGTGGTATTTGCCAGTTCTCCGAACTACTCAAAATTTCCACTACTGTTTCTCCAGAACTGGTCAGAACCTGCTGAATAGTACCCCTAGTTCATAGCTCTTATTATGCCCCAAACCCATATCTTTTTCATCATACCTAAGTGTGATGAATGAATTCAGTGATAACTACATGAAGCTTGACACAAAAGCTTACCGAATCTACTATATAGGTAAGAAAATAATGCGCCAGCTGATCTCTGGGTACTGCAAGATAAGACCTAAACCTATAGAGAACTAAGCCATTTATTTATTTATTTGAAAGAAAAGAAAATAATCGGAAACTTGGCAGGAATAACATAGACTCAGTTTGACAATACTTCTCTATTCATTTAGCTTCTAAGGAGAAATCTCCTAAGCAATGAAGACATGTGGATCCTGGCAGCTGAAAAGATAATCACCTCTTCTCCATTTCAAAGACCATCCTGGGTGGAAAAACGCTTTCCTTAATTTAGCTCCGAAAAAAATACACTGTGCCAGGGGCCTTTCTCCTCCTACTTGGAGCTAATGAAGTCTTTTATAATGAACTCAAAACAATGCAACAATGCAAGTAATCACAGATCAGGAGAGAGAACAAACTAGGAATCAAAGGGACAGAAGGATGCTGAAAGGGGAAGGATGTGGGAGAATCCAAATGCAAGGATGTCTCGTTGACCATGATTTGAGGGAGCTGAGAACAAAAAGGTAGCTTGATAGCTTTCTGGACACGCTGAGGTGGAACACTGAGATCTCCTGTGTGAGCTAATAATCCTTTCGTATTATTTTCTACTAGAGGTGTATATGTGACACAATCAGAAAAAAATTTTTATAGTATTTTTAGTATAGTATAGTATAGTATAGTATTTCTAATACTATAATACTCTAATACTATAAAATGTGGGGGTTTTGTTTGTTATTTTTCTTTTGCAGAAAAAAGGAAGAGAGAAAACTGTTGGAGGCTGCTGCCCTTTGAGGGCAATCAGTCGTTCAGGAAGTATACATGCCTGTATATAGTGGTGGGATTCAGCTGGTTCAGGCTGGTTTGGGTGAATCGATAGTTAAATTGCTGGCAGGCCCCACCTCGCTCCTTCCAGGAGTCCCCACGCGCCCCATTTTGGCTCCCAGGAGGCTACAGGGAGGCCTCCTAGTCCCAAAATGGGGTGCAGGGAGGATGCGGCGTGGGCCCCCATGGACTGTTTTCATTCCCAGGAGGCTGCAGGGAGGCCTACTAGGCCCAAAATGGGGTGCGCGGAAGTGCGGTGCGGCCCCCCACAGACTGTTTTTGTTCCCAGGAGGCTGCAGGGAGGCCTACTAGGCCCAAAATGGGGTGCGCGGAAGTGCGGTGCGGCCCCCCACAGACTGTTTTTGTTCCCAGGAGGCTGGAGAGAGGCCTACTAGGCCCAAAATGGGGTGCGGGGAGGGTGCGGTGCTGGTCCCCACGGACCGTTTTCATTCCCAGGATCCAGGGAGGCCTACTAGGTCCAAAATGGGGTGCGGGGGATGCAGCACGTTCCCCCTCCCCATGGCCCATTTTTGCTCCCAGCGGGGTGCAGGAGGCCGAGTGCTTCCTGTCACATCCCCAGGCCATGCTCACCATGGCCACACCTACCCAGCCAGTCATTAGGGCAGAGAACCAGTTGTTAAATTATTTGAATCCCACCCCTGCCTGTATAGAATTTTGATCAGAATAAATTCAGAAGACCAAAAAGAGTGCTAGGTATTGATCGTCAAAGAACGGATCAGGCAATTTTATTTATTAGAGTCTCTAAACCTCTAAGAACGTGAAAATCTTGTGATCGTGACTATGGTTAAGATTTTACTTCAGTTTCCTTTCCATCTTGCAAGTTCCTTCTGGTAACTGAGGGTTTTTTTCACTTTCTCTTTAAGGTCATCTTAATACAGGTAGTCGTCCTTTTCGCTTACAAACATTTGTTCAGTGACGCTTCAAAGTTACATCAGCGCTGAATAAAGCTCTTTATGATAGTTTTTCACACTTCAGATTGTTGCAGCATCCCCTTGGCCATGTGATTAAATGTTGAGCAACTGACATGTATTAATGACAATTGCATTGTACTGGTTCCTGTGTAGTTCCATTTGTAACCTCCTCAGCTGGCTTCCAACAAGCAAAGTCGCGTGGGGGGAGGGAGCCAGATTTGCTTAAAGACTGCACGATTCACTTAACAACTGCAGTGATTCATTTAACAACGGTGGCAAAGAAAGGTTATAAAATGAAGCAAACCTATTTCCTTTCTTAGCGATGGATGTTCCGAACTCAGTTGTGGTTGTAAATCAAGGATTGCCTGCAATGTCTGTATTGAGAAATAGGCAACAAAGTTAAAAATATATATATAATCCACATTTTATAACAGTTTAAGCATATATTTTCTGGAATTCAAAGATGCCCTTCTGTAAGGACGGAACTGATGCGGCGGCAGGAAAATCTCCCGATTAACTCTCTTTCAAGTATGGCAGAGATGACTGTGGAGGTATTTTTAAGTAACTGTGTGCTGCAGGTCTAATGGGACCAATATCTGTGGTTTATGCTGACTTCAGTTTGTGTATAGATGTTGTGCACAGAGCAAGGCCGATGATTGACTGAACCTTGGCCAGTGCCCCACCTGCTGTGAAGAAGATACGAACGTGGACAGGACCCATCTGGCTCAGACTGCCATATAGAACTTCCATTCGTTATTTGGAAGTAACACAGTGGGAGACCATCAAGAGAAAGATTCTCAATTAGGGCTTACGCCTGGAGCCTGTTTTCAGGTTCTGTGGCTGTGTTACCCCACTTACACACACACAACTGTGGTTTAGTGAGTTTATTAACCTTCCCCAGCAATTTCCTTGACCAAGACTCAGAATTATCCCAAATAGGTCCAGCCACAAGCAGGCCAAGATTACAGATTGCAGATTAACAGAGTTGAATGGGACCTTCGAGGTCCTCTACTCCAACCCCACCACCCAAGCAAGAGACCCTATACAATTTCTGACAGTCCAGTCTCTTCTTGAAAGCTTCCAGTGATGAAGCTCCCACAACGTCTGAAGGTAAGCTGTTCCATTGGTTGATTGCTCTCACTGCCAGAAAATTTCTCCTTATTTCCAGGTTGAAGCTCTCCTTGTTCAGTTTCCATCCATTAATCCTTGTCTGGCCTTCAGGTCAGTGGTGAAATCCATTTTTTTTTACTACCGGTTCTGTGGGCATGGCTTGGTGAGCGTGGCAGGGAAAGGATACTGCAAAATCTCCATTCCCACCTCATGCCAGGGGAAGGATACTGAAAAATCCCCATTCCCTCCCCACTCCTGGGGGAAGGATATTGCAAAACCTCCATTCCCACCCCACTCTGGGACTAGCCAAAGGTGATATTTGCCGGTTTTCCGAACTACTCAAAATTTCCACTATTGGTTCTCCAAACTGCTCAATATTTCTGCTACCAGTTCTTCAGAATCTTTCAGAACGTGCTGGATTTCACCCCTGCTTCAGGTGCTTTGGAGAATAGCTTGACCCCCTCCTCTCAATATTTGAGGGGCTCAATATTTGAGCCCCTCAAATATTGAAACACTGCTATCATGACTCCTCTGGTCCTTCCCTTCACTAGACTAGCTATGCCCAGTTCCTGTAACCATTCTTCATATATTTTAGTCTCCAGTCTCCTAATCATCTTGGTTGCTCTTCTCTGCACTCTTTCTAGAGTCTCAACATCTTTTTTATAGTGTGGTGACCAAAACTGGATGTAGTACTCTTACTAAGGCTTTATAGATTGGTATTAGTACCTCAATTGATCTTGATTGTATCCCTCTGTTAATACCATTTAGGATTGCATTGGCTTTTTTTTTGCTACCGCCGCACACTGTTGGCTCATATTTAATTGGTTAGTCCACAAAGCAATGGGCCAATAGTCCATAAAGCAACTAAAAGTTGGTCAAGCAAATAAATCCACCCGACAAATTTAAATCCACCAGGCAAAACTTAAATACACACATGAGAGCTCAATTGACAAGAAAAGTTCAAAGTCTCCAAGGCACAATTCCAAACACAGTGAAGCAGGAAGCACGACAAACAAACGAACGATTAGAAAACCAACATGTTGTTCCCAGAAATGCCTCTCTCTGCCTGCTGTAATAAATAGCGAGCTTTCCGGTGCAGCCCATCAAGACGGGTGGGGGGGGGGTCTTTCCTCTCAATTAATCTGGCTGATCTCCATTGCTCCTGCCTTTTCTCTGCCCTACCTGCTCTCGGATGAGGTGCAGAAGGCAGTTCCTCCTCCTCTTCGCTGGCCGTCTGCCCCTGGAAGATTTTTCCAGCTGAAGCCTCCTCCAATTCTCTTTTGGATGGGTGTTCAGTTAATTAACTCAATTGATTAACTCAACTCAAACTGACATGCCAAGAATGGGCTCATCCTACCTTCAGCTGACCTGTGAGGAGGAATCTGGGAAGTCGTCCAAGGGAGATCACAGTGGCCACTACAACACACCGAGTGAAAACTTAGAGAGGGGGAAACAAATGGGGAACTTAGAACTGCAATGGGGAACAAGTCCGCTTTGCATTTTGCTAAATCAGTTGGTTTACATCTACAGGTTAGTCCTCGACTCACAACCATTCATTTTGTGACTGTTTGAGGTCACAACAGCACTGAAAAAAGTGACCTATGACCATTCTTCACCTTTACGACGGTTGCAGCAACCCCATGGTTACATGATCAAAATTCAAATGCTTTGCAACAGGTTCCTATTTATGATGTTTGCAGTGTCCTGGGATCGTGTGATTGTCACTTTCTGACAAGCAAAGTCAATGGGGAAGTCAGATTCACTTAACAATCATGTTACTAACTGAACAACAGCAGGGATTCACTTAACAACTGTGACAGGAAAGGTCGTAAAATGGAGAAAAACTCACTTGTCAACTGTCTCGCTTAGCAACATGTTGGGCTCAGTTGTGGTCGTAAGTTAAGGACAACCTGTATTTAGTTGACAGAGGGGGAAAATCAAGACTGACTATACAGAAGCCCTCAAATTGATACATATGTATAGACATGGATATATACTTCAATAGCTCTGGTGGCACAGCAGACTAAAGCACTGTTATTAACAGCTATTAACATCAACTGCCTGCAATTACTGCAAGTTCAAATCTCACCAGGCTCAAGACTGACTCAGCCTTCCATCCTTTCTAAGGTAGGTAAAATGAGGACCCAGATTATGGGGGCAATAAGCTGACTTTGTATAAATATACAAAAGTATGAAGGCTATTGCTTAACACATTGTAAGCCGCCCTGAGTCTCAGGAGAAGGGCGGCATATAAATCAAATTTTAAAAAAAATACCCATGATTTTTTCCAAGCAGAAAACAGCACAGAACTGGAGCCAGGAGGTTAATTGGAGTTTAATTTAGGAAAATGAATGCTTCTAAAGATTGGTTGGATTTGGTGCCATTTGTGGGCTGAAAAACAGGTGATGCAGATAAATTTACTTTAGCATTTAATGCCAGGAAAAAGATGGGAAGAGACAAAAAAGCAGAAAAATAATTTGATTATCATTAGATTTTTGTGCCCAGAAGCAAATAAGGCCTAATACAGGTAGTCCTCAATTTATGACCACAATTCAGCCCAAAATTTCTGTTGTTAAGTGAGACATTTGTTAAGTGAATTTCGCCCCATTTTTACGATCTTCCGTGCTGCAATTGTTAAGTGAATCACTGCAGGTGTTTAGTCACGTAAACAGTTACTTAGGAGTTGTCAAGAAATGTGCTTATTTCTGAAGCAAGTGATGCATTTTCCCTCTGATGTCCCTTTGCCATGCTATTAATCCTGTTTACTTCTTTTCAAAACAATAATTATCGAAGTTACTTTGATCTCTCCAGATTTATTATGACTTGATTGACTTGAGCGACTATAGTTGGGCCTGATCAATTTGCTTCAAAGACAGCTATCACTCAAAGTTTAATTTCTCCCTGTGGTTTTCATACCTAGCATACTCTTTTGAACTGATCCTCGTCTGGAGAAAGGAAGGCTATATGAGGCTACAGATTCAATTGCTTGCTTTAACCGTGCTCTGTTTCTCTACAAAGAATTGGATGAATTTTGTTTTAAGAAAATATTTTTATTATATTTCTTACAGATTGCTGGCAACGGATAAAAAGCATACATTAAAAGGTAGACAAACTTGCAGGACAAAAAATTCTCCATATGATGATACTGTTCCCAAAACTCAGTAAATTCCATATGCAGTTCCTCACCAGACCGAGTCCATTTTCAATACCAAATATTGCATACGTGACACAAAATGTTAGGTCTGCCGCTGAAAGCATATTTATCTAACCTACAGAGGATAAACGGATAGTCCAAACAGTGCTGGAATTTCTAGCAGAGATTTTAAAATTGCAGTACCATTTATGATTACTAATAAAGCTGTTCTGGATTTTTAAAAAAATAATAGAATAACAGTGCTTTTCATCACATATATTTTACATATAATGCTCAGAAGAAAGTCCTCCAGATGTTCAGGACAAGATATTTGACTTAACTTGAGAGTAACAATATGGTAATAAGTTGAATCTATACTTGAAGCTCATAAAGTCAGCAATAATAGAGAGAGCAGGCTAAAGTCCTTGTGGCAGAAATACTTTTTCAGAGTATAAGATGCTCCAGAGTATAAGATGCACCTTAGTTTCTGGGGAGGAAAACAAGAAAAAATTTTTTTGCCTCTGCCTACCAGCATCCATCAGTATTCATCTGGCTAGCATCCTGTCAGTGTGTGAGAGGGTTGAGGGCTGTTTGGAAACTGAAACAGTATTTGCTGTATGAGCAACAAGGAAGGAGACAGCAAGGAGCCTGGGCGTGACTTAGCACAACTGTTCTAAAGCCACATGCTGTGCTGAGCTCTGAAACTAAAACTGAAACACCTCTCCTATGCTTGTGTTTTGCTTGTATTTACTACCATGTTGGAAAAACTGCTTTTGGTATTGTATATTTACTTCAGAGGTGGGTTTCAGCAGGTTCTGACCAGTTCTGGAGAACCGGTAGCGGAAAGTTTGAGTAGTTTGGAGAACTGGTAGTAAAAATTCTGACTGGCCCCGCCCTCATCTATTCTCTGCCTCCCAAGTCCCAGCTGATCCAGAGGAAATGGGGATTTTGCAGTAACCTTCCCCTGCCATGCCTACCAAGCCATGCCACGCCCACCAAGCCACACCCACAGAACCGGTAATAAAAAATTTTGAAACCCACCACTGATTTACTTGATGTGTTATATTTTATATAAAAAGAAGTTATTGAATCCTGCTGAATCAGTTACTTGTGTGTGCTTTCTGAATGTGATTGCTGCTGCAAACTCTGATTCAGCATGAGCAGCTGATTGGCGGGTGGATCGGCCTCCCAGAATACCCCCAATCAGCTGTTCCAGGCTGCAGGGATTGCCACAGACCATCGCCGTCTCCATGCCTCACGTTTTTGGCTACATTCGGTGTATAAGACACACCCAAATTTTCACCCTCTTTTGGGGGAGGGTAAGTGCATCTTATACCCTGAAAAATACGGTAAACATTGCCATTTGTTCTAGAAATAAAATGCAATCTCTTTGTGTCTCTCTCGCTCTCTCACACACACACATGCACAAAATGAGTTTGGACAGCAAGCAATACTGCATCTCAAATATTCAATTTCTCTCCTGAAAGAAAAGTGGGAACTGCTATTCTGACCATCCCTTTTCCTGACTTCTTTGAAGGAAGATACATCACTGAAATGGATGTAAAATGAAGAACGATCTACAGTATTGATGTGGCCAGGAAATATGTTTGAATATAGGTAGTCCTCGTCTTACAAGCAGTTCAGTTAGTGATTGTTCAACATTACAACAGCACTGAAAAAAGTGAGATATGAACATTTTTCACAGTTACGACCTTTGAAGCATCCCCATGGCCATGTCACCAAGATTTAGATGCTTGGCAGCTGGTTCATATTTATGACGGTTGCTGCGTCCCAGGGTTATGCAACCTTCTACAAGCAAAGTCAATAGGGAAGTCAGATTCCCTTAACAACCAGGTTACTAACTTACCAACTGCAATGATTCACTTAACAACTGTGGTAAGTCGTAAAATGGGGCAAGAGTCACTTAACAAGTGTCTCACTTAACAACAGAAATGTTGGGCTCAATGTTTGTCCTACGTTGAGGACTACCTGTAGGACTGCCCATTCTTCTGAGCAGTGAAAGAACCAGCTCTTGCAACAGAACTGACCCTCAAGCATCATGCAATAGAACAAGTTTGAGTTGGGTCATCAAGATAATGGAATGTCCTCAGCATTTTGAAGTAGACCATGCCAGAAAAAAGACACCTCATCTACATTGATAGTCCTTGTCTTACAACAGTTCATGTAGTGACCATTCAAAGTTACAATGGCACTGAAAAAGTGACTTATGACCATTTTTCACAGTTACGACCACTGCAGCATCCCCCTAATCACTTGATCCAAATTCAGATGCTTGGCAACCGACTCATATTTATGACGGCTGCGGGTCTCCTGGGTTCCTGTGGTCAGCTTCTGACAAGCAAAGTCAATGGGGAAGCCAGATTCACTTAACAACCATGTTACTGACTTAATAAATGCAATGATTCGCTTAACAACTGCAGCAAGAAAAGTTTTAAAATGAGGCAAAACTCACTTAACAAAAATTTCCTTAAGAACAGAAATTTTGGGCTCAGTTGGGGCTGTAACTCAAGGAACCTATAGCCATGATGGCGAACCTATCACACATGTGCCACAGGTGGCACATGGAGCCATATCTATGGGCACGTGAGTATTGCCCTAGCTCAGCTCCAGCATGCATGCGCATGCTGGCCAGCTGATTTTTGGGCCTTCTGGGCCCACCGAAAGTCAGGAAATGGGCTGTTTCTGGCCTCCAGAGGGCCTCCTGGGGAGGGAGGCCCATTTTTCACTCTCCCCAGGCTCCAGAGGCTTTCTAGGAGCCTGGGGAGAGTGAAAAATGGGCCTCCCTCCCCAGGAGGCCCTCTGGAGGCCAAAAACAGGAAATTTGGCCTCCGGAGGGACTCTGGGGGGGATAGGGAAGGCCATTTTTTCCCTCCCCTGGCTCCTAGAAAGCCTTTGGAACCTGAGGAGAGCAAAAAATGGGCCGTCCAGGCCCACCAGAAGTCGCGAAACAGGCCATTTCCTGCCTCTGGAAGGCCTTGGGGGGGAGGCCATTTTTGCTCTCCCCAGGCTCCAAGAAAGCCTCTGGAGCCTGGGGAGGGTGAAAAACAGGCCTACCGGACCCACCGTGCCATCATGTGCCAAAAGCAGGAGGAACGTGGGGGATTACGTGCTCATGCATGGGGGAGGGTGAGGTGCATTGAATTATGGGTGTGGGCACGCATGCATGCAACCCCTCCGCGCTCCCCCCACTTTTGGCATGCAATAGCAAAAGGGTTAGACATCACTGGTATAGGATTTCCTGCCTGAGCAGGGTGTTGGATTAGAAGACCTCCAAGGTCCCTTCCAACTCTGTTATTCTATTCTATTCTAAAATGAATTTAATATGTATGATCTGGTAATTGCACTTGTACCAACAGACACTTTGCTGGTGCTGCTTAGGATATTGAATAAATGAGAACAAAGTCTTGGTTTGAGTATGCATGGCATTAATCTATCAGGTTGTCCCTGTAAGTAGAAGCGAACACTGCCCTACTATTAGATTTTTTTCCCACTATAAACTCTCCTTTTACGACTCTCAGCCCATAACTAATTTGGGGTAGAGTCAAGGCGACTGGATGGAGCTGAGCATTAACTGGCCGGATGCCCTTCCTGACACCATGCGGAGTTCACAGCAGATATTTTTTTTCTTTGCGTCTGGGGAGAGAGAAATATCTGCCGCTACCTCAGATTGAACTCTCAACCTTCCAAACGGGAGGGGATGAGCTTCACCACTAGGCCACTACGATGCTCAGATTTTTCCCACTATGACATGTATAAATGTCTTTCATCTCTAGTCCTCAGCTTACATTTCATTTGGTTGTGACTGTTCAAAATTACACCTCTGCTGACAAATGTGACTCATGACTGATCCTTTCACTTACGACCTTCACTGTGTCCTTGTGGTCACATGACTGTGGTTGGCCACTGGCATGTCTTTATGACAATTGGAGCATCCCAGGGACACGTGATCACCATTCACAACCTTCCCAGCTGGCTTCCCATGAGCAAAGTCAATGGGGAAAGCCAGATTTGCTTAATGACCACAGCAAAAAAAGATCGTAAAATCAGTAACGGTCATGGGATGACCCACCTAATGGCCACATCGGTTATCAACAGAGGTTCCAGTCTCAGTTGTGGTCGTAAATCAAGGACTACCTGTATTTTGGACCATCGCTGGACATTTCTTTCCCTTCCTTGTATCTGAAAATCTTAACAATGTGGATTTGAAGACTGTATATTTAAATGCGTGTTTGCTCAAACTCAACTGGATGTATCAAGATCTACTCTGATGGGCTTCAAAAATTTTAGCAAGGAGTTCTCTGCCTGGTTGCTGGGTGGGCGTGGGAGTGGTGGGTGCGGCCTAGTTGACCTCCTGCACCACGGCAGTGAGGGGACTTTTTGTCCTCCCCGGGTTTCGGAAGCTTTCTTCGAGTCTCCAGGAGGGTGAAAATGGCCTTCCCAGGCTCTGGAGGCCCTCTGGAGGCCAGAAATGAGCCCATTTCCGGCCTTCCCGAACTTCCGATAGGCCCATTTTTCACCCTCCCCAAGCCTCTGTGCGCACCCTGCACTTATCTGCATCCAAAACTGGCCACGTGGGGACTCCTGGGAGGGGAGGGATGGGGTAGGTGGGGCCAGCCAGGAGTGGGATTTGGGGGGTTCTCCAAATTGTACAGAATCTTAGCTAGAGGTTCTCCCAAACCTCTGCGAACCCCCAGCAGCCCACCCCTGTCTGAAACCCATTTTTGACTGCACAGAATTAAACAGAAAAGATGACCCTGGAAAAGATAGAAAGCTTGACTCAAGTTCTAAAGATCTTCAGGGAGTGTTAAGTCTACTAGAGTTACGGCTCACTTTTTTTTTTCTTCCTACAGATATTCAACCTTTTTTTGCCAATTTTCAGCAGTGCAATTTGAGGGCTCCAGATATAGAAAAAGGTATCTGGAGGGCCACATCCAAACTACGGTATGTATCAAACCCAACACCTAGTTAACTTGGTATCTTCTTCAACCTTTGTAACTCTTACTGTCAATACCTATTCAACGAAATCTTGATGCGATTATGTCTTCTACCCAATTAGATTACTTCCAGCATTTCTGGAGAGAATTATGGGGCTGGATCTTCAGTTTCTTTGGGCACAAGAGTTTAACAAAGGCTCTCCTGAAGCTGTAGTGACAGAGTGGGTAAAGGACAGGGTTGATGGCCGAATTGACCCACAAGAGCCAGAAAGAAGCTTCGTACCAATACACAGGGATACAGTGACCATGGCAAGCAGCACGGATGATCATAAGAAGGGTGTACGGTGCCCAACAAAGGCCAAAAATGCCCACAATGACTGCTAGTGATTTCGCTACTTTCTTGTCCCTACTCAACCTGAATCGCTGTGTCACATTCTGGGAAGCTACCTTCAATCCTCTCTCTAAAGAAAGGTTGGCTGCCCAGTCTTTATAATTCCTTTTGCTAGAAGGTTTTGGTTCCACCTCGGAGTCCCGCGAACGCTTTGCATTGGTGTTTCCTCGCGCAACATCTTCTTCTGGGATGTCCCATTTTGGAGGGTTCAAACTTCCTGGATCTTTTTCTTCCCACTTACAACATTTCATGGAAACCTTGGGCCCTGCTCTCATTTCGGTCTCCTCTACGAAATTTTGGCTGTCATGAAGAACCTCCAGGCGGATTTTGGTTCGTTTCTGTATGTTCAGATAGATGCTCAAGTTGAAAAACATCACGCTGATGAAAGGGGTGAAGAACTCAAGGGTGGAGGCCGTGATGAGAAAGTACCAGTTGTAAAAAAATTCCGCATAGCATTCCCCATCGGGAATGGTGCTCCGGCCGGATATGTATTCCCAGCTGATAATTGCAGGTCCGTAGAGCAAGAAAGCTAAAAGCCAGACCATCGCCATCTTGAATACGGCTTGCTTGATGTCTCCTTGCTGGGCTCGGTATGAGACCTGAAAAGGGAAAACAATATATTTTTATTTATTTATTTATTTATTTTGTCAAGCATGTATAAGATGAGATATAAGTATGAAATGGATGCGAATAAAGAGACAGTAGGACAGGGTCGGTAGGCACGTTGGTGTGTTTATGCACACCCCCTTTACGGACCTCTTGGGAATGGGGTGAGGTCAACAGTAGACAGTCTAAGGTTAAAGTTTTGGGGGTTTGGGGAAGAAACCACAGAGTCAGGTAGTGCATTCCAGGCATTGACCCCTCTGTTGCTGAAGTCGCATTTTCTTCAATCGAGTTTGGAGCGGTTTACCTTGAGTTTGTATCTGTTGTGTGCTCGTGTGTTGTTGTGGTTGAAGCTGAAGTAGTCATTGACAGGTAAGACATTGTAGCAGATAATTTTATGTACTACGCTTAGGTCAGACCGAAGATGAAGTAGTTCATGTTTATTAGAGAACATCGTCTCCCTGCAGGGATATTCAGTTCAAAGGAAAATAATTGATTATCCCAGTCAAATATTTTCTTGCCACTTAGCATTAACAGAATGACAGAGTTGGAAGGGACCTTGGAGGTCTTCTAGTCCAACCTTCTGCTCAGGCAGGAATCATTTCAGACAAATGATTGTCCAATCTCTTCTTTAAACCTCCAGTGTCGGAGCATTCACAACTTCTGGAGGCAAGTTGTTCAACTGAATAATTGTTCTAACTGTCAGGAAATTGCTTCTTAGTTCTAGATTGCTTCTCTCCTTGATTAGTTTCCACCCACTGCTTCTTGTCCTGCCCTCAAGTACTTTGGAGAATAGCTTGACTCCCTCTTCTTTGGGGCAGTCCCTGAGATATTGGAAGACTGCTATCATGTCTCCCCTAGTCCTTCTTTTCATTAAACGAGACATACCCAGTTCCTGCAACTGTTCTTCATATGTTTTAGCCTCCAGTCCCCTAATCATCTTTGTTGCTCTTCTCTGTACTTTTCCTAGAGTCTTAACATCTTTTTATATTGAGGCGACCAAAACTGAATGCAGTATTTCAGGAACGGTCTTACCAAGGCATAATAAAGCAGTACTAACACTTCATGTGATCTTGATTCTATCTCTCTGTTAATGCAGCCTAGGACTGAGTTGGCTTTTTTGGCAGCTGCAGCACACTCTTGGGAAGGTGACAGGTATTGCCCTATAGCAAACCCAGTGAATAGTCTGATACCTTAATAAATAATGTATTTATTTTATAGAGTAGAGTAGAGCAGAGCAGAGCAGAGCAGAGCAGAGCAGAGCAGAGCAGAGTAGAATAGAATAGAATAGAACAGAAGAATAGAATAGAATAGAATAGAATAGAATAGAATAGAATAGAATAGAATAGAACAGAACAGAACAGAACAAAACAGAAGAATAGAATAATAGAATAGAACAGAACAGAACAGAAGAATAGAATAGAATAGAATAGAACAGAATAAAACAGAAGAATAGAACAGAATAGAATAGATTAGAACAGAACAAAACAGAAGAATAGAATAGAATAGAATAGAACAGAACAGAAGAATAGAATAGAATAGAATAGAATAGAATAGAATAGAATAGAATAGAACAGAACAAAACAGAAGAATAGAATAGAATAGAATAGAATAGAATAGAATAGATTAGAACAGAACAAAACAGAAGAATAGAACAGAATAGAATAGAATAGAATAGAATAGAATAGAATAGAATAGAATAGAATAGAATAGAATAGAATAGAACAGAACAGAACAGAGAAGAGAAGAGAAGAGAAGAGAAGAGAAGAGAAGAGAAGAGAAGAGAAGAGAAGAGAAGAGAGAGTTGGGAGGGACCTTGGAGGTCTTCTAGTGAACTGGTTGTTTAACTAGTAGGATCCCACCCCTGACTAGAAGATCTCCAAGGTCCCTTCCATGTCTGTTATTCTATGTTCTCTGTTTTCACATGTGGTCACTGACGAAGGCTGCTGAGGATATGCTTGGATAAATGACAAGGTGCATAAAGTGAATCGGATGCCAAGGGCTGGTGGTTCCCCTTATCAAGCATTAATCCCTCTGCCAGCTGGACTTCAGAGTTCCTGATAGATGTGAACTCTGAAGGAAACTGCAGCTGTTAGAAAGACAACAGGATGCAATTCGTTCTAGTTTAAAATGGCATATTTTAAAAAAAACAACAGTTCTATCCAACTGCTGAGAAAATGACTGCATTGAGAAGAGGTGCGTAGTAACACATTCAAAATAGATTGCTATTTTAATTCCGTCAATGTCAAACTGTCTACCATAGCTGCGACTGTCTATATTTTCCCCCAGTATAATCTCCGTGCCTGTAGTTTTTTTTTTTTCTTCTTACCTTAGCCAGGCCATTTTAGGTTGCCTCCACTGAATTTTTTTAAATACATACTCCATTGCGATTTTAACAATTAATTAAATTAAAAATTAAAAATGGGGTTCCTGGATGGATCTGCCTGTTAATTTGGCTAATCCCTGAAACTAGCCCTAATACTGTATGATATTTTATTATTTTATTTTATTTTATTTTATTTTATTTTATTTTATTTTATTTTATTTTATTTTATTTTATTTTATTTTATTTTATTTTATTTTATTTTATTTTATTTTATTATTTTATTATTTTATTTTATTTTATTTTATTATTATTTTATTATTTTATTTTATTTTATTTTATTTTTATTTTTGCCTTTGAATCTGTATTCATTCCTAGTGACTACTTGTCACGGCCGACTTCCTAGGGCCAACTGGTTTTATGTCAGGACTAGAACTCACAGTCTCCCTGCTTCTAGCCTGATGCCTCAACTACTAAACCAAACTGTTTCTCAATGGTACCATTAGTGACGAATCATTTAAAGCTGCAAGTAGAAGGGCCACCTATCAAAGAAGGATGCCTTTAGCAGTAATGGATTTCACTTTCCTTCGCTACCGGTTTGGACCTTCTGCGCATTCTGCAGAGCATCCGTGATGACGTCCGGGAGGGTGGGCGGAGCCTCTCGCCGCAGCTGCTACTGGCTCGCCCGAACCGGGATGAACCGGTAGAAGCCCACCACTGGTCTTTAGGTGTCTGCTTTGCTTTCACTCAGTTTTCTATTGGCAGAGAGGTCCTCAATTTATGACCATTCATTTGAAGTTATGACAGCATGGAAAAAGGTTATTTATACAGGTCCTTGCCCTTATGGCCGTCGCAGCACCCCCTCAGTCAGTTGATTGTGATTCAGGCACTTGTCAGCCAGCCTGCACTTGCAGCATACCAGTGTCAGGTGATTGACATTTGCAACCTTCCCAGGGGGTCTTCTGACAAACAAGTCATTGTGGGAAGCTGGATTCGTTTAATGGCCATTGTGATTTGCTTAATAGCAATTGCAATAGCGCTTAGACTTATATACCACTTCACAGTGTTTTACAGCCCTCGTAAAATAAGGTGGAACCCACTTAACAAATGTGTCACTTAGCAACATAAATTTTGGGCTCAGTGGTGGTCATAAATCGAAGACTACCTGCAATAGAATAGAATAGAATAGAATAGAATAGAATAGAATAGAATAGAATAGAATAGAATAGAATAGAATAGAATAGAATGACAATAGCAATAGCACTTAGACTTACAATGTATACAGCTTTACAGTGCTTTACAGCCCTCTCTAAGCAGTTTACAGAGTCAGCCTATTGCCCCAGATAATCTGGGTCCTCATTTTACCCATCTCAGAAGGATGGAAGGCTGAGTCAACCTTGAACCGGTCAGGATCGAACTCCTAGCAGTCAGCAGTGACTTAGCCTGCAGTACCATATTCCAACCACTGCGCCACCACGACGACTGTGTAATTCACTTAATGACTGCACCAAAAAGGTAATAAAATCAAATGCGACTCAATTAACATCCGCATCGCCTAGCAATGGCGCTTCTGGTTCCAATAAATCAAGGATTACCCGTATCTAATATTAAATGAATTTTAATTTATTAAATTTTATAAATTAAAATTGAATTTTAATTCAATTTAATCTGGAGTTTTAATTTTTGGGTTTTAAATTCGGCCAAAATTGTCTAATAATTTTAATATTTCTAAATTTTAAATTTATGATATCTGTATATTTTGTGTTTTTATTCTGGCTGTACACTGCCCTGAGTCCTTCAGGAGAAGGGCTGTATAGAAATAAAATTATCTATCTATCTATCTATCTATCTATCTATCTATCTATCTATCTATCTATCTATATCTATCTATCTATCTATCTATCTATCTATCTATCCATCTATCTATCTATCTATCTATAGTATGTCCTATCACTGCAGTAGTTCCACATCAATATAAAAATTAGTCCACTTTTCCACAAAGATATAAAAGTCTATTTACTTTAAGGTATGCATATTCAAATCCAATCACATTTATTGTTACAATCAAAGGCCAGTAATATGCATGCATATTCTGCAAGTGATTATTTTCCAGAATGCAATATGTTTTTGATGTGTGTTCCTCTAAAATAAGTCTTTGCAATTGGATATTCCCAGAAGAACAGTTTTGTATGAAATTGTTTTCTGCATCAGAAAATGTTGGAGGTGGGGTAGAGAAATCCGATAGCAGCAAGGAATGTTCAGGTTCCTGGCTGAATGAATTTCAGCTGAAAATGGCTGCATCAATATTTTCATTCTATTCTTTCTCCAAGAATATCGTACTAATCAGTTCTTCTTCACTGAGAGAATCTATCTATCTATCTATCTATCTATCTATCTATCTATCTATCTATCTATCATCTACCTACCTACCTACCTACCTACCTATCATCTATCTATATCATCTATCAGTCTGTCTGTCTATCTGTCATCTATCTCTATTGTCTGTCTATCTGTCCGTCTATCATCTATCTCTCTGTCTATTTATCATCTATAGCTATCATCTATCTCTATCTACCTACCTACCTACCTACCTACCTACCTATCATCTATTTATTGTCTATCGGTCTGTCTGTCTATCTGTCATCTATCTCTATCTCGATTGTCTGTCTATCTGTCTGTCTATCATCTATCTCTCTGTCTATTTATCATCTATAGCTATCGTCTATCTCTATCTATCTATCTATCTATCTATCTATCTATCTATCTATCGTCTATTGGGCTCATTTATCTCTATTACCTATCTGTCTGTCTATGTCTAGCTATTTATTCTCTCTCTCCCTCTCTCTCTGTCTATCATCTATCTCTCTGTGTCTATCATCTATCTATCTATCTATCTATCTATCTATCTATCTATCTATCTATCTATCATCTTTCCAACTATCTTGTTGTTGTTCAGTTGCTAAGCTGCGTCTGGCTTTTTGCAATCCCATGGATCACAGCATGCCAAGCGTCCCTGCCCTCCACTGTCTCCTGGTGTTTGCCCAAATTCATGTTCGTTCATCATTCTCCTTTTGCCTTCCGTCTTTCCTAACATCGAGATCTCTTCCAACCAGTCCTTGCTTCTTATCAGGCGGCTGAAGTATTTGAACTTCAGTTTCAAGATATTTACCTCAGCACTAGCTTCACTGCTCCCTTTCCAGAGCCCTTTTTCTTTGCTCTGGCTTGGATTCTCCACTAAATAGTTTGTATTACTGACTTGGACTGTGGCTTGGAATTTCATCAATCTCTTCCTCTTTCATCTCTTGCAGGTCTCCTGTCTGATTTCTACTCTCCGCCCCCCCCCCCCCTGTCAATAGCTCTTTCCCTTAGTCAATTGGCCCCAAAACAGCTGGAATTATTTGATGGTACAAATATACAAACCTTCCTAGTTCTGGGACAGACAGTTTGTCACCTTCAGGCTACATATTGCTTTTAAAAAACAACAACCTAATTTCAATCTCTGTTTGCAAGAGATTTGATTGATCTGTCCTTTTTTTTGCAGCCTGCTACCAAAAGAAAAAGACAGTAATAAATTCCCCATCTAGTTTTTGGATTTGATTTTGTTCACAGGAAAAAAAATTAAATGTGTCAATATTTCAAACTGGGTTTCAGAGAAGCAACTGATTTATGATTTTGGAACAAGATGCAATGGAGGAGGAGGAGGAGGAGGGAGAAAAGGAGAAGGAGAAAGAGAAGAAGGGGCAGGAGGAAGAGGAGGGGGAGGAGGAGGAGGAGGAAGAAGAGAAGAAAAAGGAGAAGGAAAGGGAGCAAGAGGAAAATGAGGAGGAGGACAAGGGAAGGAGGAGGGAGAAGATGTGGAGGAGGAGAAGAAGCCAGAGAAAGGGCAGGATAATGAAAATGAAAAGTAGAAGGAAAAAGAGGAAGAGGAGGAAGAGGAAGGAGGAGAAAGAAGAAGAGATGGATGAGGAAGAGGAGAGGGAGGGAGGATGAGGAAGAAAAGAAGGAAAAGAAGACGGAGAAGGAAAGGGAGAAAGAGGAAGAGGAGGAAGAGGGAAGGAGGAAGGAGAAGACAATGAGGAGGAGGAGAAGTCAGAGAAAGGGCAGGATAATGAAAACAAAAAGGAGAAGGAAGAGTAAGAGGAGAAGGAGGAAGCGGAGGAGGAGGATGAATGCAGCATCAGCTCACAATCATTTGTCAACCTTTTGAACAGCTAGAATAGAACTTACTGCTCTGGTCACTGAGAGGAATCGGTCATAACTGATCAGAACGATATTGAAGACTGATGTGGTACACAACAGATAATCCATCACCAGCCAGAGTTTGCAAAAGCTTTTTCCAAAGGCCCACCTTCCCGTGAGGACATAGGGTACGTACAGGGGAATACAAAAGGCACCTGAAACGAGAAAGTGTGATTCATGCTTTTCAAACCTTCCACTGACAGCATCAAAGGGCATGGATTGAATACAAGTCAAGGCATTTATCTCCTATGAAACAGTAAGTATTAGTTGTTGCTTATTAGCTGTCATCTCCCACTGCCTTGGCTCTTCCAGAAACTCTCTTGCAAGATCAGTCATGGCATGTTGATCATCTCTTAAATTAAAGTGGCGAAACTAAAAAACAAAAAAACAAATTGAACTAGGAGATGGGAAAAGACAAAAGCTAAAAAAAGGGGACCTTTTAGCACCTCTAGTTTGGTGACAATAGCTGTTCTTCGGTGTTCAGTTGGGTAGAGGTGCCATCAGATGACATGGTGACGAGGGCTGAGAAACCTACTAGATTATTGGGTTGCAGTAACTCAAGAAAGATAAACCATGGATTATAAGGGAAAGAACCTTGGATACAGTAGAACAGCTAGTCCTTGAATTAGGACTGTCTCAAAGTTAATGTCAGGGTTCGAAGTAACAGCTCAAATGAAATCACAACTCCAAGGCCAGAGGTTTCCTCAAAGTATAGATTTATTAGGCATGTCATATTGGCACGGCTGGGGAAAAGCCGACTCTGAAGTTCCCCGTTTCCCCACCAAATTCAAAGTTCTTCCCCCCACCCCTAATATACACTGCCATCACATGCCCAATCAAATCCCTCTCCCAACCCCTGATGGCCCCATTCACGCCCCTCCAGATGCTGGTGAGAATGTTTTTGGTTCCCAAACCAAATAATGTTATTTTGACTACATATTCCCACAGCTATCGCTACTCCCCACTTCCCTTTCCCACAGTTCTATCCAATTTCGCAGTGGCAACCCTGAAGATGATGGCTCCAGTGTTGACAGGGTGTTGTGGCCCGTCAGCGGCCTGTGCAGTTAGTAGCTTATTCCGACAGCGAGGAGGCTGGTGTGGTGCTGCGCCAGCAGCCTGTGCAGCTGGCGCTCGAGTCAGACAATGAGGAGGCTGGAGAAGATGTGGTGCCAGAGGAGGTGATTCAGCCAGGGCCTTCAGAACCTCCAGAAGCTCCCATAAGTGAAGAGGAAGAAGAGGATGAGCCTCTTCTCGATGCATGAGCGCGCAGAGCAGCCAAAAGGCAGGAGTGGCTCCTCAGGAGATGGTCTCAAGAGTAAGGCTTGGGGCTAATTGGCCACTCCCCTAGCCTATTTAAGGAAGGACGATGACTGATGCAATTTGCAGGAAACAACTTTGTTCATATTCCTTCGTGTCTTGATTTCAGAAACATTTGATTCGGCTCTTGTTTCTCTCTTGTCAGTTTTCCTGCAAATTGCTTCTGGGCATTCTGCCAACCACAGTAAGATTACGGTTATCTGAAATACTGTACCTCAGAATTGAGTTATTATTCTTTGGATTCTTGTCAGATGTTAATGAAATTAAATTAACAGCCCTTATTCAGAAAAGACTGATTGAAATTGTACTTGTGTTCGAACAACTACTAAGAAAGCTCATTAGTAGTCTTTACTTAGTAAACTAAGGTTTGTACCGACTTTGTGTGTACTGCATTCTTTGGGGTCCATAGCTGGTGCAGAAGATGGGCTTTTTCAAGAGGCAACTGGACTTTCTGGTTTTTCTTTGAAGACATTTCGCTTCTCATCCAAGAAGCTTCTTCAGCTCTGACTGGATGATGGGGAATGGAAGGATTTATACTCCTTGCAGACAACTGGTCATTTGCATTCTTTTAGAGAGTCATTAAGGTCACCTGGAGGTTTATTTGTGTCAGTGGGTCACCTGAGTAGTGCAAATGGCTGTGAAGCCTTCTTGGAACTGCTGAAAGGATTGTGTTGTAGACTGGAGACAGATGAACTAAATATACTCAAAACCACAGAAATGATGGTAGATTTTAGGAGAAAACCTCCTATACTACCACCTCTTACAACACTAGACAACACAGTATCAACACTAGACACCTTCAAGTTTCTAGGTTCTGTCATATCGCAAGATTTAAAATGGACACCCAACATCAAAAACGTCATCAAAAAAGCACAACAAAGAATATTCTTTCTGTGCCAACTCAGAAAGCTCAAACTGCCCAAGGAGCTGCTGATTCAGTTTTACAGAGGAATGATTGAATCTGTCATCTGCACCTCTATAACTGTCTGGTTTGGCTCTACAACTCAACAAGACAGACACAGACTTCAGAGGATAATTAGAACTGCAGAAAAAACAATGGCTACCAACCTGCCTTCCATGGAGGACCTGTATACTGCACGAGTCAAAAAGAGGGTCGTGAAAATATCTACAGACCCCTCGCATCCTGGACATAAATTGTTTCAACTTCTACTCTCAAAATGATGTTATAGAGCATTGCACACTAGAACAACTAGACACAAGAACAGTTTTTCCCTGCATGCCATCACTCTCCTAAACCTCCTAAACAACTAATTCCCACAACACTGTCAACTACTTATTTGCATTACTGTATTACTATTATTCTTCTCATCCTCCCTATTACTTATCTCTTTTTCTACTTGTGACTATAACCTTGTTTGCTTGTATCTTTACAGTTTATATTATTTTATTTAGTTTCCTAGTATGATTTGATTGCTTATTTAGTATCCTATGACTATCACTGTGTTGTATCTTATGATTCATGATGAATGTATTTATGATGACTATAATCATGATTTATCACTTACATCTGAGAGCTTATGCACCAAAGACAAATTCCTTGTGTGTCCAATCAGAGATTGGCCAATAAAGAAGAAAGAAAGAAAGAAAGAAAGAAAGAAAGAAAGAAAGAAAGAAAGAAAGAAAGAAAGAAAGAAAGAAAGAAAGAAAGAAAGAAAGTTGTAACTTGAAATGGTCACTAAATGAACCACTGTAAATCAAAGACTACCTTTATCTAACCTAGTGTCCTGCTCAGGAATTCACTTCAGTAGGGCCATCTATCCTAAGGTCTTCAGTGAAGGAGAGGTTCTGTCATTTGCAAAGCAATCTGTTCAACTGAAGAATGGTGAAATTCTTTCAGATACAGCTGGAATTGTCAAGATTACCGTATTTTTGGACTATAAGATGCACCAAGTATAAGATGCACCAAGATTTCAAAGAGGAAAACAAAGAAAAAAATAGTTTTGGGCTTCTGCACATCCGGTTTTTGCCCTCCCTGGCCTCCAGGAGCACTCTGCAGGCCTCCCAAACCCTCTGCACGTCCCGTTTTCACAAAGAACAGGCCCATTTTTGGCTGCCTGAACAGGAGTGGGTTCTACTTACCTTTACTACTGGTTCGCAACAGGATCGTGCTCGCTTTGCTCGCATGCTCGCCTTGCTTCTGCGCATGTGCAGATCACCGATGACAACATCCAGGGCACTGGCCGGGGCCTCCTGCCGATTTTACTGCTGGCTCTTGTGAGCTGGTCTGAACCAGGGGTAACCCACCACTGCTCCTGAACCCCCATGCCAGTGGTGGGTTGCCCCCAGTTCGGACCGGTTCTATAGAATCGGTAGTAAAACCAGCGGGAGGCTCCGCCCTCCAACCCAGATGTCATCAGGATGCGCACATGTGCAGAAGAGCACGTGCATGCTGCCCCATTGCAAACCGGTAGTAAAGATAAGTAGAACCCACCCCTGCCTCATGTGTCCCTTTTTTCCCCTCCCCAGCTGCTAGGAGCACTCTGCAGGTCTCCCCAACCCTCTGCGTATCCCATTTTTGTTAAAAAATGGGTCTGTTTTTGGCAAAAATGGGATGCGTGGGGCAGGGTTTAGGGGGGCCAAAAATGTCTGTATTCAGTCTATAAGACACATCGACATTTCTACCCTCTTTTTGGGTGGGGGGGAGTGCATCTTATACTCCAAAAAGTACAGTACTTCTTTATCATTTAAACTGATTATTTCTTGTCCCGTCTTCCCAAATTCTGGACAATTGTTCTTCAGATACTCAAAGACAGCTATGCTGTGTTTCCGCAGTCTTCTCTCCTTCAAGGGTGTCGAACCTTGGCAATTTTAACACCTGTGGAGTTCAACTCCCAGAATTCCCCAGCCAGCCATGGGATCAACCCGGGGTGAAATTCAAAAATTTCCCATACCGGTTCTGTGGACGTGGCTTAGTGGGCGTGGCAGGGGAAGGATATTGCAAAATCGCCATTCCCACCCCACTCGGGGGCCAGACAGAGTTGGTATTTGCTGGTTCTGCAAACTACTCAAAATTTCTGCTACCGGTTCTCCAGAACCTGTTAGAACCTGCTGGATTTCAGATCCAAACCTAGAACTTTCCTGACTGTGAGAACAATTAATCAGTGAAATGAAGTTCTGGGTGCTTCATCAGCGGAGGTTTTTAAGAAGAAATTGGACAAACATTTATCTGGAGTGATAAAGGGTCTCCTGCTTGCATAGGGGGTTGGAATAGAAAACCTCTGAGGTCCTTTTCAACTCTGTTATTCTGTCTTTAAAAACACTGACATCCTGAGCATGGTTTTCAGTTAAAGATACTGTTGGAATGAAAATCCAAATGGTTCCGTTCCAAGCCGGGAGAAAGGCACTGGAAACAAAATGGAGGCTGGCGGCTGATTGGAAAGAAGGTCCATTTATTGGTGACAGAATCACCAGGGTTTGTGGTTCTGGGTCAGCTGAACAATTAGCTAGATGAGTGCCAGGATTTTTATACAGGCCCTGAAATGCTGCTGGGGTGAGTGGGTGGGTTGTGCAATGAAGCGACTTGAGTTCTGAAAGGATGTTGGGCAATTCCTATTGTGGCTAATGGCTTTCATTCTGTGCTGGATCCTGGATGAGGGGCTGCTGTACTAATTCTACCATTCTGCTTTTGTTAGCTGTCAAACTTTGCTGCAAGGAGTTTCGAAATATCCTGTCTTGAATGGATTTCTGCCTGCAGGATTTGCTTTGCTTATGAATAGAGCCATCTAGATAGTTGGCTCCCTCTTTCAATACGCTCTTTATCTCTTTAAGTGCTGGCATCTGCTGTGGTCTGTTAAGAAAGACTGGGGGCTGCTTTCTGCCTCTCAAAACATGTTTCTCCATTTCTCCTTTAGGGTAATATAATATTCTGCCTTTTTTAATATTTCCCAAAATATTTCACACTTTTGGGGGGGGGGTTTCCCACAATACCTTTGGCCACTTACAGTCCCATATTTTTGTGGAAATAGGGGGATAAAATGAATCAATCTTTAAAATGAACCTAAAGTCAGAAAATACTTCTGTTATTGCTATGCCTTTATCTTTTCATCTCATTGCTGTTTTAGCTTCAGACAGTTGTTTTATGAATTTCACATTATTTGATAGATAATGGCTCAATTATAAGAAACTCCGCTGTTTCAATATGGAGGATAATTTTAATTTAAGCGAATGGCTTTGCGATTCCGAGTGCCCTACTGGTTTTCAATTCACATTTGACTTACTATTGGCAAAGCAGCCGATCCTATTTATGGAGTCCATTAAACATAATGCAGCAAATAATGAACGTCCCCCAATGTTCCCTATTACTAACAATGCTGTAGTTGCTTACTCAGAAGTGAGCCTTGGTGCTTAAAATTGTTTGCAACCATATATTTAAAGAAAATTATTGTTTAAATTTTACTGATGGGAGATGTACTTTTGGGATTATAGCATTTCATCTAATTTATATTTATCATGTTTATGTTGTATCAAGTAAACTTCACTTCTGCTTCCAGCAGCTGCCCTGTGTCATACTTAACTCCCAAATTTTTTGTAACAATGTGTTACTTTATTACGCCTGGCCTCTGATTAGTTTTGGCTAAAAAAACCCCATACACACCAATTTACATTTTGATAATTCACTGAAACCTGGCAAATAGATGGGGAAGAAATGGAAGTACTGACAGATTTTATTTTCCTGGGCTCCAAGATCACTGCAGATGGGGACTGCAGCCAAGAAATTAAAAGATGCTTGCTCAGTTGTCTTGGTTTCTCTTGACTGAAATCAAGAGAAGAACTTAATGATCAAGGAATAAAAATCGATTGATGGCCCTATTCACAAATAAAGATAAGATATGGAAAAGACCAAGAGGAAGAAGGAATTGACCTAAAACAAAATCAATTGGATAAATTACTAGAATCTAAAGAAGCGAAATTAATCTCAAAAATCTACAAATATTTATTGGAATACGATTTGGCAGAAGAATTGGTTAAAAGTCAGATGATAGCGTGGGCGAGGAATATAGGGCATAATATACAATTAGAGGAATGGGAAAGGGTATGGGAAAACAATTATAAGATGACAAAATCGGTAGCCTATAAAGAAAATCATTATAAAATGTGGTATCGGTGGTATCTGGCTCCTGTAACACTAGTCAAAATGTTCCCAAATGTAAATCCAACTTGTTGGAAATGTAAAAAAACACAGGGGACTTTCTATCATGTTTGGTGGCTCTGCCCAGTAGTTAAGAAATTTTGGAGTAAAATAAAAACATGGATAACAGAAATAACAAAATACGAAATTGAATTAAAACCTGAGGTTTTCCTATTAGGCATAATTAAAGGGAATATTAGAAAAGCTATTAAGTATTTAATTTTATATATAATCATGGCGGCTAGGTTATCGTTAGCGCAATTGTGGAAAAGTGATCGCTTGCCAACAGAACAGGAAGTAATACAGAAAATATTTTCATGCGCAGAAATGGACAAATTAACTTTACAACCAAAAGATAAGGAGGCCTCAAATTATTATATTATATGGAATAAATGGTACCAGTGGACAAATCAGAGGAAGAGGAAAAATGAGTAAAGATGGAATCTAGAAGAAATTAACGCAATTAAAAATAGCACTGTCAGATGGATATAGTAGGAATAAATTATTGGGTGTATGTATATATGTATATGTATATAAAAAAATATAGAAATTAGTCAATATGTGAAGTTGAGTATAGTATAAGTATATTTGTCTTTTGTTTTTTTTTCTTTCATTTGACTAAGAAATTTGTGTATTTTAAATGCTTGTTTTTAAAGTCTTAATAAAGGTTTGTTTTTAAAATTAAAAAATAAAATAAAATAAAAGATGCTTGCTTCTGGGGAGGAAAGCTATGGCAAATCTAGATAGCTTACTAAAAAGCAGAGACATCACCCGCTCAACAAAAGTATGTACAGTCAAGGCTATGGTTTTCCCAGTTACAACGGATGGCTGTGAAAGCTGGACCATAAAAAGGCTGAGCGCCAAAGAATTGAGGCCTTTGAACTATGGTGCTGGAGAAGACTCCTGCGAGTCCCTTGGACTGCAAGGCGATCAAACCGGTCAGTCCTAGAGGAGATCAACCCTGATTGCTCTTTAGAAGGTCAGATCCTGAAGATGAAACTCAAATACTAATGAGAAGGAAGGACTCACTGGAGAAGAGCCTAATGTTGGGAAAGATGGAGGGCAAAAGAAGAAGGGGACGGCAGAGAACGAGTTGACTGGATGGAGTCACTGAAGCAGTAGACGTGAGTTTAAATGTACTCCAGAGGATGGTAGAGGGCAGGAAAGCCTGGAGGAATGTTTTCCATGGGGTTGCAATGAGTAGGACACGACTTCGCAACTAACAATAACAACGTTCACTGAAGTTATAGGCATGAAAATGTCACAAAGATTGGAACAAGTAGATCCTTTTGAAATCAGGGAAAAATGAAGGCAAGAACAAAACTTCTCAAAATCATGGAAAAAAATTGCAGGAACTAATCCAAAAATCAGCACTGACTGAATCAACAATACACATATAGACTGGGTGAAAGCAGGCTTAATAGCAGTGACTGTGAGAGGGAACTTGGAGTCTTAGTGGACAACCGATTAAATATGAGCTAACTGTGTGGCAGCAGCCAAAAAAGCCAATGTGATCCTAAATTGCATTAACAGAGGATGCAATCAAGATCAAGTGAGGTACTAATACCACTCTATAAAGCCTTAGTAAGACCACACCTAGAGTACCTGATCCAGTTTTGGCTAACATACTATAAAAAAGATGTTGAGACTCTAGAAAGGGTGCAGAGAAGAGCAACCAGGATGATTAGGGGACTGGAGGCTAAAACATGATGAACAGTTGCAGGAACTGGGCATGGCTAGTCTAGTTAAAGAGAAGAGAAGGACCAGGGGAGACATGATAGCAGTGTTCCAAAATTTGAGGGGCTGCTACAGAGAGGAAGGGATCAAGCTATTTTCCAAAGCACCCAAAAACCAGACAAGGAATAATGGATGGAAACTGACTAAGTAGAGATTCAACCTACAAATAAGGAGAATTTTTTTGACAGTGACAGCAATCAACCAACAGAACAGCTTGTCTTCAGAAGTTGGGGGAGCTTCATCCCTGGAAGCTTTCAAGAAGAGACTGGACTGCCATCTGTCAGAAATGGTGCAGGGTCTCCTGCTTGGGTGGCGGTTGGACTAGATGCCCTCCAAGGTCTCACCCAACTCTGTTATTCTGTTAAGGAACTCCAAAATAGAAAAGAAAAGGTAACGGTGGATATTGAGCTGAAAGTTTCAAAGAAAACTTTGCCATTTATTGGGGAACAATCACCCCGGAATAGTCATATTGATTCATACAGTTTCCCAGTCATGTTCTTTCTGACATTGTGTTTGGAAAAACACCTGTTTTGAAGGTCTAGTTCAGGTCTGGAATGGCTGGCTGAGGAATTCTGGGAGTTGAAGTCCACAAGTCTTAAAGTTGCCAAGTTTGGAGATCCCTGGTCTAACTGGTGAAGTTCCGTCATCTCATTCATGTGATGCATCTGGAATGCTATCATTTGCCAATCAAAAAGATGCTGCATTACAGGTAGTCCCCGATTTACAACAGTTCATTTAATGACTGTTCAAAGTTACAACCACGTTGAAAAATGACCGCTTTTCACATTGACGATCATCACAGCATCCCCATGGTCACGTGATAAAATTCAGATGCTTGGCAACTGATTCATAGTTATGATAGTTGCAGTGTCCTGGGGTCATTCAATCAACTTCTGACCAGCAAAGTCAATAGGGAAGCCAAAGTCACTTAACAACTTAACAACTGCAGTGATTCACTTAACAACTGTGGCATGAAAGCTCATAAAATGGGGCAAAACTCACTTAACAGCTGTCTTGCTTAATAACATAAAGTTGTGGGCTCAGTTGTGGTCGTAATTTGAGGACTATCTATATCTCCATTCATTGAACCTGTCCAATCCACCAATTTCGGCTTAGTGCCTCGCTGGCATCCTGCCATCAAAGAACGGGTAAAAGGAGGGGGGAACAAATGAGCAATAAATCTGTACACCTTTAGGGTTGGAATTTGGGATTGACATCTGAAGAAGAGCAGAGCATTTTGGAATGCGGTTCGTGCCTGGCATCTTCAAGGCCGTTTACCCTGGGAGTGGAATTTCACCAGCCTAAATACCCCAGCATTTCCCAAAACATCTTGATGGTGTCAGATTGGCTACACATGGACAGATCATGGGTGGGAGGAGTGGGGGATCCGAGGGATTAATTCTGTATTGATGTATGGGAACTTTAGATTATCTTCGAGACCGCCTTCTGGTGCATAGCTCCCAGCAACCGGTAAGATCCCACAGAGTTGGTCTCCTCCGTGTCCCGTCAGCTAAACAATGCCAGCTGGCAGGCCCGTGGGGGAGGGCTTTCTCTGTGGCTGCCCCAGCGCTCTAGAACCAGTTACCTCCTGAGGTCTGGACCATCCCCACCCTATTGGCCTTCCGAAAAGCGGTGAAGACCTGGCTTTTCCAGCAGGCCTGGGACCGTTGATCTCGCTCTTGTGATCTGTTGAGATCCGGCCATGAATGGCGTGAATGAATTTTTAATGTTCTTAATGTTTTTTAATTTTTAAATGTTTTTTATAATGATCTTTTAAAATGTATTGTGAGCCGCCCTGATTCTTTGGAGAGGGGCGGTATATAAATTAAATTAAATTAAATTAAATTAAATAATTAAATTAAATTAAATTAAATTAAATTAAATTAAATTAAATTAAATTAAATTAAATTAAATTAAATTAAATTAAATTAAATTAAATTAATTAAATTAAATTATTCCGCCTGACTTTACTACAGCCAGCATCTCTTAGTAAAAGTACTTTTCACTTCAATCCAAATGGAGTCAAGAGTTTTTCTTCCCTAACAGATCAGACTGGGGCAGGTCTGACAGTACCTTTGAAGCCCAATGTGGAATTTGCGGTTTGAAAATCATGTGGCCAAAGTTGCTAAAAAACTTTCCTCAAGAAATAATGTCTCTTTCTTTGGGTACCTAATAACAAGTGCTACAAACGCCTCCTTTCAAACAGCAAGAGTTGAAATTTTACAAAATAGTCCACAGGCTTTCTTTATGCAAGAGAAGTGTTTTCATAATAGATTTATGGCTCTATTTCATTGCCGACATGAATGGAAAGAGAGATTAAAAAGCTCGGTGAAAGCGGAGTGTTTCTTTTTTTTATTTCTACTCTGAATCATTTGAGAGTCTGTTGCTTTCTAGCAATTGTAAGGAAAAAATTAGGATAACATTGAGACATTAGGTATTGAGTGACAGGCTGCTGTTTGTGAATAGAGGAATCAGTAGAGGTTTTCTAAAGTGGCTGAAGCAAGATCATAAACATTATTTTTTTCTGGAAGGCTATGAACAGCTACTAGAAACAGTAAAAATAGTTTTTACGATATAGAAATGCATGCATGCCGAGGCTGGAAAAGAGATGTCAGATTAGATGGGAGCAGAGCTGAATGGAATGACAATTACTAGAGATGGATCTCTCTCTTTCTCTCTCTCTCTCTTTATCTCTATCATTATCATCTCTATCTCTTGATCTCTCTGTCTATCTATCCTTCCTTTTTATGACCCTGTAATCTCTTAATTTGAGCTAGAGTCGGGGCGACTGGATGGAGCTGTGCATTTGCTGGCTAGCTGCCCTTCCTGACACCACATGGAGTTCACAGGAAATACTTTTTCCTTTGTGCACTAGGAGAGAAATATCTGCTGCTACCTGTAATTGAATTCTCAATCTTCCAAGTGGGAGGCAAGCACCTTGACCACTAGGCCACTATTCATTGACCCTCTCCCTCCCTCCCTCCCTCTTTCCTATCATCTCTATCATCTCGGTATATTGACCATTCCTGAAGGCTCTAGACAGCTAACAAGAACTGATATGAAATATAATGGCCCCCTCAAACCCAAAATACATATAAAAATAAAAAGATGAAAAAAAGAACATTCCTCAGGAATATGAACACCATGTATAGGTGAACTCCAATTACAACACTGCCTCCTGGGTGACATGGAATTAATAAATTATCTGTGGAGTCCTTAATGCTCTCTGAGCTTGGTTGTTTTTTTGTAGACATTTCATTACCCAACTAGATAACACCATCAGTATCGCAAGAAAACAAACTAAGTTCAGAGAAGCACTAAGGATCCCCAGTTCAATTACTAATTCTAATTGTCCTGAATTACTCATTCTTTCTTCTATTGTTACTGGTAAATTATCCTTCTTAGAAGGACAAAGCTGAACAAATCTCTGCTGGGAAAGAATTCCAATGTATCGAGGTGGCTACTGAACATACCATTTCTTAGGACCTGTTGGGTATCATTGCTGTAGGGATGGGAAATGGAAGGAGTTGATCTTATTCGATTTGGTTGGCCAGGAAGATGAAGACAAGAGAAGGTGGTCCAGAGCCAAATAGGACATTAAAGGAGACAACCAGAACCTTCCTTAGAAGTTCTATCTGGGTCTGCTACTGATAAGCTCAAGCTTACATTCAACAGTTAAGGAAGACTGCCAAAATGGTGAACACCAACCCAAGACTGCATGATACTCTGGAATCAAGAACTAACTGGTATCCAGAGCTCAGGATAGGTTCCCCAGGTCAAGACAAGAGTTCTATCTTAGACCACAATGCTATATTCCTTCTCCAGTCTGGCCAAGGGCTCTGTAGCTCTTCTCCAGTGCTCTAGATGTCAGGTTCTAGATGCATTGCTACTTCTCCGCTGGGAAATGATACCGATAGAGGAGAATATTTATAGCTCAGGGTTAAATTGTGGGGTCTTTGATGCTCTCTGAGCTTGGTTACCAAGTTGGGTAATGAACCGTCTGTAAGAAAACAGGAAAACTCAGAGAGCCCCAAGGACCCCATCACTGGGAAGGGAGCCAGCATTTCGACTCTTTGATTGCCTTCATCAACCTTTCAAATCCCCAGGCTGATGCCATTTGAAAAGAGCAAATAGATGTGAGGAACATAACAAATTTCCCCTAATAAAGATGTATCCCAGATATCAAGGTTTATACATAACACTAGAGACAGCAGTCTTAAAATAAAAATCCATCTGCATCCGCCATTTGGTTCTGACATCTGATCACCAGCATGGGGACAAGCCGAGAGAATGAATTAGGATTCAGAAGGACGCCATGAATGCAGTAAAAGATTTTGTTTAATCAGAAAGTTGGAATGGAAAGATATTTGCCTGGCTGAAACATATGAAAGATATAACTGAGAATTATCTGAGGAATTGATCAAGGAAATGTTGGCAACCATCCAATTTCCTTTGAACTAATCCTCCTTTGCTTCACCTTCACTTTGGGGTAATCACCCAAAGGGCAGTTGTGCAAATTGCAAATCAGTTAACTCACTGTTTGATGAAAAGAGTTGATTACCAATTAAGATTAAACTTTTCCTGTGCTCCAAATGTTTATCATCTGACTTGCTTATGCTTCTATATGTACCTATCCAAACATCATCATCATCATCATCTTTGGAGAACATAACAAAATACAAAGACCTACAAATAGAAATAGAACGACTGTGGCAAAAGCAAACAAGGGTAGTGCAATCGTAATAGATGCATTGGGTGCAATCCAGGCATGGGTTTCAAAATTTTTTTACTATTGGTTCTGTGGCTTGGTGGACATGGCGTGGCTTGGTGGGTGTGGCAGGGGAAGATTACTACAAAATCCCCATTTCCTCCCGATCAGCTGGGACTTGGGAGGCAGAGAATAGATGGGGCAAATTTCTCCGAACTACTCAAAATTTCCGCTACCGGTTTCTCCAGAACTAGTCAGAACCTGCTGAAACCCACCTCTGGTGCATTTCCGCCCAGTTTCACCGAGCCGGTAGCAGTGACAATATGATGTCACTGAACCGGTTCTTCTCCCCCGCCCCCCCCCGCCCCCACGTTATTCTTACCTTTTATTTGGCCCCACCCCCAATCTATTGCTGCCTCCTGAATCCCAGCTGATGGGCTATAAGGAAAAAAACTGTTTAAACTCTTGCTGCAGGGCTTCAAAGGGCCGCCCTACAGCTGATCAGTGGTAAAAGGCAGTTTGGTGGTAGACCAATGCCTCCAAAAACAAATGAGTAGACAAGTGCCTGCAAAAATACATGAGTAGACCAGTGCCTGCAAAAATAAATGGGTAGACCGGTACAGCTCTGCAAGCAGTTAAAAGCCTGGTAGACTAGTACCTTTGCTAAATCCTAAAGAATTGTCACATGACCATCAAGCCACGCCCACAAAATAAGCCATGCTCACAGAACCAGTAGTAAAAAATTTTAGAACCCACCCCTGCTCTGGTGCAATCCCAAAATAACTGGAGCACCACTTGAACACCATTGGCATTGACAAATTCTCCATCAGTCAATTGCAGAAGGCAGCTTTACTTGGAACAGCTTCCATCCTGAGATGATATTGGTAACACCATCAAACATTCAGATCTGCCTATCACAGATCCTTGATAACCTAACTCGATAGGTAGACAACTGCCAAATCTACTCTGAACATCTGATTGACTATGCGATGATTAATAATAATAACAATCATCATAATCATCATCATTATCATCATCACCATCATCATCTTGCATTATATTTGATGTTGGTGTTATACAGAAGACTGTCCACTTTCCTTATCGATTAGTCAGAATGAATATGCTTTGTTTGGGGAATAAGATCAGTTGATTATGTGTTTCTCATAAGTCCTTGAAATGTTGAGATATGATTAATATTTCAGTTAAATGCTGCTGCTGAGCAATATTGAGACTCGCATATTTAAAATGTATCCAATAAGGATATTTTATATGTTCTCCACTTAAGGAACTCTAAGTAGAATGAAGATGTTAGAAGTCACACGGAAAACACGGAAATAATATTTTAAAAACTACTACAGGTAGTCCTTGACTTATGACAATAATTGGAGCAGAATTTTCATTGGTAAGCAAGGTGGTTGATAAGTGAGTCATGCCCAATTTAATGACCTTTTTTGTCCACGGTTGTTAAGCAAATCTGGCTTCTCTTATTGACTTATCAGAAGTCACCTAAAAAGGTTGCAAATGATGATCCTGTCATTCTGATTTGTATAAAGTATACTGAATGATTAACCACTATGCTAATCTCGTTTCAGGACACACTTTTCTGACCAGGGGGGGTGGCGGGGGGCAGGGGGGGACTGTCAGGCCCGGAAGCCATCTTTTGTATTAGGCCTTCAGACCTGCCACGTTTACTACTGTGGGAAACTGGGAGGGGGAGATTGTATGGAGCATGGGTGATATATAGTCATAATAACATTCCTTTCTCAGAGAGTCAAGGACATCTTGCCCTGCACCTGGGAGGCTAGAACTGGGAGGCATCTCCAGTGAGACGATGTTTGATTGGACCATGTGATGGACATGTGGGTCCCGGGGAAGAGAGTTGGGCTTTCTTTTGAGTGGGAAAACCTGAAAGCTTTCAGATTCGGGTTCTCCCAGACGTGCCGATATGATATCTCTAATAAAATGGAACTTTGAGGAACTTCAAGCCTCAGAGTTTTCTTCGTTGGGGGTGATACCTGGAACCCTGACTTTGTGACCATCATGGTTGCCAAGTGTCTGAATTTTGATCATGTGACCACAGGGACGTCCTAAGTTACCTTTTTTCAGTGCTATTGTAACTTCTAAAGGTCACTAAACAAATGATCTTACGTCGATGACTACCTGTATTATGCCCACATATTATACGGAGAAGGTTTGCAGGGGGATCACCAGAACTTGGAAATTAGATACAACCAGTATGCATGTTGGACTATGGACATTAAGATTTTGAAATTAATTTTAAAGAATGAATGTATTTTTGATTTCTGAGACATAACAAGACAAGCAACTTATAAGAAGAGCCATGGTGGTGCAGTGGTTAGAATGCAGTATTGCAAGCTAACTCTGCTGACTGCCAGCAGTTCAATCCTGACCGGCTCAAGGTTGACTCACTTTTCCATCCTTCCAAAGTCAGTAAAACAAAGAACCAGATTTTTGGGGGCAATATGTTGACTCTGTAAACCTCTTAGAGAGGGCTGTGAAGCACTGTGAAGTGATATATAAGTCTAAGTGCTGTTGCTGTTGCTATTGCTATGGCTCTCAAAAGATATTTTTGAGAAACAACATCAGGACTTTCAATCAATAATGTGTCTTCTTGGGAATTGTCTGTTCCCAGAAGATGTTACAGAAAAAGATATGCAACGGAGTAGATCTGAAAACAACATGAACAAGAATTTGGACATGATTTTGCCATGAGACGTAAAAAAACAACCTGCGTGAGTCTTTAAAAATTTAAGAAGGAATAAAAAAATGACAATTCCAGGGAACAAAAGGATTTTGCTGCTGTTGTTGTTAGACTTTCAGAAAAGAGGCTGTTTAATGTTTTGAAGACATGGGAAACAAAGACCAACAATCATCTGAATCAATTAAAGAGCAAGATTGTATTATGTGAAAGAAGGAACGCGCAGGTAAGGAGATGGCACCACACCGGTTTTGTAAATAATCCTTTCGCTTGTACATATTAGTAGATAAGAATACACCATTAGTATGGGTGTGCTGGTTTCGGGAAATGAAACCACTAATTTCTTGAGCCACGGTGGCGCAGTGGTTAGAGTGCAGTACTGCAGGCTACTTCTGCTGTCTGCCGGCTGCCTGCAATTTGACAATTCAAATCTCACTAGGCTCAAGGTTGACTCAGCCTTCCATCTTTCCGAGGTGGGTAAAATGAGGACCCAATTTAGAGAGGGTAGTAAAGCACTGTAAAGCTGTATATAAGTCTAAGTGCTATTGCTATTCTTCATTTACATTTTTTAACAGATTAACAGAGTTGGAAGGAACCTTGTAGGCCCTCTAGTCCAAGGGTCAGCAACTCATGGCTCTGGAGCCACATGTGACTTTTCATCCCTCTGCTGTGGCTCCCTGTGGCTCAAAATATGCATCGCAACCGCCAATGTGCGACACCCTCTGGCACGCGATTTATTGAGCTTCTTGACTCATTTGTTTTTTCAGAGTTCAAAATGTTTTTGTTGCATGCAGAAATAAAAATTTGTTTTCTCTGTAGGGGTTCATTGATTACAGAAATGCAACACACAATAGTTTTTTTATACCTAGCATAAATTTTTAAAAAAACCCGATATATGCAGCATTATCTTCATTTTAGATTTCAAAAGGTTTTTGGGGCTCCCGGTGTTTTCCGTGGGAAAGGGGTCCAAATGGCTCTTTGAGTGTTTAAGGTTGCCGACCCCTGTTCTAGTCCAACCCCCTCACCCAAATAGGAGACCCTGCACCAGTGATTTTGCCATCGCGTGCCAGGAGAGGGGGGGGCGGGGGAGGGTCGCACACGCACGTGCCCACGCGCATGCACGTATAACCTCCCCTCCCCCCCACTCCTGGCACATGATGGCCTGGTATGCCCGTTTTTCTTTCTTACCTGGTTCCAGATCCTCTCTATTTATCTGGGAAGGGCAAAAACAGCCTTTTCCATTCCCCCGGAGGCCCTCCAAAGGCCTGAAACAGCCCATTTCCCAACTCCCTGTGGAAATGGAAGTGATGTTTTTTTGCTTTCCCCAGCCTCCAGAGCCTCTCTAGGAGTCTCTAGGAGCCTCTCTAGGAGTCTCTGGAGGCTGGGAACAGCAAAAAAGTCACTTCCTGTTCTACCGGGAGTTGGGAAACGGGGCCTTTCAGGCCTCCGAGGGAGTGGGAAAGGCTGTTTTCGCTGTCCCCAGATGCATAGAGAGGATCTGGAGCCAGGTCAGAAAGAAAAACGGGCCTTCCCCACCCCACCCAGGCCCTCTGGAGGCAGGAAACAGCCTATTTCCCTACTTCTGGTGGGCCCAGAAGGCCCGAAAATCAGTTGGCTGGCACGCGCATGCGCCCCAGAGCTGAGCTGGCGTGCCCATTAAAATGGCTCCACGTGCCACCTGTGGCACGCGTGCCATAGGTTCACCATCACTGCCCTACACCATTTCTCCAGTCCAATCTCTTCTTGAAAGCTTCCAGTCATGAAACTCCCATCTTCTTGATATTACTTTGATGTACTTTGATGTAACTTGATGTTATCTTACTGGGGTAACATCATCAATGCTGCTGCTGCTGTTACCTGCTTTTGTAATGAAACATCTACAATAAACAACCAAGCTCAGAGAGCATCAGGAATCCCACAGCTCAACCCTGAGCTACAGATACTCTCTTCTACTGGAGTGGTGAAGTTGTTGGACTAGAAGTAAGAAGACTCACATTTTGGTCTCCCTTTCCAACATAGAAACTCACTCCCTCTCAGCCCAAGAACAATGGAGTGTAGCAATGAAAGTGTTTAACTAGCAGCAGGAAAACCTAAGTTGTGTTTCACTATTAACTATTCTCAGACCTGTCCCTCTCTCTTAGTCTAACCACCTCCACAAGGTTGTTGGTATGTGGAAAAATGGAATAAGGGAATGCTACGTAGGCTACCTTGAGTTTGTAAATGAAAGGTGCAATTGAAATTGGCTAAGCTCACAAATAATTTCCAGATGGCTGGGTGTTAATGGGAATTGATTAACCTATTGAGATGCCACCAGCTGGAAAAGGCTATCCTGGAATCCATTCCTTCAACAGCTTAAAATGGACAAGATGTTTTCAATATCAAATATATACTAAGGGCTCACAGGAAAAGGGGGAAACAGGATGTGTTTTGAGAGATAATTACTCATATTCTTCAATTGCCTCAACTTGCTTACTCTCAAACCTTAGACACGGATGAGTTCTTGGAGACTACAGCAGAAAGATAAGAATCTTGGAATACATCTGTCAAATTCTTGACTAAAACTAGCTGGTTTTATCCAATATGAAAATATATGTAGGAGATGACCAGACTGAACTCAAGGGCATCATCAGTCTGGAATCTCTACATCCCCCTCCCCAAAAGAGACCTAAATCTCCAAACCCCTTAAAGTCAGTTGACTCTTATCTGGCAACAATTTGCCTTCTGGTTTGACATCGCGATGAGATCAGATACAAGGAGTGGGGCTCTGTGAACTTGCCCTAAATCTTCCTCGTTGGAGGGCCCCCCAAGGGGCTAAAGTCATCGTATAGGGGTGATGAAGAAAGGAAGAGCATCCTGCAGGTCGCGGTTCTCCAGCTGGACTCATTATGGTTGCCGTGAAGCTGGGGCAGCCAAAGAAACAACAAATGTACTGGAGTGGTGTAGATGAACGATGATTGGAACTGGGTAAGGTGCTTTTCTTTTTACCTAGAACTTAACCCCAAAGAAAACAAACCCTGGAAAAGAAACTCTTTCAAATGCTTGTTTAAACGGTGAATAATTACAGAGAGAAAAATTACAGTAGATCAGATTCTTGTGTATAGGTAGCATGAAATAAACTTGCAATGCTTTTTAACTCTATCCTAGTTCCTGACAATATCTTTATAGCCTTTTATTCTGTTTATTCTCTTTTGAGGCATAATTCACACTAGTGGGATGAGGATGCCAAAAGAATCAGTTGCTTCATATTTATCCATTCTGCATCAGAACTCTAATATGATTGCTCTTACCAGATCAGATTATCAGAGTTGGAAGGGACCTTGTAGGTCATCTAGTCCAACCCCCCACCCAAGCAGGAGACCTTACACCATTTTTGACAAATGGCAGTCCAATCTCTTTTTGAAAGCCTCCAGTGATGAAGCTCCCACAACGTCCGAAAGCAGGCTGTTCCATTGGTTGATTGTTCTCATTGTCAGAAATTTTCTCCTTATTTTGAGGTTGAATCTCTCCTTGATCAGTTATAACCCATTATTCCTTGTCTGGCCTTCAGATGCCTTAGAAAATAGCTTGACCCCCTCCTCTCTGTGGCAGCCCCTCAAATATTGGATGACTGCTATCATTTCTCCCCTGGTCCTTCTCTTCACTTGACTAGTCATGCCCGGTTCCTGTAACCATTCATCGTATGTTTTAGCCTCCAGTCCCCTGTGGTTGCTGTTCTCTGCATTATTTCTAGAGTCTCAACATCTTTTTTATTGTGTGGTGACCAAAAGTGGATGCAGTATTCTAGGTGTGGTCTTACTATATTTGAAGGCAAAAGAAAGAAAATTAAAAACACAGCAGTTTCAGTTGTGGCTCTGTTCTGGAACAGTCTTGAAGGATACGTTCCTAGCACTTATTTTGTTAACTTTTGGATGTAAAATAGAGAATCTTTTACAGCACCTCAATTCCTTAATTTCTAATGAGATCCATACAGCCTACCTGTGCCCAGCTTTGCAGCAAAAACCAATTATATACCTTTTAGGCCGTCATCTAACAGCTCTTTCACCGATAATACTCTTTTATATATGCAGGAATCTTACAGAAAAGTATATTATATAATGCCATAATCTACACATCAGGCTGAAAAGAATCCAAGTGCTGAGATTTCTGGAATCAACTTCTCACAGTATTACATGAGCCCAAGATAAAAGCAAATTACTGCTACAAAGTAGCATAGTTCTACTGAGATTAAATCTCAGTATGATTAAAATATTGTTTTGTAAGGCTTATTATACCTGAGAGATAATTTGGGAAGACCCCCTGATGCGTCTAAATCATTTGGCCATCCCCCTGCCAGCTTCACACCCTTTTGGTATTCATATTCTTGCATAATATTGTTCTAGTCCAGTATTAAAAAATAACTGCAGTGAGCTCTATTTTGCTTAATCCTCCTCTCTGCTTCCATCCTGAGACTGTCAAAATGGACATTCTGGGTTTTTTTTGAGATTTACACTATAAAACTGATATCGGCCAAATGGATCTCTGCTTGATAGCACAGGATGTTCTCATAATCTCTTCAGCCTTCATGAAGTAGTAGAAGACATTTTTGGGTGAAGCAACAATGAATATGGTTGTTTCATCAATGGAAGAATTTCGTTTAGTTATTATGGCAGAGAAAGAAGGAAGAACATGGAACATTTGTGTCTTGAAGGACAGGAAGTCATCCCAGGAAGGAGTTGCACAATGCATTATCCACAGCAGAAGAAATCCAGAGTATAAGAAATCCAATTAATAGCCAAAATGTTCATTAACTGTTAACTACTGTAACTTTTTTTCTTTTTTCTTTAACTGGTTTTCCCAGTTGCAATGTATGGCTGTGAAAGTTGGACCATAAGAAAGGCCGAGCGTCAAAGAATTGAGGCCTTTGAATTATGGTGCTGGAGAAGATTCCTGTGAGTCCCTTGGACTGCAACGTGAACAAACAAGTCAGTCCTAGAGGAGATCAACCCTGACTGCTCTTTAGAAGGCCAGATCCTGAAGTTGAAACTCAAATACTTTGGCCACCTAATGAGAAGGAAGGACTCACTGGAGAAGAGCCTAATGCTGGGAATGATTGAGGGCAAAAGAAGAAGGGAGCTGCAGAGAATGAGGTGGCTGGATGGTAGAGGACAGGAAGGCCTGGAGGAAAGTTGTCCATGAGGTCACAATGGGTCAAACCTCAGATAGCTCAACCAGATGAATAGCCTGTTATTAACATCCAGCTGTCTGCAATTACACCAGTTCGAGGCTCAAGGTTGATTCAGCCTTCCATCCTTTCTAAGGTAGGTAAATTGAGGATCCAATTTGTGGGGTCAATAAGCTGACTTTGTATTAAAAAATATACAAAAGTATGAAGGCTATTGCTTAATGCCTTGTAAGCTGCCCTGAGTCTCCGGAGCAGGGCGGCATATAAATCTAATTTAAAAAAAAACACACAACTTTGCAACTAACAACAACAACAACTCTAACTTTCTAAGGAAAGCAGATCTAGGTGAGTGGTGTCTATCAAGGGAAACAATATTTAGCAGTATTTCATAAATAGTTTGAAAACATACCATTTTTAGAAAGAATGGAACAATCTGACAAACTCCAAGAATAGTGCATCCTCATGGATAAATGTTGGGGTTCATCTCAAAGCATGAAAAGCGTCCATCCTAGCTGCATTTATAAAAGGCATGCTCAAACCACTGAACCATGAACAAATTAAGGAGAACTGATCATGCAGCATCTTAAGCCTACACCCAAATGGTAAGAAATTTGAATATCAACCAAATTAAACACAAGGGTGAAACTCAACATTATTGTTGTTGGATAGATCTGGTCAGGCATGTTACATGAATACAAACTCATCCCAACTCTCTGCTTTTCAACATATTGATAAACGACTTAACTGAAGGATTAGAAAATACTAAATCTGTAGATGGCACAATATAAAGAAGATAAGAGACATGTTAAAAGACAGTTTCAAACCTCAAGAGTCTCTTGATAATAGCTATCTATCATCTTATCTGTCTCTGTCTGTCTGTCTATCATCTATCTATCTATCTACCTATCTATCTATCTATCTATCTATCTATCTATCTATCTATCTATCTATCATCTATATCTATCTATCTATCTATCTCTATCTATCTATCTATCTATCTATCTATCATCTATCATCTATATCTATCTATCATCTATATCTATCTATCTATCTCTATCTATCTATCTATCTATCTATCTCTCATCTATCTATCTATCTATCTATCTATCTATCTATCTATCTATCTATCATCTATCTGTCTATCATCTATCTATCTATCATATTTCTTAACTGCCCATCTCCCTTGGTTGCAAGTTGCAATAATAGGCAGAAATTAGAATAAATGTCAACAAAGAATGAGTAAAAAATTCCTACATTGGGTAGGAAAAATCAATGCTATGAGGATAGAATTGGAAATAGCAGGATTTGGGTGGGGGGGAGAGGAGAGACCCTACTTGTAAAAAAGATTTGAATATTTTGGTGGATCATGAATTGAAAATGAGCTAGCAGTGTGATTGACATGCAGAAAATGTAGTCCTCTGCTACATTGACAGAAACATGATATCAAGATCAAGAGAAATCATCTTCCTCCCTATTTTTCATCAATCAGATCACACCTGGCATATTGTGCCCAGTTCTGGGCACCATATTTGAAGAAGGACATTGAGAAGAATGCCTGGAGAGAAGCAACCAGATGATAAGAAGCCCAGAGAGGTGAATTTATGAACAACATTTGGAGGTATTGGATATGTTTATCTGGAGAAGAGGAGGCTGTGACAGAGACATAATGCAGTCTTGCAATATTCGAATGGCCATCATGCAGAAAATGAGAGTTGTTTAGATTTGTTCTAGGAGATAGAAGTTATATTGCAGGAAAAAAATAGATTTTAATTGGATATCAAGGGGGGGAAATCCTATTAAAAACAACAGACTGAACTTTATCAGAAGGTAATAGATCATTCTTTCTTGAAGGAGCTTCAATAAAGGCTAGATGGCCATTCCTTAGAAATGCTGTCATGGTGGATTTCTGTAGTGCGTAGGAGGTTAGATCTCCTCTAATGTCATTTTCAACCCTTATGTGCTATCATTCTATAAAATGCAGTAAAGAATGTGAAATAAAAGCATACTTCCAGCCTTCCATAGCTGGGAAGTGAATACAATGAAAAAAAAGAAAGTCTTGATTAATGAAAAGGAGGACTAGGGGTGACAAGATAGCAGTGTTCTAATATCTAACTGGTTGCCATAAAGAAGAGGGAATTAAGCTCTTCACCAAAATATCTGAAGGCAGGACAGTAAGCAATGGGTGGAAACTAATCAAGGAGAGAAGCAACCTAGAACTAAGGAGAAATTTCCTGATCATTAGAACAATTATTCAGTGGAATGGCTTGCCTCCAGAAGTTGTGGGTGCTCCATCACTGGAGGTTTTTAAGAAGAGATTGGACAACCATTTGTCTGAAATGGTATAGGGGTTCCTGCCTGAGCAGGGGGGTTGACTAGAAGACCTTCCAAGGTCCCTTCCAACTCTGCTGTTCTTTTATTCTGCCTGCTTCCCCTTAGTGAAAGTTAAGAATAGAGTCATGTTGGAGTTCAAATATGCATATCTTGTGATATGGATTCAACTTTCTCCTTGCTTTTTCCAAGCATTTTTCCAATTCATACATCTGATCTCTGTCTTTGGGTTTGTCCTACCCCCAATTTTTCATCTCCGTATAAATCGAACATGCCTTTGTAGATGAAACATATTTCATATCCAAGAAGTGCCCACTTGCAGGGTAAAAGATTTAAGAACTCTGGATTTAAATAGGTCTGCTACAGTTTGAAAATTAGTCCTTTAAGTATAAGAACTTTCTTTTTAAATCAATCCATTTAGGAATTTGTGCCCCAAGCAATGTAATTATTTTAAGTTGAAATGATTAAGTTGAATCCAGCTGTGAAGTGATCGAAAAGCAACATTTTTAGATAGCGCTGTTTCTATAGTAAAGAAAAATGTCGAATTACTTTCAATTAGTTATAAATTCAATTTCTGCCCACAAGTTATTTGGGTGGGATGGGGGGATTTTGTAGTTTGATTTCCTTTTTTTTTTTAATCAACATAGACTTCCTTACTTCGATGTCATCCACATGTGTTTGGGTAGAAATTCTAAACCAAGCCAACATAACCAGTAGCCAAATTGGATTTGGGTTGATGAAAGCTGTAGCTTACCACCCATTGACATCTCCGAATTACAGGGTTGGAAAGAACTTTCAAGGTTTTCTAATATAGCCCGAATTTGGGAAGTCTCCAACATCATTAACAATGCTTTAAAAATATTTTACATGGCTGGCAGGATTTTCATAGCTCTGAAATGTATGAGCAGCTGTGCTTATTTCATAAGATTTAAGCATATTGTTTAAAATGACCAGAGTCGCCTTTTGGGGGAGATGGATGACATATGAATTTAATACATAAATAAAAATAAATAAATATTATTACATACATCTAAATGGATTATAACCTGAAGTTTTCAACTTCCCGAATCTTTTTAAAGATGTGGCAAAAAAATACATCTGCAGCCTCTCGCCATTTTAACAAAGGCTGTGGTGTAGGGATCACTGGATTAGAAGATCAAATGTACCCAAATCACTGGGGGCCAGTTCAGCTCACTCTTTCTCTCAAAGGGAAAAAATTGGAGGAGACAGTATTATGTGTACCACCTTGTTTCAGGAGCAAAAAACTACCGTAAATCTAACAAATAACCCATTCATATTTATGATGCAAAAAACATTGAAAGATTTCTTCCTTTCCTCTTCCTGTTGAGTGTGTCTTGTATCCAGAGAAATCATCTGCAAAACATAGTTAAATGACAGCTTGCTGGCAAGCTTTCGTGAAATTGTTCAGGAATTTCAAATGCTTACGCAAGAGCATAGCAAAACAGTAACAATGAGGAATCCTTAATCCTCTCTGAGCTTGGTTGTTTTCTTGCAGACTAATCAAGGAGAGGAGCAACTTGAAACTAAGGAGAAATTTCCTGACTGTGACTTTTAATTAACTGTGAATTAACCAGTGGAATGACTTACCTCCAGAAGTTGTGGATGCTCCAGTACTGGAGGTTTTTAAGAAGAGATTGGACAACCATTTGTCTGAAATGGTACAGGGTTTCCTGCTTGAGCAGCAGGTTGGACTAGAAGACCTCCAAGGTCCCTTCCAACTCTGTTATTCTGTTATTCAGACGTTTCATTGCCCAAACTAGGTAACAGCATCAGTGTTTTGGGTAATGAAAAGTCAGCAAGAAAACAACCAAGCTCAGAGAGCATCAAGGACCCCTCATTTCAAATCCTGAGTTACAAATATTCTCCTTTGAAGATGGACATCGGTATAAATATGGGTGGATTTTGGAGTCAACTCCAGATATATCAGAATGGAGACCCAACCAGGAGGTGAATCGGGGGAATCTTGACCAATGACTTTGGTAACCCCGAGGAGTTGAAAACCTATTACAAAGTTCAGAATGGTGGGGGAACAGATGATCAATCTCAGAGTTGTATGTTAAAATTGAAGGGCACCCAACCCAATAAACCCCCGAGAGTCCAAAAACGCTTTAAGCCTGATGGTGATCTCTGGATGAAGAGAAGCGGAAAACCAGGTGAGGTACTTTACCTACTAGGAAATCGGAGATGGCCAGGTTCAGGAGGAAATAATTGTTCTGCGTTCTCAAGCTGGAGTCCACCACGAAGGCCAGCATCACTAGTGCGTTGCCCACCACGGTGGCCACGATCAGCAAAGCCATCAGCACCGCCAAGGCGATGGTCCAGGTCGTGGAGAACTGGCCGGTGAAATCTTCTCCCTGCGCTTTCTCCGAGCTCTCCGAATCGTTCAAAGCCCAGGCGCTCGAGGAGCTGTCCATTTCAGCACCATGCGCCCTCCGCGGCTCAAACGCCCGGGCGAAGTCACGGCGCCATCGTCAGTTGCGAACGGGTTATATATTATTTACATGTATTATAGCCGGCCAACTCAATGGACTGTGAGCGGCTCTACCTGGCGGAACTTGCTTCTGACGGACGGAGGGAGTCGGAGATAGCCGCTTCGGCATTGCGCCCTTAGCCGGTTCTCCCTTTCCGGATCTCAGCAGATCGGCTGTTAAGGCAAGCCTCGATCCTAAGCGGCAGGTTTTCTTTCTCGAGTTCTCAGTGAAATAATAATAATTTGTTTTTTAAAAAATCTAGTGTTTTTTTCTTCTTCTTTCCGTTGCTTTCCCCCTGTGAGACTGTAGGGGTTTTTCCCCCTTTCCCTGAAACTCAGCCTTTCCTTTCTCCTTCCTCCCACTTCTTCTCCTGATGGGGAAAAGAGAGGGAACGGCAGGAGCGGAGGAAATATGCGGAGGGGTGTGTGAGTGGGGGCTGACTCTACTATTTGCAGCAGCTGCTTTGCTCAGCGTTGGAAGTGACTGACTACGGGCCAAAACGAAGAGTTTTCTCGGAAGGGTGGAGCCAAGTTGGGAAAATAATTGCTGAATAAATCTGAGAGTCTAGGGGCTAGGCTTTGGTTTTGGGCAGTGTCAGGTTGAGCAGTCATTGGCTTCTCAGCCAGCTTCAGAGCCAGCCACTGCTCCTTTCCTTTCCCGTCTTCTCCCTTATTTCTGCCTTTCAAGCATCTCCAAGCAAGCTTCAAGTAGGCGGTAGGAGCAAGTCAACCAGTGGGACCGGTCTGTTTGCTTTGGGATAAGGTTGATGAATTGTCAATAGGCCCAGTCAGGGGGAAAAAAACTGATTAGAGGAAATAAGATCTTGTAATCTCATTCAGTACTGTGAATGGTTAATATCAGCCCCTGAATGAAACTGTCACAGACAATCAAATAAGCCATAAGCAATTTAATGATCTGGGTTTGATGCTATGCATAGCCAAGTCAGGTTTAATGCTATGCATAGCCAAACTTAAAAGAAGTCAGGCTAACCGTGTTTAATACATTGTTCCAATGTATTAACCTTTCATGACCTCAGTCAATAAAGTCAATAATTTGTGTCAACACAGCCTGCTTATGTGTGGTTGCATATGTGCAAAATAGCAATAACAGAGTTGGAAGGGACCTTGGAGATCTTCTGATCCAACCCACTGCTCAAGCAGGAAACCCTATAAACATTTGAGACAAATGGTTGTCCGGTCTCTTCTCGGAAACCTTCTGTGATGAAGCACCCACAACTTCTGGAGGCAAGTCGTTCCACTGATTAATTGTTCTGTCAGGAAATGCACTTATGAGTGATCATTACTGAAACCTCATCAAGCCTCAGCCATTTGATTGATATATAGCACTTATAGTCTCCAAAGCCCATTGTGTGTTTAATTACATCGGGTAAAGAGGTAGCAGATTCATTCCTGCAACATGCTAAGCTTGGTTAGTGGTTATCGTATGTATGTCTAATGTATTTTTTGGTCTGGGCCATTTGTAGTTCAATGAGTTTTACAAAACCAGAAACTGTATGAATTCAGTAAAATCAGGATTAAGTGTGTATCAGATTATACGTTGGTGGAGAAAATAGACAGGATTTTTGCTTTATAATTTACTGTATTCTGAAATTAGGACTAAAAAATTAAGCCTACCATATCTAGACCACTAGTAGATTGCAGTAACAAGGCTCAGAAAACTGTAAAATAAATTTATTCAGCTAGTCATTTAAATTTTTTTTAAAAAATTACAACAATAAAAACATCAAATACATTAAACATAATATTAAGGTGAATATCTTTAAAACACTGCAAACTCCAAGGCCTGCCAGAAATCTATTTTTTGATGCTCTGCACTCTAGAAAAATGGAGAAATGGTCTTGTACAACATTCACTCCATGATTTAAAGAATGCTATTATACCGTTAGGAATTGTTGAGAATATTTGTAACTCGGGTTGTAGTCATTTCACCCAAAACCCTGTTGAAGGTGTTACCAAGTTTGAAAACAAAATGTCCAGAAGCTAAATAGCAAGTTCGGAGAACAGAAAGCTCTCCAAAAAGCTATTATATCCTGTCCCACTATTATAATTCTTGAAGCATGAAAGCTGAGAAGACTCAAATACGAGTTCCTTGCCAACTCTGAATCTTTCCTGCAGTTTCAGCATAATTAAAACCAGTAATAAACCCTTCCCCAAGTGTCACTGGTCACATTGGCCAACTAGGTTAATTGGTGTGTTCCTCAGGCACTCTTCTCATCCTCTCTCCATCCCCTGGGAGATCATCTTGGTTTCCACTAGAAAGATCTATGTTGTGTCTAGTAAGACATTCAAGTTCCTTCCCACTCCCACATTGTGTGGCAATGATAAACTAGGAAAATGGCTTCTGGCAGGTTCAATTCGGCATTGAGTCTGATTCAACTCGGAGAAGGTGATCTCAAAGACAGTTAAGGCATTAAACCGTGTAGAGTTCTAAAACTTGATTGGCAACCAATTGCAACTCTCCTAATTGTGATGTTCTGTGAATGAACATAAGTACTCCCATAGCTACTGAGCATACCATCCACCACCTCAAGTTTGCAAATAGTCCTCATGAAGAGGACCCCTATGAAGAGCAAATTGCAGTGATCCAGTTCTGAAGTGACAAGGGCATGATTGAATGAGAATATTTCTGTTTCCAGAAGTGTCTGCAACTGGCGCAGAAGATGTAATTGTGTGACATTCTCCTTGCTACCTTCACCAGCTATTAAAATAGGAGAGATGGCTTCAGAGGTTTGGAGCCATCTCCAACTAGGGAAGGAGAATTACTTTGCTGGGAATCAAAGGAGGATCCTGATCAAAGAAGGATTATTTAATTTTGTTTTGTTTTAGGCATTCTTCTTCTTCCTGTTAACTACTTTGTCACTAACATAACATACAGAAGACATACAGAAGTAGATTTAGTAGTTTAAAGAGGGCCTGTTTTGCAAGGGGTGAAAACTAATGCTGCAGTAATGTACTACCGTGTTTCCCCAAAAAAATATATATATATTTTGAATCCTGAAATAAGTGCTTGGTCTTATTGTCATGCACTCAAAAGCCTGATTGGACTTATTATCAGGGGATGTCTTATTTTGGGGGAAACAGGGTAATCTGTATTCAACTAGAGGGGATAATATGTGTAAATGTGGTGTGGGGTTTTTTTATGTACCTTTTTAATATTTTGATAGTTTTGTGTTTTTGTCCTTTTTTTCTTTTTTATCTTCTTTTGGTAGAAATAATTAGCTTAAAAACCCACAACTACTTCAATCTTGCTGGAATCTGATCTAAACCTGTCTCACCCCATGCACAAAACACCACAGATATATAATTGCCTATCATTAGCATGGTGGGTCAGGTGAGCTCAATCCATCTCCAACCATCTTTCTATGTATTGTATGAGCAAAATAATAATAATAATAATTAACTAGGAATCCTATTGTGTTTTTCAACTTAGTCAACCCCCACAGCTGGGATCTGAACCTAGTCTTTCAAAATCATTTTTATCACGTATGCCATCATAACGCATTGAAATTTTTGAGGACACCAAGATGTTTCAAGGACAGCAACTCATGGTCAACCGCAAGGAGTAGTTTTTCAGAGCTTCCATTCAACTAACGCATTAACATTCTCTTTGCTTCCTTGAAGGCATTTTCCTTCCACCTTCTTGGCCTCCTCCTTCTTCTTTTCATGGTGTTTGAGAAAATGTCATGGGTCTAGAGGCAGTCACATCAATAAATGTAGAGAGCACAAAAAGCAATACAGCCCTGAGTCCTACAGGAGAAGGGCAGTATAGAAAAATAAATAAATAAATAAATAAATAAATAAATAAATAAATAAATAAATAAATAAATAAATACATACATACATACATACATACATACATACATACATACATACAGCTGCCCTGAAGCAAGTTCATATCTGCGATGTTTTTTTTCAAGTGAGTAATAACTCAGTGTCATTCAGGTAAGACCCAGCTAGAGAGTTCTTGGATCAATACAGACTGACATCAACTGATGTCCTGTGAATGAACATGATTGAAAGCGGTAACCACCATTTCAATCACCATTTGAGACTCAAAATAAATTTGCTGGTTTTGCAGCTCTGATTACTTACTCTAATTCCACCATAGGAAATTCCACAATGTACAAGTACAATTGAGTAGAGTAGAGTAGAGTAGAGTAGAATAGAATAGAATAGAATAGAGTAGAATGGAATGGAATGGAATGGAATGGAATAGAATAGAATAGAATAGAATAGAATAGAATAGAATAGAATAGAATAGAATAGAATAGAATAGAATAGAATAGAATAGAGGAATGGAATGGAATGGAATGGAATGGAATGGAATGGAATGGAATGGAATGGAATGGAATAGAATAGAATAGAATAGAATAGAATAGAATAGAATAGAATAGAATAGAATAGAATAGAATAGAATAGAATTCTTCATTGGCCAAGTGTGACTGAACACACAAGGAATTTGTCTTTGGTGCATATTCTCTCAGTGTATATAAAAAAAAAGATTGAGACCCAAATGTCCACTGTTAAGCAAAACAGTTAAGTGAATTGTGCCCAATTTTGCTACCTTTTTGCCAGGGTTGTTCAGGGAATCGTTGTAGTTGTTAAATGAATCAGGGTCATTAAGAAAATTCGACTCCCTCCCCCCCCCCCCATTGACTTGGCTTGCCAGAAGACCAATAGGAAGGTTGCAAACAGCAGTCACACAACCCTGAGACATTGCAACTGTTCAATCAACCTTTTTTTAATTGAATTATGAAGTATTATAAAATACAAAATAAATAGAAAATCAGGTGAGGTGGGGTGAAGGAGAGGAGAAGTGAGGAAAGATAAGAAAAAGAAGAAAAAGAAGCATTGCCTTACAGTAAAATAAGGCACTAACATCAAATTGGAACTTTTTGCTTTTTCATAATAATATGAACAAGTCATTTCTATAAGGATCTATCAGTCTAATTGGTAAAACCCAAAGTCAAATTTTCATTCTTTTCCACATCAACCACGAAGTTCGGAAGCGGTCTCCATGTGGAAACAAAAGTACTTATGTTCTTTCCTTTAATCAAAGTAGTCAATTTTGCCATTTCAACCAATTCCATCACATCATCATCATCATCATCTATTAATGACCTCATAATTCATTGTAGGGTGAAGTCTGGGCAACTGAATGGAGCTAGCAGAGTGTTTAATGGCCGGATTCCCTTCCTGTCTCCAATGCGGAGTTTTGTTCATCAGATATATTCTCATTGTGCCCAGAGAAAGAAATGCCCAGAGAGATTGTGCCCAGAGAGAGAGAGCCAACTCCATCACATGGCATGTTGTAAATACATGCCAGTTGTCAAGCCCCCAAATTTTGATCATATGACCGTGGGGATGCTGTAAATATAAGTTGCTTTTTTCTGTGCCTCTGTAACTTTGATCAGTAAACAAATGGATGTAAATGGAGAATTGCTTGTATATGGCTCCTGTTCTTCCAATGCATGGTTCTGAATTGGATCTGTAAATTCAGGCTATGTTCAGTTTGATTGTCTTCTCACATTAACTTCCAGTTTTTAGGTTAGAAACTGTTAGAGTTTGCAGCAATCCAACCAGACACAAGTAAACAATTCAGCAGGATTCATTTATATAAGAAGCTTCTTTATATATAATACCATACAGCAGAAGCCAGAACCAGAACTCAGAATCCAGAAGTACAGAAATATAATACACAGAAACTATATAATACAGAGGAGTGATAATGCAAGGACAAACCAACTCTTTTATACATAACAGTCAAGCTAAGCCATGCCCAGGCTCCGAGCCATCTGAGTCATCAAACAGTTCCTATTGGCTGACCTGTTACCATGTCTATTCCAATTCATGAACTCTTAACACACCGACAGAAACACGTTTTTGAGATGACAATGCTGATTTGTTCCGAACATCTGAAAAAACAAGGCTCTGCATTATGATGCACAAAGCCGGGTTCCTTTCTTAGAATTTATTACATTTTAAGATCATCTTTCTTTAGGAAAGGGACAGAATTAAGCTAATAGCATTCAAGATGGAAGAATGTCTCCTTTCAAATGAGCTATTTTCCAAAGGAGATGAACTGTCGGTAGTTTTTTGAAAATGTGATGCCCGGAACAAAACCCACTCTTTCAAACGCAGCCTCGGCAACATCAAAAAGAGAGGAATTATTACATCTTGTGATTTCAAAATTACGTGTCCCTTAATGCAGTCTGAATTAGCTCATTTAGCAGAGCCGTATTATACTGATGGCTCAACTACTTTTTTAAGCATTCTCGTTTTCTCACTGCTACTCTCGCCAGCCGGCCTCCACCTCAATCTAATTTCTTTTCTTCTTCTTTTCTTCCTTCTTTTCCTAAAAGTAGCACCACGGTTAACTCTTCTTTTGGGGTTAGGTTTAACAATCCAGTTGATCTGGATGCCGCACCAAATGTATGAAAAAAGAGGATGCTGATGTGTTAATAATTTATTTTATTTATTTATGTGATTTATATGCCGCCATTCTTCCCAAGGACTCAGGGCGGCTTACAAAAACAATCATAAATACAAATCACAATAAACACAATTAAAACACATTAAAATCCATTAAAATCATTCTAAAAAAGACTATATAACCCCACGATCGTAATGTTCTTTAAACAGCCATGTCTTTAATCCCCAGCAAAAGGAGAGGAGGTCGGGGGCCGTCCTGAGGTCGGTGGGAAGACTATTCCAGAGGGTCGGGGCTCCGACAGAGAAAGCCCTCCCCCTGGGGGCCGCCAGCCAACATTGCTTGGCTGATGGCACCAGGAGGAGGCCCACTCTATGGGAGCGCACTGGACGGTGGGAGGAAGGCAGGAGGTGGTCCTGTAAGTACATGGGCCTAAGCCATGTAGGGCTTTATAGGTTAAAACCAGCACCTTGAAATGAACAACTCGTAGCCAGTGCAGCCCGCGCAGGAGAGGTGTAACACGGGAGTAACAAAAAGCCCCCGTAACTACCCGCGCAGCCGCATTCTGGATTAACTGGAGTCTCCGGATATGCCTCAAGGGCAGCCCCGTAGAGGGTGTTACAGTAATCCAACCGAGAAGTAACCAGGGCATGGGTGACCGTGGTGAGGGCATCTCGGTCCAAAAAAGGCCCCCCTGGTTACGGCCGTCAGAAGGTCATTAAAAGCGATATACAAATAACAAAAAGGGATGCGGTGGCTCAGTAGCTAAGACGCTTTCAAAAATAGAGCTATCAGCTTTGCAATCTCCCTGCAAAAAGCAGCCTCTTTTCTATGAGAGATTTTTGTGTATGTATCTTTTAATGACCCCGTAATCCATGTATAGCTGGTGGGAGAACTCTGGTGAAAGAACTCTGCTGGGTAGTGGAAGGCAAAAGAGAAGAGAGAAGGAGCAAATAGGAGGAACAGGTGTAGCAACATTATTTTAAAAATCGCTCTAAAAAATGAGATTTTAAAGCAAAAATAATTGATGATAAGTCTAGCAGAAGCTCCACGCACCTATTTTATAACTCATTTTCCAAAAGAACAATGAAAGGAAGAAAGAATTTGCTGCATTGATATAGGATGCTGCAGAGGCTGAAAAAATGGGGTGAGTTTCTTATTGTATGGCTTCTGAGGAGGAGGGGAGGAGGAAGAAGAGGAGGAAGAGGAAGAGGAGGAGGAGGAAGAAAGGAAAAGGAGGAGGAAGAGGAAAAGGAGGAGGAAGAGAAGGAGGAGGAGGAGGAGGAGGAGGAGGAAGAGGAAGAGGAGAGGAGGAAGAGGAGGAAGATGAAAGATTAGGAAAAATTTAGATAATTCAATCTAAAATAGCTTTCTCCATACTGGGTTTAAATATGTTGGACTTTAACTTCAAAGGATCTGAATATCACCACGTTGGAAAGGACCCTTTTTGGGGAAGGCAGACTTAAAGATACGTAGGAAGGAAATAGATAAGCTCGTCACGTGTAACTTTTACTTCTGTAAAATGAGCTATGAAAAACATGGGGTCCCTACCAACAGCTTTGTAAATTCTTCCCCTTTGCAAAAATAAAATGCACGGGGCAAGGCTGGCTATTGATCCAAATACATCTGTAAAGACGCGGTAACCCGACTTGGCCCTTTCAGATTAGAAAAGGCTGAAAGGCTTGTAGCTATGTTGCCATGTGGACATTGGGTGTCACTGTCTGCTTTTAATCTCTAGCGGCTCAGGACCGCAGACAAATTAAAACCCAGGGAAGGGAGGGGGAAACAGTCAATTAACAGTGGTAGGTTTAAAAAAAAGAGCAAAGGGTTTATAAAACACTTGGTTATGACCAGAGGTGGGATTCTGTTACCTTCTCTACCGGTTCACAAATGTGAGTGCACATCCAAACCTCTGCGCATGCATACGGCCTTCTATGCATGCACAGTAATTTCACATTACATCTGGGTGGGAGGGCAGAGCCTCCAGTAGTCACCGCTACCAGTTCGCGCAATTCAGAGAGAACCGGCTGAATCCCACCACTGGTTATGATGAATAAAGCTTGGGAAGCAGATATCAAAACACGAGAAGCTCTATTAGAAATGATTGAAGTGCCTTGCTCTGTACCGGCCTTTGATCAAAATAAAACATCTTTTTTCTCTTATTGATTTATTTATTACATTTTTTACGCCGCCCATCCCTGCTGTTGCAGTGAATTAGAAGGCAGTGCAGGTAGATCTCAACTTAAGACCACAAACCATTTCTGTCGCTAAGTGAAACATTGGTTAAATGAGTTTTGCCCCCATTTCACGACATTTCTCGCCGCAGTTGATAAGTTAGTAAACATGTTGTTAAGGGAGTTGTTAAGGCTTCCCCATTGACTTTGCTTGTGAGAAGGTCGCAAGAGCGGATCGCATGACCGTAGAACACAGCAATGGTCATAAATCTGAACCAGTTGCCCAGCATCTGAATTTTGATCGCATGAGCATAAAGATGCTGCAACAGTCCTAAGTGTGAAAAACGGTCACAAGTCACACTTTTCAGTGCTGCTGTAACTTTGAACTTAAGGCTTAAGGTTAACTCAGCCTTCCATCCTTCTGAGGTCCGTAAAATGAGGACCCAGATTGTTGGGGGCAGTATGCTGACTCTGTAAACCGCTTAGAGAGGGCTGTAAAGCGGTATATACTATAAGTGCTATTGCAATCGGTCGCTCCCCTACAAGGTGATCCTGGTCGACTTACCTTTTTATCAGCAAGGAATCCTGTATTACCTTTATAATTTAAACATTCTTTTTCATCAAGAAGGCTATCTCTGCACACTATAACTTATATGGGGTAGGCCAACGGTGGGATTCAAATTTTTTACTACCGGTTCTGTGGGCATGGCTTGGTGAGCGTGGCTTGGTGGGCGTGGAGGGGGAGGATACTGTAAAATCTCTATTCCCTCCCCACTCCAGGGGAAGGATACTGTAAAATCTCCATTCCCTCCCCACTCCAGGGGAAGGATACTATAAAATCTCCATTCCCTCCCCACTCAAGGGGGAAGGATACGATAAAATCTCCATTCCCTCCCCACTCCAGGGGAAGGATACTGTAAAATCTCCATTCCCTCCCCACTCCAGGGGGAAGGATACTGTAAACTCTCCATTCCCTCCCCACTCCAGGGGGAAGGATACTGTAAAATCTCCATTCCCTCCCCATTCCAGGGGGAAGGATACTACAAAATCTCCATTTCCTCCTGATCAGCTGGGACTTGGGAGGCAATGAATAGATTGGGGGTGGGGCCAACCAGAGGTGGTATTTACCGGTTCTCCAAACTACTCAAAATTTCCACTACCAGTTCCCCAGAACTGGTCAGAACCTGATGAAACCCACCTCTGAGGTAGGGATATTTTATATTATTTTGAAGGCATTGTCACAAAATGGTTGCTATAGGGAGGCCTACATACGCACCACAGGCTGACCAAAAAACAAAACCAAACCAGAATTACCGTAAGAACAAGGTTAGAATAATACCTAATTTTAACAATACGTTTATTGTTACATAAGCATGTACAGTATGTTCTTCGTAAATTCTAACTCAGAGATGCCATAAACCCCAATGCGCTTTTTGTTTTAAAAAACAGCATCCTGCAATTTGTTGTCTTGTCAAAAGAATGATTCATGTCTGAAATCGGATCTGTATGAGGCAAGTCTGCCACCGTGTTTGTGAAGAAAGCCCCCAAGTGCATCTAACCATGGCTGTTTTTCATTGTTTGGATTATCTTCTCCATGTTGGTGGGGTTTATCTGAAGCATCATCTTTGAGGTGATGAAAACAAACTGAATGTGTGACCAGAATAATTTCTGCTACTTCCAAACTACATGACAAACACAAACACTTGAAAAACGCCCCGGCTTTTAACTTCCACTGTTATTCTTTGGAGATAGCAAATTCAAACACTAGAGGAAAAGTACGGTATTTATTAACTGGTGATATTATAGAGAGAGGGAGGGAGGGAGGGAGGGAGAGAGAGAGAGAGATACAGTAGATAGAGATGGGTGGGTGGATGGATGGATAGATGATAGATAGGCAGGCAGAGCAGAGAGAGAGAGAGAGAGAGAGAGAGAGAGAGAGAGAGAGAGAGAGAGAGTAGATAAAGATGGATGGGTGGATGGATGGATGAATAGATGATAGATAGGCAGGCAGAGCATAAATAGAGATAGATAGATGATAGATAGATAGATAGATAGATAGATAGATAGATAGATAGATAGATAGATAGATAAATAGATAGATAGACAGACAGACAGACAGACAGACAGGTCGATAGATAGATAGATATAGAGATAGGCAGGCAGACAAAAAGATGATAAATAGATAATAGATATAGATTGATAGATAGATGATAGAATAGATAGATAGATAGATAGATGATAGATAGATAGACAGACAGACAGACAGACAGACAGACGATAGATATGGAATATATCTTTATTTTTTTAATTTTTTAAAATTGAATTTATATACCGCCCTGAGTCCTTCAGGAGTAGGGCGGTATATAAATCCAATAAAAAAAATAGGGGGGGCTAGAGAGCAACAACAGTATATAAAAGTTATATGCTGGGGCATGACACTGACAGAAGAAATAAAAACACCTGAGTTCTTTGGGGCAGAAACTTAACATTAAAGTTAAACTTAAGAGGTATTTTGATCTTTCTGTTTTCTTTTGGATTTGTCTCTTTTGAATAGTATGTGGATATTGTTTATCTGTATGTGTCTGTTAATGACCAATTAATCTGAGTGTCAGACTTCCAGAAATTCTCGCGTGTTTTGGATTTGACTTGATCTAGGATGCTCATAGTTTCCCAGTTGAAACTATGGCTATATTTGTCCATGTGTTATGAAATTAAAGAGTTTTCTTAACTTCCTTAATTCTTAAATTCCTTAACTCCTTAACTTAAGGAGTTGCTTAAAAATGGATTTAAAAAAAAGCAACTGAGTTTGAAGGCAGACTTGACATTTAAATCCCTGTATTTTTGTGTTCCGGGAAGAGGCACACCATCTGTCATTCTCAAAAAAGAAAGAAATATATGGAGATCCAGATAAGAAGGACGCTATCCACCAAGGACACAGATCAACATCATAACTGCCCTTCACAAGGTCTTCTAGATTGCAGCAGAGCCAAGAAAACCAAATATACTTGACTAGCTTCAGATGTCAACCAAGGTCATTGGAACAGTACAGGATTTTTATATATTCACCACTTCTCTCTTCCCTATGAGGAAAATTGCATCCTCTAATACAGTATTTCTCAACATGGATCATTTTAAGATGCGTGCACTTCAGTTCCCAGAATTCTGGAAGTTGAAGGCCATGCATCTTAAAATGGCCAAGATTGAGAAACACTGTTCTAATACATTGGCTGCAGTGGTGGGTTGCCCCCAGATCGGACCGGTTCCCAAGAACCGGTAGTAAAACTGGTGAGAGGCCCCGCCCACTGCCCCGGATGTCATCATTGGTAATCTGCACATGTGCAGAAGCAAGGTGCGCACAAGAGAGAAGCGAGCGCATGCACGCAATCCTATTGCGAGCTGATAGTAAAGGTAAGTAGAACCCACTCCTGACTGGCTGCAATTCAAGAATGTCCAGCAAGAATGGGTGTTTTTTTTTTCAAATTCTTAGGAATCCTAATCAATATGGAAGAAAAGTGAACATTTGCACATTCCCTCCAAATAATATAAGGTGAAGCAAAAGTACTTTTTAAGATTTTTTTAAAAAATTTTTATCCTGCCTTTATTGCTTTACAAGTAACTCAAGGCAGTGAACATACGTCCTATTTTCATCAACACAACAACCCTGTGAGATGGGTTGGGCTAAGAGACTGGCCCAAAGTCACCCAGATGGTTTTCATGCCTTAGGCATGAACTCCCGGTCTCCTGGTGATTGGCTCAAAATCACCCAACTGGCTTTCATTCCTAAAACATGACTAGAACTCACAGTCTCCTGTTGATTGGTCCAAAGACACCCCACTGGTTTTCATACCTAAGGCGGGTCTAGAATTCAGTTTCCTGCTGATTGGCTGTAAATCACCCCGCTGGCTTTCATGGCTGAGGTGGGACTAGAATTTACAATCTTTTTGTGATTGGCTGAAAGTTAGCCAGCTATCTCTGATGCTTAATGTGATCTCCTTGTTTCTAGATCAACACCTTAACCATTGGACCAACCTGGCTATTTAGATAGTTTTGATCTGCAGTAATCCAGCTAGTCCCTGTCTAAAAGTGCAGACTATTTTTCTATAGTCTTTGGATAGCTGTGAACATTTGGAGCAGTGAGCTGAACTATTTATTCTTAGATTACAGGTGGGATTTCCTTTGAGGGATCGGTGGGACATCTAAGCCCTGTGTTATCCCACGTAGGAAAAACATACATCTAAATCAGCCCCCTTTTTTAAAAAAAACCAAAAACCGGTCTCTTAAGCTTTGTTTTCATTGTCTCTTCACTTTTGCCCCCAACTTGTAAAACCAGAACTGAGGAATTTCAACTTTCTAAATCCAGTTTATGTTCTCAGCAGATGATAACAAGAAGAGAAAGTATGTGGAGGTCAGTGGCCTGTTTCTCTCCTGAGTTCCATTACAACCAGAATCTTTAACAACACAAACCCACATCCCCAGCGCGATGAAATATTTAAAAGACATCCTGAAACAATTAAGCAAATGAGATTGTACGGCATCTCGGGTTATCTCTTCTGCATTAAAAAAAAAATGGAATGGTGAGTCATTTCCTGCTGTGACCCAGCAGGTCGAATCCACATAAACCCTGCTGCTCAGCCTGCTTCCTGGATAGCCAAGGAGGAATTTACTTTTCGCTGGAGTGAAAGTAGCAGTCATCCACGTTGGGGTTTGTTCGGGGTTTTTTTGCCAAATGTCAGCTGTGGTTTATTTGGACCAGTGTTTCTCAAACTTGGCAATTTTTAGATAAGTGGATTTCAAACGCCAGAATTCTCCAGCCAGCACTCTGGGAGCTGACATATCTTAAAGTTGCTAAGGTTTAGAAACACTGATTCAGCCTCTGCTAGGGCTGATGGAGAAGGATGTGAACATGGAATGCCAACACTCCAGAAGATAGTGTTAAGATATAGAAGGATCTTGACAGAGTTGAACACTGGGCCCTATCTAACAAAATGAAATTCAATGCTGAAAAAAGCAAGGTTCTACATTTAGGCAAGAAAAACCACATGTATAGGTATAGTATATGTCCGTGATGGCGGGTGCCACAGGTAGCACATGGAGCCATATCTGTGGGCACGCGAGCACATGTGTACGCCAGCCAGCTGATTTTCAGGCCTTCCGGGCCCACTAGAAGTCGGGAAACGGGCTGTTTCCGGGCCTCCGGAGGGCCTCCGGGGAGATGGGGAAGGCCATTTTCGCCCTCTACAGGCTCCTAGAAAGCTTCTGGGGAGGGCAAAAAATGGGCCTACCGGGCCCACCGTGTCACCACATGCCAAAATGGAATACTGCACCTAGTTTTGGTTACCACAATGTAAAAAAGAAGTTGAGAATCTAGAAAGAGTGCAGAGCTGGGGTGTCAAACTTGATTTCATTGAGGGTCGCATCAAGGTTGTGTTTGACCTCAGGAGGGCTGGGGGGGGCGTGGCCAGCTCGACATCACTTGTGTCGGGGGAATGAGCGCTCTGCCAGAGAAAATGGGCTCCCGAGCTCCATTTTCAACTGTGACAGCCTCCTGCAACCCTCTGCCAGTGAAAATGGAGCTCGGGATGGCTGCCTGTGGCCCTTGTGAGCTCCATTTTAGCTAACAGAGACACTGCAGGCCAGTGCTTTGCTGTTTCCAAGTGGCTCAGTGGACCAGATCTAAGCACCCCATGGGCTGGATCTGGCCCCCCGGGCAGTGGTGAAATCCAATTTTTTTTACTACCGGTTCTGTCGGCGTGGCTTGGTGGGCATGGTGTGGTGATGCTTGGTGGACATGGCAGGGGAAGGATACTGCAAAATCCCCATTCCCTCCCCACTCCTGGGGGAAGGATATTGCAAAATCTCCATTCCCACCCCAATCTAAGGTCAGCCAGAGGTGGCATTTGCTGGTTCTCCGAACTACTCAAAATTTCCACTGCTGGTTCTCCAGAACCTGTCAGAACCTGCTGGATTTCACCCCTGCTCCCGGGCCTTGAGTTGACACCCCTGGTGCAGAGAAAAGCAATAAAGATGATTAGGGGACTGGAGGCTGAAATATATGAAGAACGGTTGCAGGAACTGGGTATGTCTAGTTTAATGAAAAGAAGGACCAGGGGAGACATGATAGCAGAGTTCCAATATCTCAGGGGCTGCCACAAAGAAGAGGGAGTCAAGCTATTCTCCAAAGCACCTGAGGGCAGGACAAGAAGTAATGGGTAGAAACTAATCAAGGAGAGAACTAAGGAGAAATTTCCTGTCAGTGAGAAAAATCAACCAGTGGAATGACTTGCCTCCAGAAGATGTGGATGCTTCATCACTGGAGGTTTTTAAGAAGAGACTGAACATCCATTTGCCTGAAATTTACTTATTATTTATTTATTACATGTATTTATATGCCGCCCTTCTCCCGAAGGACTCAGGGCGGCGAACACAAGTTAAGAAACATGTACAATAAAATCGCACTTTAAATCAAATAAATAATTAATGATAAATAATAAACCCAGAATCAGAATCAACCTATTTGCTTGAACAGCCAAGTCTTCAGCTCCTGACGAAAGGAGTGGAGAAATGGTATAGGATTTGCCTAAGCAGAGGGTTGGATGGGAAGATCTCCACGATCCCATCCAACTCTTGTTATTCTTTTATTTCCAATTTTACCTTCAGTCAGCAGCATGGATTTATCAGCTGAAGGTGCTTTACTGTCTTAGGCTCCAGTTGTAAGGTCGATGGGAAAGTGGACTAATGCTTTTCTGCCCAAAATCAAAGCCTCACTGTTTTCCTGATAAATTGAGGCTTGCTTTTTATATTCCAGTTTGAAAACTCACTAAAATAAACACCAAAAAAAAAACCCCAATGCAAAATCTAACCTTTTTAAAATAAATTCAGCGAGACATGGCTACTGTAGATAAATCTGTTTCTGCAAAACATTACACAGCTCTGCCCACAATTTCATAGCAAAAAAGAAAAGAAAGAAAAAAACCAGATGTACTGTGACAATAAGGAGATGTGTTAGAGGCTGCAGTTCACAAAAGCTTAACTCAGATTGAATCTTTATAGTTTACCAGATACCTTGTTGGCAGGATTCGCAGTTCTGTTAATCCTTCATATGGTTTTTATTGCTGATGGAGACCACAACATGGACACCACCAAATAGTTTTCTTCATAATGCAGAATAGGGGAAGGATTAACTACTTTCCACTCTAGTCTGCTACTGCAATGTATATAGAACATAAACTGATAGGTTGCAGGAGACTTGGAGACCTTCTAGTCCAGGGGTGTCAAACTCAAGGCCCGGGGGCCGGATCTGGCCCGCAGGGTGCTTAGATCCGGCCAGTGAGCCTGCCCTGGAAACAGGAAGGACTAGCCTGTGGTGCCTTTGCCAGTGAAAATGGAGCTTGGGAGGGCTATGCACCGCCCGCTTGGGTTCTGTTTTTGGCCGCGACAGCCTCCTGCAGCCCTCTGCCTCAGGGGTGGGTTCTAAATTTTTTTATTACCGGTTCTGTGGGTGTGGCTTATTTTGTGGGCGTGGCTTGATGATCATGTGACAATTCTTTAGGATTTAGCAGAGGTACTGGTCTACCAGGTTTTTAACTGCTTGCAAAGCTGTACCAGTCTACTCATTTTGTCTTTGGAGGCACTCGGCCGAACTGGGTTGAACCAGGAGGAACCCACCACTGCTCTGCCTGTGAAAACAGAGCCCGGGTGGCTCACGCGTGGCCTCCTTATTTATTTATTATTTATTTGTTCTCCAAAGACTCAAGGTGGCTTACAATGGATTTAAAAACCATATATAAAACATTAAAAGTTAAACGATTAAAACCCATTCACACCATTCATGGCTGGATCTCGCCAAATTGCAACAGCGAGATCAACGGCCCCAGGCCAGCCAGAAGAGCCAGGTCTTCACTGCTTTTCGAAAGGCCAACAGGGTGGGGATGGTCCGGACCTCAGGAGGTAGCTGGTTACAGAGAGCTGGGGCAGTCACAGAGAAGGCTCTCCCTCGCGGGCCTGCCATCCGGCATTGTTTAGCTGATGGGATCCTGAGGAGACCAACTCTCTGCGGGATCTCCTTGACCTCTGCTTCCGCTGGCAGCGGGCTGCAGGAGGCTGTCGCAGCCAAAAACGAAGTCTTGACAAGTGACGGAGAGCTGGCCACGCCCACCCTGGCCACACACCCCAGCCACGCCCTCCCCAGCCGTCCGAGATCAAACATAACCCAGATGAGGCCGTCAATGAAATCGAGTTTGACATCCCTGTTCTAGTCCAACCCCTTGCTCAAGCAGGAGATTTTGGCTGTCCAATCTCTTCTTGAAAACCTCCAGGGATGGAGCACCCACAATTTCTGGAGGTAAGAAATTGCACTAATTTAAGTGTTCTCACCGTCAGAAAATTTCTCCTTGGTTCTAGAATGGGTCTCTCTTTAATGAGTTTCCACTTGTTCTGCCCTCAGGTGCTTTGGTGAATCAGTAGACCGCTCTCCTCTGTGACAGCCCTTCAAGGACAGGTAGTCCTTGACTTATGACCACAATTGAGCCCAACAGTTCTTTTGCTAAGCAAGATGGTTGTTCAGTGATGTTTGCTACTTATTACAACCTTTCTTGCTGCGGTTGTTAGATGAATCCCTGGAGTTATTCAATTAGTAACATGGTTGTTAAGTGAATCCAGCTTCCCCATTGACTTTGCTTGTCAGAACGTCACAAAAGGGGATCACATCAGAGGTGAGTTTCAGCAGATTCTGACCAGTTCTGAAGAACTGGTAGTGGAAATTTTGAGTAGTTCGGAGAACCGGTAAATACCACCTCTGACTGGCCCTGCCCCCACCTATTCTCCTGAGTCCCAGATAATTGGGAGGAAATGGGGATTTTGCAGTATCCTTCCCCTGGAGTGAGGAGGGAATGGAGATTTTACAGTATCCTTTCATTTCATTTCATTTCATTTATTAGATTGATATACCGCCCTTCTCCTTGCGGACTCAGGGCGGTAAACAGCCAGAAGTAAAAAACAATTTTACAAAAGTTAAAACAATTTTAAAAGCAACTAATATAAAATTTGGCCCATAAATTTAAAACAGTTCAATTAATATTTAATATCAAACTCATCCTTCCCCTGGAGTGGGGAGGGAATGGGGATTTTACAGTATCCTTCCCCTGGAGTGGGGTGGGAATGAAGATTTTACAGTATCCTTCCCCTGTCATGCCCACCAAGCCACGCCCACTGAGCCATGCCACGCCCACCAAACCACACCCACAGAACTGGTAGTAAAACATTTTGAAACCCACCACTGGATCACATGACCCCAGGGCACTGCAACCGTCACAAATACATGCCAGTTACCAAGCATCTGAAATTTAATCACGTAGTCGTGGGGATGTTGTAACAGTCCTGTGAAAAATAGTTATAAGTCACTTTTTTTCAGTGCCACTCTAAATGAACGATTGTAAGTCAAGGACTGTCTGTACTGGAAAACTGCTATCATATCATCCCTAGTCCTTCTCTTCGTTAGACTGGACGTACTTAATTCTCTTGATCATTCATCTTATGGTTTAGCCTCCAGACCTTTTATCATTTTTGTAAATATAAAAGGCTTAAAGATGGAATAAGCAAAGGCGACTCCCTATGAAATTGTCCATTCTACCTTCACGCACAATTGTTTCCAGTGACTCTGGAAAGTTCTGTGTTTTTCTAATGTACATAAAATATAGATAGCGTGGACTGTTGACATTAAATCCTCTCTCTTTTATCTGTCACCCATTGTTCACGTCTCTCTTCGACACATTTGCCTGTCATTAGTCTTGTTTGTGCCAATTAACTGTTTGCTTGCTGTTTGCTAATGTTGAATAAATAAACATCAGGCTATGTTTTTTGCTGGCTGAATTGAGAGTTGGGTGCGCTTGCTTTGATCCGAATGTTGGTACGGATTCGGAAGTTGCTGGGTACAAACTGAACTGGAAATTACCCGCTATCATTTCCCCACATTGGCTTTCTGACCACATTGTTTCAACCCACCATGGTTTTTGCAACCCTTGGTTTGGCTGTTGTGTGAATCCACCCAATCATGGCTTATTCAAAAAAAAAAACATGTTTACGCAAACCACCGCTTGGAGTGGTATATGAATCAAGTCTAATTATTTCTTCTCTATATTTATTTATGTGTTCATTCATTCATTCATTCATCCATCCATTCATTCAACCATCCCTTATTATTTTTATAAATAACTCAAGACAGTGAACAAGCACAATACTCCTTCCTCCTCTCCTTTTCTCCTCACAACAACAACATTATTTATTTATTTATTTATTTATTTATTTATTTATTTATTTATTTATTTATTGGTTCAATTTATATGCCGCCCTTCTCCGGAAACTCAGGGCGGCTTACAATATGTTAAGCAATAGCCTTCATACATTTGTATATACCTTCTTAGTAGGGCTTTCGGGCCCCCCTAAGCGGTGTTCTTTTTTATACAATAGCTTATTGCCCCCACAATCTGGGTCCTCATTTTACTTACCTCGAAAGGATGGAAGGCTGAGTCAACCTTGAGCCTGGTGAGATTCGAACTTGCAGTAATTGCAGGCAGCTGGTGCTAATTAACAGCACTTTAGTCTGCTGCGCCACCAAGGCTCATTATGAGGTGGATTGGACTGAGAGAGAAATTGACTGGCCCAAAGTCATCCAACCGGCTTTCCTGCCTAAGGCAGGACTAGAACTCATAATCTCCTGGTGATTGGCCCAAAGTTACCCAGTTGGCTTTCAAACCTAAGGCAAGACTAGAACTCCCAGTCTCCTGGCTTCCAGCCTGGTGCCTTAACCGCTAGACCAAACTCGCTCTCATTTTACACAAAGTCTATTTGGTAAATTTGTTGAAGGCATCTTCCAAGACATTGTGAATTTTTTGGGACATGGATACAAATTCTGCTCTTTCAGAGAAAACACCAGACATCTTGAGAGTTGTATCAGATTTACAGTGACTTGCCTTCTCTCTTCTGCAATGGTTGCCTGCACGTCTTTCGCACCGTATCAAAAATTTCATGAAGATCTCACTAAGGGTTGCGACTCTCACTCCCATTATCGGTGGTGGTATTCAGCCGGTTCAGACCGGTTCAGGCGAACCGGTAGTGGAGACCTGCCTAGGCGCTATGCTGTCCTATTTAACTACATTTTCTAAGCCCAGGTGCTATGCCGTTCTATTTAACCATGTTTTTTAAGCCCAGGCTCTATGCCGTCCTATTTAACCACATTTTCTAAACCCAGGCACTATGCCGTCCTATTTAACCACATTTTCTAAGCCCAGGCTCTATGCCGTCCTATTTAACCACATTTTCTAAGCCCAGGCTCTATGCCGTCCTATTTAACCACATTTTCTAAGCCCAGGCTCTATGCCGTCCTATTTAACCACATTTTTTAAGCCCAGGCACTATGCCGTCCTATTTAACCACATTTTCTAAGCCCAGGCTCTATGCCGTCCTATTTAACCACATTTTCTAAGCCCAGGCTCTATGCCGTCCTATTTAACCACATTTTCTAAGCCCAGGCTCTATGCCGTCCTATTTAACCACATTTTCTAAGCCCAGGCTCTATGCCGTCCTATTTAACCACATTTTCTAAGCCCAGGCTCTATGCCGTCCTATTTAACCACATTTTTTAAGCCCAGGCTCTATGCCGTCCTATTTAACCACATTTTCTAAACCCAGGCACTATGCCGTCCTATTTAACCACATTTTCTAAGCCCAGGCTCTATGCCGTCCTATTTAACCACATTTTCTAAACCCAGGCTCTATGCCGTCCTATTTAACCACATTTTCTAAGCCCAGGCACTATGCTGTTCTATTTAACCACGTTTTCTAAGCCCGGACGCTATATTTAACTATGTTTTCTAAGCTGAGCGCATGCATCAAGCCGCGCATGAGCAAAGCACCTGCACGGAAGGCACGTACACATATTTTTGGTGTGCGGCGAACCGGTGATAACATTATGTGAAACTCACCTCTGCCATTATCCAAACTGCTACCAAATAGATCTAGTTATTTTCCATAATAAAAAGAAAGTGTTATTTTCCCCACCCTCCCAATCTGGATATAAAAGAAATCTTCTCTTAGATTTGGCTCGTGCTCTGTACATAAAGCAAAAGTCACTCCATTCATTTCAGCAGCTGTTGAAGTGTTCAGGAATATAGAAAGTTCAGCTGCCTTTTTCATCATGCTTAGAAGATCATGTTTTAATGGTCTCAGGATCGGTGGTGATGCTGTGGATAGAGCAGGAGGTGATCTGTCCTTAAACCAAGCTCCTTGACAGAACTGTACAAAGGCATCGCTTCCATTAAATTAGCATATATAATCATAGAGATCGTTGCGTAAAAGGACACCGTAAACAAAGCAGGGGATGTTGATGATGATCAAAGTCCCTTTGCCTTTGCTGATGAATTATTATATTTAAATAGTGACTCCAATGCAGAGGGCACGTGGTTTTACAGAGAATATATCTCTGCCACCTCAAAAAACTTATTTTTTCTTACTTTACATTTCTTCCCCCATCCTTTTCTCTCTCAGCCTTCACAACAAGGATGAGTGCAATGGCTAACACACTTTTTTTACACTCGTGTTGCTTGCAGTAAGCATGGTACAGTTGCAGAACAATAAGTAATTGTATTTTTTTATACTATGGTATTAGAATATTTTATTTCAGGATTTATTTATTTATTATTTTATTTTATTATTTCAATTTATATACCGCCCTTCTCCCCGGGAGGGGGACTCAGGGCGGTGAACGACCAGATTTAAAACACATATAATACAAACATTAAAAGAATAATAAAATTAAATTAAATTCATTGGCGTTCCAAATAAAATTCTAACCCCATTAAAATACCCAATTTAAAACCCCAGGAATCAATAAGAAAAATTTTGTTAAAACCCCATTAAAACAATCAAGCGAGGCCGGCTTGTTGAAATAAATAGGTCTTAAGGGCCTTTCGGAAAGTGCGGAGGTCCGGGATCAAACGAACTTCTGGAGGCAGCTCGTTCCATAGGGTGGGTGCCCCCACAGAGAAGGCTCTCCCCCTGGGGGCCACCAGCCGACATTGCTTGGCTGATGGCACCCTGAGAAGGCCCTCTCTGTGTGAGCGTACTGGCCGGTGGGAGGTTATCGGTAGCAGCAGGCGGTCCCGCAGGTACCCCGGTCCCATGCCATGGAGCGCTTTAAAGGTCAAAACTAACACCTTGAAGCGCACCCGGAAGACCACCGGAAGCCAGTGCAGCTCGCGCAGGAGAGGTGTCACATGGGAGCGCCCTGTCGCTCCCATAATCACCCGCGCGGCCGCATTCTGGACCAGTTGGAGCCTCCGGGTGCACCCCAAGGGGAGCCCCATGTAGAGAGCATTACAGTAGTCCAGGCGAGACGTGACGAGTGCATGAGTGACCGTGCACATGGAGTCCCGATCCAGAAAGGGGCGCAACTGGCGCACCAGGCGAACCTGATAAAAGGCCCCCCTGGCCACGGCCGCCACATGCCCTTCCAAGGACAGCCGTGAATCCAGGAGGACACCCAAGTTGCGCGCCCCCTCTGTGGGGGCCAATGACTCACCCCCAATAGCCAGCGATGGTACTAGCTGGCTATATCGGGACGCCGGCATCCACAGCCACTCGGTCTTGGAAGGGTTGAGACGAAGCCTGTTCCTCCCCATCCAGACCCGCACGGCCTCAAGGCACTGGGACATCACTTCGAGGGCATCATTGGGGTGGTCAGGGGTGGAGACGTACAGCTGAGTGTCATCAGCGTACAGTTGGCAACTCACCCCAAAACCACGGATGATCTCACCCAGCGGCTTCACATAAATGTTGAACAGGAGCGGCGAGAGGACCGACCCTTGTGGCACCCCGCAAACGAGGCGCCTCGAGGTCGACCTCTGCCCCCCTGCCAACACAGACTGCGATCGGTTGGAGAGATAGGAGGAGAACCACCGTAACACGGTGCCTCCCACCCCCAGACCCCCCAACCGACGCAGCATGATACCATGGTCGATGGTATCAAAAGCCGCTGAGAGATCTAATAGGACCAGGACAGAGGAGCATCCCCTGTCCCGAGCCCTCCAGAGATCATCCACCAACGCGACCAATGCCGTCTCCGTGCTGTACCCAGGTCTGAAACCGGACTGGCACGGATCTAGATAGACAGTTTCCTCCAGGTACTGTGGGAGCTGGCGCGCAACCACACTCTCAACAACCTTCGCAACAAAGCGAAGGTTGGAGACAGGACGAAAATTTGCCAAAACAGCCGGGTCCAGAGAAGGCTTCTTGAGGAGGGGCCTCACCACCGCCTCTTTCAAGGCGGCAGGCAAGAAACCCTCACTCAAAGAAGCATTTATAATCCCCTGGAGCCAGCCTCGTGTAACTTCCCGAGTGGCCAGTACCAGCCAGGAAGGACACGGGTCCAATAAACATGTGGTTGCGTTTAGACTCCTCAAAGTCCTGTCCACGTCCTCGGGAGTTACAGGATCGAACTCATCCCAGATAACGTTCTCAAGACCAGCCTCAGTCACCTCGCTGGAATCTACCCAGTCAGAGTCCAAGCCTTCCCGAATCTGAGCGATTTTATCGTGCAGATACTGTGCAAAATCCTCAGCCCGCCCTTGCAAGAGGTCCTCCCGCGCTCCCTGATGTAGGAGGGAGCGGGTCACTCTAAACAAGGCGGCTGGGCGGTTATCTGCCGATGCAATAAGAGCGGAAAAGTAATTACGCTTTGCCGCTTTTATCGCCACCAAATAGGTCCTAAGATGGGACCTAGCTAGTGTTCGGTCGGATTCAGATCGACTCAGCCTCCAACCACTCTCTAGGCGTCTTTTCCGGCGCTTCATCTCCCTCAACTCCTCAGAGAACCAAGGAGCCGGGCAGATTCGGTGCCGGGTCAGAGGCCGCAAAGGCACGACTCGGTCCAGGGCACTGGCGGCCGCCCTATCCCAGGCGGCCACCAGGTCCTCGACCGAGTCATGAGCCAGAGTTTCGGGCATTGGCCCAAGCTCCCTCTGAAACCCATCAGGGTCCATCAGGCGCCTGGGGCGGAACCACCTAATCGGTTCCGCCTCCCTGCGGTGGGGTTCGGCGGTCAGAAAGTCTAGCCTCAGGAGAGAATGGTCCGACCATGACAGGGGTTCAATAACTATATCCCCTACATCTAGGCCATTCAACCACTGACCAGAGACAAAAACCAAGTCCAGAGTGTGTCCTCCTGTGTGAGTGGGGCCAAGAATTAATTGTGTCAGGTCCATGGCTGTCATGGAAGCCATAAACTCCCGAGCCAACCCAGACGCCTCACCGACAGACGGCAGGTTGAAATCCCCCATGACCAGAAGCCTGGGGGTATCAACCGCCACCTCGGCAATAACGTTGAGAAGCTCGGGCAGGGCCGCTGTCACGTGGCAGGGAGCCAGGTACGCGATCAGCAAGCCCACCCGCACACCATGGCCCCACTTCACCAGGAGCGACTCACATCCGGCTATCTGAGGTACAGTGGTCTCCCTTGGATCCAGACTTTCCCTTATAATGACCGCCACCCCCCCACCCCTGCCCTGGGCCCTTGGTCGATGAAATGCTCGGAAACCTGGCGGGCACAGCTCTACGAGGGGGACCCCCCCCTCTTGGCCCAACCAGGTCTCCGTAATACCTGCCAGGTCCGCACCCCCCTCCTGAATAAGATCACAGATGAGGGGGGCCTTATTAACCACGGACCTGGCATTACACAGCATCAACCTCAGGCCCGGACGCCGTAACTCTGAACAACTCGGGGAGCGAGAAGAGTCTTGAGGGCCGAGGCACGCCACCGCTTGGAGACAGCGGCTACGTGCCCCCAATACATGATACGGCCCCCTGCTCCCGCCATATCTGCCCCTCCCAACCATGGCTCTGATGGAATTACACTCTTTACCTTCTACAGCGAGCTCCTCCTCACCCCGTTCCCCGCCTCCCGTTTCAGGCCCCTGTGACAAGCCCGGCCTATAGCCCTCCCTCCCCTCCCCCCTCCCCCATCCCCCTAAAAGATTAGACAAAGACAGTTTTAAAAAACCCCGCAACCCCCTCTTTGCGGCATGCCACCTCTCGGGGCTCCAAAACCCGTCATCGAGGTAGGCCCTCGATAGAGTGGAGGGCCAAGCCTGCGAGAGGGGGGAATCTCGCAGACCAAGAAGCTCCGCTGCTGAGTACATCTTGATTTCAGCGGGTTAACACGACCATAGTCTGAGGGTCCATAAAGGTCCAAGGGAGAGAAGAAATAAGAAGACATGGTGGGGTCCCAAAGACCTGTTCACGGGGCCAAGTCCACTGTCCTCTCACCACAGGGGACAAAGTCCAAATTCCAAGACGACCACAATCCGGGGGATTTACACTTAATAAGGCTTGGGAATGATGTCCCCTTTTGTTTTATATTTTAATATTAGGCAGTTGTCTTAAACATCACTGTTTGCAGACCTTCAAAGTAGTAACCAGGGAAGTGATAAGCCAACTGGGCGACAATCACCAGGAGACCGTGAGTTCCAGCCCCACCTCAGGCAAGAAATCTGGCTGGGTAACTTTGGACCAGGAGACTGTGAGTTGTAGTCCCGCCTTAGGCAGGAGACCCAGCCAGGTGACTTTGGGCCAATCATCAGAAGATGGTGAGTTCTAGTCCTGCCTTAGGTATGAAAGCCAGCTGGGTGACTGTGGGCCAATCCCTCTCTCTCAGCCCAACTCACCTCACAGGATTGTTGTTGTGGAAAAACTAGGAGGGAGAAAGAGAATTAGCTATGTTCACTGCCTTGAGTTATTTATAAAGCAATAAAAATGGGATGTGTATATATATATATATATATATATATATATATATATATATATATATATATATATATATATATATATATATATATATATATATAAATTTATATTTCGCTGATAAATAAATAATGGGAGACTACAATAGATCTATTTCAAGCTATTTAGCTCTAATCATCTAGCCATACCCTTACTTGCATTCAAACTAGCTGATGAGAGCTAAAAAGCTTGAAATAGATCTATACTAGTCTCCCGTTATTTCTTTATCAGCGAAATATAAATTTGGTATAAAATGGTTTGTCGTGAATGCGACTTCTTGAGGGCTCCTGGATTGGAGCTAAAAGGTGAAAGGGAAGCAGAATGGTCCCTCCCACATACAGGTGCTTCGATAGAAAAACACTTTATATAGAGAGAGAGATAGAGAGATAGAGAGATTAACTGATATAGATAGAGATAGATAGATAGATAGATAGATAGATAGATAGATAGATAGATAGATAGATAGATAGATAGATAGATAGATAGATAGATAGATAGAACAAACATCTGGAGGGTTCTCTTTTTTCTCAGAAATCTTAGAAGTCCTGGCAAGGAAGAAAGTTTCTTATTTGGAATGATGTGGGAAATGAAATGTGTTACTGAGTAAGGGGGTGGTATTCAATCAGCACGGGCTGATTGTAATGTATATGAACTGTTCCGGGCGGAGGGGTCCTTTGTGGCCACCCACCTAACAGCTTGCTGTCGTTGTTCTTGGAAGCGGAATAAGGAAGTTGATTGATGCCATTGCCTCTTTGTTTGCTTGATCTGAACTCAGAAAAACCTTTCATAAAATATTTCAGTAACTGTATCTCCAAGAGGTTGGCATTCTGGGCTCTAATGTCCCAGATTGTGTGGCAGGATGAGTTGGGAAATGAAAACGATGTTGCATCTTAGGAAACCCAGCCTCATTCCCAAGCCCACATGACTGAGATGTTCAAGTCCTTCTTCCAGAGGTGAAATCTCACCACTGGTCTTCAACCATCTATATCTTTTTAGGTGACGGTTTCCCTGTTATGTCTGACTCTAGGGTGTGGTACTCATCTCTGTTTCTTAGCTGAGGGAGCCAGCACTGTCTAAAGACATTGTCCGTGGTCATGTGGCCAGTCTGGCTAAATGCCAAGGTGCCTAGAACTCTGTTATCTTCCCACTGAAGTAGTACCTATTTATCTACTCGCATTTGCATGCTTTTGAACTGCTAAGTGGGCAGCAGCTGGTACAAGTAGCCGGAACTCACCCCATTGTGTGGCGCTCAGATCTCGAACCCGGGCTGTCAGTTTTCCAGATGACAAGCCCAGCATCTTTAACCGCTGAGTCATTACCACCTCCGCATAAGAAACCCTCCCTTTTTACGACCCTGTAATCTCTTGATTCAGGGTAGTGTTGGGACAGCAGGAGGAGCAGAGCAAACGTATCCAGTAGGCAAGGATTTAGCTATTCCTCACCCTGATTTCCCTAACAGATTTTTTAATTGAAGCCACTTGTCTGCCAGCTAACGACTAAGATGTTCAGCTTTGGATCTGTCTATTCAACGAGGAGACAGGCAGGAGGCCATAATTACTTGGGATGAGTTCCTGGCTATTTCTGTTAATGCAAAAGCCTCATCCTCTCCCTCCCTACCTACACAAAAGCTCTGGCTTTTCTCTTTGGATTGCTCTCATTGATTCAGATTCTCTTTTGATGTTTGACTCTCATCAAAGGGGGGGGGGGGAATTAATTAAGCCCTTCAAGTAAGACCCAAGGGCTAGGTGGTCTGAAGGAGAGGCAGGGAAGGAAGCATAAATATGCTGGATCAAAGGTGTGGGAAGGAATGGAGAGAACAGGAGAAAAGTTAGCAGTTGACGGGGCACAGATGAACACTTAAAGAAGGGAGAAGAATTTCATATGAAAACGTTCTATTCTTCCTATTTGGTCCAGGCAGTAAATTTATTCTCTTGTCTAACTCCATTGAGCAGGATTAGGATTAAACATAGAGCTGTCCATCTACTAGAACAGCAGCCCCTAACCTTTTGCGCCCCAGGGATGGGTTCCGTGAAGGAAAGTTTTTCAGTGAACTGGAGGGGTGTGGTTTCACATGCTGCCTAGATCCCACACGTGCACGGATGGGGCTTTACACGCTTGCATGCAGTGGTGGGATGCAGCCGGTTCGGGCTGGTTCGGGTGAACCGATAGTTAAATTGCGGGCTGGCCCTCCCCTTCCCGCTTCTTCCAGGAGTCCCACGCGCTCCATCTTGGCTCCCAGGTAAGTGCAGGGACTCGTGCACTCGTGTCTCGTGGCCCAAAAGGGGGCACAGTGTGTGTGTGCAGTGCATCCCCCCATGGCCCGTTTTCACTCCCAGGAGGCTTCAGGGAGGCCTACTAGGCCCAAAATGGGGAGCAAGGGGGGCCCTCCACCCCCCACGACCCGTTTTTGCTCCCAGGGGGGTACAGGAGGCCAACTGCTGCCTGTTGCACACCCTGGCCATGCCCACCATTGCCACATCCACCCAGCAAGTCATTAGGGTAGAGAACTGGTTATTAAATTATTTGAATCCCACCACTGCTTGCATGGACTGGTTCCTGGCAGGCTATGGACCAGTGTTGATTGGGGACCCTTGTACTAGAAGAAACTCTGGGTAGTCAACACAAGAAAAACGCAATGCATTAAAAAAGTATTTAAAACAATAAATGATATTAAGTCCCTGATAAAACTCATCTGATGACAATGATGATGATGTTGTCCATTCAGTTCTATCTGACTCTTGGCGATTCTCAGGGCCAGGTCTCTTCACATCTTCTGTTCTTTCACTGTTTCTTTGAGTTGTTCTATGCTCCGGCTGGTGTCAGCTTTGATCATGTCCAGCCACCGTGTTCATTGGTGGCTTGATTTCTTTTTACCACTTCCAACATATTTATTTTCTCCAGTGAATTGTCCTGCGTAACATGGCCAAAGTAAGTGAGATGCAGTTTTATGTTTTTACATCTTGTCTACGGGAGACTAATTTTTCTATAGCAGTGCTGGCGAACCGTTTACTTACCGAGTGCTGAACAGAATGCGCTTCGCACACTGTGCGCGCTGCACGCACTCGCATCCCATCCACGTTAACACGCGGCTCCTCCCCACGTGCTGCATGCACAAACACACCATCTGCTCACGCGCAGAGCTTTCGTGCATGCCCCCTCCGTGCACTACCACACCATCTGTGCATGCGCACAGCTTTTATGCATGCGACCCAATGCATGCTACGTGCATGCATGGTTTGTGTTATGTCCTTATAAGGGCATCCGCCTGGGATTGGCTAAAGATCCTTTCGGCGGGAGTTTTGAATCCCTGTCAGTGGGCGGTGCGTCTGCCGGAGTGTATATAAGGAGAGCTCCGGCAGCGCACAGGCTGTTCAGTTCTTGTTATTAAAACTTGTTACTTGAACCCTGCTGGTCACTTCTTCTTTCCTGCGCCGATCTAACACTGGCGACGAAGGTCTAGAGAAGAACCTCCGCGTGGCACGATCGCCATAATGAGCTGAAGTCACTCGACGCGGTCTGAGAAATGGCAACGCCGCAAGCGCCGTTCGCCTCGCTGGCTCCCTTCAACCCCAGCCGGGAGAAGTGGAGTTCGTATATGATACGTTTCCGCCAATTCCTCCGGGGAAACGGTTACAACAACCTAGACGACGAGAGGAAGAGGGCTCTTTTCCTCGCTAACTGTGGCTCCGACGTTCTGGAACTCGCCGTCAACCTCGTCGCACCCAGGGACATTGAAGTCATGTCCTGGGTGGATCTGCAGACTGCCCTGCAAGACCACTATGCACCAACGGGCACCCCCATATCGAACCGCTTTACCTTCCGCCAACGTAATCAGAAGGAAGGCGAATCGCTTAAAGACTTTGTGGCGGCATTGCGTCAAATCGCTGCAAACTGCGAATTTGAGAACGTTGACAATGCCTTACGCGACGGGATCGTCTTCGGGATGAGAGATGCCAACCTCCAAAAGAAGTTCCTGAGCAGGAAAAGACTGTCCCTGAAGGACGTTCTTGAGGAGGCTACGGCTGCGGAAACATCCGAGACCGCCGCTGCTGCCATGCTCCAGTCCCGAGGGATCCATAAGATCCGCAAACCGTCATCGGAATCATCCGACGAATCGACCACTCCAACAGATTCAGAGGGAGAATCGACCGTTTTGAAAGTTTCCCGCCCACCCAGGCGGGAAATTCAAAACGATGGCCGCCGCGCCGCTCAGTGCGGCAGTTGCAAGGGACACCATCCCCGCCAATCCTGTCGCTGGCGGGATGCCACCTGCAGACACTGCCTTAAGAGGGGGCACATCGCAGAGGCATGCAGAGCCTCTGATCCTGTTCCTGAGTCGATCAAGCCCCAGAATCCAGAAAATCGTCGCGACTCCCAGAGGTCGTCCAAACGGTCCTCAATCCAGCAAAAGCGCGACGACCGCAACAGTTCTCATGGCGGCGCTGTGAACCAGACAACGATCGCCCTCACCAGCACCAACAGTGCCACAAAATTCCACGTGACACTGTTGGCTGAAGGCTTGCCGTGCACGATGGAAGTCGACTCAGGCTCCGTCTATTCGATCATCGACTGGCACCAGGTCAAGAGACTGAAGCCGAATCTCTCCAAGCGCCAACTTGAACCTCTGCACTCCAAGCTGGTGGATTTCGGCGGCAACCCCATCGGCGTCATCGGGCGGACCAACCTCCGGATCGCCTTCAAGCAGTTCCAGGGCCAGCTTCCCATAACCGTCGTGGAGCATAGCCGCCCGACCCTGCTGGGCGTGGAGTGGTTCCAGCCGCTGGGGCTTTCTATTGGAGGCATCCACCAGATTAGCTCAGGCGAACTCGACTCACTCATCGGAGAGTTCCAAGAAGTCTTCGATGGTAAGTTAGGGACCTTTTCAGGGAAACCCATCTCCTTTAATCTGGACAAGGGGGTAACCCCAATTCGGCTCAAGCCCCGCCGGGTTCCATTTGCCTTGCGGGCTAAAGTAGACGCTCAGCTAGATAAGCTGATTGCCCAAGGTATCCTGGAACCCATCGATCATGCTTCATGGGAAACTCCCATTGTGACCCCCATGAAGCAGGATGGATCTGTGCGCATCTGCGCCGACTACAAAGTGACCATCAATAAGGCGTTGCCGCAGAGCGCATACCCCGTGCCAGTAGTGCAACATTTGCTGCACTCACTCGGCAAGGGCAAAATTTTTGCAAAACTGGACCTGGCCCAGGCTTACCAGCAACTGCCAGTAGATCAGGAAACGGCGGAGGCACAGACTATTGTCACCCATAGAGGCGCGTTTAAGTGCAACCGTCTCCAGTTTGGAGTCAGTGCAGCCCCTGGCATTTTCCAATCCATGATGGAACGCCTTCTCCAAGGCGTTCCAGGGGTGGTGCCTTATTTCGATGATGTACTGATCTCTGGGGACTCAAAGGCTCAACTCCTGGACCGGCTGAGGCTAGTTCTCCAGCGTTTCAGGGAGAAGGGCTTGAGAGTCCGGAGGGACAAGTGCATCATTGGGGTACAGGAAGTCGAGTTCCTGGGCTATCTGATAGATAGTTCTGGCATCCACCCCACCAAATCAAAAGTTAAAGCTATCCATGAAGCTCCCAGCCCCAAAAACAAAGCGGAGCTTCAGGCTTTCCTTGGATTGCTTAACTTCTACGCTATTTTCCTCCAGCAGAAAGCCACTGTTGCTGAGCCGCTCCATCGCTTGCTGGCGAAGGCGGTTTCCTGGAGGTGGGGACGTGAGGAAGAGTCTGCATTCAGAGCCGTTAAGCAACTTCTGACGTCAGACAGTGTGCTCATTCAATACAATGAGACACTGCCCCTCAGACTGACCTGTGACGCTTCCCCATACGGAGTTGGCGCTGTGCTCAGCCATGAACTGCCTACCGGTCGTGAAGCCCCCATCGCATTTTTCTCTAAGACTATGTCTAGTGCTGAGCGCAACTACAGCCAACTGGACAAAGAAGCGTTGGCTATTGTTGCAGGGGTGAAGCGCTTCCACGAATACCTGTATGGACGGCAATTCACCATTGTCACCGATCACAAGCCTCTCCTCGGCCTACTAGCAGGGGACAAGCAGACCCCAGCCTTCATGTCCCCCCGGATGACGCGCTGGTCCATCTTCCTCGCCGGCTACTCTTACAGCCTCGTCCACCAGCCTGGTAAAGCCATCGCAAACGCCGACGCGTTGAGCAGGTGCCCATCCGCCGAATCCGTGGAAGACCCGGCCCCCACGCTCGAGCTGCTGCATATTGACAACGACAGCAACTGTCCGGTGACATCTGCCGACGTAGCGACGCACACGCGAGCTGACCCCATCCTCCGGCAAGTCCACTCCTGGGTCCTGAGAGGCTGGCCGACTCGAATTGACAGCGACGACTTCATCCCGTTCAGCCGCAAGCAAGGGGAGCTGTCCACCATGCGCGGCTGTTTACTATGGGGAGATAGGGTGCTGATTCCCAGCTCTCTTCAACGAAGGACTCTTACGGCGCTGCACAAAGGACACCCGGGCATAGTCCGGATGAAAGCCCTGGCACGGAGCTACGTCTGGTGGCCGACACTGGACAAAGACATTGAACATTGGGTCGCCAGGTGTAGCCCGTGCCAAGAAGTCAGAGCCGCCCCGCCTCAATCTGACCCGATGCCCTGGGAGACTCCGAGCTCCCCCTGGTCGCGCATTCACATAGACTTTGCTGGCCCCATTCATGGGCACCACCTCCTCATCGTGGTCGATGCCTACTCCAAGTGGTTGGAAGTCGTCCCCATGGCATCCACCACAACGGAAGCGACCATCCGTGCCCTCCGGCGCCTCTTCGCGACCCATGGACTCCCAGACGTTCTGGTCTCAGACAACGGGCCCCAACTTACGTCCGTGCCCATGGAAGCTTTCCTGGCTGGCTTGGGCATTCGCCATGCCCTCTCTGCCCCTTACAGACCGGCCGGAAATGGGCAGGCTGAACGGATGGTGCGACTCACGAAAGAGTCGCTCGCCAAGATGGGCCCGGGGGACTGGCAGGAGCGCATTGACACTTTTTTGCTTACCCAGCATATCACGCCTCACTCTGCCACCCGAAAATGCCCCGCCGAACTTTTAATGGGCAGGAGACTCAGGTCACCCCTGGACAGACTGCACCCGCAATACTCCTCTGAGGTGCCCGCATCAGCCAGTCGCCAACTTCGCCAGTTTTCCGTCGGTGATGCCGTATTCGCTCTTAATTTCCACGGCTCGCCTAAATGGCTTAAAGCTACAGTACACAGCACAACCGGTCCCAAATCCTACCGCGTTGAGCTGGACGATGGACAGATCGTGAGACGTCATCTCGACCAGCTCCGCAAAAGGTGGAGGGAAGTGAGCGAAAACCACCCCGACGAGGTAGGCCTAAACCACCCCGGCGCAGTAGGCCTAAACCACCCCGACGAGGTAGGCCTAAACCACCCCGGCGCAGTAGGCCTAAACCACCCCGACGAGGTAGGCCTAAACCACCCCGCCGCAGTAGGCCTAAACCACCCCGATGAGGTAGGCCTAAACCACCCCGCCGCAGTAGGCCTAAACCACCCCGACGAGGCAGGCCAAAACCACCCTGGCGAAGTAGGCCTAAACCACCCAGACGAGGCACACCGGCGACCCGAGGGAAGAACAAACACCCCGGCACCTAACCTAATACCAGATCCGGCAAGGCAAGTAGACCGGGGACAACCCAGCAGGGGAAGCCAACGTCAACCCTGCGAAGTGGGCGACCGGCAGCCCAGAGATGGGGACCTCCAGCCAACATTCCAGGAGGCCCTACAACAACCCGCTAACCGCGCAGAAAACCAACCCTGCAAGGAAGGCCTCCACCACCCCGACCAGGTCGAGCAGCCCAGCGGCCAGAGGGAACCACCACCAGACCAACCGCGCAGAGAGGGCCGACACCACCCCTGCAAGGTAGGCTTACGCCACCCCGACAGAGCCGACCAGTCACCAATTCCGTCTGCCTGCCGCCCCGGGAGTAAGCCGGACTCGACCGGAGAACCCGGGGGCTTAACCCAACCACCACCGCCGGACTCGCACCCTGACCCAGACCGGCGCGACCCCAGACCAGAGGGAACCCGAGGGAGACCCAGGGACCTACCGTGGCTCAGGAGTTCCGGACCGGTCAAGAGCAGGGATCCACACCGGCGGCTCCACGATCCGTGCAGGAACGAGGCAGACCAGCATCGCCCGCAGGCGGAGGTCCGTGACCCGGCCGGAGGTTCGGACACTGTGCCCGCGTCCTCGACGGCCAGATCCAGCCCGGCACCGGGGAAGAAGCCCCGAGCAGAGCAGACACCCTCCGTCCGGGAGAGTGTCCATCTTGACAGTGAACTGCGCAGGTCTACGCGGGCACGTAGACGTCCTGTTTATCTTAGTGACTATTTCCCTGATCGACTGACTAAGAACTAGGGGGGAGGAGTGTTATGTCCTTATAAGGGCATCCGCCTGGGATTGGCTAAAGATCCTTTCGGCGGGAGTTTTGAATCCCTGTCAGTGGGCGGTGCGTCTGCCGGAGTGTATATAAGGAGAGCTCCGGCAGCGCACAGGCTGTTCAGTTCTTGTTATTAAAACTTGTTACTTGAACCCTGCTGGTCACTTCTTCTTTCCTGCGCCGATCTAACAGTTTGTAATGTACGCATGCTACGTAATGCATGCACATGAAAATGCTGCGCATCCACACGCTGCACACCAGTTGTCTCGCACGCATACGCAAACACGCACACAAAGGCGCAGGAGAGCTCCGAAGACCAGCTAGATCCCCTGAATTGCGCACATGTGCACCAGAGGCCTGAACAGCAGCTGGGGCGTGCGTGCATGTGCAGCTTCAGGTGAGTTTGGCGACGGCTCGCGTGCTCGGAAAAATGCCTCTGCATGCCACTTCTGGCACGCATGCCATAGGTTCGCCATCACTCTTCTATTGGAACCATGGTGGCATAGTGGTTAGAATGCAGTATTTCAGGCTAACTCACTGCTCACTGCCAGGAGTTTGATCCTGCCGGACTCAAGGTTGACTCAACTTTCCATCCTTCCAAGGTTAGTAAAATGGTGATCCAGATTATTGGGAGCTATAGGCTGACTCTGTAAACCGCTTAGGGGTGTAAAGGGTGTACTGCTATGGTGTGGAGTATAAGTCTAAATGCTATTTTTATTGCTATATCTGAGAAGCTACTTTGAACCAGGTCAGAAGGAAGCACTAGATTCTAGCGTTGCTAAGGTTAGATATGCCCTAAAGCATTGATTGTGTCACTATTCCTGCCTCCCCCCATCCCATTAATTTCAAATTATAAACTTTTAAGCTTTTCTTTGTATTCGTCCACATGGAAAGGTATTTGTGATGTTGACCTACTACGCCAATCCCGTACAGCAGAGACATAAAATCACTTAGCTACAGCACGTTGTTAAGCATAACCAGTAATGGTCTGAAACTGCAGGCAGAAATTCCTTAATAAAAAAACCTCATTTATTTGGTCCTTTTCTTTCTATTCAATGAGAGTTGAGCTCATTGAATAGCATTTCAATCAGCATTGCAGAATATTAGATGGTCGGTGCCATCAGATAAAATTTCTTCTTCCCTTTTCGGTTCTCTTTTTTTAGTTTGAAAATGAAACTCATCTTTAGAATTAATATAAAAGGAACACCTGAACTTTGGGGCGTTTAATGAACTCATCTGCCAGTTCCAAATGGAAACCACAGAAATATCAAAACTGTTAGGTGCTAAAGCTCAGGTCCACATGTGAAGGTCCAATTAAACTGATTTATTCCTACTCTGTAGGAGTAGAAAAGACAGAGCCTGGTGGTGGAGTTAAGAGAGGGCTTAGTCTAGAATCGTTATGTGCCTACAAACACTCCAGATCCAGCTTCCTTTGACTTTTAAATAGCGTCAATTTAGTGCTGACTATTTGTTGACTAGAATCTTTGCGTACAGGTAGTCTTTGACTTACGATCATAATTGAGTCCAACATTTCTGTTGCTAAGTGAAATATTTGTCAAGTGAATTTTGCCTCATTTTATGAAGTTTCTTGCCTCAGCGGTTAAGTTAGTAACAAGGTTGTTAAATAAATCTGGCTTCCCAATTGACTTTGCTTGTCAGATCGCAAAAGGGGATCACATGACTGCAACCATCATAAATAGGAGCCAAGCATTTGAATTTTGATCACATGATCATGGGGATGCTGCAACGGTCGTAACTGTGAAAAATGGTCATAAGTCTCTTTTATTTTTAATTTTAAAAAACAAACTTCATTAAGATTAGAAAATGAAAACTATACAAAGTATTATCCAGAAATGGATAAATTAACACTGAAACTAAAAGATAAGGAAGACTCAAAATTTTTTAAGGTATGGAATAGATGGTACGAGTGGATAGACCAAAAGAAAAAAGGGTAAAGGTAAAATTCAGTAAGAATTTGAAAGTAATAAATAGGCACCGTCATTAAGATAACAGAAGTAAAAAGTCACTGTCTAGATACATGTATATAAAGATTTATACACATTTAGTTTGTATGTTGTGATATGTATTGTTTTATGTAATTTTACGGTTGTGAATACTTTGATCATAAGTCACTTTCAGTGCTGTTGTAACTTTGAGCAGTCACTAAATGAACAGTTGTAAGTCTAGTGCTACCTATATAGAAAGAAGATAGATAGATAGATAGATAGATAGATAGATAGATAGATAGATAGATAGATAGATAGATAGAGAGGGGGGGGTAGGTAGGTAGGGGTGGGTGCAGGGGTGGGTTCTAAAATTTTTTACTATTGGTTCTGTGGGCATGGCTTATTTTGTGGGCATGGCTTGGGGTAATGTGACTGGGAGGGCATGGCCAACTTTTTTTTTTTTTTTTTACTTTTAAAGCATTTTTTTCTACAACCTTAAGAGGTTGCAGAAAAAAATGCTTTTAGAAGCCTCTGATGATCAGGCAAGTCAGCTGGGATCTCCAAAAGCTTTTAAAGGGATTTTTTTTTCCTACAAACTCTTCGACTGTAGAAGTTGCAGAAAACAATGCTTTTAGAAGCTTCTGACGATCAGGCAAATCTGCTCGGATCGCCAGAGGCTTTTAAGGGGATTTTTTTTCCCTACAACCTCTTCAGCTGAAGAGGTTACAGAAAAAATGTTTTCAGAAGCCTCTGAAGAGCCCAGCTGAGCCGCACGTTCATCAGAAGCTTTTTTTTAAACTTTTAAAAGCATTTTTTCAGGTTCCTGTTTTCCCTACTGTCAAGTATAATTTTATTTGGTGTAACATATTCTATTACACTACAAATTAGCATGCAGGTTTAAAGGACGGTACAGTAGCGCCCAAAATTCTGGAAACCTTTTGGGAAAAGTGTATTTTCTAAAACTAGCTAATAACACCACTTTTTTTTTGGAGTTGTACCATAAAATTATATATCAATGGAAAGATACTTTAATCAAGAATGTAATGCAATAACTTTTATGAAGGATTTGCCACTAGAATAGCAGTTACAGTATAAAGAAGAAAAGTGAAACACGTAGAAAAAACGAGATATTCAAAAATTATCACCATGTCAGTTAATACTTAGTTGGGTAACCTTTAACATGAATTACGGCCTTACAACGTTTTCCCATGGAGGGAACCAGACAGCTCTTATAATGTGAAACCAAGATTTTTCCAAAAGGTTTCCACAATTTTGGCCACTACTGTATGTCTGCATTTAAACCAGAGTATTAATATTTTGCATCAGAGAAGATGCCTTGTCAAACTGAAACCAGAAATGTGTCATTCAGCTGGACCTCTATTTTCTGACCTTATTTTATCTTTCTACGTAGGACAGCCATAGATATATACAGCACCATCTGATGACAAAGTAAATTATGTCCGATATCACATCTCATCTCCATAGAAGCAAAAAAATAACACTGCAGTCCTTTGATACCGAATTAAAATCCAGCTTTAGTATGTAAAAATGTTTGACTTCGTGCAATATTTTAAAGTGAAAAAAAATGGAAGCAAGAATCCAATTGACCCTATATCATTAGGCTAAGCATTAGGCTAAGTCAGATTTCCAGTCAGAATTAAATTCCCACCCATTTCAATATCAATATCTGGGATCATTTTTTTAAACAGCCATTATTATTTTTTTTACTAAATCACAAGAAATTCAGTGGATACGTTAATCCAATAAACCATGGTTTATAGCAGGGGTCAGCAACCTGCAGCTCCCGAGGCGCATGCAGCTCTTTGGGCCCCCTGCTGTGGCCCCCTGTCAGGTGATCCCATCACTGGCTGGCCCCGCCCCTCGCCCTCCCCTCCCAGTCACTCCTTGCCTGAGAAGGTAAGGGCGACGACGGGGGATGGGAGAAGCGGCCAGGGCAGAGACAGAGAGATACAGAGAGAGGGACATAGAGAGATACAGAGAGGGGGGAGGGGAGAGAGGGAGGAAGGGGAGAGAGAGATTTTGTGGTTCCTGGTATGGTCACTCACGCCCTTGTCACCTCATGCCTGGACTACTGTAATGCTCTCTACATGGGGCTCCCCTTGAGGAGCACCCGGAGGCTCCAACTGGTCCTGAATGCAGCCATGCGGGTGGTGATGGGAGCAACGTGGCGCTCCCATGTGGCCCCCCTCCTGCATGAACTGCACTGGTTCCCAGTGGTCTTCCGGGTGTGCTTCAAGGTTTTGGTTACCACCTTTAGAGCGCTCCATGGCTTAGGACCAGGGTACTTACGGACCACCTTCTGCCACCAGTAGCCTCTCACCGACCAGTTCGCTCCCATAGACAGGGGCTCCTCAGGCTGCCGTCGGCCAAGCAGTGCCAGCTGGTGGCCCCCAGGGGGAGAGCTTTCTCTATGGGGGCACCTGCCATCTGGAATGAACTCCCCCCGGAGATAAGGAGGATTCAAGACCTACGCACTTTCCGCCGCGCCCTAAAAACATTTTTATTTCAACAGGCGGGGTTGGCCTAACTCTCCCTTTTTAAATTGGGTTTTAAATGTTTTACTTAAATTGGATGTTTTAAATTCTTTTGGAGCCTAAATTATTTAATCTACTTTAATAGTTTTTAACTTTTGTATGTTATTGGTATCTTATTTTGGCTGTTCACCGCCCTGAGTCCCTCTGGGAGTAGGGCGGTATATAAATTCGATAATAAATAAATAAAAAATAAATAAATAAATGTGACTGGGGAAGCCATGCCCACCCAGGTTTTGTGGCTCCCGGTGTTTTCTTTTCTGTGGGAAATAGGTCCAAATGGCTCTTTGAGTATTTAAGGTTGCAGATCTCTGGTTTATAGGAAGGAAGGGCTCAACCAACTGATAATTAAGCCCAAACACAAGCATTATGGCTTAATACATAGCCTAGTTCGTAAGAGTGCATTAAAGCATAACATGCTTTCTTTGGTTTGATAGAAGCATTGTGCAAACCTAACCATTATAATTTATGAAACATGATTTGTGCCTTAGCATGATTTGAAGCCCACACAGGGATGGGCTGCTGGGCAGGGGTGAAATCCAGCAGGTTCTGACAGGTTCTGGAGAGCCGGCAGTGGAAATTTTGAGCAGTTCAGAGAACTGGCAGCGAAAATTGTGAGTAGTTCAGAGAACCAGCAAATACCACCTCTGGCTGGCCCCAGAGTGGCATGGGAATGGAGATTTTGCAGGATCCTTCCCCTGGAGTGGGGAGGGAATGGAGATTTTGCAGGTTCCTTCCCCTGGAGTGGGGTGGGAATGGAGATTTTGCAGGATCCTTCCCCTGCCATGCCCACCAAGCCACACCACATCACACTCACCCACCAAGCCACACCCACAGAACCGGTCATAAAAACATTTGGATTTCACCATTGCTGCTGGGGGTTTGCAGGGATTCGGGAGAACCTCTACCTAAGATTCTGTGCAGTTCAGAGAATCCCTAAATCCCACTCCTGACTGGCCCCGCGCACTCCCTCTCAGGAGTCCCCATGTGGCCCATTGTGGATGCAGGTTAGTGCAGGGAGTGCACAGAGGCTCGGGGAGGGCGAAAAACGGAAGTTTGGGAAGATGGCCTCCGGAGCCTGGGGAGGCTGTTTTCACTGTCCTGGAGCTCTGGAGCCTGGGGAGACTGTTTTCACCCTCCTGGAGGCTTGAGGAAAGCCTCCGGAGCCTGGGGAGGCTGTTTTCACCCTCCCGGAGGCTCAAGGAAAGCCTCTGGAGCCCGCGGAAGGCAAAAATGCCCCCCCTTGCCATGGTGCAGGAAGCTGACTAGGTCACGCCCACCATGGTCATGCCCACCCAGCAACCTGGCAGACAACCAGAACTTACTAAAATTTTTGAAGCCCATCCCTGGAGCCACACTGTGGCTTGTTCAACAAACAGGGCTAAGCAAATTATTTCTCATCACCGAGTGTTGCTACTGAGCAGCTAATAATCCAGCCTACCTATTTCAGTCATTCTTCTTGACACTTGATAGAAACAACATTTCTTGAAATTTCCTCCTGCGGCAGAAAACAAATTTCCTTTATCATCCGTGATCTCCAAATATTTCAGAACAGTTTGTGCAAATGATTTATCTCTTTTCCTCTGAAATTTCTCTTGGGGATAAATAATATTGCTTCATCACAAGGACACATGTGAACTACTGTTTCAAGGACATATGCCATGTATTTTATTCACCATTACAGTAAGGTCAGAGGCCAGATGTTCTATCCCAAAAGGCAATTGGTGGTGTTATGTAACTATTTTCTATGTGTATTATTATTTATATCTTGTCAGCCAGCAAATACCTGCAACAACGCTTAGCAAAAAAGGGAGAAAAAAAGGAATATGCTGAAATCTAAATACCGTGGATGTGTGCTAATCTAGCCATGATTAAAATAATTAAAAGGCAGCAGAACCAGGAATTAAATCCTTATTAAAAAGGTAAAGGTTCCCCTCGTACATATGTGCTAGTCGTTCCTGACTCTAGGGGGCGATGCTCATCTCCATTTCAAAGCCGAAGAGCAGCGCTGTCCGAAGACATCTCCGTGGTCATGTGGCCAGCATGACTTAACGCTAAAGGCGCACGGAACGCTGTTACCTTCCCACCAAAGGTGGTCCCTATTTTTCTACTTGCATTTTTTTTACGTGCTTTCGAACTGCTAGGTTGGCAGAAGCTGGGACAAGGAATGGGAGCTCACCCCGTTACGCGGCACTAGGGATTCGAACCACTGAACTGCCGACCTTTTGAACGACAAGCTCAGTGTCTTAGCCACTGAGCCACCACGTCCCTCCAAATCCTTATTATATCAACTTAAAAAGAAAGGGAGAGACAGCAAAAGTAGGTAGAACATTGTGGAAAAATAAAGTGGAAGTTTCCAGCCAGCCTTGAACATCTCTTGGTATGTTAGCAGCCTAACTACATTCCATACTAGCTAACAATTTAGTTAGGGATTCCTTGAGCAAGCTCTACAGGTAGTCCTCAACTTACGGCCACAATTGAGCCCAACATTTCTGTTGCTAAGCGAGACAGACGTTAAGTGAATGTTGCCCCGTTTTGCGACCTTCCTTGCTGCAATTAGTTACAGTGATACACGGTTCAGTGAATCTGGCTTTCCCATTGATTTTGCTTGTCAGAAGGTTGCAAAAAGTGATCACATGATCCCAGACATTGCAACGGTCACAAATATGAATCAGTTGTGTCTGAATTTTGATCACATAACCAAGGAGATGGCTACAACGGTTGTAAGTGTGAAAAATGGTCATACCTCATTTTTTTCAGTGTCTTCGTAACTTTGAACGGTCACCGAATGAACTGTTGTAAGTCAAGGATGACCTGTACTTCAGAACTACGAAGGTAATTCAGAAAAGTCTAAAGCAGTGATGGTTAACCTCTTTGCCTTCATGTGCCAAAAGCGGGGGGAGCGCGGGGAGGTTGCCCACGTGTGTGCCAACACCCATAATTCAATGCGCCCCACCCCTGCGCATGTGCACATGTGCGCCGCCCCCCGTTTTTAGCACATGATGGTCCGGTGGGCCCGGTAGGCCCATTTCTCACCCTCCCCAGACTCCAGAGGCTTTCTAGGAGCCTGGGGAGGGCAAAAACGGCCTTCCCCATTCCCCCAGAGGACCTCCGGAGGCCGGAAACAGTCCATTTCCCAACTTCCAGTGGGACCGAAAGGCCCAAAAATCAGCTGGCCGGTGCACACATGCGTGCTGAAGCTGAGCTACGGCAATGCTTGTGTGCCCACTGATAATGGCTCCGTGTGCCACCTGTGGTACGCGTGCCATAGGTTCATCATCATGGGTCTAAAGAAAAGAAGAATTAGTGGTGCCTTGATAGCAGTATCCCAGTATTTGAGAGGCTGCCACAAAGAAGAGGAGGGTCAAATTATTCTCCAAAGTACCTGAGGGCAAGACAAGGCATAATGGGTGGAAACTAATCAAGGAGAGAAGCAACCTGGAATTAAAGAGAGATTTCCTGCCAGTGAGGACAATTAACAAGTGGAACAGCTTGCCTCCAGAAATTGTGGGTCCTTCATCACCTGAGGTTTTTAAGAGATTGGACAACCATTTGTCTGAAATGGTATAGATTCTCTTGCTTGAGCAAAGGGACTGGACTAGAAGACCTCCAAGATCCCTTCCAGCTCTATTCTATTCTATTCTATTCTATTCTATTCTATTCTATTCTATTCTATTCTATTCTATTCTATTCTATTCTATTCTATTCTATTCTATTCTATTCTATTCTATTGTTGTTAGTTGCGAAGTCCCATGGGCAACATTCCTCCAGGCCTTCCTGTCCTCTGTCATCCTCTGGAGTCCATTTAAGCTCACGCCGACTGCTTCAGTGATTCCATCCAGCCACCTCATTCTCTGCCGTCCCCTTCTTCTTTTGCCCTCAATCGTTCCCAGCATTAGGCTCTTTTCCAGTGAGTCCTTCCTTCTCATTAGGTGGCCAAAATATTTGAGTTTCACCTCAAGGATCTGGCCTTCCAAGCAGCAGTCAGGGTTGTTCTCCTCTAGGACTGACCGGTTTAATTGCCTTGCGGTCCAAGGGGCTCGCAGGAGTCTTCTCCAGCACCATAGTTCAAAGGCCTCAATTCTTTGGCACTCAGCCTTTCTTATGGTCCAACTTTTACAGCCATACATTGCAAATTCTATTCTATTCTATTCTATTCTATTCTATTCTATTCTATTCTATTCTATTCTATTCTATTCTATTCTATTCTATTCTATTCTATTCTATTCTATTCTATTCTAGACACAGGTCTGTGCTCCTCAGCTCTGAACAGATGAGATCATTCCAATTCAATAGCATTCCAGAGAATCTGTTTATCTTGGAAATGTCCAGATAAAGTGATTATTTGCAAGATTAATCCCCAACACTGTGATCCTGGAAGCGTTTGGAGGCTGACCATCTTCTTGAAAATCCTCACTTTGATCTTCTACACCATGGATTGATATCATTGGGGCTAAACGTGGCCTAGGATATTAGCATTGGAACAAGAGATAGGTTTGGCCTTGATCAATGATTCTATACATTTCTGAAGACTTGGCATCTTCAAGAATAAGAGCTGAAGTGGAGTAGTGGCTTCTTCACCCAGAGGTGTTTTCTCTAAAAAGCTTAAAATCTGTCAATTCAGCCTTAAACAATCAATTCTAAAAACAATTGTCAGGTGCAAGAAATCAGGAACCAGGCTAGAGTTCGAAAGTGTAGCCCTCTCCTAGGTAAATGAGATATTTTAGGAAATATTAAAAGGGCAGAATATTTCCCCTAAAAGGGAGGCAGAAACTCAGCTCCGCCACCCCCCCCCACCTTTCTCAATGAGCCATTAAGACCTGGGCCAGTCTATTCTACATAACAAAGATCTACCTCCTTCAGGCAGAGCCATAGTAGGAATAGCCCAAAGCTCTTTCATTACATCATCACCCAGCAAGAGTCAACCAAGTCTCAATAGACAACCTACAAAGCAAGGATGAAATCCAGCAGGTTCTGACAGGTTCTGGAGAAGTGGAAATTTTGAGCAGTTCGGAGAACCGGCAAATACTATCTCTGGCTGGCCCCAGAGTGGGGTAGGAATGAAGATTTTGCAATATCTTTCCCCCAGGAGTGGGGAGGGAATGGGGATTTTGCAGTATCCTTCTCCTGGAGTGGGGTGGGAATGGAGATTTTGCAGTATCCTTCCCCTGCCACACTCAACAAGCCATGCCCACCAAGCCATGCCCACAGAACCGGTAGTAAAAAAAATTGGATTTCACCACTGCTACAAAGTTAGCCCTGCATGGCGCCATGGGAGTCTGACAACCAATCAGAACACAAGCTCAGATTCAAAGCCCAACAGAGGGCATAAAACCCAGGCACTCGCAGCATCTCTGTCCCTTTTTCTGCCCAGGATCTCAAGCCATGTGATCCTGTTCATCAGTAAATCTTCTTTCCAAGCAACTTCCCTGAATCCAGTGTCTTTTTCCCCACTTGGAACTGAACCCAGGAGGATATTTCTTCCAACAAAAGTACTACAAGTTTCATGCTACCTATACACAAGAATCTGCACTACGAATATTTAAGGAGAATAGGTGAGAATAGATAAGAATTAATGGACTTCAGTCAATAGCTGGTCTTAGGGTTCTTACAGGTAGGTTCAGCCTACTTCAATCTTCATTATGGTCCTGGTTTTCTGCTCCCTGGAAAATTGGTTCTGGACTCTTGGACTGCTGCTGCATTTTGTTTTGGAAACTTTCATTTCTTAGAATGTACTTATAATCCTTGCCTTACCTTCTGACCATTATTGGCTTTTTACTGTAATTATCAGTCAGCAGATTTGCTTTAACAATTGCCTTGATCACTATGCTGTAGAGGAGATATTGCCCAGGCTGCTTATTGTTGCTGGTAACTTTAAAATTCCTGGGCTCTCCCTTCTTACCTTAGGCTGGATGGGACAATAGTCATACAGGAGATTGTTTTCAGGCAAAGAATCATAATTTTACATGGATATAGTCTGACTTTTGATCATGTGACCACAGAGAGGCTACAACAGTCGTGACCGAGGAAAAATGATCACATTTTTCAGTGTCATTATAACTCCGGACAGTCACTAAATCAACAGTTGTAAATCGAGGACTACTTATATGTTGGATCTATGAGTATAAAAAAGTTGAAGCAATAGTATCTAAATAAACATATTGTTAAACCCATTGACATCTTGAAAGTTCATTTGCGTTGGGAAAAACAAAACCCTGCAAAAAATGAATTAAGTTTGGGTCAGATTCATATTGGAGGAATTTATTGACCTTCCAAATCGGATTTTACAGCTCTGTGCAACACATAACACACACCTAATTTTTTCCCCACCGTCTCTCGATGGTGTGTCGATACAGAATAGCTCATCTCCTGGAAATACAAGCGACAAAAGATTGTCAACAGACGTGATTGATTCTCTCGGGAGAAATGGATTATCCTAATACCAAGTTACGCTCATCTCACCAACCGACTTTTGCATTCCCAGGCGACCTGAAAGTAGTTGCAATCATCATGGAAGCAGCAAAATCTTGATACAGAAATCCTCCACGGATTTGGTGTCCTCCTCTCCTGCCGAACCGAGGGAAACATTTTTTGGGGTAATTAGAAGCATGACATCTGGAAGACTGCAAAACTTCCAGCCCTCAACCATCAGAAATCAAGCAAAACTATTTGTTTATGTATTCAATTTCTACAGCTGCCCATCTCAAACAAGTGACTCTGGGAAGTGAACCACCAGGAAACAATTAAAAGCAGTTCTAGAGTGAGGTTCTGGAAAGAGTGTAGAGAAGAGCAGCAACTATAATTAGGGAACTGGAGGTTAAAACATATGAAGAACGGTTGTTGGAACTGGGTATGTCTAGTTTAAGGAAAAGAAGGACCGGGGCAAAAGTGGTATTCAGCAGGTTCTGACCAGTTCTGGAGAACCGGTAAATACCACCTCTGACTGGCCCCGCTCTCATCTATTCTCTGCCTCCTGAATCCTAGCCGATTGGGAGGAAATGGAGATTTTGCAGTAACCTTCCCCTGGAGTGTGGAGGGAACGGAGATTTTCCAGTATCCTTCCCCTGCCATGCCCACCAAGCCATGCCCACCAAGCCACGCCACGCCCACCAAGCCACGCCCACAGAACCGGTAGTGAAAATTTTTGAATCCCACCACTGACGAGGGGTGACATGATAGCAGTGTTCCAATATCTCAGGGGCTGTCACAAAGAAGAGGGAGCCAAGTTATTCTCCAAAGCACCTGCGGGCAGGATAAGAAGCAATGGGTGGAAACTAATCAAGGAGAGAAGCAACCTAGAACTAAGGAGAAATTTCCTACAGTTAGAACCATTAATCAGTGGAACGACCTGCCTCCAGAAGTTGTGGATGCTCCAACACTGGAGGTTTTTAAGAAGAGATTGGACGACCATTAGTTAGATATAGATATACAGGTATAGGGTTTCCTGCTTGAGTAAGGGATTGGACTCGAAGACCTCCAAGCAGGGGTGAAATCTAAAATTTTTCCCTACCGGTTCTGTGGGCATGGCTTGGTGGGGGGTTGTCCTGTGACTAAGTGGGCGTGACCAACTCAATGTCACTCACAGCCATGCCCACTCAGTCACAAGACCCTCTCCCATCAAGCCACGCCCACAGAACCGGTAGGGAAAAATTTTTAAATTTCTATTCTGCTGGCGTGTCCTTACCTTTCTCCCGTGGCTCCGCCCACCCACCCCATTCCTTGGAGTCGGGGAATGCACCATTCCCTGACTCTGGCCTTGCCGCGGAGCTGCTGCCTGCTCACCCTTCACCACGTGGCTCCACCCACCCGCCCCATTCCCCGGAGTCCAGGAATGTATCATTCCCTGACTCCTACTGCTCACCTTTCTCCCGCAGCTGGCTGTCAGGGAAGGCAAATGCCTGAAAGATACCGGAGTCGCTCACTCTCCTTCTTGAATGAGCCGCTCTGGTCCATGCGCCGGCTGAGCAAGCGTACACCCAACCTGTTGCTGAATTAAATAAACGGGCGCTTGCCTTTCCTGACAGGCAGCCGCGGGAGAAAGGGGAGCAGTAGGAGTCGGGGAATGGTGCATTCCCCGACTCCGGGGAATGGGCGGGTGGGTGGAGCCGTGTGGCGAAGAGTGAGCAGGCAGCAGCTCCACAGCAAGGCCGGAGTCAGGGAATGGTGCATTCCCCGACTCTGGGGAATGGGGCGGGTGGGCGGACCTCCAGCTGCCATTGCTACCGGTTCTCCAAACCACCAGCATCATCGCTACCTACTCGCCCAAGCCGGTCCGAACCGGGAGCATTTCACTCCTGCCTCCAAGATCCCTTCCAACTCTGTTATTTTGTATTCTGTATTCAGTTACAAAATAGTACAACTTTAAATATATAGGTAGTTCTTGACTTGTGACCCCAATTGCGCCCAATATTTCTGTTGCTAAGCAAGATAGTTGTTAAATGACATGGTGAGTTGTGCCCTATTTTACGACTTTTTCTAATACAGTGGTTAAACGAATCATGCGGTTGTTAAGTGAACCTGGCTTTCCTCATTGATTTTGCTTGTCGGAAGCCGTCTGGGAAGGATGCAAATGGTGATCAGATGAACCCCAGGACAGTGTAACCATTATAAATAAATGCCGGTTGCCAAGTGCCCAAATTTTGATCACATGACCCTGGGGATGCTGCAGTGGCCTACCGGAAATTACGGAAGTTCAGAAACGGGCCTGTTTTTGGCCTCCGGAGCCTGAGGGAGACCATTTTCTCCTTTCCCAGAGACTCAAGAAAAGCCTCTGGAGTCTGGGGAGGGCGAAAACACCCCCTCCACTCCGTGGTGCAGGAGGCCGATTAGGCCACACCCACCATGGCCATGCCCACCCAGCAACCGGGCAGAGAACTGGTTGCTAAAATTTCCGAATCACACCCCTGGTCATGACTCGCTTTTTTCAGTGCCGTTGTCACTTCAGCGGCACTGAATGAACTGTTGTTAGTCAAGGACTACCTGTACCAGTATAGAGCAACCGAGAAAAAGTATCATCATATACGAACCAATAGACGAGAGTATTTGTAACTGAGGTTGGGGGTCCTTGGTACTCTCTGAGTTTGGTTGAGCAAACTAGCTGGGAAATTCTGGGAGTTGAAGTCCACCCATCTTGATATTGGCAAGGTTGAGAAACAACCGCTCTAAACAGTTACGCTTTTGAAGTTTCTGGTTCCCCTGTATCCCAATAAATGCATTAGTTATAAGATGAAGAGCATCCTTTGAAAAGCTTTATTATTATTTATATTTCAAAGGCCTTAGATCAATTTTTAGAAGAGTATTAAGCCAGGCTAATATCATGTATCATTACTGTTGTTCCAGGTTGATATGGGAGGAAGTTATAGTAAAATATAGACATTATATTTATTGGAAAATTACTCAAGCTCTCCCTTTATCTTTGCATTACTGTCCCCAAATCAATCTTGTTTCACCTTTGATCTTTTTTTGAAAGTATATGACATGTTTGATATTGTTTCTGGTTTGAAATCCAGCTCTTCTTTTTCTTTCTTTAATTGCATTTTTAATTCTGGTTCATCTTCCTGTGCCCCATCATTCTTCATCCCTCCAGCAGCCTTAATAGAAACAGGCGAAATTACTGGAAAATTGAACCCAAATTGCTGCAATTCTTAAACTGGGGTCAGGGTCAGGATATCTGGAAATCTGACCACCAACTTTCCCCCAATTTTAGAAAAGAAAAAAATAATAATTCAGAGAACATTATTTACTAACCATTTACTAAGACTGTATTACTCCTTGTTGCTTGTATCTTTACGATTTATATTGTTTTATTTAGTTTCCTAGTATGATTTTGATTGCTTATTTAGTATCCTAGTCGATTACCACTAAGCGTTGTATCCAGTGGTGGGTTTCTACTGGTTTGCCCTGGTTTGGGCAAACCGGTAGCAGCGGTGGGAGGCTCTGCCCACCCACCCAGACATCATCATGGACACTCTGCACATGCCGCAGGAGAGAGAAGCAAACGCATGCACAATCACTCTCACAGTCCCGAACTGGTAGTGAAGGTAAGTGAAAATTACTACTGGTTGTATCTTATGATTCATGCTGAATGTATTTATGATGACTATGATCATGATTTATCACTGATATCTTTTATGTACATTGAGAGCGTATGCACCGAAGACAAATTCCTTGTGTGCTCAATCACATCAATAAAAAATTCTGTTCTATCACAGAAGGTAGGGATACCAGCCACTTTCTGTCCTAGAATCCCAGAATAAAAAGACAGTGCAAAATCAAAGGCAAGATTACTTTTCAGTCAAACACAGAGTAGCAGACGAGATCGGGGGACCGGCTAAGTGAAAGTCTACCGAGATTCTTAATAATCCAGATCATGGTTGCCCCAAAGATGCTTTTTCCAAAAGGTTCTTGTTTCCTTGTGTAGGAAGTTAGCACCCACCCCTTTCCTAGAAGAATGAAATGTTTTAGGAAATATTAAAAAGGCAGAATATTATGTTTCCCTGGATGAGAAATGGAGAAGCATGTTTTAAAGACGAAGCAGCTCCCCTCTTTCTGCCCCCACCATTTGTCAATGGGCCAGAGGCAGAAACACAATCTTTGTCAATGGACCATCATCTGCAACACAATAGGATCCATCTAGCAACAGAAACTCACCACATGGCACCTGGAAGATTACATCAGCCAGTAAGGCTAGCTAAGAACCCCACCTCCTGGGAGTCTGACATCCAATCAGGATACTCTTTCGGGGGCCAGGAAGTTCAAAGCCAGAGAAGGCATAAAACCTGGGGACTCGCTGCATCTCGGCCCCCTTTTTCTGTTCAGGAACTCAAACCATGTGATCCTGTCCACCATTAAACTATGTTTCTAAGCAGTCTCCATGTTTCCAGTGTCATTTTCCCCACTTGGAGCTGAACCCAGGATATTTCTCCTTACAATTGAAAACATTTTGCTCATGGGTGGGTTCTACTTACCTTTACTACCAGTTCGCAACGGGGCCCTATGCTCTTTCTTTTCCTTCCTTCCCTCCCTTCCTCCCTCCCTCCCATCTTGGTGTTTAGACAAGTGGGTAGGGTTGCCAGGTCTGCTTCCAAAAAAAGTGGACAAGCGGGAGTGGGGGGGTTAAGTAGTAAAAAAACCAACAACAATTAAATTATATATTTTCTTACAAACATTTTAACACGTATTAAAATAATCACTTCAAAACTTTACGTAAAATTCAAAACATCAAATATACTATAATAATATGTTAAATATTACATTACATTTTACTTTGCTGTCGTGTGTATTTTTTATTTGACTGCACAGCTTTGATCAATTCTTTGTGTTTAAGGAATAATTCTTTAATTTCAGTACAACGTTGAGAAATATTAAAAAATATACAAAGTTCACTTCAAAACTGATGGTACAAGCAGTCGGTTACGTTCGTCAGTCCACAAATTTCCCATGACGCTGAAAATTCGTTCAACGTTTGCATTTGATACCGGAATTGATGCACAGTACTGGAACAGTTTCAGTAAACTCGGAGCTGGCTCTTTCTTGAAAAAGTACGTTTTAAAAATGTGAATTGTACATAATTTTATGATATATTTTTATTTTAATCTCATCATTAATTTTTTCGGAGAATCGAGTTCAATGGATATTCGATCTTTGTCTCATTCTAACTTATGAAAAAAAAAGACAAAACGCGATTCTCCTATCCTTATTCTCTTAAACTGTTCAGCTTTAGATTACGTACCATTTCATCATAAAGCTTTTGAATAAAAAAAAATGTCCACTATTTTGTGAAAAAAAATAGTGAACATAATGTGAAAAAAGCGGACTGTCCGCTCAAATAGTGGACACCTGGCAAGGGTACAAGTGGGATATACTTAATCTGATGTTTATTCCTCTGGAAAAGGGTGTCCATTCTGGAGCCACATGCCATAAACTGGATTCAAATACACGATTGCTTTTCTTCTTCAACTTCAGAGAAAGGAGCTTTGAACATGTAAGAACTGCCATTTTCTTATTGCCTCTCTCCCCAACTGCCACCTGCAATTAAGGCCCAGGGCCTCGATTTTTCTTTAACCTGGGATTTTTTCTTTAACCTAATCTGTGTGGGAGGGCTTGAAAGCACAGCTTGGCAACTGATTGTCCCCCTTTACTAGTCAAGACTTGAATGCTGTTACCCAAACGAATTTTAAAGTCAAATTAGCCTGCCAATAACGCAGCAGCACTCAGTATTCAAAGGCTGCATTTTAGAGGGTTAAAAATAGATTCTGCTAAATGGAAATAAACCGGTGCAGCATTAACAATAGCAAGACTCACAGAGTATCCCTCTGAATAATTGAAGAAATGAATTGGGATAAAATTACCTAAGAAGAAGTTAGTTAGACAGCTGTCTTTTCAAGATTTCTTTCATAAACAGGTAGTGCTCGACTTACAACCGTTTGTTTAGTGACCGTCCAAAGTTACAACAGCACTGAAAAATGTGCCTTATGACTAGGTGGCTCAGTGGCTAAGACACTGAGCTTGTCGATCAGAAAGGTCGGCAGTTCAGCAGTTCAAATCCTTAGTACAGATCTGCGTGAGCAGGGGGTTGGACTAGATGACCTCCAAGGCCCCTTCCAACACAGTTACTGTTACTTTTTACCGTTTTTCATAGTTACAACCTTTGCCACATCGCCATGATCACAATTCAGATGCTTGTCAATTGGTTCATATTGGTCCTATGATCCCTTTTGGCGACCTTCTGACAAGCAAAGCCAATGGGGAAGCCAGAATCACTTAACAACCAGGTTACTAACTAATCGACTGCAGTGATTCATTTAACAACCGTGGTAAGACAAGTCATCAAGGGCGGCAAAACTCACTTAACAATTGTTTCACAATGTTTGATTTTTTAAAATCCCACCTTGTTTTTATAAATAGCTCAAGGTAGTGAACATACCTAATACTCAAGGTCTACGTAGATTTTCAGTCACCCAGGTTATGGTTCTCCCGAAGGTGCTTTTTCAGGAGGCAACTGGACTTTCTTATTTTTTTTTCTTTGAAGACTTTTTGCTTCTCACCCAAGAAGCTTCTTCAGTTCTGACTGGATGGTGGGGAACGGAAGGATTTATATACCTTGCAGACAGCTGGTTATTTGCATCCTTTTAGAGAGTCATTGAGGGCTCTCGGAGGTTTATCTGTGTCAGTGGTGGGTTCCAAATTTTTTAACAACCAATTCTTGGCTGGGTGGGGGTGGCTGGATGGGTCATGTGACTGAGTGGGCGTGGCTAACTCTGTCACTCGTGTGGGTGGTAGTTGTATGGGACAGGCATGGTTGGGGAGGGAATCCAGGGGTCTCGGGGGGGGGGGGGCAGGAGGAAAGGTCCAACCTCTGTGTGTGTGTGTGTGTGTGTGTGTGTGTGTGTGAGAGAGAGAGAGAGAGAGAGAGAGAGAGAGACTGCGTCAAGCTATGGGAAAGCTGGCTGCAAGAGGAAGAGAAGCCGAGTAAGCTGTTTTTTGGGCAATTTTGGGCTGTTTTCAGGCCTCTTTTTGGGCTGATTTTGGCCAGAAAAATGGCCTGAGAACAGCTCGAAAAAAGGCTTGAAAACTGCCTGAAAAACAGCCTGAAAACTGCCCACAAACGCCCTGTTTTGTGGGCATTTTTGGCCATTTTCAGGCTGATTTTGGCTGTAAAAAACGGCCTGAAAAACAGGCAGGGGCGGGACCAGCCAGTGGTGTGATTTGCCGGTTCTCTGAACCGGGCAGCATCAGAACTACCGGTTCGAGTGAATCGGTCCGAACCAGCAGCATCCCACCTCTGATCTCTGTCCTCAGGATCACCTGAGTAGTGCAAATGGTTCCTGTAATTTGCAATTTTTCTGGGAATCCGTTCATACTCCCACACCATTTGAGGGTGTTCATCGCCAAGTGCTATGCAAAACACCTTCACAGAAAAAACAAGAAAGGCCTCCTGAAAAAGCACCTTTGGGATACCTCTTCCTATTTTCCCCATAGCAATGGCTCTGTTAGATAGGCTGTGCTGAAAGAAGGGGACTGGCCCAAAGTCACCCAACTGGCTTTCATGCCTGCAGCAGGACTAGGACTCACCGACTCCTGGTGATTGGACCAAAGTCACCCAACCAGCTTTCGTGACTAAGGTGGGACTTTATTATTTTCCTCCTCCACCCTAAATTCCCGAAGTGTTGCTTTAAAAGATGAGTGAATCACTCATTTGGGCTTAGGTAAATATGCAGATCGGCCTCATATGATCAATCCAAGTTAGATCATCAGTTCAACCGGAGTTAAAAATTACAGGTAGTCCTCGATTTACAACTACAGCAAATCCGTAGTTTCTGTGGTTAAATGAGACATTTCTTAAGTGAGCTTTGTCCCACTTTACGACCTTTCTTGCCACAGTTGTTGAGTGAATCACTGCAGTTGTTAAGTTAGTAGCATGGTTGTTAAGGGACTTTGGCTTCCTCCATTGATTTTCCTTGTCAGAAGGTTGCAAAAGATAACTCCAGGACAATGCAATGGTCATAAATATGAGTCAGTTGTTAACAGGGATGGGTTCTACTTACCTTTACTACCAGTTCGCAACGGGGTCGTGTGCGCAGATCGCCGATGCCGACATCCGGGGCAACGGGCAGGCCTCCCACTGGTTTTACTACTGGTTCTTGTGAAGCGATCCAAACCGGGGACAACCCACCACTGGTTGTTAAGCATCTGAATTTTGATTATGTGACTATGGGGATGCTGCTAAGGCCATAAGTCACTTTTTTCAGTGCCGTTGCAACTTTGAACCGTTGCTAAATGAACTGTTGTAAGTTGAGGACCAACTGTACTATATCAAAAAGAATCTGTTGTATAGGGGAATGGGCAATTTCTGGGGTTTCAGCAAGTTAGATTTTCAACCTTTGTTATCATCTTGCAGGTAGGGATTTAATTTCCTGTCTCCACTCAGTTTGTTATATTCACCAACTGCTGAGAACTTCGTGACTTCAGAACTGCCAAGGAAAACTCCAGGTGAAAATACTTGCAATATTTATAAAGTTTTCACTACAGGATCTTCTTCAACACAGGGTGAGCCCAACTTCCCAGCATCTTTTGCAGAGATGAATATTTTTTACGGAGAACAACTTCAGCTTGAAAGCCAGCCGTGTGTGTGTGTGTGTGTGTGTGTCTGTGTGTGTGCACATCACATATTTCGGGGCTGCCAATATTTGAGAGGCTGCCACAAAGGAGAGGGAGGTGTCAACCTACAGTATTTGCCAAAGTCCCTGAAAGCAGAAGAAGCAAACGGATGGAAACTAAACAAGGAGAGAAGCAGCCTGGAATTAAGGAGAAATTTCCTGACAGAACAATAAACTAGGGAATAGCTTTGCCTTCAGAAGTTGCGGAGGCTCCATCACTGAGGAGATTGGAGAACCATGTGTCTGAAACCGTACAGGGTTTCTGCCTGAGCAGGCGATTGGGCTAGAACAGGGGCAGTGGTGGGTTTCAAAACATTTTCGCTACCGGTTTGGTGGGTGTGGCTAGGTAGGGGGCATGTGACTGAGTGGCCAACTTGACATCACTCATGCCCACGCCCAGTCACATGACTCCCACCTAGCCACGCCCACAGGAAAAGGTAGGAAAATCTTTGGAATTTCCACCTATCTACCCCCGCCCTCCCTTCACCAGTTGCCCGTTTCCCCTACTTTAGCAGCCCCAGCGCTAGCCCCGCCTCTTCCCCCACCACTGCCTCTTTGTTCGGGCTGCTTACCTTCCGCGGCGGCTGGTCCAGAGTCCGGAAGGCAAGCTGACCAGAGTTTTTGGCAGCCCCCAGCCAGCTGCCGCTGCTGCAAAGCGGCTGGCAAAGAAGCCTCCCAGCCGCAGGCTGCCGAAAAGTACCGGTGGTCATGGAAAAAGCTGCTGCCGCTGTCGTTGCCATGTTCTTACCACATGCGCATCCCATTGGACTTGGAAGAGAATGGGATGAGCGTTCATGTAGAACATGGCAATGATGAACATGGCGGGTGGAGCGAGCGAGCGGCGACTGGGGGAACGGTTCGGGGGCATGACCAGCTGGCCATTGCTACCGGTTCGGCGACCTTGGATAATTTCCGCCAACAGTTCACGCAAACCAGTGCGAACTGGTTGAATACTACCTCTGAATAGGGGTCTCCAACCTTGGCAACTTTAAGATTTGTGGACTTCAACTCCCAGAATTCCTAGGAGCTTTGCTGGCTGAGGAATTCTGGGAGTTGAAGCCCACAAATCTTAAAGTTGTCAAAGTTGGAGACCCCTGGGATAGAAGACCTCCAAAGTCCCTTCCAATTCTGTCATTTCATTATGCCTTCTGATGCCTGTCTATCTTACGAATCCTAACCATCTCCGAAATAGAATTATATATTCTTTTTGTTTTTGAAATCTTTATTGTCATGATGATGACGTTGATGCAAATACTTGTTTTTGAATAGTGACAAAACCTGCTCCAGGGCCTGGGTTACAGATCTAGATATTGATGGCCCAGGCTCTAATCCCATTGATCTAGTTATCTGAAAACTGCAGCAGAACCAGTTTTCTGGATTACACCATAAAGAAAAGAAAAGAAAAGAAAACTCCAGCCACATTGTTGAGTTCAATAAGGATCCTTCCAGACCAACCTCACCACTCCAAAAGACCCATGTCAGTCTTTAACCTACAGTCTAATGCTAAAACCATGCTAAACATCTGATATAAGGGCATTTCCTCCCAAATCACATTCATTTGTGTAAAACTTTTTTTTTTGCTTTTCCATGTTTTGAACTTAATGTGTTGTTCAGGTGTAGGAAGTTAGCACCCACCCCTTTCCTAGAAGAATGAAATATTTTAGGAAATATTAAAAAAGGCAGAATATTATATTTCCCTGGATGAGAAATGGAGTAACATGTCTTAAAGACAAAGCAGCTTCCTGCCTCCCCCCCCACTCCCGCACCTTTGTTAATGGGGAAGCAAAGGGGAAACGCGGTCTTAGTAGTTTAAAAAAGAGCCTCAGATAGCTCGACGGGCTAGATAGCCTGTTATTAACACCCAGCTGTCTGCAATTATGCGAGTTCAAGGCTCAAGGTTGACTCAGCCTTCCATACTTTCTAAGGTAGGTAAAATGAGGACCCAGTCTGTGGGGGCAATAAGCTGACTTCGTATAAATATACAAAAGTATAAAGGCTATTGCTTAACACATTGTAAGCCACCCTGAGTCTCCGGAGAAGGGCGGCATATAAATCTATTTTTTTTTTAAAAAGGGCCATTAAAGCCTCAGCCAAGCTCACTCATTTCCCCCCACCTTTGTCAATGGGCCATCATCTGCAACACAATAGGATCCATCTAGCAACAGAAACTCACCACAAGGCACTTGGGAAGATTACATCAGCCAGCAAGGCTAGCTAAGACCCCCACCCCCTGGGAGTCTGACAACCAATCAGGATACTCTTTCTGGGCCCCAGGAAGTTCAAAGTGCAGAGAGGACATAAAACCAAGGCACGCTCAGCATCTCGACCCTTTTCTGTTCAGGAACTCAAACCATGTGATCCTGTCCACCATTAAACCATCTTTCCAAGCAGTCTCCATGTTTCCAGTGTCTTTTTCCCCACGTGGAACTGAACCCAGAAGGATATTTCTTGCAAAGCTGCTCTACGTTCATACATTCAAGACCCTTAATCACTAAAAGCATGCCTTCCCTGCCTATTTTTTTTTGGTTGTTGTTGTTGTTGTTGTTGTTGTTGTTGTTGTAAGAAATGTCCTTCTGGGTTCAGTTCCAAGTGGGGAGAAAGACACTGGAAATACGGTGGCTGCTTGGAAAGATGGTTTTAATGGTGGACAGGATCACATGCCTTGGAGATCTTGGGCGAAGAAGGAAAAAAGGGGAAGAGATGCTGAGAGTGCTTGGGTTTTATGCCCTCTCTGGGCTTTTGAATTTGAGCTTGTATTCTGATTGGTTGTCAGACTCCCATGGGGTCATGCAGGGGTAACTTTGTAAGTTGTCCTTTTGAGTTCCAGGCTTGGTTGAGCCTTGCTGGGTGATGATGTAATGAAAGGGCTTTGGGCAATTCCTACTATGGCTCTGCCTGAAGGAGGTAGATCTTTGTTACATAGAATAGACTGGCCCAGACCTTAATGGCCCATTGACAAATGTGTGTGTGTGTGTGGGGGGGCTGAGTTTCTGCCTCCCTTTTAGGGGAAATACTCTGCCCTTTTAATATTTCCTAAAATATCTCATTTTCCTAGGAGAGGGGTGGGTGCTATCCTCCTACATTAAAAAAAAAATACTGCAATTTTAAACTTGGGAAAAGGAATGCAGATTGGGGTCCTTAGCTTTTATTGTTTTTAAAATACTTGCAAATGCCAATACAGATAGTCCTCAAGTTACAACAATTTAGCAACTGTTCAAAGTTACAAAGGCATTGAAAAAAGTGACGTATGACCTTAGCAGCATCCCCATAGTCACGTGATCAAAATTCAGATGCTTAACAACTGACTCATATTTATGACCATTGCAGTGTCCTGGAGTTATCTTTTGCGACCTTGTGACAAGCAAAATCAATGGAGGAAGCCAGAGTCATTTAACAACCAAGTTACTAACTTAACCGTTTTTCACACTTACGACCATGGCAGGATCCTCATGGTCACATGAACAAAATCCAGACGTTTGGCAACTGACTGGTGTTTATGACAGTTGCAAAGTCCTGGGGTCATGGGATCATTTTTTGCAACCTTGGACAAGCAAAGTCATTGGGGAAGCCAGATTCCACTTAACAACCGTTACTAACTTAACAACTGCAGTGATTCCCTTAACAACTGTGGCAAGAAAGGTCGTAAAATGGAGCAACTCTTAACAACTGTCGCGCTTAGCGACAGATCTGGGACTCAATTGAGGTTGTAGAAAGTCAGCACCCACTCTTTTAGAAGAATGAAATATATTGAGGAATATTTTTTAAAAAAAGGTAGAATATTATATTTCCCAAAATGAGAAATGGAGAGGCATATTTTTTTAGAGCCAGGAAGCAGACTCAGTTTTTCTTAATAGCCACCAAGCAGAAACTGCTGAGGCAGCATTTAGAAATGCAGGCTTGGTAATCCATTCAAGGCAGGATATTTTGAAACTCGCTGCAGCAAAGCCTGAAGACAGGCAGAATGATAGGATTAACTTTCCATGATCCCCCCACCTTTGGCACGCGATGACAAAAAGGTTAGCCATCACTGTCCTACAACATGGAAGAGTTGCCACTTCTGGTTTAGTGCATATTATCCAATTTGTCAGGATTTCAGCATGCCCTGGAGCAAAAGTGTTGAAATCCTATTTTTTTTAAAAAAACTATTTTCATAGACATACCTTGACCTTGTATAGCTAATAACATCTATTTGCACTGTGATTTGGAAAGGAGGGGCCAGAATCAACATTCTTAAAGTAACAATTCCTGTATTACTTGAAGGCCGTCAAATTATTTTACACAAGAGGTGTTTGCACATGTATTTTAGGATCCTCTGTCCTCTGGTTGATCAGGGCTTGGGTTTTTTGTTTTTTTTTAATGAGGCTAAAATTTCCAGCCGCAGAACCAGTTGGACTCCCAATTCCTTTTTAAAAAATACAGTTAATTAACAGATTAACAGAGTTGGAAGGGACCTTGTAGGTCATCTATTCCAACCCCCTACCCTACCCCAGCAGGAGACCTTACACCATTTCTGACAGATGGCAGTCCAGTCTCTTCTTGAAAGCCTCCAGGGATGAAGCTCCCACAACTTCTGAAGGCAACTTCTGTTCCATTGGTTGATTGCTCTCACCGTCAGGAAGTTCCTCCTTAATTCTAGGTTGAATCTCTCCTTGATTAATTTCCATCCATTATTCCCTGTCTGGTCTTCCGGTACCTTGGAAAATTGCCTGACCCTTTCCGCTCTGTGGCAGCCCCTCAAATATTGGAAGACTGCTATCATGTCTCCCCTGGTCCTTCTTTTCATCAGACTAGACATACCCAGCAGGGGTGGGGTTCTACTTACTACTGGTTCGCAATGGGAGCATGTGTACGCTTTTGCACAGATCATCAATTATGACGTCCAGGTTGGTGGGCGGAGCCTCCTACCACTTTTACTACTGGTTCTAAAGAACCGGAGAGAACCAGAAGCAACCCACCACTGCAACCGTTCTTCATATGTTTTAGTCTCCAGTCCCCTAATCATCTTGGTTGCTTTTCTCTGCACTCTTTCTAGAGTCTCAACATCTTTCTTATAGTGTGGTGACCAATACTGGATGCAGTATTCTAGGTTTGGTCTTACTCAGTGATGGGTTTCAAAAATTTTTACTACCGGTTCTGTGGGTGTGGCTTGGTGGGCATGGCATGGCTTGGTGGGTGTGGCAGAGGAAGGATACTTAATTAAAATCTCCATTCCCACCCCACTCCAGCGGAAGGTTACTGCAAAATCCTGATTTCCTGCCGATCAGCTGGGACTTGGGAGGCAGAGAATAGATGGGGCCGGGGCCGGGGCCAGTCAGAATTTTTACTACCAGTTCTCCGAACTACTCAAAATTTCTGGTACCAGTTCTCCAGAACTGGTCAGAACCTGCTGAAACCCACCTCTAGTCTTACTAAGGCTTTATAGAGTGGTATTAGTACCTCACTTGATCTTGATTGTATCCTTCTGTTAATGCAACTCATTAACATAATAAGTTAATACGTTGCATCAACAGAAGGATACAATCTAGATAATAACCTGTTTTATTAAGTGTAACCACATCTGACTCACTCTTCACTCCAAGAGGGCAAATATAAAGAAAATTCCAGTGTTTCCCAATGTTATATGCTAGCTATCAAGTTTCCTTTTCCGAGCCCCATTAATGAGCTAGCTTATTTTTTTTTCTTTTTATCATGGTACCTGACCTGGCTTTTAACAGCTTAATTAATGCTGCTAACGTCCCCCTACTTCCTAGAAATTTTCCTTTGCTCCTGACAACCATCGTGCTGTTTCAAAGCTTTTTTTTCTCCCTCTCATGTTGGAGAAGTAACTCACACAGACAAAACTAAGGCTGACCTTGTGAGATGGTACCATGAATATTAATGAAGGGCCTCCTCTCCTGTCCCTTACTCCCTCCCTTGCTTCAAATTTCTTTTATCGTGACTGATTAACAAAGGAGAGGAAATTAAACGAGGCTAACATAAGAATCTAACCAAAGTTGGGAGGCCTATTGGTCTCTTTTCAAAACTGTAAAGGGATAATATTTAAAACAAAAATAGAAAGAAAAAAAAAAGAGAGAGAGAGAAATTGAAAGCCAAAAGAACATACGGCACGAAAAAAGAAACACTAGAAAGAAACATAGAGTTAAAGCAGGGGTGAAATCCAGCAGGTTCGGACAGGTTCTGGAGAACTGGTAGCGGAAATTTTGAGCAGTTCGGAGAACCAGCAAATACCATCTCTGGCTGGCCCCAGAGTGGGGTGGGAATGGAGATTTTGCAATATCCTTCTCCCAGGAGTGGGGGGGAATGGGGATTTTGTAGTATCCTTCCCCTGGAGTGGGGTAGGAATGAAGATTTTGCAGTATCCTTCCCCTGCCATGCCCACCAAGCCACACCCACCAAGCCACAGCATGCCCACCATGTCACTCCCACAGAACCGGTAGTAAAAAAATTTGGATTTCACTACTGAGTTAAAGTACTGGGTTTTTTAACAAGATAGTGGACAACCATTTCTTGGCTGAGAAGGGGGTTGGACTAGAAGACCTCCAAGGTCCCTGCCAACTCTGTTGTTCGGTTAAATATTAAATAATCTTTGTATTTCTCCAACGTTCCTCTGCTTGCTAACTATTGATCGTTGCTCCTGTCATGTCCATATACAATTTAATGTGTTGTCTTCTGCTCTTTAAATTTCTCACTTGCCTATTTTTAAAGTTTTATCAGCTCCATCCTACTGCAGGCAGTCCTTGACTTATAATGGTTCATTTAGTGACTTTTCAAAGTTACAACGGCACTGAAACAAGTGATTTATGACTGTTTTTCATACTTATGGCCATTGCAGCATCCCCACGGTCACATGAACAAAATTCAGACGCTTGTCAACTGACTCATATTTGTGACCGTTGCAGTGTCCTGGGGTCATGTGATCACTTTTTGTGAGCTTTGGACAAGCAAAGTCAATGGGGAAGCCAGATTCACTTAATAACCGTGTTACTGATTTTATTTTATTTTTTTATTTTATTTTAATTTGATTTATATGCCATCCTTCTCCGGAGACTCAGGGCGGCTTACAATGCGTTAAGCAATAGCCTTCACACTTTTGTATATTTTACAAAGTCAGCTTATTGCTCCCACAAACTGGGTCCTCAGTTTACCTACCTTAGAAAGGATGGAAGGCTGAGTCAACCTTGAGCCTGGAGATTCGAACTTACTAATTGCAGACAGCTGGAGTTAAATTACAGTGCATTTGTCCGCTGAGCTATTCCAGGCTCTGTCCCTGCAGTTGTTACATGTTACTGATGTAACAACTGCAGGGATTCACTTAATGACTGTGACAAGAAAGAATGTAAAATGGGACTAAACTGACGTAACAATTGTTTTACTTAGCAAAAGAAATTGGGGGTTCAATTGTGGTCATAAGTCAAGGACTGTATAACATTCTATATAACATGTATAACATTCCCAATCTTCTCCTTACTCAAACAGATTCTCTTTTCCTTCATGTATTTGCATTAAAGTTCCATGGTTATTCATTCTGTCCAAACAACCATTCGTAAACAAATCTATTTCATTCACTACGCTTCTTCGTATTTTTTCCCTTGTATAAAGTACCTCCATCAAATTGATATATTGTCTCATACATTACCCTTTGTTCTTTATACTTTTAATTATTATCTTTTCATTGGAAGTTTACAACATATATAGTCTCAGATTCTGTAAAACTCAACAGAATATTTATTATCTTTGATTGCCTCATCACATAATTGGTTATTTGCCATCAGGAAATCTTAATAGGATAAAGTCTGTTTTATTCTTGTTTAAAATACATTCAGTCAAACTGATTGGTTAGGTTGTATGCTGGATTAACTACTACCTCCCTGGATTTCTGTCTTCAAAAATACAGAGAAAAATCTGGATGGATGATTGATGTTATGCTACTACAATCATCTTTATATTATTTATTTTTAATTTATATTTAATTGAGTTAAAACTGGAATTATTTTTATTAGATATAGTAAGAAAAAATTATTGTAAGAAAATTCAATATATTATACTGCACATAATAACTGTGGCCAGAATCCCCTATGCACAAAATTGGAGAGCACTCCTTCCGATGGAATGGTGATAAAAAAAAGGTGCTAGGCTAACAATGGAAATAAAAGAAAGAGGAGAAATGGAATATTATTTGATTTGTGACACATGGTATAATTGGTTAGAGAATAGAAGTAAAGAATAGGAACATAAAGATAATTTAAGAGGTATTTTAAAGTTAAAAGCAGGGGTGAAATCCAGGTTCTGACAGGTTCTGGAGAACCGGCAGTGGAAATATTAATTTTGGAGAACCAGCAAATACCACCTCTGGCTGGCCCCAGAGTGGGGTGGGAATGAAGATCTTGCAATTTCCTCCCCCAGGAATGGGGAAGGAATGGAGATTTTGCAGTATCCTTCCCCTGGAGTGGGGAGGGAATGGAGATTTTGCAGTATCCTTCCCCTGCCACGCCCACCAAGCCACGCCGATGCCCACCAAGCCATGCTCACAGAACTGGTAGTAAAAAAAATTGGATTTCACCACTGGTTAAACGATAATATATATAGTCACAAATAATGACACAATATATAGAACAGATATGTATTTAAATGGTGAGGAAGAACAATGAAAATAACTAATATGTACTCATGAGTGATACTGGTACTGGAGCGCTGTAAAGATTGAAAATATGGTATAAAATGAAGAAAACTATTCAATTAAAAAAAAAACAAGAACAACCCCCTCCCCCAATCATCTTTAATTCAATTGCTCTGGTTGGGTTGTATTTTTTTAATGTCTTCCCAAAAATCCAGGGCCAATTTCTAGAACCATTAATATTCTCAAGATGAAGTTAAAGCGTTCTTACTGGCAACATATCAAAAAGTCTGGCAACGAAAAAGTAAACGAGATACAAAGAACGTCTAACGTCTAGATGTAAGAAAAAAAAGGACAAGCAATCTTTTTAGGCAGATTAGAAGCCAAATATATTCTTCATGCAAGTATAGAATGGCACCTGAATTCAGCATAGTGGATTTGAAATAGTCCTTGAAATATGTCTAGATAGACATTCTAATTATTGTAAAATGCTACTTTTTGAGTTGAGCTGGATACATCATAAGAGTCCCAGTTTGTTATTTGTTAACAATTCTGGTTGTTGTGAGACAAAAATGCTAGTAACAACCTTTAAATGGGGCTGCAAAACTCTTGGCCATCACTAGATCACTGTAGTTTCTGTATTTCTCTACTATGTGCAATCATAGAACGCTTTAGTTCCAGATTATGATAGCAGTCCTTTAAAACTCTACATAGATTTTCTTGGAAGATTACTTTACCAATAGAAGTGATTATCTGTAGCTCAGGGTTGAATTGTGGCTTTTTCAAAGCTCTCTGAATTTGGCTGTTTGCTTGCAGACATTTCAATACCCAACTACGTAATATTATCAGTGCTAATTATGATAAGTGCACTGCTGTTGTTACCTAGCTGGGTAATGAAATATTTGCAAGTGAACTATGAGACCCGCTATCTTCCCTTTGGTGTTTTTCTCCTATCCTTTGACTGAGTTTAGTAGGTGAGTATACCCGCCCCCTAGAACCGCCCTAAAACATGATGCGCAGAAGCTGAAAACACGACACGCGGAGGCAGTGATTGGTGGCGATGTGCTGTGGCAATCCCTGCAGCCTGGAAATGGGTCTAAAATGGAGCGTTCGGAGCAGTGGTGAAATTCAAATTTGTTTACTACTGGTTCTGTGGGCGAGGTTTAGTGGGCGTGATGTGCTGGCATGGCTTGGTGGGCGTGGCAGGGGAAGGATACGGCAAAATCTCCATTTCCACCCCACCCCAGGGGAAGGATATTGCAAAATCTCCATTCCCACCCCACTTTGGGGCCAGCTAGAGGTGGTATTTGCCGGTTCTCCGAACTACTCAAAATTTCCACTACCAATTATCCAGAACCTGTCAGAACCTGCTGGATTTCATCCCTGGTTCGGAGGCCAAAAACACAAGGCCAAAAACGTGAGGCACAGAGGCGGTGATAGTCTGTGGTAATCCCTGCAGCCTGGAACAGGTCTAAAACAGCGATGCGTGGAGGCCGAAAATGGCTAGCGGGTGGGAGGGGCTACATTCAGTGTATAAGATGCACCCAAATTTTCACCCTCTTTTAGTGGGGAAAAAAGCATGTCTTATATTCTGAAAATTGGTTGCATCGGTGGATGATCTCTGGAGGGCTCGGGACAGGGGTTGCTCCTCTGTCCTGGTCCTGTTAGATCTCTCAGCGGCTTTTGATACCATCAACCATGGTATCATGCTGCGTCGGTTGGAGGGCTTGGGGGTGGGAGGCACCGTGTTGCGGTGGTTCTCCTCCTATCTCTCCGACCGGTCGCAGTCTGTGTTGGCAGGGGGGCAGAGGTCGACCTTGAGATGCCTCGTTTGCGGGGTGTCGCAAGGGTCGGTCCTCTCTCTGCTCCTGTTCAACATTTATGTGAAGCCGCTGGGTGAGATCATCCATGGTTTTGGGGTGAGTTGCCAACTGTACGCTGACGATACTCAGCTGTACATCTCCACCCCTGACCACCCCAATGATGCCCTCGAAGTGATGTCCCAGTGCCTTGAAACTGTGTGGGTCTGGATGGGGAGGAACAGACTTCGTCTCAACCCTTCCAAGACCGAGTGGCTGTGGATGCCGGCGTCCCGGTATAGCCAGCTGGTGCCATCGCTGGCTATTGGGGGTGAGTCATTGGCCCCCACAGAGGGGGTTCGCAACTTGGGTGTCCTCCTGGACTCACGGCTGTCCTTGGAAGGGCATATGGCGGCCGTGGCCAGGGGGGCCTTCTATCAGGTTCGCCTGATGCGCCAGTTGCACCCGTTTCTGGATCAGGACTCCTTATGCACAGTCACCCATGCACTAGTCATGTCTCGCCTGGACTACTGTAACGTTCTCTACATGGGGCTCCCCTTGGTGTGCACCCGGAGGCTCCAACTGGTCCAGAATGCGGCTGAGTGGGTGATTATGGGAGCGACAAGGCACTCCCACGTAACACCTCTCCTGCGCAAGCTGCACTGGCTCCCAGTGGTCTTCCAGGTGTGCTTCAAGGTGTTGGTTCTCACCTTTAAAGCACTCCATGGCATAGGGCCGGGATATTTGCGAGACCACCTGCTGCTACCAATACGCTTGCAGAGAGGGCCTCCTCAGGGTGCCATCAGCCAAGCAATGTCGGCTGGCGGCCCCCAGGGGGAGAGCCTTCTCTGTGGGGGCACCCACCCTGTGGAATGAGCTACCTCCTGAAATTCGATTGATCCCAGACCTCCGCGCTTTCCAAAAGGCTCTGAAGACACTTATTTCAAAAAGCCGGCGTGGTTTCATTTGATTTTAATGGGGTTTTTAAACTCTTGATATTATTGATTTTTGGGTTTTAAATTGGGTATTTTAATTTGTAGATTTGAGATTTTAAATTGAAATGCTGACGATTTAATTTTATTTTAATTTTTTTAAATATTTGTATTATATGTGTCTTAATTGGCTGTTCACTGCCCTGAGTCACCCTGGGGAGAAGGGCGGTATATAAGTTGAAATAATAAATAAAAATAAATAGATAAATAAAAGTATGGGAAGTAAAGGCACCAATTCTCTGGAATTGCTCTGGAAGGAATCCCATCTAGGCTTTTCAGTGGCTGCATCCAAACACTGCAGGATGCCAATCATCATTTAAAGCATAAAGTGGAGTGGCTGGGCCTATACATGGTGTTAAGTCCCATTTGAGGGTTGAGGACTGTAACAATGTACACAGTATATAAAATGAGAGCAAACCCTACTCCCTGTCAAGCACTGACCATGTTACAGTTAACCCTCGACTCATAACCATTCGTTTAGTGACCAAAGTTACACCAGCCCAGAAGAAAGTGACTTATGACCAGTTTTCACACTTACAAACATTACAGTATCCCCATAGTCACGTGATCAAAATTTGGATGCTTCGCAACTGGTTCCTATTTCTGATGGTTGCAGTGGCTTGTGGTCATGTGATCCCATTTTGCGACCTTCTGACAAGAAGGAAGCTAGATTCACTTAACAACTGTGTCCCTAACAATTGCAGCGATTCGCGTAACAACTGTGGCAAGAAAAGTCATAGAATAGGGCACAACTCTCTTAACAAATGTCTCACTTAGCAACATAAATTTTGGGCTCAATTGTGGTTATAAATCGAGGACTATGTATGTATACAGCTGGATAGTGAAATGTCTGCAAGAAGACATTTCAGAGACCACTAAGGACCCCACAATTCAACCCTGACCTTCAAAATATTCTGTTCTGAATTCTCTTGCAACCAAATGTTACAAAATGTGTGTAACTCAATCTAACCAATTGTGGATGGCTTACTAGTTCAATGAATTACAGTTACAGAGTTTTATTTCTTTGTCTAAGTTCAAAGGCACAAGTACAATTCCCCAGTCTATGTCAGCTTTCTACCAAAGTGATACAAGTGGTCCTCAACCTACAACCACAATTGTAGGGCTCCCCTTGAGGAGCACCCGGAGACTTCAGCTGGTCCAGAATGCGGCCGCGCGAGTGGTTATGGGAGCGACTCGTCCCTCCCGGGTAACTCCCCTCTTGTGCGAGCTGCACTGGCTCCCGGTGGTCTTCCAGGTGTGTTTCAAGGTGCTAGTTACCATCTTCAAAGCGCTCCATGGCTTAGGACCGGGATATTTACAGGACCGCCTTCTGCCAATGAATATCTCCCACCGCCCGATACGCTCTCACAGAGAGGGCCTCCTCAGGGTGCTGTCGGCCCCCAGGGGGAGAGCATTCTCTGTGGGAGCTCCAGCCCTATGGAATGAACTACCCCCGGATATAAGAAAGATTCCTGACCTCTGTGCCTTCCGATGAGCCCTGAAGACTCTACTGTTTCACCAAGCTGGTCTGACTTAAATTTGCGTTAAATTTTAATAGGGGTTTTAGTAGGGGTTTTAATTTTATGGCCAAACAGTTTAATTCTTTTATTAGTTTTAATTTTTATATCTGATTGTTTTAACATGGCTGTAAACCGCCCTGAGTCCCATCCGGGAGAAGGGCGGTATATAAATGCAATAAAACTGAAACTGAAATCATTGGCCCCCACGGAAAGGATATGCAACTTGGGCGTCCTCCTGGACCCACGGCTGTCTTTGGAAGATCACACGACAGCTGTGGCCAGGGGAGCTTTCTATCAGGTTTGCCTGATACGCCAGTTGCGGCCCTTTCTAGATCGGGACTCCCTACGCACAGTCACTCAGGCACTCGTCACCTCTCGCCTGGACTACTGCAATGCTCTCTACATGGGGCTCCCCTTGGGGTGCACCCGGAGGCTCCAACTAGTGCAGAATGTGGCCGCGCGGGGGATTATGGGAGCGACGGGACGCTCCCATGTGACACCTCTCCTGCGCGAGCTGCATTGGCTACCGGTGGACTTCCGGGTGCGTTTCAAGGTGTTGGTGACCACCTTTAAAGCGCTCCATGGCTTAGGACCAGGGTACTTACGGGACCGCCTACTGCCACCAATAGCCTCCCACCGGCCGGTGCGTTCCCACAGAGAGGGTCTCCTCAGGGTGCCGTCAGCCAGACAATGCCGGCTGGCGACCCCCAGGGGGAGGGCCTTCTCTGTGGCAGCCCCTACCCTCTGGAACGATCTTCCTCCAAAACTGAGAACAATTGCTGACCTCCGGACTTTTCGTCGGGCCCTGAAAACTCATCTCTTTCAGCTTGCTGGTCTAGCCTGACCCCGCTGAATTTTTAAGATCTGTATTATAGGGTTGGGTATTTTAAATATTTAATGGTTAATGGTTTTAATTTTTAGCCAAAGTTATATGCTTTTTTTTAAAGAAATTGTTTAACTTTTGTGTACTATTTTTATTTGGCTGTTCACCACCCTGAGTCCGCAAGGAGAAGGGCGGTATACAAATCTAAACAAATAAATAAATAAATAAATAAATTGAGGCCAGAATTTATGTTGCTAAGTGAGAAATGTGTTGAGTCTGGCCCCATTTTACGATTCTTGTCACATTGGTTAAGTGAATCACCACAGTCAATAAATTAGTAACTCAGTTGTTAAGCGAATCTAACTCCCCTATTGACTTTGTCAGAAGGTCGCAAAAGGGGATCACATGACCTTGGGACACTGCAACTGTCATAAATGTGAGTCAACTGTCAAGGTTATAAGTGTGAAAAACGGTGGTAAGTCACTTTTTTCAGTGCCGTTGTAACTTCGAATGGTCACTAAACGAACTGTTGTCAATCGAATTATATTAGAATTAGAACTGTCACAATCGATGGCCATACCAGCAAGGGATTCTGGGAGTTGTGGTCCCTGGTGGAGGAAGGTATCCTGTAAACCACAAGATACCTATCTGGTCATGGCGATTGGACATCAACAATCAAATGAAACGCCTGCAAAGGGGGCACAGCGCCTGCTTTCTTCACCAAAGGCTTTCGGGGATCACGAACGGTCCGACCGCATTCCGTTTATAGCGCGCCGGAGCTGCTGGACGGGATTACTTTCCCCCATCTCATTTGCATGGCCTCGCCCCTTCAGAAGAACGCCATTGGCCGAGCAGAGCTGCCTTGAGGTCGAGTCCGCAAGACAATGCGCGAAACCTCGGGAGAACTCCGGAGCCACAGACTTCTTGATTAGCATAAACCCCGCCCTTTCCCTTCTCTCGCGATCCATTGGCCAGTTTGCGGGAGGAGAGCGAGAGGGGCACGCCCGGAATGAGGTGAGAAGCGGAGGGGGGTGGTTCTTCGAACGTCACGTCGCTCCGTCCCTGATGATTGGACGGTTTAACGCGCCTGTCAAGCGTGGTCGGGGAGGGGGAGCACGTTGAGAGAGGAGGGGGTGGCTGCGGGTCGTACTTCCGCCTCGGGGAGTGTCGACGGGTCTCGCCGGGGGCTCGAGGCCGGAGAGGCGTGTGCGCGTGCGCACGGCCGCACCGCAGGACGGGGACGCGCCGGGCGACAGGTAAACTCACCGCCGGCAGGGCTGGAAACAGCGGCCGTCCCCTCGCCAACCCTCCGGGGCTTTGCAACTCGAGCCCGGCCGCTTGGCAGCGGGAGCTCTACGGTCCCTATAGCCTGGCTGAGGGAGAGGGGGGACGGAGGAGGGAAGGCCTCGCCGCCTGAGGAGGATATGGGGTGCCGCCCGAACCATCATCTCCCGGGGTTGGGGAGGCGGTGCAGGCCTGGCTGAGGAGAAGAATCCCCCCCCCCGTTTGGGAAACGTCGCGGCATAGGGACGGGAGACCCCGCGGTGATCCAAGCGGGGAGGATCGTGACTCTGTCTTCTCAGGGGGTTTTCTTCTTGCGGGGGGGGGGGTGCTGGGCTTCTGCAGAGCTTTTCAGAGGAGTTAAGCCGGGGTCCTTCCCTTAAATAGGTTTCTGGGAGAAGTACAGTTAGTCCTCGATTTACAACGGTTCTTTTTTTTTTAAAGTAATTTTAAAAATGGGAAAAGGAGTGTTTCCCCCCCCCCCCCCTTCAGACCCCTTGGTTCTATTGCTCCCTTTAAAATACAGTCAAACGTCCCTGACTTACAACAGTTCGTTTAGTGACCGTTCAAAGTGACGGTGCTGGGAAAAAAGAAGTGACTCGTGATTGCTTTTTTCATGCTCATGACCCCGGCAGCATCCTCGCATATGATCAGAATTCAGATGCTCAGCGACGAACTCGTTATTTATGACGGCGGTGGGGTCCTATGCGATCACCTTTTGCGACCTTCTTAAGAAGCAAACTCAACGGGGAAGCCACATTCACTTAACAACTGGGCCAAGGAGTGATGTCAAAAAAGGGGGCAAAATTCACTTAACAGATGCCTGGCTTAGCATAATGTAAATTTTGGAGCTTGATTGTGGACGTACGTTGAGGATTTACCTGTACCGGGTTGCTTTTTCTTTTGGGGGCTTCCGACCCGAAGTTAAGGGTGGGCTAACTTGCAACTGAGCTGAAGAGGCCTCTTAGCTGCCTTGCTGGGCTTCTAGGAGATGATGGAGCAGCTTGGCCGGCGAGAGAATGCGAATGCTGACAGCTGCAGGCTGGCAAGCTTCACGTGAGGATGGCTGCGGTTCAGCCTTTCTAGATCATAAGATTATTTATTCTGTTTTAACTTTCCATCCTGGCTATTTCAGTTCCTTATACTGATCTCAGTTCCTTACACCGTAATGAGGAAACAGGATGGTACAGATAGTCCTCTGCAGGTTAATTTAGCAACCGTTCAAAGATCCAAGGGCACTGAAAAATTGGACCGTTTTTCACAGTTACGACCTTTTGCGGCATCCCCACCATCGTGGGATCAAAGTTCAGACACTTGGTAACTGGTTCATATTTATGACCGCTGCTGGGTCCCAAGGTCACGTGATCCCCTTTTGTGACCTGATAAGCAAAATCAATTCATTTAACAGCCGGGTTACTAACTTATGAACCCCAGTGATTCACTTAACCCACTGTGGCAAGGTGATAAAATGAGGCAAAACTCACTTAACAGAAATGTTGGGCTCAGTTGTGGTCTACTTGTATCTTTAGGCCTTGTCTGCTCTTCTATTGTATTAGAGGAATAGAAGTTGTTTTCTATTTTTACTCAATTTTTTTTAAAGCCTAGATGAAGGGTACCCAACTGGTGATCTTTGAAAATAGATGACTAGGGTTTGGTTTAAATGCTGCATTGTCTTATTCTCTGTTCCTGAATTGGAACAGTTTTTTGCAATTGTGCAGCCATTCAGCCTTGGTAATAAATAATAAGTTACAATAGATTGTAATTGTCCCCTTCCCCTTCTGACACTTCATCGCTGGTGCTTGGATTCCCAAGCTGTGTTTTGTTTAGCGGAAGGTCATTCACCCTCCCCAGTTCAAGGAATATGACTGTCGTACTGGCATAAAGCTATCTTGAGAATGGGATGGTTCATTCTGGGTTGAGGAAAATGGCAGCCATTCCTTGTAAATGAGGTTCCCTTGTGTGTCATTATTTTGGTTGACATTGAGTTTGACTTGCCTGGAGAATTTGCTATCTTGGGACGTGCTGAGGGCCATCAGGGTAGAAGCCTTGAAAGGAACCAGGGTCATCCGAAAATATAGCCTCATCTTTCTCTTCCAGAGCTGATGTGAGTTGATTAACAACTGTTGAGGAACAACAATTGAAAAGGATACTTCTTTTTTGTGCGTATTGTGTTGGCTATAATGTGACATAAACGCAAAGTTTGATGAACTGCTGTCCCAACACAACTAAGCTCTTATATTTGGCGAAGGAATGAGTCACAATTTAAGGTGGGTTCACCCCGTAGCCTAGTCTTTTCAAACGTGTACAGATAACCCTTGACTTACAATCGCAATTGAGCCCAACATTTCTGTTGCTAAGTGAGACATCCAAATGTAAATCATGTGACCATGGGGATGTTGAAACATCCCCATGGGATGTGAAAAATGGATGAAAAATGGTCAAAACTCACTTCGGTGAGTTTTGCCCCATTTTGTGAACTTTCTTACTACAGTAACTGAATCGCTGTAAAGTTAGCAACACAGTGGTTTAAGTGAATCTGGCTTCCCCGTTGATTTTGCTTGTCAGAAGGTTATGAAAGAGAATTGCATGACCCGGGACACTGCAACCGTCATAAATGGGAACCAGCTGCCAAGCATCTGAATTTTGATCACAGGACCATGGGGATGCTGCAATGGTTAAGTTTAAAAAACGGCCCTAGGTCACTTTTTTCAGTGTCGTCGTAACTTTGGATGGTCACTAAACAAATGATTGTAGGTCAAGGACTATCTGTACCACAGCATTTTTCTTTTCCTGGGAGAAGTCATTGCCTGGATAATAAACAGGGATACGACCACAATTGAGCCCAACATTTATGTTGCTAAGTGAGAAACTTGTCAAGTGAGTTTTGGCCCATTTTACAACTTTTCTTGCCACCGTTGTTAAGGGAATCACTGCACTTATTAAATTAATAACACGGTTGTTAAGGGAATCTGGCTTCCCCATTGACTTTGCTTGTCAAAAGGTCGCAAAAGGGGATCACGTGACCTTGGGACATTGCAATTGTCATAAATGGGAGTCCATTGTCGAGCATCCGAATGTAAATCACGTAGCCTTGGGGATGTTGAAATGGTCCTAAGTGTGAAAAATGGTCATAACTCACTTTTTTCAGTGCCATTGTGAGTTCGGTCACTAAGTGAACTGTTGTAAGTCAAGGACTACCTATATACCCCTTAATTCCTTTCATAATGCAGTATTTGCTATTCTTTCTCCTGGACTGTCTCATCTAACAGCAAGGATTCTGCAAATTAGCTACCTGCCTGATAAGATCTCATGCCTTTTCCTTATAGCGGTCAATTGTAGCCAGGCATTAGACTACTTTGATCACACTGGATTTTTTTTTTTCCACCGATGGCTCTGAATAATTGAGGATTTGAAAACATTGCAGCAAGTTACTGTGAAAACATTTATAGAGGTAGTAAAACAGACTTGTAAAGATAGGGGAGGACAACATTATTTTTTTCTTGGAAAGCTACCACGAGAGCGCTAAATTGAAATTCATTTTATTCGTTCCTAGAGAAATGTGTTTTGTTTTCCTAGCTGAGTACAAATAGTGTTCAACTTCTAACCGCAATTGAGCCTAACGTTTCCGTTGCTAAGCAAGACAGTTGTTAAGCAAGTTGTGCCCCCTTTTACAATGTTTTTTAACCACAGTTATTGAGCGAATTTCTGCAGTTGCTAAATGAATCATGCGGTCATTAAGCAAATCTGGCTTCCCCCATTGACTTTGCATGTTGGAAGCCAGCTGGGAAAGTTACAAAACTCTCATGAGTACCTGCCAGTTGCCAAGCATCCAGATTTTGATTATATAACTATGGGGATACTGCAATGGTTTTAAGTGTGAAAGCCGGTCATAGGTCTTTTTTTTTAGTGCTGTTTGAACAGTCACTAAACAAATTATCATTAAGTCGAAGACTACCTGTAATTCTATTTGGATTTGCAACTTTTTTAAAAAAAAAATAATATCATGGAAAGGTCTATAATTTCAAGATATTTTTTTCTTGTGATGTGGAAATTGTAGCATAATGTGAATAGCATGGATGGATGTTCCTGTCGTTTCCCCATTTTACGACTTTCCTTGCCACATTTGTTAAGTGAATCACTGCAGTTGCTAAATTCGTAACATGGTTGTTAAGTGAATCTGACTACCCCATTGATTTTGCTTATCAGAAGATCGTAAAATATGATCACATGACTCTGGGACACTGCGACCGTCATAAATATGAACCAGTTGCCAAGCATCTGAATGTAAATCACGTGACTATGGGGATGCTGCAACGGTCATAAGTGTGAAAAACTGTTACATCACTTTTTTTCAGTTCCATTGTAACAGAATGGACACTAAACAAACTGTTGTCAGTCAAGGGCTATCTGTATCGTGACACTTTTTCCTGATTGATTTATGGCTAACCTCTACCATATCTCCCTGGACCTTGAATTGGCAAGAAACTGTACCAAATTTGCTCCCCTTATTACTACATAATAAGCTTATGAGCTGATAGAAGATACTTTTTTGCTTAGATTTTCTCTTTTCTGCTGACTTTCAGATTCTTTCATGCTTTGTTTAGGGAGCAGAGAGTGGTTGGCCCTGTCATTCTACAGCAGACACAGACAAGTTACCATGGCACTGGAAAAAGTGACTTACGATCATGTGATCAAAATTCTGATACTTGGCAACTGAGTCATATTTATGACAGTTGCAATGTCCTGGGGTCATGTGATCCCCTTTTGCAATCTTCTGACAAGCAAATTGGGGGATAATGGGGAAGCCAGGTTCATTTAACAACTGTGTGACCAACTTAACAACTGCAGTGATTCATTTAAGAACTTGGCAAGAAAGGTTGTAAAATGGGACAAAACTCACTTAACAACTGTATTGTGGAAATTTTGGGCTCAATTGTGCTGATAAGTCGAGGACTACCTGTATAATTGTCGTAGCCCACCGAAACACTTATGTTTCCTTAAGTTGTGATTCTCAGATGCCATATCCATGAGCTCATCTATGAAATTTGCCTCTAACTTAATGGATGAAAACATATAACAGATTTTAGACACCTTGCAGCTGTCATTGGTGCTGTGATATAGTAGGGAAAAGATGAGTACAGGTAAAGACACCTTAAGCCAGTGTCACTTTAATAATGGCTGCTGATAAATTGAAGGCAGCCTTATAGAGTCCCATCAGGAAAAAACGATGTTGTAAAGTGTGTTTGTGCTATGGTTGGGTACAATTAAATATCCAACCTTTTGTGCTTTTTCAGTATTGATTACCACTTGGTTTGTGTTACACTGAAACCAGTTTGGAAAAATGTAAACTTTATTTCCTTTCAATGCATTCATCTTTCCATCATCCCTGTATGTTTGGAAACTACTTTCCAAAAATTATCTACTATTTTGGAGCTCCTTTGTACTCCATAGCTTCTGCAAAATTTAGTATTGATCAAATGTAAACGCAAAAAACAAACTTATTTCAATATAGTAGATAAATAGTTGCATTGTGCACATCTTAAATGTGAATCAGAATCCCCAGTTTTTTTCTTGGCTTGGCATGCAAGTTCCAAGAACTGAAGGTCTGACTTTGATTTTTCACTTGTTGGATAACAGATAAAAGTGCATTGTTGAGAAGGACGGTTTACTGAAATATTTTGCTGAATGTGGGTATTGTATCTGGCAACACAATTTAGGATGCAATACGTGCAACCTTTGTAAATTTACATAACATCTGAGTCCATTGATGCTTGCTTCAAAATAAATGCATTATATTACTCTATTAATTTAAAATGCACAGTCTTTCAAATTTAAAATAAAAATATCCATATTTTGTTTCTACTTGCTCTTGCCTGTATGATCTTGTCCCAGAAATAATATTGGCTTTTTGCTTTGCAAATGTTTTCTATCAGGAAAGCAAAACCTTTTGCAATTAGTAGCAAAAGCGTACAAGTAAGAATAATTATTTCTATTTCTCAGCAATTTACGAGTGAGGAAAGAGCATATTATTGTAATTAGCTGATTCTTCTGAAGTCATCTAACTTTTGAATTCAGTATAATCCACTTTGATGATGGGTGGTGATTTAGAGATTAGGGATTAGATGTATTGATACCTTGTTTCCCCCAAAATAAGACATCCCCTGATACTAAGCCCAAAAGGGCTTTTGAGTGCATGGCAATAAGGCCAAACACTTATTTCAGGATTCAAAAAAATATAAGGGTCTTATTTTTGAGGAAATGTGGTAGAAAACTGGGCTGAATTAGAACCATAAACATCAGGTGCTCTTAATATAGGGAAATATTACGCTCATGTGAAGACCTTCACTAAATCTTTGGAGGTGCATGTAATTAGGAACTGCACAATAACCAAAACATGGATTAGATGGCCTTTTAACTGATCCTTCAAGCTGTTATATTTTTAGAATACCTGTACTGTAAAGCATGAAGTGAGAACAAGTTGGCAGTTAGGAAAATGTATTTGATGTGAACTGCATGACAATTAGCAATTGGGTGCAAACAAACACAATGTTAAAAAGTTACGATATTTATGTAACTACTTATGAACCACATCCTAATTATATTAAAGTAACCAAAATATCTTTCCAATTCCTCAAGGCATGTCACAACTTTTGAGCAGCCCTAATATTTGGAAATTGAAAGTTGAAAAATTGGACACGCCCTAGCACTGCTTTAATCTCGGTTGCTTTCAGATGCAGAAGTGGTTAATAAAACAACAACTAACGAGTGAAACAATATCTGCAGATCAGTTAAAAACATTTTTTTTACTGTTTTGTCACATGAAAGACATTTTGGCATTTTTATTTTTAATATAGAAATCAAGGGTTAATTTTGGTTAAGAAGCCTTGTCTAAAGTATTAAATATAATGATTCCTTGTCAGTGGCCTGACACATTGTTTTAGCGAAACAGAATTAATGTTGAATAAATAAATATCATCCAGTCTTTGGATCAAGTTCTTTTAGTCTTATTCATTTATCACTGTTGAGATTTATATCCAAAATGCAAATTGTAGTTGTCTAACTGTGGTTTACAGAAATACGTTTTCCAAGTCATAAAAATCAGTGATAGCAATAAGCTGTAATTAAACCCATGATATACCTTAGTTAAAAGTGGAACAAAAGATTTTGGTGGTTTGTCTGTGCTTGAGGATCATTTGCATGACATTGAATTTTAGTTTTACATGTGCAGGCAAAGTCAATGGCATTATTTACACACCAGACTAAGCATTCTGAATGGTCAGGAAGAATTGTTCCAGAGTTTCTCCTTTTTTGTTAACCATTGCGTAACTCGCTAAGATTTTGCAACAGTGTTTAAACTAAATTCAGCAAAACAAAGTTTTGAAGTGGCTTATTTTAAATTAATTGGAACCAATCTTATGTCATCCATACTTAGTAGTTAAACCCAACGCAGACACTTCTTAGTTTCTCTTTACAGTCCTAAAAGGAAGAGTAAAGCATGCATAAACCTGATATTCACAGCAACATTTGTCTGCTTTCACAAATCGCAATTAACCAAGTCAGGATGAAAGAAGACTTTAAATAAAGTTCTGTAGATCTGAATTAGTTATATGTAGGAGATAATCCTGTGTGGTAGTTGACTTCAAGAAAAATGCATGTGGTTAGGTTTTCTGGTGTCATGTGCTTTGCAGAACCCATTTGTTTCAAATTAAAATTAGTATATACTGACATTTTCTGAAAGTGAATATGACCTAAGTGTCTGGAAGAGGATCAGTTGTCCTTGACTTAAACTACAAATAGTCCTTGACTTGCAACCATTCGTTTAGTGACCATTCAAAGTTACAGTGGTACAGAAAAAAAGTGACTTGTGATAGTTTTTCACACTTATGACCGTTGCCCCATCCCCATGGACACATGACCAAAATTCAGTACGTGACACATATTTATGACAGTTGCAGTGTCCCGGGGTCACATGATCACCTTTTGCAACCTTCTGACCAGCAAAGTCAACGGAGAAGCCAGGTTTACTTAACCATATTGCTAACTTAACAACTGCGGTGATTCACTTAATAACTGTGGCAAGAAAGGTTGTAAAATGGGGCAAAATTCACTTAGCAAGCAATTTGGAGCTCAATGGTGGTCATAAGTAAAGGACTACCTATAGCAGAAACATTAGGGAAATGTGACCCTGTAATGCTGGAATTCATATAATACTAAGAGACATTACAAGGGAGCAATGCCAAATGTAAATTTTGGACTTCAAGAAAACCATTGCTTTTACTAAAGTGATGAGTAGGACTTTCTGGTGGCAGAAGCTGATGTGTAAAGTGTTCATGGTATGCGAGTGAGGGAGAACCTATAACATTTTTGGTAACACGCCAGGCCTCCGGACCCTCTGGAGGATGTGCGAGAGGACTCTGCTCTCATGCAGCCTCTAGAGCAGGAGTGTCAAACTTGATTTCATTGAGAGCCATATCAGAGTTGGGTTTGGCCTCGGAAGAGGGGGGGCAGAGTGGGCGTGGCATCACTTGTGTTGGGGGCACCTGTGGTGGCCAAGTGCTAAAGCAGGACTTCCATCAGCCCTCCTTCCCTCTCATTATAATCTTCCTTCCTTCCTTCCTTCCTTCCTCCCTCCCTCCCTCCCTCCCTCCCTCCCTCCCTCCCTTCTTTCCTTCCTTCCTTCCTCCCTCCCTCCCTCCCTCCCTCCCTCCCTCCCTCCTTTCTCCTTTGTTCTTCCTTCCCATTGTCCCTTCTTTTTCTTTGTCCTTCCTCTTCCCTTTTCTCCTTTAATGTCCTTTCTTGGATGCTCAAATGCAAAAGGGGAAACATTTCTCCTTTCATTTTGTTTTTAGTTTGTTTTGCGAGCCCCCTGCCTGTGAAAACTTACAAACACCCAGTGGAGTCAAATGAGGCATTTTCTGAATTTTTTGACCCCCTGGAGGCTCAAAAGATTCACCATCCCCATCCTCAGACCACAGGTTGAGAACCACTTCCCTACAGCAAGGAAGTTGAATTCTAGTAGTCCTTGTGAGTGTTTCCTGACTTGGCTTCGAAGAGCTGACAAGATGCATATAGAATCATAAGGCTGGAAAGGGACCTCGGAGGCCTTCTAGTCCAACACCCCTGCCTATTTAGGCAGGAGTCCTTATATCATCCTTTCCCAACAATCAGTCAAATGGTCATCCAATCTGTTTTTTTGAAAACCTCCAGTGATGGAGCACCCAGAACTCAGGAAGACAAGCTATTCCACTGATTCCCTGTTCTCCTTGCAGAAAATTCTCCCTTTCAGAAAAATTCTCCTTATTTGTAGGTTGGAACTCTCTTTTAACAAGCTTGCATGCATTAGCATTACTTCTTGTTCTGCCCTCTGGTCCTTTAGAGTATCAGTCGATCCCTTCTTTTTTATGACAGGCTAAATCAGGGATCCCCAAACCTGGCAGTTTAAGACTCGTGGACTTCACCTCCCAGAATTCTCCCACCAGCTATGAATTCTGGGAGTTGAAGTCCACAAGTCTTAAAGCTGCCAAGTTTGAAGACCTCTGGACTAAATATTCCTCCTGCCCCAACAAATGTTCTTCTGGCCTCTCCTTTTGGCACATGCTCTGAATCTTTTGTCGATCCCTTTTTTGGCTGTACTTGTGTACCTTAGCCAGTTATCCTTTGGGCGAGGCCTCTGATTGCCTCACGATCTATTGTTGGGCAAGGATTTAGTTTCCATGGAACCTTTAATTGTGGCCTTCTTTAAAAAGATACGGTTGTGCTTGTGGGTAGGAGAACCATGATCCTATTTTGAAACATTTTAGAGGGCACACAGGGTTAGGTAAGGGTAGAGGTGGGCAGATTGTAAGAAATGAATCCATGGGGAAATTAAAAGAAGATGGATAATGATAATCACGCTAAAAATTGCAGTTGATACTACCCAAAGGTGCTTTTTCAGGAGGCAATTGGACTTTCTTCTTTTTTCTTTTGAAGATGTTTTGCTTCTCATCCAAGAAGCTTCTTCGGCTCTGACAGGATAGTGGGGAATGGAGGGATTTATATTCCTTGCAGACAGCTGGCAATCCGCATCTTTTTAGCGAGTTGTTGAAGCACTTGGAGGTTTATCTGTGTCCTCAGGGTCACCTGAGTAGTGCTCCTGGTTCCTGTAGTCTGCAATTTTTCTCTGGAAATCTATTCCTACTCCCACACCATTCAAAGGATGTTCATCCCAAATTGTATAGCTAAAAGTCTGTAGAGATTCTCAGTCATCCAGGTCATGGTTGTCCCAAAGGGGCTTGTTCAGGAGGCAACTGGAGTTTCTTTTTTCTTTTGAAGACGTTTCACTTCTCATCCAAGATGCTTCTTCAGCTCTGATAGGATAGTGGGGAATGGAAGGATTTTTATATTGTTGACATTACAAATGAACGACTTGCCACCAGCTGCACCCGGGTTCTGAAAACGTTGTCATTCTGTAATTCTTCTGTCATTGAGATGGCTAGCATTAATAGATGTTGAATGCCAGCTCTACAGCTAACCTATAACACAAACAAAAATAAAGAATTATTTCAATATTTATTTTGATATTAACTATATACAATTTATTTATTTATTTATCATATTTCTATGCTGCCCACTCTCCAAGGACTCTGGGTGGTTTACAACAATCAACAATCAGTATACTAAATAGCATATTGCCCCCCAAAATCTGGGTCCTCATTTTACCCACCTCGGAAGGATGGAAGGCTGAGTCAACCTTGAGCCGATGGGATTTGATCCGCTGATCTGCTGAACTAGCAGTCAGCTGAAGTAGCTGCAGTACAGCACTCTAACCACTGCGCCACCTTGGCTCTTTACATTAAATTACAGGGAGTTCTCAACAACAGTTTGTTTAGTGACCGAAGTTACGACATCCCTTAAAAAAGTGACTTAGGACTGCTTTTTCACACTTTCAGCCGTTGTGGCATTCCTCTGATCATGTGATCAAAATTCAGGTGCTATTTAGGACAGCTGCAGTGCCCCGAGGTCATGTGATCTTCTTTTGCGACCTTCTGACAAGTAAAGTCAATGGGGAAGCCAGATTCACTTAACAGCCATGTTAACTAACTTAACAAATGCAGTGATTCATGTAACAACTCTGGCAGGAAAGATGGGGCAAAATGGAGCAAAACTCACTTAACAGCTATCTCACTCAGCAACAGAAATGTTGGGCACAGTTGTTGTCATATGTTGAGGATTCCCTCCTAATCAAATCAAACCATTTCCATAATGCCTATGAAATAAATAATAACTGGTAAAGGACTGGGCCGGTTTATCTGCAGAGCACTTTTCTTTAAGGATATCTCCACTTCCTACCACGTCCGATGGGATTGTCATGCTTCTAGCCCCTTCCCCTAAATCAGGGGTTAGCAACCCGTGGCTCTGGACCTGCATGTGGCTCTTTTATCCCTCTGCTGCGGCTCCCTATCACTGGTTGGCTCCACAATTGATAGGGCTTTCGGTTAGGGCAGGTAGAGGGAAAAGGATGCTGTGCTAGGAGGAGACTCTTATGGTGGAGGAACTGGACTTCCGGTTGTCTCCAGAATTGAACAGGGGGCTTCCGGTTAGGACTTTTGTGGCTCTTTGAGTGTTTAAGGTTGCCAACCCTTGCCCTAAATATTACCCTCTAATGGGAGCTAGGAAACGGTGCCTTTTCTATGGGCTGCCCCTGCCCTATGGAACACTCTGCTCCCTAAAGTTTGGTGGACATCTACCGTCCTAGTTTTCCATAAAGCCCTGAAGACACGGCTCCCCCCCCCCCCCCGAGTGCTTGGGATAAGATTAATGGCTGTACATCAGAAGCTTGACTTAGTGCCAGGGTTTTGTTTTTAATGAGTTTGCTTTTAACAGTGCTTTTATGTTGTTTTGATTACGAGCCGCCCAGAGTTTGTTATAAGATGGCAGCTATATAAATGCTTTAAATAAATAATAGAAACATTCCTACTAATGAACCAATTGTCCAATTAGAATTTTGGATTGTTACTAACAACTAGCATGTATGAGAATGCAAAAGCCCATTGTAGAGGCTTTTACTGATTGTTTCGTGGCCCACTTAGACTTTTTAAAAGCAAGAAATATAAAGGAACATCATCACGCAGAAGAAGAACCATCCAGAAAGCAATAAAATTGACAGAAGTTTGACAACCCACACTCTTCCAGGGCCTGGGAGAAATATATATATATATGTTTTCTGAGATTTTCGTGGGTGTTTGTATGTAGGTCTTTGGTTATTTGGGTTTTCTCCCGCGTAAAATTGGAAGTGTCTTGGCGACGTTTCAACGAAGTCTCTTTCGTCATCTTTAGGCTGGTGTTTTCGGCTTCGTGCTTCTAGGAGCTCCTAGAAGCACGAAGCTGAAAACACCAGTCTGAAGATGACGAATGAGAGTTTGTCAAAATGTCGCCAAGACACTTCCAATTTTACGCGGGAGAAAACCCGAATAACCAAAGACCTACACACACACACACGCACATATTTGTATCCCATCTTTATTATTATTATTTTTTTACAAACAACCCACCTGCCGCCTCCTAATTTTCCTACAACGACAATCCTGTGACGTGGGTTGGGATGAGAGTAATTTGCCCAAAGTCTCCCAGTTGGCTTTCACAACTAAGAAAGTGACTTGAACTCATGGTCTCCTACTTTCTAGCCTGGTGCCTTCAAAGTTTTTCTGAAAATCAAGGTGTGAGCCATATAGATCACCGGGAAGATATCATACCTGGCAGCAAATGCAGAAAAGACATACAGGTAATCCTCAATTTACAACTAGTCACTTAGTGGCCATTCAAAGTTACAATGGACTGTGATGACTCCCCTACATACTTCTCCAGATATCTTTCCAGATATCAGCTTGAAGGAAGATGAACCAGTTCTGGGCACATCAGGAGGGGAGTTGGTCAGTGGCTCCAAGCAGCTGTCTGAGAGTGATTTGGCTTGAAGCAGAGCTGCAACAGGACAGCCCAGAGGCTTCAGGTGGGGAAAGCATGCAGCTGCAGCCGATCAGTGAAGAGGAAAAGGAACTACCTTCTGCACCTGATCCCAAAATAGTACGGCAGAGAAAACAGCGAAAGTCAGCTAGATTACTCATAAGGAGGCAGCCTCCTTGATGAGCTTCACTAAAAATTCACTATTTAACACAGCAGACAGATGGAGGCGATGCTGGGAACTAAATGAACTGTTGTAAGTTGAGGACTACCTGTATTAAATTCCCAGAGCAGTAATTTAAAAACCCATCTCTCTCTCCATAACTCAGGTGATAGAACAGAATTTGCTAAGTTTTAATTCCTCAATTTTGTGCTGAATTTTTTTCTTATTAAATTCCTTAGTTTGAGAAGGCTGGTTTAGACAAAACTTGACAAGAGCTGTTGCAAACCAAAGTAGTCTGCTCACTGTAATTGCTTAATTTATTTTATGAAGTTGCCCAATGTAATTTAGGAATTTAATATGTACTAATTACGTTGGGTAACTGCATGAAACAAATTAGGGGCTGGGTGTTTTGAGATAACACAGATAAATAAAGAACATTATTGTTTTTCTTCCTCCTCTCTATACAGGACATCTGGAACTATTGACGTGATCGCGTCAATAACAACTATGCATTAATGAGATACTGAAGAGAGTTAAAAACCAACTAAAAGAATGAATAGTGAAGAGGAATTTTATGATGCTGTCACAGGTAAGTTAATCCTGTATAAAGTCTAAATTTGTCAGAAACCAGGATCCTTTGTTTCTGTCCTGTGGGACACGCACATAATAATGCTGGGAAGGCAGCTGTCTTAGGGCCCATAACACCTGCTGGGTTCCCTCCTTCCCTATTCCTTATGTCTTCAATTTTTTTCTTTCAACAAAACAAGCCTCTCTCATTACATAACGCAGAGATATCAAACTGGCGGCCCGGTGGATGGATGCGTCACACGCAGGCCACACCCACCCTAACTCCGCGAAGGGACAAAACCTTGAGACATGTCACGTGATGGCAACGTGATGTGGCGAGTTTGACACCCGTGACATAAGGCCGTGGAGCCTAGTGGACGAGCAGAACCACTATGTTCTCATCACCATACCTCCTGCTCTTTAATCAATTACTGCTTTAGCAGTAGCCTTAGTGGGAAGAAGAGCCCTTGGAGGTCCTAGTTGACTGCTGTCCTCTCTCTATTGCTCTTCTTGTTGTCCTCCTTCCTGCTAGCGAAGGAACCCAGAATGAACAAGGTTCTCAGGGAAAGGGGTACCAGTTTATGAAGCACAAAAGAGCAGGGTCACGCTTGAAGGCCCAACAGAATCTTCTCAACTGATGGTTAGTACCTGCTTAGAGTCAGATAAGATTCCATAGAAATTCAAGAGGCACTTGTGGCTATAGAGGAATTCTAGGCTGATTCCTATTTTAACTCTGCCCCCCGGGTTCTATCACTCCTTTTCTTATAGAGCTTCAGTTATTCCCATGTTTGTCTGAAACGGAATAGGGTCTTGAACTAGAAGACCTCCAAGGTCCTCCCAACTGTTGTTCTGTTTGTTTCTCAAATTGTTAGGCAATTATTTTTGCTTAGGAAATCCTTCCTTGCTTCCTTCCTCCCTCCCTCCCATCCATCCATCCATCCATTGGGTGATAAAAGGACATAAAAGCAAAATCTCTGAACCTCAGGGCACTCATACTTAAGTACCTTAATTTAGTTCCCTAAACTCTAATCATATGTTAATTTTGTAAACTTGCCGCTTCCAGGCTGTTCATACATTACTAGTTTTCTATACAGATAAAATTATTATTTTGTAAATGAGTTTCAATTATAATATAGTTAATTATATGCATATCTCTTTCTATCTCTTGCATGTGAGATTATGAATATGACTGTTCCTGTTGCTTTCTTACATGCTCTAATATCAAAGTAAGTGCTCCTGTGCTGACAAAAATAAACTAGAAAAGAGAAAAACTAGCACTCTTTGAACGCATGGTCATGCATTCTTAGTAATACCCACAGCCCACCATATTTGATGGTCATCCAGAGGCTTGCCATATTATTTTAGACAAGCAACATGCAAACATAAGAAATTAATTGGCTCATTTGGGCTTCTTAAAGGTTACATCATACAGGAAGGAATAACCAGATGGCCCTTTCCTTGTTACTTCATTGAAAACTAGATTCTAATAGAGGTTAAATAGCTATGATGGTGGTTAGGGGAAAAGGCAAAAGGCATACTTTGGTTTTAGATAAGTGGACTCAGAGCTTTGTGAGGGATAGAGGTGTAAACAAAAACTGGAAAAACAGGTGACTGCTTTTTTCAAAACTAATACGCAATACTGGGAAGACTAAGAGTTTAGCAACAAGAACCTTGCTGTTTAACGATGTTTTCTTCAGTGGAAAAAATATTATCAGATTGATCACCTTGGAAATATACCAGAACAGAGGACTTTCTCCTAATTGCAAATAATTACATTATATATATCCCGAAACATTGGGAATTACCACCTGCAAAATAAAGAGTGCTATTTTGCTTTTTCTCCAAGCTCTGTAAAAATAGTCCTGTGAATAATAAAGTATATACATAAAATGTGTTCTAGCCATTAACAGTTCCGTATAAATGCCAGAACAATTTTAAATATTTGCCATCATTTATTTAATTACACTTCTACCTCCCATGATGGGGGAAAAAAGATTTTCAGCAGTTATATCAATGTTTTTCGAACTTGGCAACTTCAGGATGCCTAAACTCTCCGAATTTCCCAACTGTCATCACTTTCTTCTGTTCTAAGTTAGGCTGTAATTGTCACGCTAAATTAAGTAAGTACCTTCTTGGGATGTGTTGACTGGTCGTAACTCAAGGACTACCTGTAAAATTGGGTTCGGTCATGTGATGTTACATATCATTTGCTCTGTTCAAGTTCTGCATTTACTTAATACAATTGCGAAAGGCAACAAGTTAAAGACACGATGATCGATGTATTCAGTTTCTGGATTGTATTTCAAAAACAGTAAAAATAAGTGTTCACAGTTGTTCTCAACGTTGTGTTGAAAGCTTTTTCAGATTCAGCTAGGCCTCTGAGAGTTCAACCTTGTTTTTGTAATTCTTTCAAACTACATAGCTGATTAGAAGATATTGCAGCCAATGAAGTGTTTCTGACTATTTCAGTGAGAGAGTCTCAAGAGATTTCATGCTTGTTTCATTAAAGATTAAATCTTGCAATCTATAGGAATTATTGCCGCTCCATTGATCAAGCCCATGCAGTCCTAGGCTGCATTAAGAGAGGGATAGTATCAAGATCACCTGAAGTCTTAATACCACTTTATACTGCTTTGTTAAGACCACACTTACAATACTGCATCCAGTTTTGGTTGCCATGATACAAAAAGATGTTGAGGCTCTAGAAAGAGTGCAGAGAAGAGCAGCAAAGATGATTAAGGGGGTAGAGGCTAAAACGTATGAAGAGCAGTTGCAGAAACTGGATATGTCTAGTCTAATGAAGAGAAGGACTAGGGGTGAAATTATAGCTATCTTCTAATATTTGAGGGGCTGTCACAAAGAAGAGGGGGTCCATCTATTCTCCAAAGGACCTGAGGGCAGGACAAGAAGTAACGGATGGAAATTTACCAAGGAAAGATCCAATCTAGAACTAAAGAGGAATTTCCTGACAGTGAGAACAATTTAACCAGTGGAACGGCCTGCCTCCAGAAGTTGCGGGTCTTCTTACACTGGAGATTTTAAAGAAGAGATTGCACAGCCATTTGTCCAGAATGCTACAGGGTTTCCTGTTTGATCAGAAGATCTACAAGCTCCCTTCCAAGTCTGTTATTCTGTTATTCAATTTTTTTTTCTATGTGTGCTTTAGGTAATTTTTTTTTAAAAAATAAAGTAAATTATATATATATTTCACCTTGTGAGTCCACAACTCTTTCCATTGCTTTTATTTTGGCAGGATCATCCTTCATTCTAAGAAAGTTTTCATTCTAGGAATTATAATTTCATGTTTGGGGAAAGTATTTGCTTTCGCTTTGCGCTCAGCTTAAGATTTATATCCCACTGAAATCATGACAGAATTGAGATCTTCTTTATTTGAGTGATTTGGTGTGAAACCAGTCATCAATGTTTTAGGTTACATATAGAGATCCTTAAATTGTAGGATGATTATACCTATGCGAGAGTTTTAATGTGGCTGAAGAATTACCTATACATTTTTTGAGAGTACATTGTAGCTTTCGAAATACAGGTAGTCCTCGACGTACGGCAGTTCATTTAGTGACTTCGAAGTTACAATGGCATTGAAAAAAGGGACTTGTGACCATTTTTCACACATATGAGCATTGCAACATCCCCATGGTCACATGATTTACATTCGGATGCTTGACAACTGACTCGTATTTATGATTGGTTGCAGTGTCCTGGGGACATGTGATCACCTGTTGCGAACTACTGACCAGCAAAGCTAATGAAGAAGCCAGATTCACTTAACAACTGTGTCACTAATTGAACAATTGCAGTGATTCACTTAACAAATGTGGCAAGGAAAGTCGGAAAAAGGGGCAAAACTCACTTAACAAATTTCTCATTGAGCGACATAAATTCTGGGCTCAATTATGGTCGTATGTCAAGGACTACTTGTATTACTTTATTTATTTATTTATTACATGTATTTATATGCCGCCCTTCTCCCGAAGGACTCAGGGCGGCGAACACAAGTTAAGAAACATGTACAATAAAATTGCATTTTAAATCAAATAACTAATTAATGATAAATAATAAACCCGGAATCAGAGTCAGCCTATTTGCTTGAACAGCCAAGTCTTCGGCTCCCGACGGAAGGAGCGGAGATCAGGAGCTGTCCGCAGCTCGGTAGGTAATTCATTCTAGAGGGTGGGAGCACCCACAGAGAATGCCCTACCCCTGGGCATCGCTAGATGACATTGGCTCGCCGTCGGAACCCTGAGGAGAGCGGCCCTACGTGAGCGAAAAGGACGGTGGGAAGTAGGCAGGAGAAGGTCCTGGAAATATCCTGGACCTAAATCATGTAGGGCCTTATAGGTGAGAACTAGTACCTTGAAGCGGACCCGGAGAACCACTGGTAACCAGTGCAGCTGACGCAGGAGGGGTGTTATATGGGAGTAACGAGGGGCTCCTGTAACAACCTGTGTGGCTGCATTCTGGATCAGCTGGAGTCTCCGGGTGCATCTCAGGGGCAGGCCCATGTAGAGGGAATTGCAGTAATCCAAGTGGGAAGTAACCAGGGCATGAGTGACTGTGCGAAGGTCATCTCGGTCCAGGAAAGGGCGCAACTGGCGCACCAGGCGAGGCTGTGAGAAGGCCCCCCTGGTCACAGCCGTTAAATGGTCTTCTAGGGACAACTGAGCATCCAGGAGGACACCCAAGTTGCGAGCCCTATCAACGGGGGCAAGTTTTTCTCCATCCATCAAAAGTGATGGGGCTTCTGAAATCCGAGATGCCGGCATCCACAGCCACTCAGTCTTGGAGGGATTGAGTTTGAGTCTGTTTCTACCCATCATACTTCGCAAAAGTTTAGTTCTATTGAAGCAGTAGAAGATTATCATAGCATTTTATTAGATTATTTCTGACCAGTTTATCTTATTTGGCTTGGCTTCCACTGATGCTTCTAAAATTCCATTGGAAGAATTAACAGACATTCCTAAGATGATATCATATTTATTTATATAGAAAACTGAAGCAAATAGATGAAATAGGTAACAATTATTAATGCAGCCATTAGAATCATACCTTGCGTGTCCTTTTTTTAAAAAAAGCATTAAATTGACCCCGTCCCTCTAAAGGGTTAAGACCAGTTTGGGAGAGTCAGCACACTGGTTACTCCTGCTTTTTATTTTCTTTGTTTCTCAAAACATGCTTTTGCCTTTATTGAGGCCACGCTATTACAAACCTAGGAGAAAATACCATTAAGTTCCAACACATTTTTTATAAAAAAACCCAACCTATTCCAGAAAAATCTGGAATTAAACTCGTTGAGTTAGCTTCTTTATAAATAGAGACAGTCATGTTTTAATTACAGAAGATCATGAAGGGAATGAAAGCGGCATCTGCCTTCTGAAGTGGTTTAAAACCCAAGAATAGATTTTGCCACCCTGATAAACTGGTAAAGAGTTGGCTTTTTATGACGTGGCGCTTCGCTTTAATTTCTTCTGGCCGTTGTTGATTGTATCTCCTTTTCTGCAGAGATTGCATTGACTGAAAATAAAAACACACTTGTACTACTGAAATAGCTGAGCATAATAATAACAACATTGACTTACGTCATCTAAAAAATGAATATGTTAATGGTGGTTCTTGACTCTGAAAAAAACTGTACAATGTGTCAGGATATCCAAGTCTTGACACTCTCCGTTGGCATCATAACATCCTCCATGCCAAGGACTCTTTGTGGAAACTCCTCGTGATGATGATGCGTCAAGACTGCTTTCAAAATGACATATTTAACTCGGAGGCACTAATGAAAGAATCCTTCCTTGCTCCATTGCACCTCTTAATAATTGGCTGGGCAGTGTAAACAGGGCAGGGAAGGTTGCTTGCTTGCTTGCATAGAGAACAATTCCTGTGCTTGAGTTTCTAGGTGGATCTTTTTTTTTTCTTCCTCCCAGATTGTTGATCTCAAACTGTGAGCTTTGTTTTGCTAAGAGGTTGGACCTTTCGCTCAGGAATTCTTGACGGACAATTGACATTCAGGTTGAAAATCTTCCTCTTGCGAGAGAGTGGCTTTATTTTCTAATTGCAGGGTTGTTGGTGGTGTTTTTCCCTTGTACGCTATAAAAACATACCTCCTTTTGTGTGTGTTTGTGTTTACGTACAGGTAGTCCTCGATTTATGACCAGAACTTAGCCTGAAACGTCTGTTGCTAAGTGAAACGTGTTAAGTGAATTTTTGCCCCATTTTACGACTTTTCTGGTCACAGTTGTTAGGTGAATCACTGCAGTTCTTAAATTAGCAACATGGCTGTTAAGAAGGTTGCAAAAGGAGATCACATGACCCCAGGACACTGCAACTGTCAGAAATCTCAATCAGGTGCCAAGTGTCTGATTTTTTTTTATCGTACTGTGAGGTTCCTGCAACATTTATTTGAAAAGTGGTCATAAGTCACTTTTTTCAGTGCCATTGTAACTTTGAATGGTCACTAAATGGACTGTTGTAAGATATGGACTCTGTGTGTGTGCGTGTGTGTATATATATATTATATGTATGTGTGTATATACACATATACATTTACGTACACACACACGCATATACATACATACCTTTGTTATATATATATAAAATGTACAATTTTTATGATAATTAGTGGAGATGCAGTTTCAGGTGTAGAAGTGGTTCTTTGAAGTGATTCTTGCTCTGCTCTATTTGATCATTTTATCAACATTTCTTTTGCTTTCATGGATTTCAGTTTCTAATAATATAACAGCGCTATGAGAATCCAACATAAACTGATATTTTCTTCTCTTCCTAAATAGTCTGAGTACCTAAAGTTGGAAATTTGGCTAGTGGTTTAACATTATAATGGTCCCCAACTTCTTTAATAAAAGTTACACGCAAAAGACTCTTAACGTGGCATTTTTCTTACTCTTGAATTCCATATATCGTTCTGGGTTGTTGCTTAGTAATAAAATGGCATTTATATAAAATGTCTTATAGAAAGCATAGCTATTCTCTGGAATTCAGAACCACTAAATGTGGAGGTGGCCAACAACTCAGCTTGAGAAATTCATGAATGCTGTTAGTTTAGATGACCGTGGCTCAAAAACATTAGAGAACATGATTCTTAAATATCAAATGTTGAGTGAATAAATGGAAGAAAGTCATCAGCCTTCTACCAATACTTGGTAGACCTTTCTGAATGTTTCTGTCCACCCATAGCATGCTAGACTAGTGGGCCTCTTATCTTTTTAAGTGCTTGTGAAAAACATGTTTGTGTATAAAATATGGCAACTAATGATTAGGTCAAAGAACTGGCCCTGTTTTTCTGGGGTTGCAGTTGATAGGGCTTGGTGAGTTACAATCCGATGAGCACATTAAATTGTAAGAAATATATTCATGTGTTTATTTATTTGGCTTTGAACTACTGTAAAAATTACTAAAAGTATATGTAATTGCAAATTGGTAGTAGTAGTGTATTGTGTGTGGGTGAGGTATATATATTTTTTGCCTTAAGTATGTTCAGTTATAAGGGTCAAGTTTCCAGAAGGATTTTGACAAACTGAAAAGGACTTTGGATTCTGACGTTGTTTAATTAAAGACCATATCTACAAATAACAGATTTTTGATTACTTTTTGAGGTTACAGATACTGAGCTATAAATCTTTTGGAGTCTGTTCTCGTGTGTCTTGTACTTTCTTCGATATCAGGAAAGCATGGACTATTGGTTTGGTTTATGATTAACATTATCTTTAACCGTTTCTTGTTATATAAGTACATATATTTTTTAATTTGTGACGTGCATAGCCTGTAGAGAAACAGATGCTTCTTCCCCTAGTTCTGTGTAGTTCCCTTCTTAGTTACCTTACTCTAAAAGATTTGTGATTTTTTAAAAAAAGAAATTTATCACCTTGCCTATTGGCTTTTATGTGGCATTTAAGTATAAATTGCTTCATTTCAAAGGGTAGTCTCATTCCATTTATAATGTACTACGATGACTCAGGCTGGCTCACCTTCCTGAATCACCTGGAGGTGGAGCTTAGTCAAATGAGGACTGCTGTTACTTTTCAGGATGTGGAAGAAGAAGAAGACTTCTAAAAACAAGCTTGCTCGTAAGTCACCATTTCTCACGTTGTTTTTAATGCCAAAGACACTGTCCTTACAGCCTACCGAAGCACATTCAACTCAATTCTGAGTGGATTATGCTTTGAAGTGTTTGCTGTTTAAGGAGTTAAAAGGAATGCTGTTGTTGCTATGGATGATAAACGTCTCAAGAAATCGTATGAGTTCTTGTGTGTGGCCACACCATCCTTCAGTGGCCATGAAAGCCAAATCCAACCTTGATTGTACATTTTTTTTGTTTACGGTTAGATTTTCTCTTCTCTTCTGCAAACTTTGCTTTAGGTTTTCTCTTGTTGTTTGACGTTTGAGCTGTATGAACAGAGAACAGCAATACTGTATTCTTTTGAGTCAGGTCCTTGAGATGTTGCCTTTACTTTTAAAATGATTAAAAAAAAAACCTAGATAGAGCATCCTATCATGGGTTCACCAGCATTATGTCTGTTTTGTATGCGCAAGGGACATGTGTGAGTGAGAAGAAGTTGGTTGGGTTTTTTTGCGGGAACAGTGCTTTTTGTTTATTTGTGAACTTTAATTTGGTTTCTTCCTTGTTAAGCTCTGTAATTAACTTTAGGAAACAAATATCCAGAACATGATAATTAGGGATAGTAATTTTATATGCAAATTAACCTTTGAAAATTTATCTCTGTGGGTATTAATTGAACAAATTAGTATTATTGTTGGCTATATGGAAGTTTTGGGGTAACTGAAGTTTGCGTTGCTTAAAAGAGAGGCTAATAAAGTTAAAAAAAATTTAAAAACCCACTTGCCAAAGTACTTATGTTTTAAGGTCCACATACACTTGATCTAAATATTTGATATGAAGAAAAGGATATAACTCCTTTTTGAGTGCTTTTGAGGACCCTTCCAACTCTCCTTCTGAATTTTAATATGTTTGCTGAAATTTGGTGCTATAGTTTCCTACAGTTTTGAGGAGAGAAATACAGAAGTGATATATTGCAAGCCGTACTATAGACACAATTGTAAAAACATCTTCCCACATATCCGGAAAATCCCATCCCTGTCTAGTTTGTGTGGTGCCCTACTGCTTGTATCCCTTGGCTTGAGGACATTGAGAAATCGCCCACCCCGAAGTCTGTGTTATATAAATAATGATAATTAGATAGGTAATGAAGTGACATCACTTATTTAGTTTTCAAGCTTCAACAAGACTTGCAGAGGACAGATGTGGATACCCATTCAGGTCTTTTATTGAAAACTGTTGCTGAAAATAGGGTCATACACAGTGGTGGGTTCCAAATTTTTTTACTACCAGTTCTGTGGGTGTGGCTTGGTAGGTGTGGAATGGCTTGGTGGGCGCGACTTGGTGGGCGTGGCAAAGAACGGATACTGTAAAATCTCCATTTCCACCCCACTCCAGGGGAAGGTTACTGCAAAATCCCCATTTCCTCCCAATCAGCTGGGACTTGGGAGGCAGAGAATAGATGGGGGCACGGCCAGCCAGAATTTTTACTACCGGTTCTTGGAACTACTCAACATTTCCGCTACCGGTTCGCCAGAACTGGTCAGAACCTGCTGAAATCTACCTCTGGCCATACACCTTTAGTCTGTCCATGATATGTAACTTTCTCAAGCTTATTAGAAAGTCTTCAGATCTATACCTGTAATATAGAATGTGCTGTAGGATCTTTGGTAGTCTCTGAGCAGCGTGATTTTAATGCAGACATTTCGTTGGTAATGAAACGTAATATGAGAAAATCACCAAGCTCAGAGAGCACCAAGGACCCCATAGTTCAACCCTGAACTACAAACATTCTCCTCTTATCAGTGTGCTGGAGAGATGTTTTTGCTACATATCAGTACAGCACCAGTTTGTGTTTACATACCCCCAGAGACTTATGTTATTTTTATAATTCTTAAATTATGTTTGAATAATGTTTTGTTCAATTTGTGTACCCATTTGTGTACATGTATTTCACACATACGTTAGAAGCAGCTCTTTTAACACCCATGCAGGCTCCCATGAATGCCATTATTATTACAATACTAAAATTAGGTATTGTGATACCTTGGGATCTGATTATCATTAGATAATTACAGTCGCTTCTCCTGAATGTTCTGATGTGGTGGCACAAATTAATGTGTGACATCATCCTTTACACTGCCAAGGGGAATAATAGTAAAACTGGATTTCGCCACCTGTAACTCTTTTTTCTGAGCTGATGCTTCAGTTAAAGAAACCCTAATCCTTTACTTCTCACAGTCTGATTAATTGATTGGATCAGTTGATCGTTGATCAGTAGACGTCAGGTATGAGGAAAACATGCTGGATTTACCATAATTTAATTGGATTGCACCAGGGAAATTTATTCATATTGTGTTTCAACAGATGATAGCTCTGTTTCTTGCTTGTCCTGTCTCACAGACATAGTTAGTGAGTCTATAAGAGACATTAGACCAAAAGCTTCTAGCTCAGATATTTCTAGCAGTTTGTTCTGGCTGTGCTGGCACAGTGGTAAGAATGCAGTATTGCAAGCTAATTCTGCCCACAGCCTGGAGTTCAATCCTGACCGGCACAAGGTTGACTCAGCATTACATTGTTCCAAGGTCAGTAAAATGAAGTGTCAGAAGGCTGTAAAGCCCCATGGAGTTGTATAACAGAGTGCTATTGGTATTGTATTATAGCCTGCTTTGTTTTATAACATTCAAAGTATACTTGTCAAATATGTGATGCACATGTATTGGTCACTACTTAAAATAGTCGGAATTTGTACGTGCCTCCATCTGATTTACATTGCATAGTATAATTCAATAAATCTCGAGCACTTCAAGTTGTGAAAAACTAACATTCACTATTGAAAAATAAGCAGTTTGAAGTGGAAACTAATGTACTTGTTTGAGCATATTAGAGAACAAAAATGTGTCTGGTCATACATCTCAAGAACACAGTTGTGATATTTCTACGGAATAGCAGGAGCTGATCATGTCCTTATTAAATCCAGATATTGTACAGTATGTGCTAATTGTACTGCATCAGAAATTCTTTAAACCAAGATATCCACTGGTTTTGTGTATAGACTGTGTCAGGAAGTCTATATATGTGATAAACGTGCAATATTCATGTTTAGTCATGAATCAGAACTAAGTGGGACATAGGAACATGGTTGGAATGCGAGAATATACCATGAACAGGTTTGAAACAATGGGATGTTTTCCCTAAAAGAGAATTTTATTTATTTCATTAACATCATTGCCTGTTGCATTAAGTCTTAGCAGTCTGCTGGTTATGTCTTGGAATGTACTTTTGTCCATAAGTGACTATGAAGATTCTCAGTCATCCAGGTCATGGTTGTCCCAAAGATGCTTTTTCAAGAGGCAACTGGACTTCCTTTGGGTTTTTTTGAAGATGTTTCGCTTCTCATTCAAAAAGATACCTCTTCTTTGACTGAATGGTGGAGGATGGAAGGATTTATGTTCCTTGCCATCATCTGGTCATCAGCACTCCCACTGAGAATCATTGAGGCCACTTGGAGTTTTATCTGTGCCCTTGGGGCCATCTGAACAGTGCAAATGAGTATGGAACCTTCTTGGAACTGCTGAAAGGACTGTGTTGAGCTAAGTGATGTCATATCCCTCACTCTCTGCTGAGAGCGGGCTGTTTACTCTTGATGTAGATGGCCTTTTTCACCCGTCTTTCAAACCAGCAGTCCTCTCTGTTCAGATTGTGGGCTTTGCTGTCTTCAAAAGAATGCCATTTGTCTTTGAAGTGCAGATGGACCACTGAATCATGTCCAAATGGGTTTGTTCTCCTATGTTGTGCCATGCGTTTGTGAAGGGGTTGTTTTGTTTCTCCAATGTACAGATCTGCGCATCTCACTGCATTGTAGTGCATTTTTGTTCACAAGAATGTTCCGAGAAATACATTACACCGTACCAACTGACTGTATATACTTACTCATATGCCCTAGAATACTCTGAACCTCTTCTGACAGATAGAGAAGAATGTGAAAGTCTTCCATAACACAAAAGTCATTTAATGTGTTTTTGCTGAGTTTGTAAGCATGATTCAGAACAGCTGTTCCCTATCACATACCCTGCAGATTGGCCCTTCTCAATTGCTGTCCCATGTGAGGTCATTAGGGTTTACATAAGAGATTGTGATGGGGAAAAGAACTCATACACATCATGTTTTAAACTTCACACACCACCTAACAGTAGTGCTTGCAGTGGTGGGACTTCTTACGAGCAGCAACTCAGCTGCCAAATTGCTGTGTTGCTGTTGTGGTAAATGTTGCAAAACAAGATTATTAGTATTGTTCTTTTTTTTTTAAAATAATTTTTATACCAGGGGGTCTGTGAGTCCCTGAACCTGATTTTGTGGGTTTCTCAAGGGTAGTGTGATGGATTGTGCCTCTGAACAGGGAAAGGTGGTATGATAGTGAAGAGTCAATTTCCCAGGAAAGAAGTTGCACACTCTATGGAGGATTGTGAGAAAAAGACAAAACAGGCCAGAGCTGGATTGGAGACGTAGGAAGAGCGTTAGGATAGTTTTCCCCAGGATATATTTGTTAAGGTACTACTGTATATATTACTCCATAGGTTTATAGAATACAGGTAGTCCACAACTTACGACCACTATTGAGCCCAACAATTTCTGTTGTTAAGCGAAACATTTGTTAGGTGAGTTTTGCCCGATTTCAAGACATTTCTTTGCCACAATAGTTTAAGTGAATCGCCATAGTTGTTGAGTAAGTAACCCGGTCATTAAGTGAATCTGGCTTCCCCAGTGACTTTGCTTGTCAGAAGATCACAAAAGATGATCCCATGACCCTGGGACACTGCAACCGTCATAAATACAAACCAGTTGTCAGGCATCTGAATTTTGATCACATGACCATGGAGTGCTGCAGAGGTTATAACTGTGAAAAACGGTCCTAAATCATTTTTTCTGCTGTAACTTTGTGCTGCTGTAACTTTGAACAGTTCCTGAATGAACTGTTGTAAATCGAGGATTACCTGTAATCTACAAGAAGTAATCTATAGAGCAGTAAAATAATCTATAGCAGTGTTGGTGAACCTTTTCGGCACTGAATGCCAAAATGGGAGTGCGACTGTGCGGGAGTGCTGGAAACCGGAAGTGCAGTTCCCTGGCATTCTTGTGCGCACTGGGAAGCTGAACTTCCGGTTTCTGGTCTTCTGGTTTCTAGTGTGTGAAGACCAGCTGGTGCGCCAGAAACCGGAACCTCAGCTTCCTGGCATGCGCATGTGTGCCAGGGAGCTGCTCTTCCGGTTTCTGGTGCTCCCACACACGCAAAGACCAGCTGGCCGACGCGCATTCTGGAACCCGGAAGAGCAATGGGCGACGGCTGACATGTCCGGAGAGATAGCTTTGCATGCTCTACATGCCACATCTGGCACATGTGCCATAGGTTTGCCATCACTGATCTGTAGTCTAGATAGGTTTGATTTGGTAAGATTCTGTTGATATGGTATAAGCACTGAACTTTGGCTGGATTGTTCTATGTCATCCTTGGGCTGGGCCTGACAGGTAGAAAGGTTACTCTAGTGATACATTACGATTACAACTAGACATACCGGTAGTTTCTGCGCTGGCTGAAATCTCATTACATCCTGTCCAGAGTTGAAAAGACTGCTTTAAGTTGGTGACTGTCTGTCCTTCCATGCCCTTGTTAGATAGCCATACCTCAGTCCCGTACGCAAAATGAATATTAAATGAACATTTAATATTCTTTTTCCTTGAACTTTCTTGCTACAGCTTATTAAAATATGGCAGCTTCTAATCTCCTCTTTGCTTTCTTAAACTCCGTAAGCGTCATTATATAATTCATAAGATGTTAACCTGAGACAAATTGCCTGTGACTTTGTTTACTTCTCCCCTTCCTTCTCAACTGGTATTACCCACGTGGCAGAAATAATTGAACCACTAGCCAGTTCATTTACATATCCGTTTGCCTTTCGGGCTTTAGAAAATGATATTGACATTTCTGCTAGATAGCTTGTAATCTAAAGTAAGAGGAATGTGGGGTATGTTGCCAAAAACAATAGTAAAGACTGTGCCGACGTATTTACAGCGGTATATTTATTGATTGTGTGCTGCCTTCAAGTCAATTGGTGACTGCCTGAAAAAAGTCCCTACATTTTTTACCCCAGGACAATTGTGATGGTTGGTTGTGACAAGAGAAGCCGGTTTTGCAGGTAATCACGCATCAAGTCAGGTACAGCTTTGTAGTCAAAACAATTCCTGAATTCCATCTACATGTCTGTTGAGATTCCATGCTGGACTCAAAGCCCAAGGGGAATGTGCTGTCAGTGCAAAGTGCAGCACATGGGCTGCTACATGCTGAATCAATAGTAGCTTTCGGGTAGTCTTCAGAGGCAGTCGCCTACAGAGCACATTGCAGTAGTCTAGCTGAGTGATAATGAGCCTATGGGCAAAAGATCTCTTAGCCATCACTTCCACCTGCTCAACTAGCAGCCACTTCAAAACTAGAACGCTTTAAAGTCACAGATCTGATCCTTCACAGAAGTGACACTGAGGCTCACACTGACTTCGTAGCCGTTGTGGCCTGTCGGCTGCTGGCCCCTCCAGTAGCTGAATCAGAGGAGGAGGAGGCGTGGGAGCCAGGGTCAGCAGCAAGGCAATCTGAGAACTCTAAGGGGGGAAGAGGGAATGGAGCTGGCAGAGAGAGAGAGAGAGAGAGAGAGAGAGAGAGAGAGAGAGATGGAGCCTGGCCCATTTGTCAGCTCTCAGATGGAGAGTCAACAGCCCCCAGGACTGGAGGTGGCTGATGAGAAAGAGAGGAATAGCTGGGTCCAGTGCCTGACGCGGGGATGGGCAGAAGGCAGAGGAGAGCAGTGAAATCCATGGGCTGATCCTTGGGAAGGAAGAACCACCGCTGCTAGCGAAGCCCCACCCTAGCTCTAGAGATAAAAGGCAAGGGGTGGAGATGAATAGATGTGGCAGACAACTATTCATCTCCCGGCCGGCTGGCTGGACTTGTTAGTCTGTGGTGAGAGAGAAACTTTTGCTGAGCTGCCAGCAGTCCCTATTAAAGGAACCTTTGAGTTCATTTCAGAGGGTTTGTCGTGTTTAGGGAGCTGGGTCAGAACCGGAGCTCAGAATTCTCTTTGAAAAATAATGACAGTTGTCGTTACTGTGATTCAAGCATCCTGGGTGCATCTTGTTTCCTGTGGCAAGAAATGCTTGCGAGAAAAAAATGCGATCTAATTGGACATCTGCCCAGAGCATAGCTGTTCGGCCTAGAAAACAATTTATGTAAAGGAAGCAGCTTGGTGTCGTACTTAAGGTGCTGACCTAGAAATCAGCAGACTCTGAGTTCCTCAGGAATGAAAGCCAGGTGGGTGACTTTGGACCAATTGCCAGCAGACTATGAGTTCTAGTCCTGTCTTGCGCATGAAAGCTGATTGGGTGACTTTGGACCAGTCCCTCTTTCAGCCCATCCCACCTCAGAGGGTGGTTATTCTGGGGAAACAGTTTGCTGCCTTTGGTTATATATAACAAAGGAGGGATAAAAATCCAATGTTAAAGGAAAATACTATACGTATACAACTACACTGTGGCTGTGCCATTTTTTTACCTGAACACTTCTCCTTTTCCATACTTCTGTTCAGGTAGTCCTCAAGTTATGACCATTCATTAAGCAACCTTTCGAAGTTACGAATGGTACTTAATACTCGGTCCCTAAAGTTAATAGTTGTTGCAGTGCCCCCACAATCATGTGATGAAGATTTGAGCATTTAACAACTGCAGGAGAGCTTCAACCCCTATCTCTGCCCTTTCACTGCACTACGCTGCACAGTGGCACTCCTTCGTGACAGCTCTGGGGCCGAAATAGAGGCCTTCAGCAATCTCAGCTGGCCATCACTGTCCCTGGGCCTCTTCTTTAGCTATGGTTTCAACACCAACACAGGAATTGCTTCCACCTCCGTACCATGGCCAGTTTCCCAGGGCACCAGTGCAAGACTCCAGTCAACCCACCTCCCTGGACTCTACTCGCTCTGCTGTCCTGTGCTCTACCCAACCTGCGGCCCTTGCCACCCTGCCCAGCCAGCCTGCCTCCCTCTGCTTGCTGGCTATCTGCCCTGCCCCTTTGCTATCTCTTGCTGGCCACACCACATCTTTCCGAGGCTGTTTGCCCTGTTCAAATAGCATCCGCTGTTCTCCAAATTGCCTTGCCTTGGCATGGCCTTCTTGTGAGGTTTTAAAAGGCCTGAAAAGCCTGCCAAAGCATTGTGAAGAACGGCATGCTATTTGGGGAATGGTGCATACTTATTTGGAGAACAGCACAAGTGTGCAGGCTGGGGAATTCCAAGAGTTCAAATCCACACATCTTAAAAGTCATCAGGTTTGGAAAGGCCTGATATAAACTCTCCTACTGACTCTAACTTACCTATTTTAGATGGTCTACGTAAGCAGTCGCATAAAGGAGTAAACGTAATCAAACCCAAAAGAATGGAATGTACGGTTCTTCATATCGGAGTAGCACAAAAAATGCAATTTATGTCATTTACACGTGCAGTTCATTTGTGTAGAAGTACTTTGTGCTTGCTGCTTTCCATGACTGTTATTATTTACAGGACCACCTCCAGAGTCCTGGGATATGTTTCAATATGGTTCACTTTCTTTACACAGGCTTTGATTCCGATAATTCTTCAGGAGAATTTTCAGAAGCAGTTCACAAAGTTGATGTGGATGATCACCACAGGACTGGAAAGCACAATGGCGATGGGCCAGTACAAGAGAACGGAATCAAGAAACACAGGTACTATCTCTGGAACTGACCAAGCAGGGCCTCACATTAGTAAAATAATTGCTATGGTTGGGAATTTTTAATAAGGAGATTGTGTTTTGAGGGTGAGCAGTGTGTAGACTTCATACCTGTGTATGAAGAACTATTCCTTTTCCTTTTAAATTCTCTTAATACTTAAACATTATATAGACTACAATGAGTGGAACAGAGGGCAGTTTAGGAGGGTTTTCCAACAGCAATGGTTGATTCTGAAGTTCATCATCAAAATGGGAAGTGGGAATGCCACACTTTGAGAATCATGTTCCACAAACAAACTGAAAAATACAGTGGTACCTCAGTACCCATCAGTAATTCGTTCCAGAAGACGTGACAAATTCTACAACCGATCAGTAACTAGAAAATCATGAGACTAAACTGCATGACCCACTATTTTGGTCAAGAAATAGCGAGTCACAAGGCAGCCGACATCAGCAAATTCTTCCTTACATGTCAACTACCAGGAAAAACCAGTGCCAGGAGAAGATTCCTGCTTCAAAACATGTAAACAACACATTGTAAGCCGCCCTGAGTCTCCGGAGAAGGGCGGCATATAAATTGAACCGATAGATGATAGATAGATAGATAGATAGATAGATAGATAGATAGATAGATAGATAGATAGATAGATAGATAAATGAATGTTGAATACTGAATTCAACAAGTTTTGAAGCAATCGAGTGCTGAGGTAAACTGTTAAGTCCTTCATTTTTAGTTGGAATAAAAGTATTGATTTTAATTACTTTGTTGTGTGAGGGGTTTTTTTTTCATTCCAGAATTATCTAAAACAGTGTTTGTCAACTTTGCCAACTGTAAGATGATTGACTCCAACTCCCAGAATTCTCCAGCCAGCCATGTTAGCTGGGGGATTCTGGGAGTTGGAGTCCAGCCATCTTAAAGTTGCCAGCCAAGGTTGAAAAACATTGATCTAAAAGAATGTTTAATTTTAAAGCTGAAGTTCTATTTGGACTTCGTTAGAAGAGTCATGTTAGATTTTCTCCCATTTAGTTTTCATTTAAAAAGTTAACTAATACAAATCTAATTCAGTTCATTGGGTGATTTTACCTTATTGTTTAAGGTTTGCTTTGTGTAGCAAAAACTTACCCTTTTCTTGGAGGCGAATCTCATTGTTCTCAATAGAGTTTGTACTAAATAATACTTATATTCTCAAATTTTAAAAATTGCTATCGTTGTGTTTAAAAGCGCACATGGGTTTGTACATGCCATATTCTTCAAGGCAGGATAATGCTCATATACATTCATAATATTGCAAAGATCAAGCCAAAAGTGTTGGAAGAATCTTGGAAGAATTACTGAAAATATCCCAACAGGTGGTTTTATGTTTCTACCTGTCACTTTAAAACTGTTTACCTGTACCGTTGAAGAAATCCAGAAAACAGCTTTGTGTAGTGACCATTGCAGAATAATATTTTATGGAAAGGTGGGGGACTCTAGTATTAATATATTGATTTATTCTTCCGGCAGAACGTCTTTACCTGCCGCCATGTTTACTAGGAGTGATTTCAGTGTCTGGAGTATCTTAAAAAAATGCATTGGTTTGGTAAGTTACTATGGTATACTAGTATGGTTTGCTTGGCATGTTTGATAAATGTAATGTGGAAATAGATGGATGGCAATAAATCAGATGGATGGAGTAATGTAAATACTGGTGAATACATACAGAAGACAAATAAGGTTGCCTTGTTTCCTAATGGCTGGCTGAAGATCTATTACAGTGCTTCTCAGCCTCAGCAACTGAGCTGTAGCACAGTGGTTAGAATGCAGTATTGCAGGCTAATTCTGCCAACTGCCAGGAGTTCGATTTTCAGCAGCTCAAGGTTAACTCGGCCTTCCATCCTTCTGAGGTCAGTGAAATGAGGAGCCAGATTGTTGGGGACAATATGCTGATTTTGTAAATCCCTTTGAGAGGGATATAAAGCACTGTGAAGCGGTATATAAGTCTTAAGTGCTATTGCTATTACTAAGACGGCTGGACTTTAGCTTGTAGAGTTGCATGGCTGGCTGGGGAATTCTGGGAGTTGAAGTCCATCTTAGCTGAGTCCAGCTGAAGTCCAGCTGAGGTTGAGGAACAGGCTACAATATATTTGAAATACAATGTGTCTAAATTGGATAGGTGCACACCTTGAGCAGAATGGATAGATTAAGAAGTAAAAATAATGAAACAGTATAACTAACTGTTCAAGACAACTTACATTGAAAAAAAATAGGCAGCATAATGTGTTGTGGCAGCTGAAATAACATCCCTTCGCATTATGTTTTGTTTGTCTGATGTTTAAGTAGCAGCAAGCTGTAAGGCAGATACCTGGGGCTGATGTCTATTAATTGACAGTTGTTTAAAATTTGCTTGTGGAATCACAGTTTTGTATTTTTTTTTTACCCTTCTCACTACTTAGGAGTTGTCAAAAATTACCATGCCTATTGCCTTCAATGAACCCCTGAGCTTCCTTCAACGAATAACAGAATATATGGAGCACACATACCTCATTAATAAAGCAAACTCTCATTCTAACCCTCTAGAAAGAATGCAGGTAAGATTTTTCATATTTTTATGGCTGCGTTATGGCTTTCTTCCCCTTCACACAGCATACTTAGTATCATGTAATAAGAATCTTGTAAAAGTAGGGGTTTGTATGAGGGAAAGGGAGGGAGGGAGAGAGAGAGAGAGAGAGACTATACTAGTAATCATGTTTGCTTTAAGATAAAGAGCACTTATAATAAGCAAACCTATGGCACGCGTACCACAGCTGGCACACAGAACCCACTCTGTGGGCGCGCAACCTGCCACCCAGCTCAGCTCCACCGCACATGCGTGCATGCCTCCCGCTGGTCAGCTTATTTTTGGAATGTGCAGGGGGGAGTCATGCGGGAATGCGCCAGGGCAGAGCATGGGGGGGTGCTGTGTGACCCCCCCCCCACGGCCCATTTTTGGGGCCAGGAGGCTGCAGGGAGGCCTGCTAGGACCAAAACGGGATGGGGCTCACATGTGCATGCGCGCGGGATAGAGGGAGCGTGGGGGAGGTTGTGTGCACATGCAGGGGTTTGAGGGAGCATAGGGGGGTCACGCATGCATGCGCAGGGGGCATGCATTGCATTAGGGGTGCCAGCACATGTGTGCACTGTCGCATGCTCATGTGCATGCTTTTGGCACACAACGAGAAAAAGGTTAGCCATCACTGAGCTAGGTCATGGAAAGCTCACAACCAAGACTGAAGGCTAGCTGGCGACTCTACCTATTTTGTAGCTCTATAAAGCCTCTTTGAGTGTAAAGCAGGGGTTCAGTTCGGGCCAGGAGAGGCAGTTAGAAGCCTCCTTTTCTGCAGACAGCACTTGGCCGCAGGCCGCAGGAATACCAAGGACTGTAGGAGAGATTTCCTGGCTGGCCTGATATTAAAATCCTCTGACCCAGCACTCAGAGAGCACAGAAACTAATAGGCTGAACTTGCCTGGCAAGATTGCTATTGTCTTTGTTGTTTGTTGAAATCTGCATGCCATCTGACTCGCAATATCTCTGGGCAACTCCCAACAATCAAACCAAGAAATTGCAATCCAATCAATAAAACGTTAAAAGATAAAAGGTGATAAGTGCAATAGGCCATGTGGAATGGAGCAGAAAGTGTCCATTGTTTGTTTGTTTTCCACACGGTTTTGCTCAGTTACCCAAAGTTACCTTTGCTGTTCCTGTGAGACTTGATTAATTATATCTATCTCTTGGGCATAGATACAGGTCTCTATATCTTACTTCAATTAACTTAATTCTCATGTAGCCACACTGTCATATGTATGAAAATACAAACCATGTACTGCAATTTAGAACTAAGAAGAAATTTCCTGACAGTGAGAACAATTAATCAGTGGAATGGCTTGCCTCCAGAAATTGTGAATGCTCCAACACTGGAAGTTTTTAAAAAGAGATTGGACAACCATTTGTCTGATATGGTATAGGGTTTCCTGCCTGAGCAGGGGGTGGACTAGAAGACCTCCAAGGTGCCTTCCAACTCTTCTATCCTTATCCCTATCCCTATCCTTATCCCTATCCTTATCCCTATCCCTATCCCTATCCCTATCCCTATCCCTAGCCCTAGCCCTAGCCCTAGCCCTAGCCCTAGCCCTAGCCCTAGCCCTAGCCCTAGCCCTAGCCCTCTTCTCTTCTCTTCTCTTCTCTTCTCTTCTCTTCTCTTCTCTTCTCTTCTCTTCTCTTCTCTTCTCTTCTCTTCTCTTCTCTTCTCCTCTCCTCTCCTCTCCTCTCCTCTCCTCTCCTCTCCTCTCCTCTCCTCTCCTCTCCTCTCCTCTCCTCTCCCCTCCCCTCCCCTCCCCTCCCCCCCCTCCCCTCCCCTCCGCTCCCCTTCCCTTCCCTTCCCTTCCCTTCCCTTCCCTTCCCTTCCCTTCCCTTCTCTTGATGTGAGGTTCGATCCTGTATAATAGCAAGAAAAAAAGATGGTAAAAATAGTTGTAGGTCTACTTTTTGGAAGTGTGTTCATATGCTCTGAAAAAGATCAAATATAAATTCGAATAATGGAGGACATTCAGGGAGGAGCTGTTCTAGAGCAGTGTTTCCCAAATTTGACCCTTTGAAGATGTATGGACTTCAACTCCCAACATTCCTCAACCAGCCATACTGTCTGGAGAATTCTGGGAGTTGAAGTCCATGCACCTTAAAATAGCCAAGTTTGGGAAACACTGTTCTAGAGGAAGTGGCAATAGGAATCTGCCTAAATGAGCCTTTTTATAAATAGAAGAGCTCTTCCCCCAGTCACCATTTTGTGATGTGTCTATCACATAGCACTAAGTCTGCCCACGGTGTTATTAATTTTTTCAGGATGCCGGTCACTCCCAATACTTGAGGGAAACTGGATAGGAGCATTGAAAATTAACAATAATGTTTAATTATGTTGTTCCATTATTACTGTGTTTTCCTGAAAATAAACCCAGTCTTATATATTTTTTTTGCTACCAAAAAAAGGCACCAGGTCTTATTTTCGGGGGATGTCATCCACTGACTAACCTCACTTACGCACGTCACTCCTGGTTTCCTTTTCGCTGGCAGAAGTCTTCAGAAACTTATTTAGGGCTTATTTTGGGGTGGGGAGGGGTTAGGCCTTATATTGGGCACACGTGTAAAAATCAAGGTAGGTTGTATTTTTGGGGAAACGGTAACTAAGAATGCGATTTGTGTTATTTTCTGTTCTGTGGGAGAAATGCTTACCCATAATGCATTTTGCAGGCTGTTGCTGCTTTTGCGGTGTCCGCTGTCGCCTCTCAATGGGAGAGAACAGGCAAACCATTTAACCCTCTCCTTGGAGAAACATATGAATTAATCAGGTGAGAGTACAGTCTTAATTTCACTTTTGCAATATGCCACATACGTCCTCTGCTCCCGGCCCAAAATAATGCTTCCAGTTTGGATTTTGTGAATATAAATATTTAAGATAATAGCCAGGTGCCTGCCTGTTTCTAAATGGCAAAGGGTAATCTTACACAACATAACGCTTTCCAGATCTTTTGAGATTCTCCCTTGTAGAATTTCTAGCTGGAATAGCCATATCCTAGCAGGTAAATATTGTGTAAATTTCAGTCCGCTGCTTCTATGGCAGACCAGGTTAGGAATAAAAAGTTTTGAACCTGAAGAAGCAAAAGGGAAATGACCTACAAAGGGTGAAAACCAAAGAGATCTGGAAGATGATCTCTAGGGTGATCCCCACTTGAGTAGCAAGTTTTGACTGGTAACAAGCAGCCTTTCGTAAAGTCAAGCGGGTCTTGTTCTGTTTTTGAGCATTAAAGTTGCCTAGTGCAAATTAGTGCCCTAATATTTCGACTATTACAATGTTTGTAACTCAAGGTTGAACTGTGGGGTCCTTTATGTTCCCTGAGCTTGGTTGTTTTCTTGCAGACATTTCATTACCAAACTAGGTAACGTCATCAGCACAGCGAAGCCAGTAATTATAATTGATATTGGCAATAAAGGAAGATAAGGAAGCTGTTACAACTGATAGACAAATGTTTGACCACAACAATAATTTGAAGCTTTTTTTCCCCCAATCACTGTTGAAATCACTTTTTTTTTTCAATCACTTTTTTTCCCCAATAATACTGATGATCACTTTTTCTTATTTCTAGGGAGGATTTAGGTTTTAGGTTAATTTCTGAACAGGTCAGTCATCATCCACCTATCAGCGCATTTTACTCTGAAGGCTTAAATCAGGACTTCGTTTTTCATGGCTCAATTTATCCTAAATTGAAGTTTTGGGGGAAGAGCGTAGAAGCAGAACCCCGGGGAACTATAACATTGGAACTGATAAAGTAAGTATATCTCTTCTTTATTGTCTGGGTATTTCATTTTAATAACTGTCTCTACCGAGGAATTTTCATTTGTTGATCTTTTTCTGGATTTTGTTTGCATATGAGGTCTTAGGTTTCTATAACTCGAAGTTTCTATAACTCAAGATATCCCAAATATGGTATTAAGCACATTTAATATAAACTATAGTGCAAAAATACCAATCTTGATAAAAAAGACTATTTGTAGCTGAGGGTTAAATTGTGGGTTCTTTAGTGCTGTCTAAGCCTGGTGATTCTCAAACAAACTTAGCTCAGCAGACAAATGCATTGTAATTTAACTCCAGCTGTCTGCAATTAATAAGTTCGAATCTCACCAGGCTCAAGGTTGACTCAGTCTTCCATCCTTTCTAAGGTGGTAAATTGAGGACCCAGTTTGTGGGGGCAATAAACTGACTTTGTAAAATATACAAACGTATGAAGGCTATTGCTTAACGCATTGAAAGCTGCCCTGAGTCTCCGGAGAAGGGCGGCATATAAATCAAATAAAAAAATAAATTAAAAAAAACCCTTTTCATTACCAAACGATACATCATCAGTGCACTGCATCCCATTGATGAATGATGCTATATTTGCTATTAGTTTGTTTTTTTAATTATTTATTTATTTATTTATTTATTTATTTATTTATTTATTTATTTTATTTTATTTTATTTTGTCAAGCATATATAAGATAACAGGTAAAAGTATAAACATAATTTGAATACATGAAAAGAGTAAGTAAAAAGGAATATTCGGGCAGGGACAGTAGGCAGGTTGGTGCACTTATGCAGGCTCCTTACAGACCTCTTAGGAATGGGGTGAGGTCAACAGTAGGCAGTTTAAGGTTAAAGTTTTGGGGGTTTGGGGAAGAAAATACAGAGTCAGGTAATGCATTCCAGGCGTTGACCACTCTGTTACTGTTAGTATATGTTTTATACTCTGTTAGTATATGTACTAAGGAATTTATTTTTGGCTGATAAACACCTGTCTATTTAAAACGAAATATAATTATTTCTGTAAGACTTGATGAGAGCCACGTTGTCATAAATATACCTGCTCTGTGCTTTTCCATAATATATTTTGGAAAGTCTAAATTGCTTTACTATACACTGTATAGTTGCATCACTGTGCCATCTATACAAATAGTTCTCAATTTAGAGTTACTGAAGGGGTTACTTATGACCTGGATTTGAAGCTCTGATGATTATGCCCCCATCACAACTTACATCTGGGATGTGTAGGTCCCATTACAGTCATAAATCAGAGTATTGGTACCTATTTTACTTGCTGGCTTTATTTTGCTCAACAGCTGTAACTCTGTGTGTCTGTGTGTGTGAGAGAGAGAGAGACAGAGAGGGAGAGGGAGAGACAGAGAAAAAGACAGAGAGAAAACATGCTTAAAGTTATGTTAAGTTAAAGCAGAATGGGGAAAAATAAGGGGCCATAATTCCCCACCTCTGTCATAGAGCATAAGTTTAGATTATACTTGCTTACTGATAAACTTGCTGACTAACAGATTTACTTTGCATGATCAGTGAGAACAGGAATCAAAGTGATTACTGAATGGTTAGCAGCGAAGCTGTTGCAGTGCATGCATTTTTCTTTGGTGCCAAAGGAAGTCAGGATTATCCCTTCAACCTCAAGGCAATGAGATTCCTAGCCAATGGACATTCATCTCTTCATCCCACCACATAGTTATTACTAGAATTTATAGAGATTAGATGTGATCTGTACAAATTTACGTGATTTCAAAAGGGAACCAAACATATTCCTGGAGCATTGGCTGTTAATGGGCTAGGGCACGAGTGTCAAATTCGATTGTATCATGTGACGTATCGTGATGTATCACAATGTTTTTTGCCTTCGTGGAACCAGGATGAGCATGGTCTGCGCATGATGCATCCGGTCCTTGGGCCACCAGTTTGACAGGCCTGGGCTAGGGAGACCTTGATGGCTGTTTGCTGTCCTTGAAATAACATGCAGCGTGCTAGGGAGCAACAGGGGAGAGAGAGTATTATATGATTGATTGATTGTTTGATACCCTACTTGGTTTATGTATGTTTGCATGCTTCTGAATTGATTGGCTACTTACAAATGAAGGCAAATGAATGATTGGCCATTGCCTGCCATAGGATTAGGTGGGCCCTTGGCTTACACCAAACAGGGATCTTCATATCATCTTAGTTCTAAGGCTCAAATTGCCTGTAATAACTCACCACCAGCATATCAAGAAATCTTAATGGTATGAGGAAGACTGTAGTATATTATCCTGGAGAGGGAAGGTTTTCTGATCTAGACTGCACTTATTCCACTGGGAGAAAGGTAAAAATATCTTGCATATTATAACCATTAACAAGCATCTAAAAGTCTGTAGAGATTCTCAGTCCTCCAGGTCATGGTTGTCCCAAAGGTGCTTTTTCAGGAGGCAACTGGACTTTCTTGTTTTATTGTTTTGTTTTTTCTTTTGAAGACATCTTCAAAAGAAAAAAAAAGAAAGTCCAGTTGCCTCCTGAAAAAGCACCTTTGGGACAACCATGACCTGGATGACTGAGAATCCCTACACACTTTTAGCTATACAATTTGGGATGAACACACTTTAAACAGTGTTGGGGGCAAGAATGGATTCCAGGGGGAAAAAATTGCAAAAATTGCAAAGGAACCAGGAGCACAACTCAGGTGACCCTGAGGAAACAGATAAACCTCCAAGTGCTTCAATGACCCTCTAAAACAGGGCTGTCAAACTCCCAGCCCGTGGGCCGGATGCGTCACGCGCTGCCCATGCCCATACCTGGTTTAGTGAAGGGGAAAAAAAGGCATGATACGTCACATGACGCTGCCATGAGGACCTGAGTTTGACACCCCTGCTCTAACAGGATTCAGATTGCCAGCTGTCTGCAAGGAATATAAATCCTTCCATTCCCCACCATCCTGTCAGAGCTGAAGAAGCTTCTTGGATGAGAAGCAAAATGTCTTCAAAAGATAAAACAAGCAAGTCCAGTTGCCTACTGAAAAAGCACCTTTTAAAAAAAAAAAAATAATAATTTATATGCCACCCTTCTCCAGAGACTCAGGGCGGCTTATAACGTGTTAAGCAGTAGCCATCATACTTTTGTATATACCTGCTTAGGAGGGCTTTCGGCCCCCCACAAGTGGTGTTCTTTTTTATACCAAGTCAGCTTATTGCCCCCACAATCTGGGTCCTCATTTTACCTACCTTGAAAGGATGGAAGGCTGAGTCAACCTTGAGCCTGGTGAGATTCGAACTTGCAATAATTGCAGGCAGCTGGTGTCACTTTAACACCACTTAAGCTGCTGCGCCACCAGGCTCTTTACCTTTGGGACATTAGCAAGCTAAACTGTCTACCATGGACCTCACCCCATTCCTAAGAGGTCGGTAAAGGGGGCGTGCATAAGCGCACCAGCGTGCCTACTGTCCCTGTCCTACTGTCCCCATTTATTTGTATTTATTCCTTCATTCATGTCCATGTTCATACTTATAGCTGCTATCTTGTACATTTTTGACAAACGAATGAATGAATGAATGCCATACATACATACATACATACATACATACATAGTCTAAGCCATCCACTGTTTATTCATCAATTGTGAATTTGGAAAACAATAGTATAGTCCACAATTGCACAATGAAGAGAGACAGACAAAAATACCACAATGAATGAGAATATTTGTAACTCAGGGTTAAAATGATGGGTCCTTGATGCTCTCTGGGCTTGGTTGTTTTCTCACAGAGGTTTCATTACCCAAACTAGGTAACATCATCAATGCTAGTAAAGAGTGGGTTTTCCTCTCAGTTTATATTCTAGTTGCTTTCCCTGGGGTAGTCGTAGAGGTTCTTTGGTTGGGCTGTCTACTGTTGGCTTGTTTGGCAGTTTCTTTATTGGGGTATTGTTTATTTCTTTATTGTTGGTCTGATGGTAATCTTGGAGTTTATTTATGCTCATCTGGATGCTGATGGCTGGTGGGGAGATGCTGAGGCCAAACTCCACTTCTTAATAGCACTGATGAAGTTATCTAGTTTGGGTAATGAAACATCTTCAAGAAAATACCCAAGTTCAGAGAGCACCGAGGATCCCCTAAAAATTCCACATTTCAGTGAATTGGCCCAATTCATAATGATAAAGAAATATTTGACTGGCTTTTTTAAAAAAATGCGATGTCCTCTTAAAGTGACAGGGTTTTTTTGTTAATTTGCTTGTATGTTTTTTACTCCAGTGTAGGAACATTTGTGATTGAGGGTTTATCTGGGATATAAAAGGAGGTCAAGGAAAGAATGAAACATTTTTAATATGTAATTTAGGCTTTGTTTGATGTGGCTGATGTTCTCTCTTTGGTAGAACAGGGAAATATTTTGCTAAACATTAAGTGGATGTTGTCAGTTCTAGGATTCTGTATTTGCTGAAATCATATCTTGAGTAAGTTTCAAAAATGTCAGGGGTGTTGGTGTTGTTAGGAATGTAAGAGTTTGGTTAGAAGCTCCAGTAAAATCTCTTGTTTGTATCTACTGCTTTAGCCCAACCTGCCTACAGTGTGAAGCTGTTAAAAATCCTAACAATCTTTTCAAATTATTAAGTAATTTAAAAAAATTGATATGGTACCTTTCCTTTCAATCAACTACAAAATAATGTTTTAAAGTGATACTTATTATTTTCATCTTGTTCATTGTTGCTGTTTATGTTTTGATTTTAAAACTAGTTTGCTTTCAGTTGTATTTAATGAGTGTGAGTTATTTAAATAAATTTAGGGAAAGTCTAGTTAGTCTAGGTGCTTTACATCAGTAAAATCATGATTAATAAAGTTAAAAAAAAAACCCATAGAAATTTGCAAAGCAAAACACCAAACAAAATCAAATCTCATATATTTATTTGATCAATTTCTATAGTCACCCATTTCAACAAGTGATTCTTGCCTATAAGTGAATCTTATAGTTTATCATCATGTTTTTTCAAGGTCTGGGATAGTACAGGTTATCCTCAGTTTATGATCACAATTGAGCCCAATATTTCTTTTGCTAAGTGAGACAGTTTTTAAATGAGTTTTGCCCCACTTTATGACCCTTTCTGCCATAGATGACAGTAGTTTCAAATACTTTTTCCTCCCTCTTTCATTTTATTTGCCAAGCCTCTGATCAACCTTTTCTTCTTCACTTACAGACATCGTGAAGCTTACACTTGGACTAACCCTACCTGTTGTGTACATAATGTAATTATTGGCAAGCTCTGGATAGAACAGTATGGAACAGTAGAAATTATAAATCACAGGTAAATTTTCATTTACATCACACTGCACTTTCTAAAACCTGCCAAAAGTAATGTATACCACTTGAAGGTGTAGCCATTAGTGTGTCTATCTGGTTCTGTCAATTGGCAGAAGCAGTTCGGGATAAAGATTTGTTTGTGTGGATTTTTAGCATCTCCTGTTTGTGTGAGAAGAGATGAGCCTGCCTTAAAGAAACGTTACATTTCTTTCTAACCCTGGAGCAGAACATGTGAAAAATCTCTGCTACTGCTGGAGTTTTTCTGAAACCTTCCTTCTGAAGAGGTTTCTCCTATAGAAATTCTAAAGCTTCTCAACTTCAGTACGCTGTTCAGGAGTTGGGTGCAAACAATAATGCAATAAAAAGTACTTCTAGTGCAGGCTGCCGCATTGTTTTTTAAAATTCAATGAGGTTGAAATATCTGTTCAAAGAAACCAATTTAAATTCTGTCCCAAAGGTGCTTTTTCAAGAGGCGACTGGACTTTCTTTGTTTTTCCTTGAAGATGTTTCACACAGAAGAAGCTTCTTGGACGAGAAGCAAAACGTCTTCAAAGAAAAACCAGAAAGCCCAGTTGCCTCTTGAAAAAGCACCTTTGGGACAACCATGACCTGGATGACTGAGAATCTCCATAGACAATTTAAATCCTTTGTCATTATGAAGTGACCACAGTGTTGGGGCATCCATCTAGGTGTGAGGATGACCTTGTACATAGCTGCTGGCCTATTTTTGCGCCCCCTCCCCCCCATTCCCTGGAAGAACTGGGCCCTCTCTCCCAAACAACAATAAAATTGCCCATGAGTGGTTATGGTAAATTTAATTTAACAGTAACAGAGATGGAAGGGACCTTGGAGGTCATCTAGTCCAACTCCCTGCTCACTCAGGAGACTTGTACTAGGGATTTGAACTGCCAAACTGCTGACAAGCTCAGTGTCTTAGCCACTGAGCCACCTAGTCAGTCTTAAAAGTAGTTAAAAGCACAGTGTTATACCATGTTTCCCTGAAAATAAGACATTTTTTTGAACCCTGAAATAAGCGCTGGGCCTTATTTTTGGGGAGGTCTTATTCTTTTGAGGTGCATAAAGCAAGACGGGGCTTCTCTTGCCATCTTACCTGATTTCCAGCTCTGTCTCCCTAACCCTAAGCAGAGGAAATGGCGGGGACCGGCTGCGCGTGCCATTAAATATTTTAGGGGAGGGCTTATTTACAGGGAGGGCTTATTTTGGGGGTGGGGTTATTTTAGCACATTCACTCAAAACCCCAATTGGGCTTATTATCAGGGGATGTCTTGATAAATAAATAAAAATAAAAATAAATGTCTTATTTTCGGGGAAACAGGATAGTAACATTATGAGAGAGCCAGACAAACAAACAAACAGAGAGAGCCAGTTTGGTCTAATAGTTGAGGCACCAGGCTAGGGAATGGGAGATTGGGAATTCTAGTCCTGCCTTAGCCATGAAAGCCAGCTAGGTGATTTTGGACCAGATGTTTTCTCTCAGCCCCAATCCGTCCCACAGGGATGTTGTGGGGAAAATAAGAGGGGGGAACTGGGTTCGATATGTTTGCTGCCTGGATTTTATTTGTAAAAATAATGAAGGTGGGATACAAATAAAAATTAATCAATTAATTAATTAATTAATATGATGCAGATGTTGAATGGGGAGAAGCTTTTATTTTGCCATGAGATCTTAGCCCTGTGTAACCTGTTTCTTTTCTTTTTATAGTACTGGAGATAAATGTATTCTTAACTTTAAACCCTGTGGACTGTTTGGTAAAGAGCTTCACAGAATAGAGGGCTATATTCAAGACAAAAAGTAAGTAATCTATCAGAATCATAGAATCGTAGGGCTGGAAGGGACCTTGGAGAATGTCTAGTCCAACCGCCTCCCAAGACAGGTGTGAATGGACCTAAGTGGTTCACACCGTCTTCCCATATGGAAAAACTTTCAAATTTCCTCTAGAGAAAAGAAACATATAGAAGTCTGTATCAATTTGTGAGGAAACAGTAGGGCCAGGATGATGTTCATATTTCTCTAATAACCGAGTTTCATTACAGGTAGTCCTTATTTATTTATTTATTTATTTGTTTAGATTTGTATACCGTCCTTCTCCTTGCGGACTCAGGGCGGTGAACAGCCAAATAAAATAGTACACAAAAGTTAAACAATTTCTTTAAAAAAGCATATAACTTTGGCTAAAAATTAAAACCATTAACCATTAAATATTTAAAATACCCAACCCTATAATACAGATCTTAAAAATTCAGCGGGGTCAGGCTAGACCAGCAAGCTGAAAGAGATGAGTTTTCAGGGCCCGACGAAAAGTCCGGAGGTCAGCAATTGTTCTCAGTTTTGGAGGAAGATCGTTCCAGAGGGTAGGGGCTGCCACAGAGAAGGCCCTCCCCCTGGGGGTTGCCAGCCGGCATTGTCTGGCTGACGGCACCCTGAGGAGACCCTCTCTGTGGGAACGCACCGGCCGGTGGGAGGCTATTGGCGGCAGAAGGCGGTCCCGTAAGTACCCTGGTCCTAAGCCATGGAGCGCTTTAAAGGTGGTCACCAACACCTTGAAACGCACCCGGAAGTCCACAGGTAGCCAATGCAGCTCGCGCAGGAGAGGTGTCACATGGGAGCGTCCCGTCGCTCCCATAATCCCCCGCGCGGCCGCATTCTGCACTAGTTGGAGCCTCCGGGTGCATCCCAAGGGGAGCCCCATGTAGAGAGCATTGCAGTAGTCCAGGCGAGAGGTGACGAGTGCCTGAGTGACTGTGCGTAGGGAGTCCCGATCTAGAAAGGGCCGCAACTGGCGTATCAGGCGAACCTGATAGAAAGTTCCCCTGGCCACAGCTGTCGTGTGATCTTCCAAAGACAGCCGTGGGTCCAGGAGGACGCCCAAGTTGCGCACCCTTTCCGTGGGAGCCAATGATTCGCCTCCAATAACCAGTGATGGTGTCAGCTGGCTATATCGGGACGCCGGCAGCCACAGCCACTCGGTCTTGGAGGGGTTGAGTCGAAGCCTGTTTCTCCCCATCCAGGCCTGCACGGCTTCAAGGCACTGGGACATCACTTCCACGGCATCGTTGGGGTGGTCTGGGGTGGAAATGTACAGCTGCGTATCATCAGCGTACTGATGGAACTCCACCCCAAAACCACGGATGATCTCACCCAGCGGCTTTACATAAATGTTGAACAGGAGGGGCGAGAGGACCGATCCCTGCGGCACCCCACACACTAGGCACCTCGGGGTCGACCGCTGCCCCCCTGTCAACACAGATTGCGACCGGTTGGAGAGGTAGGAGGAGAACCACCGTAAAACGGTGCCTCCCACCCCCAGTCCCTCCAATCGGCGCAACATGATACCATGGTCGATGGTATCAAAAGCCGCTGAGAGGTCTAATAACACCAGGATAGAGGAATAACCCCTACCCCGGGCCCGCCAGAGATCATCCACCAACGCGACCAATGCTGTTTCAGTGCTGTATCCAGGCCTGAAGCCGGACTGGAGCGGGTCTAAATAGACAGCTTCATCCAGGTACCGAGGGAGCTGCCATGCAACCACACTCTCAACAACTTTCGCTAAAAAGGGAAGGTTGGAGACTGGACGGTAATTAGCCAAAATAGCCGGGTCCAGGGAGGGCTTCTTGAGGAGGGGCCTCACCACCGCCTCCTTCAAGGCGGCCGGTAGGGCACCCTCACGCAAAGAAGCATTTATGATCTCCTGGAGCCAGCCTCGTGTAACCTCCCGGGAGGCCAGCACCAACCAGGAGGGACACGGGTCCAATAAACATGTGGTTGCATTCAGTCTCCCCAAGGTCCTGTCCACGTCCTCGGGAGCCACAGGATCGAACTCAGCCCAGATAACACTCTCAAGACCTGCCTCAGTCACCTCGCCCGAACTAACCCAGTCGGCGGCCAAGTCATCCCGAATCTGAGTTATTTTGTCATCCAGATATTGAACAAAATCCTCAGCACGACCCTGTAAGGGATCCTCCCGTGCTCCCAAATGAAGGAGGGAGCGGGTCACCCTAAACAGGGCGGCTGGGCGATTATCTGATGATGCGATAAGGGCGGCAAAATAGTTAGATTTTGCCGCTTTTATTGCCACTAAGTAAGTCTTAATGTGAGCTCTTACTAGTGTCAAGTCAGATTCAGAGCGACTGGCCCTCCAACCGCTCTCTAGGCGTCTTCTCCGGCGTTTCATCTCCCTCAGCTCCTCGGTAAACCAAGGAGATAAGTGAGTTCGGCGCCGGGTCAGAGGCCGCAAAGGCACGACACGGTCCAAGGCCCCACCGGCTGCCCTATTCCAGGCAGCCACCAGATCCTCAGCCGAGTCGTGTGTCAGTGTCTCAGGAAATGGCCCAAGCTCCGTCTGGAACCTATCAGGATCCATCAGGCGCCTGGGGCGGAACCACCTAGTCGGTTCCGCCTCCCTGCGGTGAGGTGCAGCGGTCTGAAAGTCGAGTCGAAGGAGCGAGTGGTCAGTCCATGACAAGGGCTCCATAACTATATCCCCAATATCTAGACCACTCAACCACTGACCAGAGACAAAAACTAGATCCAGGGTGTGTCCACCAACGTGGGTCGGGCCCTGAATTACCTGGGTCAGGTCCATGGCCGTCATGGAAGCCATGAACTCCCGGGCTAATTCAGATGTTTCACCGATAGATGGCAGGTTGAAATCCCCCATGACCATAAGCCTAGGGGTATCAACCGCCACTTCGGCTACAACATTGAGAAGCTCGGGCAGGGTTGTTGCCACGTGGCAGGGAGCCAGGTACGTGACTAACAGACCCATCTGCCCACCACGACCCCACCTCACGAAGATGGACTCACACCCGGCTATCTGCGGTACAGTGGTCTCCCTCGGACTTGACATACAACCGTAAAGAAGCCTGTCTGTTAATGTTATAAGTCATGATGGGTAGTAAAACAGGTTAGTCATCTGACTGATGTGAAATTACGGCCTTTCTTGGGGTGGTCAGTAAGCAAACTCCATAGTTGTTAAGGGAATGCTTCAGTCGCAAAACTCACTTAACCAACTGTCTGGCTTAGCAATGAAAATTTTGGGGGTTCCATTGTGGTCGTATGTTGAGGACTACCTCTACTTATAAGAATAAGAAAAATCAGAATCTCGACAGTGAATTTTATTATCAGTTCTTGCAGTCTGGGATATGAAGTAAATATAAGATTATTTTATCATTTGTGATCCCAACCGTTTCATTTTCATTTTCCTATCAGTGGTACCTCAGTACCTATCGTTAATTGGTTCCGGGTGGCATAATGAATACCAAAAATGATGAGTACCAAACACATTTTTCCCATAAGGAATAATGCACTGAGTCACAAGGCAACCAACACCGACAAATTCTAGCTTGGGTGTTGCGTACCAATAAACAATGAGTACCAGGACAAAATTTTTTACCTCAAAATGTGTTGATTACCAAATTTAATGAGTTTCAAGGCAGTTGACTGACCAAGATGCCCCTGTAACTAATTTTTCCTCACCTAATTTAATTTCTAGGTTTCTATTGTCATGGAAACAAATTGACTACTTTTTCTCTTAAAACGTTTATAACTAACTGTAATTTTGCAAAAGATCTAAAATGTAGAAGGTGTGAACCTAAGGTGAGAGTATGTTGAAAGCTGCTAGAAGTTTTGTTTCTACATTTTGAGGTTTTATTCTTTTCAGCAAATGCAGATAATGATAGCTTTTCATGTCACCTTGGGTTGTTGGGGGTTTTTTTTTGGCCACTCCTGAAAAATATGAAAAATAACATTATGGAGTTGGTGAGAAATCCTTCATATTATAAAGATTAATCTCATAATTGTCCATTATCTGCCTGTGTTAAGAATCATACCATATTTCATTTGTGCTGTTAGGGCTGAATTAGATTCTATCAGATTTTAACTAGGCTGGAGACACACAGAATTTGAGTAAATTAAAATGTCTTTTAAAAACAGTAAGAAGAAACTCTCAGTGATCTATGGGAAATGGACAGAATGTTTGTGGTGCGTTGACCCTTATTCTTACGAAAACTACAAGAAGAATGAGAGGAAAGGTGGCGATCAGAAGAAACCAAAGCCGGTAAGGTTTGTGAAAGTGGGAGCTTACACATCTTTTTAAGAAAATTGTTCTCTAAATAGGATACAGTGCAAATGGGATGATTGTGGTTTGAGTTATGATAAGGGTACCATCATTTACCTTGTTAAATTCTGGGATTATCCAAGGTTTTATCCAGTGCAGTCAGGGATTACAGTTAGTCCTTGATTTATGACCGTAATTGAACCCAGAATTAATGGTCGTGCTGTGCCAAGGTCACCAGTGATTGTACCGATTTTACATCTGTTTTTGCAGCAGTTGCAAAGCAAAGTGAATGTTGCATTTATTAAGCAAACCCTTTGTCTGCAGTAGGTGCTTTTTGCCAGAAATTGGAAATAAACACCGATTTCTGCCCAAAAAGTCATAAATGGTGGTCATTTGTGACTATGGGACACTGCAAATGGCCATAAGTGTGGGCAGTTGCTGAGCACCCAAAATGTAATGGCAGGGCGAGGGGGGTGGCCTTGCAACTTCAAATCGGCATTATAATTAGCCCTGGGGAGATCTGTTTTAACTTTGAATGATTGCTAAGTGGCCCGTTGTAAGTCAAGGATTACTTGCATATAAATTTTTAAATTTATTTATTACATTTATAGGCTACCCATCTTTCCTAAAGGCGAGAGGCGTTGTACATCTCTTTCCATTGCTCTCCTTTCCCTCTGCTATTCATTGTAATGGCGGATTTCTAGAGTACCTGTTGACAAAATGAGCAGGCAAAGGGGTGAAACTGAAAGAAGAGAGATTTTTGGTCCTTGCGAGAGTGTGGGGGAATGTAACAACTAGTATAAAAGTGAGAGTAAGGTAGGAGCAAACATTGGCGCAGAGGAAAGAGGTGATTTTAATGAATAAAAGGCATTGTATGACTTGGTCAATGGCAGGGCTGAAGCAGAAATGGATTTTAAGGATAGAAAAATAAACAGGGATGATATGAACCAGCTATCCTTTGCTTCTTTTTATCTTCCTCTCTTTTAATTAATATTAATTACTATTCCCCCCCCCTTTTTTTGAATAACATAGCTTAGCCTGGAAGGATTAGGTAAGGAGTATGTATGGATGTATGGATGTAATAAAGTTTCTGTGCTGCAATGAATGAGAGGGACATTGAACCTTAATATTGTTGCTTCAACAGATCAGAGTTCATTGCCCCATAAATGAACTTGTGTGCTCTGTCTTTCCCCATTCTTCCCATTTCCTTTTCTAAATTTCCTTTGTGGTTTTTAAATCCTCCCTCAAGGATATCCAAATTGAATAATGTTGGAGAAAGAGTTGGGAGCCCTTAAATCAGAGGTCTCCAAATTTAGCAACTTGTAGACTTCAATTCCCAGAATTTCCTAGCCAGCATGGCTGACCAAGGAATTCTGGGAGTTGAAGTCCATAAGTCTTAAAGTTGCCAAGTTTGGAAACTCTCCGCCTTAAATCATAGCTTGCTGTTTAAGGTCTCCAGAACATTTGGTTTAAGGAATCAGGAAGTGTTGTGCCTAAATGGAAAGCCATGTATGGCTTGAAAGTAGTTCTGAAGCTCCTTGGTGCTCTTTTGATTGAATATGCAGTATTATTTCATTTTAAGAGAGATGAACCTGAAAATGATGAAGCCGATGATATGCCAGAGGTTCAAGAAACTGTGCAAGTTATACCTGGCAGTAAGCTACTTTGGAGGATAAGCTCAAGGCCACCAAATTCATCACAGGTGAGCAGCTCTGAACATTGGAAGTGGATTTACATATTATGTACTTGACTGAAAGCACAGCAGTAGATTAGAAAAAAGCCTTTATATACTTCCTTTTAGAAAATTTATATATATTTATATATTTCCCTTTAGAAATTAAAAGAGTTCGATGAATCAAAGATTACAAATGGTAAAATACTTGAAATAGTGTTAATTCTGATGCTGTAAAATTGCTTATTAGTCATGAGTTTTTTTGAAACTCGGAATTGATATTAAGTTGAACCTCTTCCATAGTAGTCTGTGGAATTTTGATTTTGTGCCATCAAGTCAGGGTCACCGAGATATGTGTTCTCCATGACAATCTGTCTCTAATATGGTCCTTCAGGGTAATGTAAACTATTGCTGTATAATTTGAACATATAATAACATTGTTATCAAGGACAGCCATAATAACATTGGCATATTAAAACAATTTATATGCAGTGTTGAGTGCCACAACATCTTTATTAATTTAAAGATGGTGTAGCAGAGTAAACCCAATTAAAGATTGAGAGAGACAAGGGACTCTCTTTATTAAATGCCATATTGCAGTAGGTTGATAGGTTAGGTTGATAGGTTGAGAAATTCATGCATTTGTAATAACTCTAGCCATTTAGTAAAGATACCAGATTGTAATGCAGTAAACAAAAGATGGTGCAATCCCAGATCTTCTTAGAATACACTACATACATTCAGTTAGCACAATATTTTTATTTTTATTTATTAAGTAAATTTATCTGGCCATCTAACTCACTCATGGTGACTCCAGGTAGTTTACAGAAATGAAACCCCAATATCCAGAGCTTTTTCAGCATCCAACTAAATTAAAACATCTGATTCTAGTTTATTTGCAGCTCTACGACTCATGATATCAGTCATTGGTAGATACTGTCAAATGCTTGTTTATTTTTTATAAATTCAGATTGGCACAGATAGCTGGTATTATTAGTTCCTTTAGCCTCCAATTAATGTTGCTGCAAATATTTTAATATGCTCAATCAAATTAATCAAGTTACTGATCTAAGGCCTCTATAGCATGCCTGTGTTGTAAGAATGTTCTCAGATTTTAACATTGGTGCAATATAAACCTCATAGAAAGATTAAATGATTCTTTATAGATGTTATATAAGTGCCTGTAGGACTATAAAAATATTCAATCATTTAGTGGGATATCCATTTGCTGAGGACTTTCTCCATTTCTACACCATCTCTGTAGAGCGATTATGATAATTTATTTTCTATTTTTAAAAAAAAATAGTTTCCAATGCAATATGACCATTGAAATAAGTATATATATATTTGCTTATATAAGATGATAGAATCTATACTTTTACCAGGCATCTTAGCTTTTTAATAAAAGCAGAAATTTCCAGGGGACAAATTTGGTTTTGGAATGAAAAGTGTCATATTTATTCAGAAGTGTGTAATAGACATTTTTAAAAAAAGATAAATCAGCCATAAGTATTATGGGCCGTGGTTAGAATGCAATATTGCAGGCTAACTCTGCTGACTGCTAGGAGTTCGATCCTGACCGGCTTAAGGTTGACTCAGCCCTCCAACCTTCCGAGATTGGTAAAATGAGGACCCAAATAGTTGGGGTCAGTAGGCTGACTTTGTAAACCGCTTAGAGCAGGGGTGTCAAACGCAATTTCATTGAGGGCCACATCAGGGTTGTGTTTGACCTCAAGGGGGCAGGGGGGCCTGGCCGGGGGGGGCAGCTTGACATCACTTGTATCGGGCGCCTGGGGCAGCCCGTGGTGCCTCTGCTAGGGAAAATGGGCTCCTGAGCTCCATTTTCAGGGTTGCAGGAGGCTGTCCCAGCTGAAAACGGAGCTCGGGAGTCCGTTTTCTCTGGCAGAGGCACCATGGGCTGATCCTTCACTCTTTCCAGAGTGGCCCCGCGGGCCAGATCTAAGCACCGGGCCTTGAGTTTGACACCCCTGCCTTAGAGTGAGCTGTAAAACACTATGGAGTAGTATACAAGTCTAAGTGCTATTGCTATTATTGTTTTCATTGTCCAGAAAATTCCTTCTACCTGTTCATTTATGATTATGTGGAAATAAGCAAGTCTCTTTTCTTTCAAACCGAAGTGAAAAACAGTTTAAGTGAAGGGTTTTGAATCAGGAAACTGCCTTTTCCTTGTTCTGTTAACTTAAGATCTGACTTGACACTTGCCATGGAAGTTATCTTTGCTTCTCCCACTCTTCTGCTGTCAAAGGAACTATTCGCAGTTTGGGGAACTTGGTTAGGAAAGTGATATTGAGATAAAAGGGGAAATTTGTTCCTTTTTAAAACTTTTGGAACAAGACATTTAAAAAGCTGCTGGGTGAGTTTAGCTTCATCTCTGAAAAAATAAAAATTAATGGCAAGTTTAGGAACTTGAAGAATTTGAAAAAAAAACAGTGAAAGATTTTGATCAAAGAAAGTTATAAATGCATTAAGGGAGTACAGGTATTCCTCAATTTACAACAGTTCATTTAGTGACCGTTAGTGAAGGTACAGCAGCACTGAAAAAGTGACTTATGACCGTTTTTCACACTTACTGCATGCAGCATCTCCATGGTCATGTGATCAAAATTTAAGATGTTTTGCAACTGGTTCATATTTATGACGGTTGCTGTGTCACAAGGTCATGTGATCCCATTTTGTGATCTTCTGACAATCACATTCAATAGGAAATCCAGATTCACTTAACAACTTCGTTACTAATTTAACAATCGTAGTGATTCACTTACCAACTGTGACAAGAAAGATGATAAAATGGGACAAAATTTACGTAAGAAATGTCTCACTTAACAACATAAATTTTGGGCTCAATTGTGGTTGTAAACTGAGGACTACCTGTATTTAAATTTGGAATGTTGATTTTTAGTATAAGATTTTGGGAATTAAGTATAAAAAATTAATAGCTTTTTGAGGGAAACTGACTTATTTTGGTTCGTAACATGTGGGCTAATATCAGTGCCACCCCTTAGAGGAAGATGATTTGTACTATGTCTGTGTGTTTACATTCCTGTTTCTGCTTTAGATGTACAATTTCACCAGTTTTGCTGTCACTCTCAATGAATTGGAGAAGGGCATGGAAGATATATTGGCTCCTACTGACTGTCGGTTAAGACCAGACATAAGGCATATGGAAAATGGAGAGATAGGTACGTGTATGCAAATGGCCGTGATTCTCAAAGATTAGAAACATTAAGCAAAGCTATATTTTTCTTACAGATCTTATGCCCATGTATCTTATCCTCTTCTCTCTGTTCCGAGGATGGTTTGATCCTTTGAAGGATCCATTATAATACCTCCGAAGTGTTGAGTACCATTATAAACCTTGTTATGAAGTTGCAATTTTGTGACAGATGAGGAAAATGATTGCATTCATAAACGGAGAAGACTCCTATTAACTGTTCTTGAGCCTAATTGCATTGAATGTACAGTAGTGGCCAAAATTGTGGAAACCTTTTGGGAAAAGTGTATTTTTGAGGTTTGACGGCTAATAACACCACTTTCTTTGGAGTTTCAAGATAATCCTACTCCACTGCTGGAATGGCCTGGGTATAGCCCATACCTTAACCCAATTGAAAATCTGTGGAGCTGACTAAAGAAACTTTTTAGTCAGAAGCGACCCAGCAATGAAACCCAGTTAATAGAAGCAATCCTTCAATCTTGGTTTCATATTATAACAGCTGCAGAAATAAAAGACTTGGTTCCTTCCATGGGAAGATGTTGTAAGGCTGTCATTCATGCTAAAGATTACCCAACTGACATGGTGATAATTTTTGTATTATCTCGTTTTTTCCTATGGCGATAATTTTTTGTATATCTCGTTTTTTCTACGTGTTTCACTTTTCTTCTTTATACGGTAACTGCTATTCTAATAGCAAATCCTTCATAAAAGTGCTTGCATTACATTCTTGATTAAATTATCTTTCCATTGATATATAATTTTATGGTACTACTCAAAAAAAAAAAAAGTGTTATTAGCTAGATTTAGAAAATACACTTTTCCCAAAAGGTTTCCACACTTTTGGCCACTACTATAACGGGTGTTCCGGCCATAGCACTACTGTTTGAAGGTACCACTTTTCGAAGGACAGCCCCTGGCTTTCTGTGGGTCTGCTGGAAGCTGTGCATCTGTTTTTTAGGACATGGGGAGGCGGGAGGGGGATTTACTAAAGGGTAAATGTTAGAAACGTTTTCTACATATTTACAAAAATAGTATAATTCCAAAGCACCTAAAGGCAGGATAAGAAGCAGTGGATGGAATCTAATCAAGGAGACAACCAACCTAAAACTAAGGAGAAATTTCATGACAGTGTGAATGAAATGACTTCCCTCCAGAAGTTGTGGGTGCTCCAATGCTGGAGATTTTTAAGAAGAGTTTGGACAACAATACTAATGGTATAGGGTTTCCTGCCTGAACGGGGGGTTGGACTAGAAGACCTCCAAGGTCCCTTCCAACTCTGTTATTCTGTTGTAATTCTCATATACAAATTGTATAATCCCTTTTAAGCCTCCAGATATGAACTCTCATAATTAAAACTCTTGTTGATAAAAATAATAGGATAGAGATAGCTCTGAATGCCTTGAGGTCAGGCCTTTTCTGCCAGTGTTATCTGTTGATTGAGTGCAGAGTATTGTGTTTTAATCCGCTGTATCAAGCTCCTCCTTTAATGGTTTTGAAGCTTATCTTTATGAGGAAGTTTTCATAAATGGGGAGGCTTAGTGGTTATTATTTATTTAGTACATTTTTATGTCACCCATCTCCCTTATAATGTGACTCTGGAGAGATTACAGGTTATTAAAAAAATAAAATATTAAAGCTATGCAAATTAAAAAAAATATTAAATTTCACAAAACACTTAAGACTAAGAGACAGATGGCAAGGCATGAGGTCTTCTTACCCCATCAACCATCTCCAGCAGTGAGTACCACTCTTCGAATCCCAAGCCAACCAAGTTTTAATACCCTTCCGCAAGGCCAAGTTCTCACCTCCTGTTCTGGCCCAGCTCCCCAAACATGACAAACCCTCTGAAGTTAACTCAAAATATTCCTTAATTAGGAGTGCCGGCAGCCCTGGCAAAAAGTTTCTCTCTCACTGCAGGCTAACAAGTTCATCAGGCCGGAAGATAAATAGTTGTCTGCCACATCTATTCATCTCCACCCCTGGCCTTTTATCCCCAGAGCTAGGGTGGGGCTTCACTAGCAGCGGTGGCTCTTCCTTCCCAAGGATCGGCGCACCGATTTCCACTGTTCTCCTCTGCCTTCTGCGCATCCCCACGTCAGGCACTGGACCCAGCTATTCCTCCTCTTCCTCATCAGCCACCTCCAGACCTGGGGGCTGTTGACTGCATCTGAGGTCTAACAGACAGGCTCTGCCTCTGTCTGTGTCTGTCTCTCTCTCTCTCTCAGCCAGCTCCATTCCCTCTTCCCCCTTGGAGCTCTCAGGTTGCCTTAATGTTGACCCTGACTCCCACACCGCCTCCTCATCTGATTTGGCTGCTGGTGGGGCCAATGGCTGACAGACTACAAAACGTCCAGTGGTAGAGTGTTCCACAGGGATGGAGCCGCAGCAAAAAAAGACTCTTCTCCTTGGACCCGCCCACTGGAATTCCTTAGCAAATGGGATCGATAGCAAGCTTCTTCCATGGGATGGGCTAGTCCCATTGGGAAAAGACAGCTCCTCAGATACCTCAAGTTAAATGGATATACCCAATAACAGAATAACAGAGTTAGAAAGAACCTTGGAGGTCTTCTAGTCCAACCTTTGCTCAAACAGGAACCCCTGTACCATTTCAGACAAATGGAGCATCCACAACTAATCACTCCACTGATTAATTGTTCTCACTGTTAGGAAAATTCTCCTTAGTTTTCGGTTGTTTCTCTCCTTGATATGCTTCTTTTCCTGCCTTCAGGAGCTTTGTAGAATAGGTTGACTCTCTCTTCTTTGTAGCAACCTGTTAGCTATTTGAAGACTGCTATCATGTCACCCCTAGTCCTTCTTTTCATTAAACTAGACAGATCAAATTCCAGAAACCATTCTTTATATATAATTTATATAATTGCAGATTTTATCTCTGAATATTGTCAGGGTTCCAAATAACACCTCCAACAAAAGAAGACTCTGAGGCTAGATGTTCTTCATAGTTCCATTTTATTAGAGATGTCATTTTGGCACATCTGGGAAACCCCAAATCTGAAAGCTTCCAGGTTTTCCCCACCTAAAAGAAAGCCGAAGTCCCTTCCCCTGCACCCACATGTCCATCACGTGGCCTAGTCATGGCACCATACCTGCTGGAGATGCCTCCCAGTCATGCCACTCCAGGTGCAGGGCCAGATGTCCTTGAATCTCAGAGAAAGGAATGTTATTATGGCTAAATACCTCCACTGCTCTATGCAATCCCTCCTCCCAGTTTCCCACAGCACTAAATGTGGCAATCCTGAAGATCCAAAGAAAAAGATGGCCTCCAGGGCTGACAAATGTTTTGTCAAAACTCAAGTTGTAGACAGATGAGAGTTCAGGATAATGATTGAAAGAGTATACAAATACTGGTACTTAGTGTTCCATTGTTGTGGTTTGCTTTGTATCCACTTGTTTTCTAATATCCCAGTGCAATTATTTAGGTGGAAATAGTTTTTCTTGACCTAAAGTCTTTTAGAAGCGTTGAATGATAAATTCTGTCCTCCTTTCCAGTGAAACTTTGATCCTGATGATTAGAGGGGATGGAATTTTTGGTCCAACATATTCTGAGAATCTCAAATAGGGAAAAATGCACTGGAGCAAGTACAAATCTGAATAAATTGTTCAGATTCACAAAGAAGTATTAAAATTGGTCTTAATTTGATCTGTTTTTCAATGTCTTCTTCATCTACCGTTTTTGCCTTTTTTATTAAAAAAAAATCTCTTGAAAAACCTCTGTCAGATTTGGCAAGCAAAGAAAAAGAGAGGCTAGAAGAAAAGCAAAGAGCTGCTCGCAAGGATCGTGCAAAAGAGGAAATTGACTGGAGGACAAGGTAATTCATAGTTCTGGAAACAGGGAAGGGTGCCCTGCTGACAGATTGAATCCAGGAACTATGTAGCATCTCACCACATAGCAATCTTCTTTCTCACCTTACATGAGTGTTTTTTAAATGATGTTTTGATTTTAAAATTCACACTTTCCCATTAAGAGACGAGCAGTCTTTTTGCCAGCAGGGTCAGGAATGAATTGCTGTTTAAAGTAAAAATTTTCTCAGTTGTTTATAATAGAAGAATGTGCAAAATTAAGATTAAAGCTCTCTTAAGCTTGGCTGTTTTCTGCAGACATTTCTTTACCCAACTAGATAACATTATCAGGGCTAGAAGGGAGTGGGTTTTGCTTTCCGTTTATATACTTGTTGGGTAATGAAATTCTACAAAAAAACAACCAAGCTCAGAGACCACCAGGAACAGTAACCCTAACCCTAACCCTAACCCTAACCCTGAGCTACAAATCTTCCCTTCTAAAGATTAAAGAGGCAAATAGGCAACACACATTTTTTATTCCTTCTTTTATTATTAATTATTCCAATCATTATTCCTTCTTCTGGCCTGTCCCTCTGCTTATTTCTTCTCTATGACACTTTTTAAATACTTGAAAAAAAAGCTATAATTTCTCTCTCCATTCAGCTTACTTCTTTTTGTAGGGTTAAGTTTCTAGTCCCTTGATAATCCTCACTGCCCTTCTTAAATCTTCCTATCTGGATTTTTTCCAAAAGCCTTGGAGCGGAACACAGTAGTCGAGTTGAGATGTGATCAATAAAATGTAAAACAGAATAGTTACTGTTTTATAGTTACTTCCCATAATTTGTAAACTATCTTTGATGGAAATCGCCTTACAATCTGTCTTTTTGCAGCCACATCGCATGTCTACCCTGAACTCGTTTTGCAATCAATTACCAAGATAAGCTTTTTGCCAGTACCGTTACCAAGCTAGTCTCCCGCGTCCTGCATTTAATTTCTTCTCCCAGCGAAGAATTTCACATTGGTGCTGCTAAATATAATTCTACATTTTCAGCCCAATTTCTTAACCTTTCAAGATCACTTTGGATTTCTGCCTCTCAGGTTATTTGCTGTCCCACCCAATTTTATCTCAGATGCAAATTCTCTTCACACCTTCCTCAGAGAGAATAAAAAAAAAGGGGGGGGGGGAACTGAATCCAGATTGAGTGTTTAATGATCTCTTGTTTTAGAATCTTCCTTAATATTGACATCAATCTGACAGTCTATAGTTCCATGGATCTTGTTTTCCTGTTGAGGATTATGGTTATTCTCTTCTGGTATTTTGACCATTTTTCAGGGAGTTATTAAAGATAATGCAGAAAAGTTTAAACTAAACTTTAAAGTAAATAAAGGTTAAAGACCATTCAAGTTCAAGTTCTATCTAAGCCCTGAAAGCCAGCTGGGTGACTGTGGGCCAATCGCCAGGAGACTATGAGTTCTAATCCCACTTTAGGCAGGAAAGCTGGTTGGATGACTTTGGCCCAATCACAAACACACTATGAGTTCTAATCCCACTTTAGGCAGGAAAGCTGGTTGGATGACTTTGGCCCAATCACAAACACACTATGAGTTCTAATCCTGCCTTAGGCAGAAAAGCTGGCTGGGTGACAATGAGTCAGTCACACATTCTCAGCCAAGTCCGCCTCACAGGGGTGTTGTTGAGAAAACTGGAGGAGGAAGGTATGTTGGATATGATCACCCTTTGTAACCTTCCCAGCTGATTTCTGACAAGCAATGTCAATGAGGAAAGCCAGATTCGTTTAATGACCACATGATTCATTCAATGGCAATGATTCGCTTTAACAGCTGTGGCAAAAACGGACATAAAATAAAGCAAAACTTGCTTAGCAACAGAAATTTTGGGTCAGTTGTGTGCATAAGTCGAGGACTATTTGGATTTTGCTGAATTTAACTACTTTTCTTCTACCTTTGTTTTTGTTTTTTTAAATTTCCTTACAGATGGTTTTACCAAGGCACTAATCCATATATTGGGACTGCTGACTGGTTATACTCGGGAGGATATTTTGATAGAAATTTCTTTGACTGTCCGGATATCTATTGAAAACCTTGAATGCAGTTGCTCTTTTGCCCAGAATTGGTAGATGAGTCCAGCGGCTATTGGGCTATGTCATGACAAGAAAATAATATATTTTTCCTAAAGCAATGAAAATCATCCATCACTGATCAAGGTTTTGTCATGTACATTTGCCAAAATACTGAAGTGCTGTTAACTCATTTTCCTGAAGCTTCAACATGAAATTATGTAATGGGGAAAGATGCTTGCATGTTTTTGTTAGCTTCCTTCAATTTATCATTTCATGTTTTTGATTTATTTTTATTTTTTTGGCCAGAATTAACTCGCTATAATCGGTGGGAAAATAGCTCCTTTCTTAAAAAGAGAAGTACTTTTTAAAAATAAAATAAAATTGAACAATAAAAGATATCTTTGAAGTATTCAAAACTTGGAGGCCACAGGGACACCTTAGCCTAATAGATATGCTGCTGGCCCTACTGGAAAAAGTTTCTAGCAAGAATCCAGAGTGACTCAAAATTCACATGAGTCTTTGAACACTCCTAACTTTTAAAAGTTTGACAACATACAATAGAGGTAGACTTAATTTTCAGGAGCAATTTCTCCATTTTGCCCCAGCCTCTGGGCACTGTGAATTATTGATTCAATGAAGTATCTGTGATTTTATTTTTAAAAAAGGAACTACTCCATTGAATGTCGGGCTGGTTTGTAAGTGTGTGGATAACAGCAAACTCTTGTGTGTTTGAAGTTGCAAAATGTTTTGTCTTAAAACCCACTTTTGGAGATATTTATAGGAACTTGGATGTCATGTAAATATCATGTAAGAAATCATATTCCTTGCTTTGTTCAGAAATGTTGTTTGTTGGGAGACTGATTTTCCCATTCATTTCATAATACGGGCATCCTTCTTCCTCTTTCAATTTGCCTCGGATACATTCTGCAAAAGTTCATATTTATTTTGGGCTTGTTTTTTTTCCAAATCACTTGCTTGCATCACAACTAATAACAGGTTTTTTTTTGAACAGCAGTTTCTTAGTTTGTCCAATGCTGAATGATACAGTGGAAGCTTTTAATGCATCTCCACTTGGTAGAATTTCCTCGAGAATAAGTGTAGGCTTTGCAGTTTTAAACATGTCAAACTGGAGCCGTTTGGATTGAGAGAGAAAGAGAGTTTTTCTTTTATTTCTAACACACACTAATGACAATGTGTGTGGCTTTACAAATAAGTTAATATTTACTAGATTATTAACCAAATTCGAGATAATTTACCTTGCTGTTAAATGGTAAACCAGCAAAAGCATAATAATTTAAAAGGCACAGTGAAAAGATTTCAAGATATTGGATTATAGTCCCATGAACATTTATCTACGATATAGGAATATTTGAGTATTTTTCATTACATTTCAAGCAAAAAAAAAAGTTACCATGAAAAAACACTTAAGGCAATAAAGTATACTTTTAAGAGATTTGGACAGGCACTAGTTAACTCTAAACTGTATGTTGTTGGGTTATCTAAATTTGCTAAATGTTGCCGCTTCAACTTCATTTATTGCATTAGGGCTTCAGAATGCTTCAGTAGTCCCCTCTCTTGAAATCATTTGCATCACAATAGCCTCACTGTATTTCAATATATTGTCTTTTCCTTCATAATGTTACCCATGAATCAGTGTGCATTTTATTGTTAATAGATTAATTTATATATTACGTATCCCAGTCCAGAAACTCCTGGGCCCTTCTGTTTTTTGGTAGGAACGGTGAATATTAGTTCCAGCAGTAATTTTGTGTTTTAGGCCCACTACAGAATTGGCTGATTATATTGCTCTCATAATCCACTGGTTTCAACAATAAGGCTATACAAAGACCAGCTGTTATTATAATAGTATTTCAAGCTCTTAACTCCAGAAACGTGAAAATAGGGGACAACAGAAACTTACTTTTTCTCCCTTGATTAAGTCACTGTCTCCTTTTATTAGTAAAAGTTTTGGAAAGGGTTAAGTCAGGTGGTCTGCATACATGCAGACAAATGCAGGTGGGTTGCATTAATATTTTGAAGGAATCACAATTTTTTTAACAGGTTGGACTTTTTTTTTTTTTTAGAAGTGGCAAGGGATGTTTCTAAATTCCAATTTTCTGTAGGAGGAAAACGCGATCTTTTAAATTGAAATTAAAATTGATTTTAAAGGAAGAGTGAATATTTTTCATTCACCTTTTGTATAATTACTCTCTACTGAAAATACACTTACATTAGATCTTCATGACTCATCTTCTATACCAACTGAGGCATATACTGTACTATATGTTCATGATTTGGTGGCTGGCTGAGCCTTAGGTTTCAAAAACAATGTGAAATTAAGACTGCAGAAAATCTGTTGTCCAGTAGAAATAGTGGGAGGCTATTAACTTAGCTGATTTGTTTCTCTGCAAATGATTAATTGTATTGGAAAATAATTCCTAAGCTGCAAGTCTGTTCTCCCACATATGTATATCTCATTTCTAACCAACGGCAGGGTATTATACTAAATATAATGCTTCAGAACAGATTAGAATTAAAATGCACACTAAAGTTTGATGACTTAAAAGCTTTAATTATATTGGGTGTTTTTTTTCCTTATGAAAAAGATAGTCATTTAGATTGTTTACATTTTTACCTGCACTTATTATAAGCACCACCTTCACAACTTAAGCACTGCCTTACATTTGACACTTCCATGGGGGGGAAAAGCACTTTTAAAATAAAAAAAATTAATCATGTTAAATATTAAGATAGGTATTAACTTAAAGCAGATATTTTTTTATGTGAAAAAAAAAGTAGTTATTTTCTTGGCTGCTTACTTCCACTGTGTTTATCTTGGTACCTTTGTTTTGAATTAAGGCCCGTGCATACGTTAGCTTGACTCCAGGCCAATGGGTTGACACCCAAAACTTTTATATTTGCAGATAGTGGTGTTCCACTCACCCTTCAGCATTGGGAAGAATTCCATACCCACATGATGCCTCATGCTATATCGCAACACCGGAGTCAATAAAACTCTGTGGATGAATAGCGTTTCTTGCTGTGCCATTAGGTTGATTTCACAATAAATGCAGCCTTTATTGTAGCAAGAAATAACCACAAAGATTAACACTACTAGACCATTTCTAGAATAGCATGACAGCAGCAGGCTATGAAACGAAGATGGGACTTCCCCATTCTGAAATAAATCCCGCAGGAGAACGTAACATGTCCACAAACCTTAGCTAGCCTTCGCTCTCTTCCCCCAAAGCAACCTACAGATGAGCAATTATTTTGACGTCACTTCAACAAGATGCTTGATGGATGGAACACTACTAATTCATTCAGTTCTCTTGACAAGTGAACATTAACTGGAAAGTATAGTTTAAAAAAAAAATAGGACGAACGATATAAATTCCTGCTTGGTAATGATTTGATTTACATTGTTAGCCTTCATATGTAAAGAGAAAAGGGTAGAAATGGCACCTTTTTGATGAGTTTGATAAACATAATATAAGTTTCTTACTACTGCACCTTGCATCCAGTTTGGGGTAGATCAATACATGGGTGTTTTCTCTTAGGCATCTTTAAAAACCCTTGGTCCTCAAAAGTGGGCTACTAGATTAAAACCTTCATAAGTATAAGTTTTAAAGCGTAAGATTAGATCTATTTTAGTAAATTAATATACAAATACGTGAATCAATACCATCTAGAATTAGTTTCGGAAAGTTTTACGTTGATTCTCAGAGTTCTTACCCAAAACCTAGCTTCAGATTACTAACTGTTGATACTCAGGTAGCCTGTAATCCTGAAAAAGACATTGTTGTAATAATAGTCCCAACAGTTCAGGTGCCTGTGTAGCTCTTCAGTTTTTCTATGTTTGTTGTATTCTGTGTATTTTAATGTTGCAAATGTGGCTGTTCTCTTCATGTTGTGTTTTTAATTCTTCATTTGATAATCTACTGTAAGGTCGTCGCCTCTTTAAAATCCTTAAGTGGTTTGGGTTTAATTGTAAAGCAATATTTAAATGCCTATAAAGCAAATGGTTCTAACAAAAATGATTTTTATGATGTTTATAGCATGTGGGAAAAGAAATTATATAAAAAGCACATGCACCAGTTACCAGCTCTTAATTTTCCCCATTCATTCTCCGCTGCTGTTGCTGCTACTGCTGTCTTGTTTTGGGTTTTTTATTTTGCCGTTAATAATCCTTGTTAATAATAATTATAAGAAGAAAAGTACATGGCACAATCCATCTAGAATTTCTTGGATCAAGCCTCATTTGGGATCCGTGGACTTGGGGAGAAGCATCCCGTGGTGCCCGTCTGCCTTTTTATGTAAGTTCCCATGGGGCTTTTCCCAAAGAGCGCTTCCTGGCAGAAATATGCTGGCTGTGTGGTTTTTTTTTTTGCCTTATCCATGTTACATGAACCTGTTAGAGGATATTAAAAATTAAAAAAGAAAAGGCTTTAGCGAAATGGATTTATTTTTATAATATTTAACAACTGTCAATACCCAACTATATTAACTATTTCAAATTCGTATTTACCTTTTTAGAGAAGTCTGTACAGGTTTGTGGACATAAATGTTAAAAAAAAAAAGTGTCAATGCAAATAAAGGCTGTTTTGGAGAAGATGCCGAGTTTCTGGTCCTTGTTTTGTCCCTTTGCAACAAATGGGTGGATCAGCATCTCTTTTAGAGGGTCATCCTCTAATCCCCTGACGTGGATTTATTATACCCACTTTCATTCTTTCCTCTTTCCTGGAGAAACTCAAACCCTCGAAAGTGTATGTATGTATGTATGTATGTATGTATGTATGTATGTATGTATGTATGTATATATTATATTTCTATACCGCCTTTCTCCCGCAGGACTCAAGGCGGTGTACATAAATAAATAATATTTATAAAAGATACATAAACATCATAAAATTGATAATTAAAATTATAGCATAGTTTAGCCCAAATTAAATAAAACCCAGAATTATATAATATTTTAGTCATTTAATCAAGTTGAGAGTTTTACCTCAGGAGGCAACTCAGGCAGCCAAATAAAGATGTTTCACAGCATGGATTCCTCGTAGGTTGTATCAAGTTAAAGATGGAGTTTTCTTCAGCCCGGATTTAAGCATTTGTGTGAATGCAGGTCTACAGGTAGTCCTTGACTTAACAATTCGTTTAGTGACCGAAGTTACAACAGCACTGAAAAAGGGGACTTATGGCCGTTTTTCACACTTATGACCCTTGCAGCATCCCCATGATCATGTGATCAAAATTGGCAATTGACTCATTTATGACGGTTGCCATGTCCCAATGCCATGTGATCCCCTTTTCTGATCTGACTAAAGTCAATGGGGAAGCCAGATTCACTTAACAACACTGAAAAACTACAGCGATTCATTTCAAAACTGGCAAGAAAGGTCGTAAATGGCCAAAATCCACTTCACAACCGTCTCACTTAGCAAGAGAAATTTTGGGCTCAGTTGTGGTTCCAAGTCGAGGACTACCTGTACTGCATTGCCCCCTTTTCCAGCAGCTCCTTGAAAAATCCGGTTCTGTAATAGTCAACCTTGAAGATGCGGCCTCGTTTTTATTTTTGCATTATCCGTCATAATAGCAAGCTCTGATTTTTGTACATAGTCCTTGACTATGTACAAATTTCTCTTGCTAAGTGGAGACGTTAAGTGAGTTTTGCCCCATTTTACGACTTTTCTGGCCACAGTGGATAAGTGAATCACTGCAGTTGATAAGTTCATAACCCGGTTATTAAGTGAATCCGGCTTCCCTCAGGGCACTGCGACCGTCATAAATATGAACCAATTGCCAAGCATCTGAATTTTGATCACATGATCATGAGGAATGCTGCAAAGGTCCCAACTATGAAAAGCGGTTCTAAGTCACATTTTTCAGTGCTGTTGTAACTTTGAACGGTCATTAAACGAGGTTGTAAGTCCAGGACTACCTGTATCTACCATTAGGCTATGGTGAGTTTCAGGTATTTTGAGTCTTTTAATCAGGACACGCATTGTTGGAACTTTCCTTCTCTAGCTGCCCTAGGAGCAAAAACAAGCTTGGAAAGATCCTCAGTGAGGAGTCTTGGATGGAAATCCCAACTTGGTTCAAACAACCCCAGTACACGTATCTCATGTACCCTGCAGAGAAATGAAACTTTGCTAGGCTCGAACTCGTGGGAGGGGGGAACTGGCCACCCTAATAGGCTGAGGAGGAAGCGGATTAAAATATATCTATTTTTTAAAATGGATTAATTATCGTGCATGGTTATCTAGATTAAATGCAGTATAGAGAAAAAGATCTGCAGCAGCGCAACGTTCCACACTGCAAACTTCCAGGCTACGCCACGCTTCCGTCGTAGGACGCGATTCTCCAACGTTTCCGTACCTCCGAAGCCCCGCCTTTCCCCCCTCCCCCCTCCCCCCTTTCCTTTCTGCCCGGCCGACGTGACACAGCACAATAGCAGAAGGCAGACGGAAAGAGCGACTCTGAGCGCGGTGCATGCTGGTCCGTGTAGGCTCGCGACGGGGAGAATGAGAGCCTGAGCCTACGTACGTTGAGTGGCATGGCTTCTGACCAAAGAGAAGTGCAGGGGCGGGGAAACCGTCAGCCAATTCAAGAGGAGAAGGCAAGAAGGAAAGGCGGGCTTCCGCTGTGACTGGAAGAGGAGCTGAGGGGAGCCGGAAGAGACCGTCGAAGCTTTTTGAGGGGAAGAGAAGCGAGCGGCGGGAGGCCCAATTGAGGCGACAGGTAACCGTCGGCGGGAGCGGTCGGAAAGATTGTGGGTGAGGGTAGTCTTTCTCAAACCACTCAAACGCACTCTTCAAGTCCGGACGGGGATGGGGATGATGGGAATTGTAGTTCAAGCCTCACCCAACCCCTCCGTGGGGATGGCAGGTTGGGAATGTGAGCGGGTGGAATACGCCCAGGTGAGGCTCAGAGGGGCGGTTTTAGAAAGGTTGGGCTGAAGAAGTGTTTCAGTACTTAAGGGGCTTCCATAAAGAAGTGGGGGGGGGGGGGGGTCAACCTAATTTCCAAAGCACCTGAGGGCAGGAACAAGAATCAATGGGGGGAAAAATAACCAAGGAGCGAAACAACCTAGAACTGAGGAGAAATTTCCTGACAGAACAATTAACCAGTGGAACGACCTGCCTCCAGAAGTTGTGAATGCTCCAACACTGGAAGTTGTTTTTTTTTTAAAAAAAAAATCGATTTATATGCCACCCTTCTCCGGAGACTCAGGGCGGCTTACAATGTGTTAAGAAGAGACTGGACAGCCACTTGTCTGAAATGGTCTAGGGCAGGGATCTGCAACCTTAAACACTCAAAGAGTCATTTGCACCTGTTTCTCACAGAAAAAAAAAACCATTGGGAGCCACAAAACCTGGAGGGGCGTGGCCAACCACGTCACTTACTCCCACCGAGTCACATGACCACCACCCCCAGCCACCCCTATCGAGTAGGTTATTGGGGCAGAGAACATGTTAACACCACAGCAGGAACCACAAAATCTCTTTCTCTCCCTCCCTCCCTCCCTCCCTCCCTGTCTCTCCATCTCTTTCCCTCCCTCCCTCCTTCTCTCAGCACCAACATGGCCGGAAGAAGCTCCAGCTTCTTCAGTGAGGTGCTGGAGAATCAGCCCCAGCCGCTTCTCCATCCCCTGCCCTGCTGTCGCCTTACCTTCTCAGGCTAGGCGAGAAATAATTGGGAGGGGAGGGGCAGGGCCAGCCAGTGATGGGACTGGGAACCACAGCAGAGGGCCCAAAGAGCCGTGGGTTGCAGACACCCGGTTTAGGATCTCCTGCCTGAGCAGGGGGTTGGACTAGAAAACCTTCAAGGTCCCTTCCAGGTCTTCTTGTTCTGTTCTGTTCATCTCCAGAGGATCTGATTTCCCCAAGCCTCAAAACTCAGTTATGTGTTCTGGCTGATCCTTGGCAACCACCTGCCAACAAGAAGAAATCTGTGGCTTTTGATTTCTATTCTGATTGACCAGGGAAAGGGTGGGAGCAAAAGGGGAAGAGTCATCATGGCCTCCTACCCAGGAAGAGCTTGGAGTTATACTTCCATGCCTTGTTAACTTTCTGCTTGCAGGGAGTTTTGTCTGTTTGGGTGCAACTGAAGAAAAGAGGGGCCTGCAGCGGTGAGATTCATGCTTCTTAGGATGCTGGCCAAACCTACCCTTTTCCACAGGGCCCAAATGATGCCAGGACTCATTCTCATGGGATTGTCCCTGTTCCTTACTTGTTTGTTTTGGCAAAACCTTTTAGTCTCCCAAGCCTGTTGAGGTCGGTGGTTTGAGAGAACACAAACATTGAGAAAGCCACAATTGTTCTTGCCACCTTGTTGTATCTGAGTTTATTTTAATTGCTTCCATTTCGTAGAATCCACTACTACTCGACTTACGATCACAATTGAGCCCAACATTTCTCTTGCTAAGCATGACTTGTTAAGTGAGCTTTACCCCCCATTTTAGGACCTTTGTTGCCACATTTGTTAAATGAATCACTACATCATTAAATTAGTAATATGGTTACCCGTAAGTGAATCTGGCTTCCCCATCGACTTTGCTTCTCAGAAGGTCTCAAAAGGTGAGCACGTGGCTCTGGGGCACTGCAATCGTCATAAATATGAGTCAGTTGCCAAGTATCCAAATTTTTATCATGGCCGTAGGAATGCTGCAGCAGTCATAAATAAGAAAAATGGTCATAAATCCATAAGTTTTTTTCAGTACTTTTGTAACTTCAAACAATCATTAAAAGAATTGTAAGCCGAGGACTACCTGTACATGCTGGAACTTTTTCATTCAGTTAAGTCTGTCAAGACGATAAGACTAATATGTTTGTAATATATTTATATTGTGTTCTTGAAATATTTAATATATAGAATGGTAGTTACTATTAGTTTATTATCCAGCCTATGTGTATGTATAATATAGAGTTACCATATTTTTCAGAGTATAAGATGCTCCGGACTATAAGATGCACCTACCTTTTGTGGGGAGGAAAACAAGAAAAAAAATGCCTCTACCTCTCAGCAATTTGCCTCATTACAACAAACAGCCTGCTTCAGTTTCATTTTTGTTTCCAGCACAGCCTGATTAGTACAAGAAAAAAAAAATCTGCATTCCAGCAATTTGCCTTCTTGCAGCAAGCAGCTGAGGTCTGCATGGCAATAGGCAATGGCAATCCCTGCAGCCTGAAACAACTGAGGGTTGGGAGACCAATCCAACCCACAATCAACTGCTTGTGTTAATCAGGCTGTGCTGAAGCTGGCTGTTTGCTACTTGCTGCAAAGAGGTAAATTGCTGGGGGGTGGGGGCCAGTGGGTGGGCGGGGCCACATTCAATGTATAAGACACACCCAAATTTTCACCCTCTTTTGGGGGGGAGTGCGTCTTATACTCCGAAAAATACGGTATATGTTTAATTCAAAGTGGCAAACATACCTAATACTCTTGTCTCTTATTTTCCCAACAACAGCAACAACAAGTAAGAGAGTTGAGTTGAGAGGCTGACTCTCTTGGCTTTCATGACTAAGGCAAGTCTGGAACTCAAAAGTCCCCTGTTTCTAGGCCAGTTAATAAAGTTCATGGAGTAATTTGTTTAATTGGTTTACTACAATTTCCCCCAAATTGTAGATGGGGTAGACTTGTATACAGAAAGCCAGTTTGGTCTAATGGGTTAAGGTACCAGGCTAGAATCTGGGAGACTGTTTAAATCATGCCTTCGTCATGAAAGCCAGCTGGGTTACCTTAGGCCAGTCACCTCTCCGCCCAGGGTTGTTCTTGTGGGAAAAATGGGAGAAAGGCGCATTAGGTATGTTTGCTGGCCTTGAGTTATTTGCAAAAATAGTAAAGGCATATAAATAAATACCTATGGCAAAGGTGATATTTGAACTCAGTGTTGGAAAAACATATATACATCAATAGACTCATTTACATGACTATGACGCATCATCAACTGGGACCAAAACCAGAATATTTTTATGAAAACATTTATGCATTTTGATGCAACTGGTACCGCAGTCTCTCAGGATTTGTAATATTTGTATTTTAGCACTAATGCTAAGTTTCCCCCAACACTGTTCGGATTAAGTCAGAGCTGTATGGCATAGATGGCCTTGT